>OW121776.1:22500-1235000 GCA_933228765.1 Miltochrista miniata
CCTAACCTAACCTAACCTAACCTAACCTAACCTAACCTAACCTAACCTAACCTAACCTAACCTAACCTAACCTAACCTAACCTAACCTAACCTAACCTAACCTAACCTAACCTAACCTAACCTAACCTAACCTAACCTAACCTAACCTAACCTAACCTAACCTAACCTAACCTAACCTAACCTAACCTAACCTAACCTAACCTAACCTAACCTAACCTAACCTAACCTAACCTAACCTAACCTAACCTAACCTAACCTAACCTAACCTAACCTAACCTAACCTAACCTAACCTAACCTAACCTAACCTAACCTAACCTAACCTAACCTAACCTAACCTAACCTAACCTAACCTAACCTAACCTAACCTAACCTAACCTAACCTAACCTAACCTAACCTAACCTAACCTAACCTAACCTAACCTAACCTAACCTAACCTAACCTAACCTAACCTAACCTAACCTAACCTAACCTAACCTAACCTAACCTAACCAACAAACACACCACACAGGTCCTGTCGGGGCATGGTGGGTTCTCAGGGTACTTGACCCGATTCAAGTGCAAGGGGGACCCATCATGCCCTTGCGACTCCGAAACCGAGGAGACCATCCCTCACTTACTGGCGGAGTGCCCGGTGTTCTCGAGTCTGAGGTACAACCTGGAACAGAAAATTGACATCGACATAACAGTCACAAATTTAAAAAGTATAATGGCAGGGAAATATAGAGACGAGTTCTTGGAATATTGTACAAAAATATGTAAGATAGTAAATAATAGTAATAAAATTGTCTAAGAAGTGGAGTTACCACGGCATAACGCAAGTTACGCCGTAGGTGACATAACATTAGAAACTACAAATAGAAATTGTAAAACAGTATTATAGAAACTAGGAAGTAGGAAATTAGAAAATTAGAATATGGCAGATTATGGCAATCCCAAAACCCACTCTGGGTAGTAGTAATAGAGATAAGATATATAAATAAGAAATGTGAAGGGGAGAGATTGTTAAGCAAGATATATGTATTTATAAGATAACAAACCATAGAATTTAAGAAGAAATTGTGAAAGGAGTGGAGTTCATTTATTTACCCTATAGCAATAAGTTATAACAGAAAATAAAATAAAAACCTAGAAGAGAGTTTAGCAGGCGTCCCACCTGAAAATGATAAGAAGGAAGTATAAAAGAAAGAACAGGTATGCAGAATGACTGAGATCAGAGAAACAGTGAGAACTAGAATGCAAAATTAGAGCAGGAAAGTCTCCGAAATGTAGACATCGGAGGATAGATAGGTACACACCCAGCTATCCATGGTAGCTGGGCAGAAAAAAAAAAAAAAAAAAAAAAAAAAAAAAAAAAAAAAACCTAACCTAACCTAACCTAACCTAACCTAACCTAACCTAACCTAACCTAACCTAACCTAACCTAACCTCGGTGTTCTCGAGGTGGAGGTTCAACATCGAACAGGAAATTGATATGGCATGGCAATTACTACTGATAATCTGAAAACAATTATGCTAAGTAAATATCGCAATAGCTTTTTGATTTACTGTACAGGAATATGTAAATTGGTAAATGAAAGGAATAGAGACGTTTAAAAAGTGTAGCTACAATAGCATAATATTATATTATGTTAGCTGTGTCACAACATTGGCAAGTAATAGAAATGGTATAATGTATAGAAAAAGTAAAACTCGTATAAAAATAAAGAAAGAAAAATGTATTATTAAGTATTAAGAATAAGGTAAAACTGTAATAACGCAGCCCACTCTGCTGCGACAGAGATTTTTATATATGAAGCCTTAGAAATATGTAATAAATGAATAGGAAGTAAGAGAGATACTGTAATTAGTTATAAAGCATATAAATATTGTATCACAAAAAGATAAAAAATGTAAAAAGAAACAGAGGAAAGGAGGTGGAGAGCACTATTTATTTACCCATAGATTAAGATTAATAATAATAACAGTAAATAAAGATAAAGTAGACCCGAGCATAGCAGGCGCCCCACCTGGTAAAGTGTAAATGAGGATGAATGAAAGAAAGAAACAGTATGCAGAAAGAAAGTGAACATTTAAACGCGAGAACTGGAATGTATGAATAAGCTTAGGAACGTCCCTGAAAGATGAATATCAGGGGGTAGTCAGGCACACACCCAGCTACCCATGGTGGCTGGGCAAAAAAAAAAAAAAAAAAAAAAAAAAAAAAAACCTAACCTAACCTAACCTAACCTAACCTAACCTAACCTAACCTAACCTAACCTAACCTAACCTAACCTAACCTAACCTAACCTAACCTAACCTAACCTAACCTAACCTAACCTAACCTAACCTAACCTAACCTAACCTAACCTAACCTAACCTAACCTAACCTAACCTAACCTAACCTAACCTAACCTAACCTAACCTAACCTAACCTAACCTAACCTAACCTAACCTAACCTAACCTAACCTAACCTAACCTAACCTAACCTAACCTAACCTAACCTAACCTAACCTAACCTAACCTAACCTAACCTAACCTAACCTAACCTAACCTAACCTAACCTAACCTAACCTAACCTAACCTAACCTAACCTAACCTAACCTAACCTAACCTAACCTAACCTAACCTAACCTAACCTAACCTAACCTAACCTAACCTAACCTAACCTAACCTAACCTAACCTAACCTAACCTAACCTAACCTAACCTAACCTAACCTAACCTAACCTAACCTAACCTAACCTAACCTAACCTAACCTAACCTAACCTAACCTAACCTAACCTAACCTAACCTAACCTAACCTAACCTAACCTAACCTAACCTAACCTAACCTAACCTAACCTAACCTTGTATTGTACGCGGCTGCCGCTTGGGAGCCGGCGGTGGGGAAGCTGGGCATCAAGAAGCGTTTAAAATTCATTCAGCGTAGTTTCGCCCAAAAAATATGTAGAGCTTATCGCACGGTCTCCCACGACTCGGCTCTGGTGTTGGCCGGAATACTTCCCCTTGACCTCAGGGTCAAAGAGTCAGCTCTATTTTATAGAATAAGAAAAGGCGCAGAACTACCAGACCTAGTCGGGAGGGAGATCGAGCGAGTGGCCTCATATGCTGAGAATCCTCATCCTGCCGAGCATATGCGCCTGGAGTTCATTAAGGTCGAAAACGAACACCAGATAGCACAGATCAAATGTGATATAAAAATATACACCGACGGCAGCAAGATTGCGGGTAGGGTCGGAGCCGCGCTTTCCTTGTGGAAAGACGGATCCGAAACAAGGGCCCGCAAGCTTGGACTGCCGTCCTACTGTACTGTATATCAGGCGGAACTCCTGGCCATATGTGAGGCGACGAGGATGATCACAAAACACAGCGCGAAAAGCTTCGGGGTGCTCAGTGACTCGACCGCGGCGCTTCAGACGGTCGGAAATCCCAGTTGTCTCCATCCCCTCGCTGTTGAAGCCCGTAGCAATATCAGAAACTGTATTCTGGCAGGCAAATCAGTTGATTTGTTCTGGATAAAGGCACACGTGGGGATGGAGGGAAATGAGAGGGCCGACCAACTGGCCAAAGAGGCAGCTTTGGGATCGAGGCGAGCACCGGACTATGACCTGTGTCCGGTCTCATTCGCCAAGCGTCAGATCCGTATGGACACGCTTGCCGAATGGAACCGGAGATATGAGTCGGGTGAAACCGCCTCGATCACAAAGCTCTTCTTCCCCGGCGCGGTGGACGCGTACAGTATAATTAGGAAATTCACTCCAACGAAACACACCACGCAGGTTCTGACGGGGCATGGTGGGTTTTCCGAGTACTTGAATCGTTTCAAGTGCAAGGATGACCCATCATGCGCCTGTGATTCCGAAACGGAGGAGAACATCCCTCACCTACTGGCGGAATGCCCGATTTTCTCGAGGCTGCGATACGACGTTGAACAGGAGATTGGCATGAGTATCGTGATAGACAATTTTAAGAATATACTAACGAGTAAAAATAGAGACAAATTCTTAAGCTATTGTACTCAAATTTGTAAGAAGATAAATGAAAGAAATAGAGTAGACTAAATAGATATTACAGCAACATAATGAGTGATTATGTTGCCGGTAACATAGAAATAGAGTAAAAATATAGCGTGTAAAGTATAGTAGACAGATAAGAAAAGATGTATAAAACCACTAGAAATAAGAAACCAGAAACAACCGAGAGTGAAAAACACTTAAGGTTGATAATTGTAAGAGAATTAGAGAAAGAAAATAAAGAAAATAAAAATAAAAATGTAATAGAATAAGGTATAGATAAGAAAAAATGTAAAATGTAAAAAGAAAGAGAAGGAATGGTGAAGAGCAATTATTTACCTGTGTTTACCATAGATATAAGAAATATAAATATATAAATAAAGAAAATTAGAAGAAAGACTAGCAGGCAATCCCACCTGAAGTATAAAAGAGATGTATGAAAGAAAGATCAAGTATGCGGAAAGATTGTGAACATAGAGAAAGCGAGAACTGGTATGAAAGGAAACAGTAGGAAAGTCTCCGAACTATCAATATCGGGGGATAGATAGGAACACACCCGGCCACCCATGGTGGCTGGACAAAAAAAAAAAAAAAAAAAAAAAAAAAAAAAAAAAAAAAAACCTAACCTAACCTAACCTAACCTAACCTAACCTAACCTAACCTAACCTAACCTAACCTAACCTAACCTAACCTAACCTAACCTAACCTAACCTAACCTAACCTAACCTAACCTAACCTAACCTAACCTAACCTAACCTAACCTAACCTAACCTAACCTAACCTAACCTAACCTAACCTAACCTAACCTAACCTAACCTAACCTAACCTAACCTAACCTAACCTAACCTAACCTAACCTAACCTAACCTAACCTAACCTAACCTAACCTAACCTAACCTAACCTAACCTAACCTAACCTAACCTAACCTAACCTAACCTAACCTAACCTAACCTAACCTAACCTAACCTAACCTAACCTAACCTAACCTAACCTAACCTAACCTAACCTAACCTAACCTAACCTAACCTAACCTAACCTAACCTAACCTAACCTAACCTAACCTAACCTAACCTAACCTAACCTAACCTAACCTAACCTAACCTAACCTAACCTAACCTAACCTAACCTAACCTAACCTAACCTAACCTAACCTAACCTAACCTAACCTAACCTAACCTAACCTAACCTAACCTAACCTAACCTAACCTAACCTAACCTAACCTAACCCAGTCACATTTCGACCCCCGAGCAGTGAGCCACGTTTTTGAATCGCTCCTACCTTTAAAAATTCAAAGTTGTGGGTTATTTGTTACGTACCATCAAGTGCGATACACCGAAAGTTGCGTCTCGGCGCCGCGCACACGCCGCAAGTGTCAATTTCAGCCGCACGCATCTGTGAAAAAAGTTGTGAGTGAAAAACCCTGTTTTTTGGGGTTAAAAGTGAAAATTTCACCCATAAAAAGTGCAATAAAGTCGTCAAAAGCTGAGTGAGTGACAAGTGCAAAGTGTTGGCAGAAGCGCCCCGGCGGCCCGCATCGGCCGGCGAAACCGGTTTCTCGGAAAAGCTTACGGTTTTTCCGGGAAAACAGAAAAACCATTTTCAACACGTGGGCGTGGCCGCACGTGGTACGCCGAGGAGCAAACCTAGGAGCACCAAACTTTGCAGACTCAAAGAAGGTACCATCCAAGAACTTTTTCACGAAAAAACGGAATTTTTAGTCTAATAGTTTTTAATTAATTTAAATTACAAAATTGAACTTTACACCTTAATAACTACTGAACGGGGAACAATATCAAAATTCGGCAACTGCTGTAAGTTGCGCGCTCGCTTGTTTTACACAACAAGATCATCTCCGGATTTTTTGGGATTTTTATGAAAGCACAATAATCAAAAAACTGAAAAAACCGAAAATCGTGAAAAATTTGACTGAAGACTTATGAAATTTAGAACTTTTATGAATGTGGCTTGTAGATACCTAATTTTAACGAATTTTAAGATTTTTTGTATATTTTTAACCCAAGGCGTTTAGGAGCTATATATTTTTATGTGTTTTTGTTAAATAAATCGGTAAATATTATAAAATATAGTTTTTTGAGGTCGGGAATAGCCTCAAGTAGCCTAAATTAGCATACCCAAACCCAAATTGGGGTCCTCTAGGGTCAAAATTAAAAAAGTCACGCGAATTTTCCAAATTTCCGCCATTTTGTTTTTATTTTTTAGATTTTTAAATTGAAATAGCTCCTGAACGGTAAGGCCTAGCGATCCGTGGTTTTGAGTGTTAGATAGCCCGGGTCAAGGACTTTCGCCCTACACCAGTTTGGAGGCAATCGGAGCGAAATTTTTATTTTCGCTCCAAACCCCCCCAGGAGGGTGCCCGGCGTGGTGCCAAAGCCGCCAGAGAAAGTCTGGGTCTTCTACGACAACTGGTTGCCGAGTTATTCAGGTTTGAAACTGAGTTTTGACAGCTCGGCGGCCATTTTGTTTTTATTTGGACGCTCATAACTCCGAGTCGCGAAGTCCTAGGAAGTTGCGGATTGCAGATTTAGCATCGGGGGGTTAATATCTGTCTGCCTGCTGAATTTCAGCAGGATAGGAGCCAAAATTTTTCAGGGTCCTGAAAACCAGATAGGGTGGTAGAGGGGGTCGAGCCGAGCAGAATAAACCCACACTTGACTGTTCTGCGACGTCTGGGGACGAAAATACAGGCGATCAAAGTCGGACTTTGACAGCTCCGCCGCCATTTTGAAAAATTTTGATCGCCTGTAGAATCGAAACGGGGCGTCGTAGAGGAGTCTGGTTTTCTCTGGGCGACTCGGCGGCCTCTCCCACACCTTTTAAGGGGGGATTGGGGGGAATAGGGGGGACAAAATTTTTGTTGGCTAAAAAGGCTACCAGAGGGTGGGTCTCGGCGCGCTCTTCGAGAATAACCCAAACACTAGCGGGATCGGACCAGCGGTTCCGGAGTTACAGGAGTTTTTGAAAATTCGGCCGCCATCTTGAAAAAATTTATAACCCTGTAGCACCGGAACCCCTTGGGCTAGCGACGCCGTGTTTGGGGTCTTCGGAAGGGGCTCGGCGAGATCTACCAACTGGGCCTCTCTACACAGCTCTATCTAGAGTGTGTAGAGTTTGGGGACCAAAATTGTATTTTTTCGGCGAATATTCTACCGGGGAAGATCTGGTTTTCGACCAATACTAGGCCAGGGGACACTCCAAGCGCAGACACCGCAATTTCCTGTGCCAGACCGTACTCCTTGACCGGTCTTTAACGTGTTAGGTTAAGTGACTCTAATATTTTGAAATAGATATAAGTTTTTAAGTAGGACCAAGGCTTTTTGGCCACACTATAGTATAGGACGTAGCTGGACTACAGCTGGTAGACGAACATAAGGCAACTCTAGATAGAGTTGCACAAATTGACGTCGAATTTTAATATTTATATTAAAAATTAATTTATTTTACTTGTATTTTATTGTCTCTATTGTCATCTATTATTGCTGTACTAGACCAGAGCTCTATTGGCTCAATTGACCGTACATTGCTGAGACATCGGACATTCTCCACAACTGGAGATAGGATCTGTGCAAGCACTACACGCACGCAAAACACATACAAGCCTAACACACACTTACACGCACAAACAGGCAGCACACACACACACGTAACACGTACACGTCAAACAGCACACACCACAGTTACACATCTGACAGGGTACCCTTTACATACCCTCCAGATACCTACACGCACAGAGTACACACAACTGAGGTACCCTTTACATACCTCAGTTAATAGACCGGACACCCCCCGTGTTAAAGATGTTCGTACCGCAACGTACTCCCATAAAAAGCGCGGAAAAGGACAGCGCTCGCACAACATCACCATCCAAAACTGTGACCAAGAAGTCCATTGTGCGCAAAAGCCTAGAGGCTTTTGAGATCAAGGCGGGAGCTTCAAAACCTCCACAACCGAAACCAAACATGACAGATGCCAATCCACTGCAAGCCACCAAACGACTGGAATATAGCCCACCTAGGAAGAGTAAGACAACTCTGGATGCTCCTCAAAACCCAGAGGTGACAAAAAAGGCAAAGACGACCCAGCCAATTGAGCACAGCCCACCGGCCGTAAAGTCTTACTCTGACAGGACAGCCGAAGCAAAGGACGCAGCAAAGAAGGCGAAATATTCGCTCGGCTTAGCGAAAAATCTGAAGTCAGAAATTAAAATAGATGTCACGCAGTGGATTGACAGGTTAGTGGAGATAGTCAGGGACGTTGAAAAGGGGGAGAAGGTAGAGGAAATAGTTCAGGTTCACCCACCCATTCAAACCACTCAAATCGACACCCTCGCAGAAACAATCAGGGAGCATTCGGAATTACTAGCGAGAAATGCCGAGCAAATGAAAGACCTCAAAATTGCTCTGCAGGCGAACACCGAAGCCCAGGCAAAATCGTCATATGCCAACATCGTTGTTACTTCGTCTCGAGTGCAGCAACCAAGACCAACGCTGCACTCGATAGTGGTATCCTCCAGCAAAGAGGAAGAGACGGGGGACGAAGTCTTGGAAAGGGTTAGGAAGGCGGTGGACGCCAAGGAAGGGTGGGTGAAGGTGGAGCGGGTCAGGAAGGGTAAGGACCGGAAAATCATTCTCGGTTGTTCGACGGCCGCGGACAGGGATTGTGCTCGAATCCGATTAGAGAGGAATAGCCTGCTTGTCGAGGACGTCAAGAACAAGGACCCTATGATTGTCCTGAGAGACGTCCTAAGCATCAACTCAGACGAGGAGGTGCTTGGGGCTCTCAGGAAACAAAATCAGGAGGTGTTCGACGGGCTCGACAAGGAGGATGATAGACTTGCGGTAAAGTTCCGAAAAAGAGCTAGGAATCCCCACACCAGCCATATAGTACTTACGGCATCGCCGAAACTATGGGGGAAAATGACAGCATTGGGAACCCTTCGTGTGGACCTGCAGCGGGTTAGGGTGGAGGACCAGTCACCATTGGTCCAGTGCTCTCGCTGCCTAGGTTACGGCCACATGCGTAGATTCTGCACAGAGAAGGAGGACGTGTGCAGCCACTGCGGAGGTCCACATCTGAAGAAGCACTGCGACGCGTGGGCAGTAAACACCGCACCCTCATGCAGGAACTGCACGAGGGCAAAACTGGACCGAAACGAGCACAATGCCTTTAGCCATGAATGCCCTGTCCGCAGGCGATGGGAGTCTCTGGCCAGGTCGACCATAGCTTATTGCTAAGGGCGGCATGGCGGGGGACTCTGCCTACCACGTGTTCCAAGCGAACCTGAGAAAAAAGACTGCCGCAACGCAGGAACTGCTGGTTGAAGCGGGAAAACATAAAATCACCGTAGCCCTTATCCAGGAACCTCACACTGGCCCGACTGGAGGTATGAGGAGTTACCCAGGAGTGAGAATTTTTCAGAATAGCCCATCTGGCGAGGATAGGGTCAAGGCAGCAATAGCTGTTTTTGACCCTAACATCGATGTTATACAATATCCGAGCTACACCACAAACAACATCGTCGTGGTGGGCCTGAGAACCAACGCCTGGGAACTCACACTGGTCTCCTTTTACCTCGAGCCGAGCCAACCAATAGGTCAATACATTAGCATGCTAAAGAGCATCGCGGCTAATCCTGGATTTGGGAAATTGATTATGGGAGGGGATGGGAACGCTTGGAACAGGTGGTGGGGCAGCGAACACACGGACGCCAGAGGGAAAGATATGCTCCAAATGATCGACGAGATGGGCCTCCAGGTGCTCAACACGGGGAGCACTCCGACATTCGACACCTACAGGAACGGACAACGGTTTAAGAGTCATGTGGACATAACATTCTGCACCGCGAATATGCTCGACTTGGTGGTGGACTGGAGGGTAGAGGAGAATTTGACCAGCTCGGATCACAATGGGATAGCCTTTGGCATTAAACTCCAACGGTCGAGGGGAATGGATGTAATTAGAACTACTCGTAAATTCAATACGCGCAAGGCAAAATGGGGTGAGTTTGGGAAAGAGTTGACCAAGAGTAAGAGTGGAAAACAACTAACCACGGATAACATCCACAACATAACGACGAGATCGCAAATCGACGACACCGTAGGTAAACTCACCGACGCCATAGCCGAAGCATGCATCATTACCATCCCCGAAAAGGCCAAATGCCAAAGGCTGTCCGTCCCATGGTGGAGCGACGAGCTCGCTCTAAAAAAGAAGGAGGTCACCACCAAGAGGCGTCGCATTAGGTGTGCCGCACAGGTCCGTAGGGCGAGTGTCGTGGCTGAGTACCTGGAGTGCAAGGAAAGTTACGAGCTAGCAATAAAGAAAGCTCAAACCGCGTCCTGGAAGGACTTCTGCTGTAAGCAGACCAGAGAGGGGATGTGGGAGGGCATCTACAGGGTTATTGGACGAACCGCGGGTAGAGCCGAGGACGTACTCCTGGAGGTGAATGGCGTGGCTCAGAACGAGGAGGGATCAGCACAGCTATTGGCGGAGACTTTTTACCCGGATGACCCGGTAACAAGCGATACGGACGAGCAAAGGAGATTAAGGGAAGAATCGGAGAGGGTGGCCGGGGGGCCGTGCGGCGAACTGCACGACCCGCCGTTCACCCTATTTGAGCTCGAAAACGCTGTGCGCTCCTTTAACCCCAAGAAAGCGCCGGGCGCAGACGGATTCACGGCAGACATCTGCAGCCACGCCATCAGTAACGAACCTGAGTTGTTCCTAAGCCTAGCTAACAAGTGCCTTGAACTACAATATTTCCCTATGAAGTGGAAAGAGGCGACAGTCGTAGCACTGAGAAAACCTGGGAAAGACAGCTACGCCAAACCCAAGTCTTACAGGCCAATTGGCCTTCTCCCGGTGCTGGGGAAGATTCTGGAGAAGATGCTTATGTCGAGGATTCGACACCATCTCCACTCCAGAATCAGCCCCCACCAATACGGATTCATGTCGCAGAGGGGCTGCGAGGACGCCCTCTATACCCTAATCCAGCACATCCGGGACAAATTGGGACAAAGGAAGATAGTTACAATCGTATCCCTGGATATAGAGGGCGCCTTCGACAGCGCCTGGTGGCCTGCAATGAAAATGCGACTCGTAGAGGAGAAGTGCCCAGAAGGGATAAGGCGGCTGACCAACAGCTATCTAGAAGACCGATGGGTACGAGTAAGGTACGCGGGCAGGGAACACTCAACTAGAACGAGAAAGGGGTGCGTTCAGGGCTCTATCGGCGGACCAATACTCTGGAATTTGCTCCTCGACCCACTGCTCAGAGGCCTTGAGAGAATGGGAGAGTACGCGCAGGCATTCGCGGACGACGTCGTCCTGGTCTTCTGCGGTGACACCGGTCAGGAAATAGAGGGACGTGCGAACGCCGCCCTCGCGCATGTCAGGTCGTGGGGTGATAGCTACAAACTTAGATTCGCTCCACACAAGACCAACGCTATGGTGATAACCAAGAAGCTGAAGTACGACACACCACGGCTTGTCATGGGCGGGGTCGACATCGCCATGTCCACAGAAATGAAGATCTTGGGGTTAATTATTGACGACGGCTTAACTTTTAACGCACACGTGGAGGCCGTGTGCAAGAGGGTCACCAACCTGTACAAGCAGTTGACCAGGGCGGCAAAAGCGAGCTGGGGGTTGCATCCGGAGGTGATACACACTATCTACACAGCGACCGTGGAGCCAATAGTGCTGTACGCGGCTAGCGCTTGGGCACCTGCGGTTGAGAAGCGATACATCGCGAAAAAGCTAAAATTCATCCAGCGCAGTTTCGCGCAGAAAATCTGCAGAGCATATCGCACGGTCTCCCTCAACGCGGCATTGGTTCTGGCAGGTATACTCCCCCTTGACCTTAGGGTCAAGGAGGCAGCAACACTTTACAGAGCGAGGAGAGGAGAACCACTGCCGGACTTGGCCGGGAGGGAGATCGAGCGAATGCTCTCATTCGCGGACAGTCCTCACCCCGCCGAACATATGCGCCTGCAGTTCACTAGCCTGGGAAACAGAGAACAGTACGAGCAAAACAGCAATTTTGAGATACAAATTTACACCGACGGCAGCAAGATTGCGGGTAGGGTCGGGGCCGCACTTTCCTTATGGAAAGATGGGGCCGAGACAACTGCCCGCAAGCTTAGCCTGCCGTCCTTTTGCACTGTATACCAGGCGGAACTGCTGGCCATATGCGAGGCGACGAGGATGATTGTCAAACACGGGGCGACAGCTTTCGCGGTGTACAGCGACTCAACCGCAGCACTCCAGACGGTCGCGAATCCCAATTGTCTCCATCCCCTCGCTGTTGAAGCCCGACTAAACATCAGAAAGGTAATTCTGGCAGGCAAATCATTAGATTTGTTCTGGATTAAGGCACACGTGGGGATGGAGGGAAATGAGAGGGCCGACCAACTGGCAAAAGAAGCAGCGTTGCGGTCGAGGCGGGCACCAGACTACGACCTGTGCCCGATTTCGTTCGTCAAGCGATGTATCCGTGCGGGTACGCTTGACGAATGGAATCGGAGGTACGAGTCTGGCGACACCGCCTCGACCACAAGGCTCTTCTTCCCGAACGCGGTGGACGCGTACAGCATTGTTAGGAAGTTCACACCAGACAAACACACCACACAGGTCCTGTCAGGGCACGGTGGGTTCTCTGAGTACTTGACTCGCTTCAAGTGCAAGGAGAACTCATCGTGTACCTGCGACCCCCAGGTAGAGGAGACCATCCCTCACCTGCTGGTAGAATGCCCGGTGTTCTCAAGGTTAAGATTTAATGTTGAACAAAGAATTGATATTGCGGTTACAGTTGATAACCTAAAAACAATCATGCACAGTAAGCACAGAACTAGCTTCCTAGATTATTGTACAAATATTTGTAAAATAGTTAATGAGAGAAACAAAACTGACTAAAAAGTGCAGCTACATTAACATAATGTCAAAATTATGATAACTGTGACACAACAAGTAGTAATATAAAATAGGTAAAATGTACGGTATAAGAAAGCAGCAATAAAGCAATGTATAAAATGTAGTATTAGAGTATAATACAGAGTAAAACTAGTAATATCACGCCACTCTGTGCAGTGGAGATGAGATGGATAAGTTAGAGTATAAGATACCAGTGTTTAAGAAAAAATAGTATATTAAATATTGTAATAGACTAAGTAAGTTGTAAGTATTATGTTGTGAATGTAACAGAAAAACACAAAAATGTAAAAAAGAAAAGAGGAAAGGAGGCGGAGAAATTTTTATTTACCTATAGAATAAGAAAGTATAACAATATAAATAAAGAACGTAGACCCGAGATTAGCAGGCGCCCCACCTGGCAAAGAGCAAAAGTGATGAATGAAAGAAAGATACAGTATGCGGAATGGAAATGCACACTCAAAAGCGAGAACTGGAATGGAAATGATAAGCATAGGAACGTCCCTGAAGAATAGACATCAGGGGGTAGTTAGGTACACACCCAGCCAAAAAACCTAACCTAACCTAACCTAACCTAACCTAACCTAACCTAACCTAACCTAACCTAACCTAACCTAACCTAACCTAACCTAACCTAACCTAACCTAACCTAACCTAACCTAACCTAACCTAACCTAACCTAACCTAACCTAACCTAACCTAACCTAACCTAACCTAACCTAACCTAACCTAACCTAACCTAACCTAACCTAACCTAACCTGGGGTGCTAGGTCGGGAAACCTCCTCGTGAGCTTGGACCCGTTTCCTATCCCTTCGGGCTATATGCCCGGGGGGAGTGGCAACTGGACCAAGACGGTGCATCCTGGATAGTCGGCTAACAGGCGCAGCGCTGGAGTCTGCTGCCCCTGTAAGTCGATGAACCAATATCCCGACAACCGACCCCATGGCGAAGGGGGTCGTGGTATGGTGGGCCTGCTAGGCCTGCGGTTGCGGCGTTCACCGCCGTAACAAACGGCGTCCGCTCCCGGCTACGGCCGGTAGAAGCGCTTTGTTCGTCGGTCTTTCCGACCGAAGCCGACCCCATTGCACGAGGGGGTCGTGGTATGGCGGGCCTGTAAGGCCCGCGGTGTTGCGACAGCTCCCGGATACCCGGTGGAAGCGTCGCAACTTTCTTAGCGAGGTATGCTCCCGGCTGCGGTCGGTTGGAGCAAGTTGCTGTATGTCAGTGGCCGCATGTGCGGGTGTTCTGCCTGTGCGGCTGTTTCCGCCTGTACGGCAGCCTGTCTGTGCGGCAGTTAAGCCCCTCGGCACACAGCAGCTTGGGCGGCTGCTTGAGTGTGGGCTTCTGCTCGCCTGTACGGCTGGTCCGTCTGTGCGGCCGTTCCGCCTGTGCGGCCCGTTCGCCTGTGCGGCCGCTCCATACAGCAGTAGTAGGGGTGTGCCATCCTTTAACATCTTGGCAAGCTGACCCCATTGCACGAGGGGGTCGAAGTTCGGTGGGCCTGCTAGGCCCATGGTGTTACCGCGCATCTGCGGCGGTTCTGGCCGTCATTTGACGGAGTTGACCCCATTGCACGAGGGGGTCGTAGTATGGCGGGCCTTCAAGGCCTGCGGTGTACACGCGAGGTGTGCTCCCGGCTGCGGCCGGTTTGAGCAAGGTGCTGTGCGGCAGTGGCCGCATATGCGGCTGTTCCGCCTGTGCGGCTGTTTCCGCCTGTACGGCAGCCTGTCTGTGCGGCAGTTAAGCCCCTCGGCACACAGCAGCTTGGGCGGCTGCTTGAGTGTGGGCTTCTGCTCCGCCTGTACGGCTGGTCCGTCTGTGCGGCTGTTCCGACTGTGCGGCCCTTCCGCCTGTGCGGCCGCTCTGCACAGCATCAGTAGGGGCCTGTCACTGCCGATCGTGGTGCAAGCCATGGTCGGCAGTCAGGCGTGCCGATTCGCCATCGAATCGGCGGGAGGCACACTGCGCAGGGGAGCGGGAGTAACGGAACTCCCGCTTCGCCGTGCAGTTCGGGGGCGCCGCGGTAAGGAGTCACTGCGCGCCCCCCTGAATACTTGTTGGCCGTGGGCATAAGGTCGGGGGACCCCGCCCATTGACGGCCACATGGCGGAAGGCACCTCCCCGTGTTCCGGAGGTGCCCTTAGTGCCCGCCCGCTCGGCCGCTCTCTACCCCCTCTGCTTGCAGAAGGGCGCTCGAGAGTGGTGCGATGCGGGCTTGTTTTCTTCAGCTCCTTAGGGAGCTCTGGGGGGCCGACCATCTGGTCCCCCGAGGAGAGCCCCAACTCTATGGGGCATCCCTAGCTGGGTCGACGTAGAATCTAATTTTCATATCCCTCGGCCCGGCTATAGGGTGAGTCGGAACACCGCGGGGTTTAGTGGGTAGGACGGTCCCGGTTTTCGGGACCGGTGAGTCCCACACACCGTCCCAGCTACCCCCGTAGCTGGGATGACGGTGCCTAAATGCATTCCCCGCGTCAACAAAAAAAAAAAAAAAAAAAAAAACCTAACCTAACCTAACCTAACCTAACCTAACCTAACCTAACCTAACCTAACCTAACCTAACCTAACCTAACCTAACCTAAACAATATCCCCCGGTCCGGACGGCATCCCAGGGCGTGTCGTCGCCCTAGTCATGCCGGCGTTCGAAGAAGAGACGCTCTCCCTGATGTCGGAGTGTTTGGCGTCGGGTAGAGTCCCGCGAACGTGGAAGACGGGGAAGCTCGTGCTGCTTAAGAAGCACGGGCGCCCCGTCGAGTCGCCGTCGGCCTACCGCCCCATTGTTTTGCTCGGCGAGATGAGCAAGCTTTTCGAGCGGGTGCTCGCTGCTCGTCTCGTCGGGCACCTTGAGGGGGCGGGGCCCAACCTCGACGGCGGCCAGTACGGGTTCCGTCGCGGGCGGTCTACCCTAGACGCCATCTCCCGACTCAGGGACAGCGTCGAAGAGGCGGTCGGTCGGGGGGAGGTGTTGTTGGCGGTGTCGCTGGACATCGCGAACGCCTTCAACACCATCCCCTGGCAGACCATCGCCGAGGCGCTGAGGTACCACAAGGTCCCGTGGTACCTCAGGCGCGTCCTTGCGGACTATTTCGTGGACCGGGCCATTATCTACCCGGCCCGGTCGGGAATGGTCCGCAAGGAGATGTCGTGCGGTGTTCCACAGGGGTCGGTGCTTGGTCCGCTCCTGTGGAACATCGGCTATGACTGGGTCCTGCGCGGTGCAACTCTAACGGGGGTCGGCATTATATGCTACGCCGACGACACCCTCGTCACCGCGCGGGGCCCAGAATTCAGGGACGCGAAGGTTCTGGCCACCGCGGGCGTTGCCCAGGTGGTCAGCCGCATCAGGGCGCTGGGACTCCAGGTGGCTCTCGAAAAGTCCGAGGCCGTGTTTTTCCACGGGCCTCGGCGGGGGCCACCTCGAGATTCCTTCATTGTGGTGAGCGGCACCCCCATCGCTATCGGGGAGACCATGAAGTACCTAGGATTGGTCCTCGATAGTCGATGGGGTTTCGTCGAGCACTTCCGGCGCATGGCACCCAAACTGGTGTCATACGCCGGAAGGCTGGCGCGGCTGCTCCCCAATAAAGGGGGGCCGGAAAGTGCATGTCGCCGTCTCTATGACGGTGTAGTGCGCTCCAAGGCGCTCTACGGAGCGCCCATTTGGGCGGACGCTCTCTGCGCCAAAACCATCCCCCTGCTGCGGAGACCGCAGCGGGTGATTGCGCAGAGGGCTGCGAGAGCGTACTGCACCGTCTCTTACGAGGCGGCGTGTCTAATTGGCGGAAGCCCCCCGTGGGATCTCGAGGCTGGAGTCCTCACTCGCGTGTATCATGAAAGCGCCCTGGTGCGGGCAAATGGAGGTCGCCCACTCCCGGACGAGATCGATCGCTGGAGACAGTCTGCTCGCGACGATCTCTTCCGGAAGTGGGCCAATAGGTTGGTCGTTCCCTCTGCGAGCGCGCGGCTCGTGGGGGCTGTCCGGCCCGTTCTTCGGCCTTGGGTGGAGAGGGCGCACGGTGCGCCGACGTACCACCTCACTCAGCTCCTCACAGGACATGGCTGTTTCGCCAAGTACCTGTGGGAGGTGGTGGGTGTGGAGTCGGACCCCGTGTGCCGTCACTGCTCAAGTGGCGCCGTGGACTCGGCTGAGCACACACTCGCCGAGTGCGCGGCGTGGGACGGGCCGCGTGTCGCCCTCACGGGCCGTGTTGGAAATAATTTGTCGCTGCCGGCCGTGGTGCGAGCCATGGTCGGCAGCCAGGAATGTTGGGCCGCCGTCACCTCCTTTGCTAATGAGGTGATGGCGGTCAAGAGAGAGGAACTGCGGGTGCGGGAGCGTGCAGGTCAAACGCTCCCGCCTCGTCGTCCGGTGCGGGGGCGTCGCATGGCTCAGTTCATGCGCGCTCCCGACTAGTGTTGTTCCGGTGGGTGGTGGTCGGGGGACCCCATCCACCGATGATCGCTTGGCGGAAGGCACCTCCCCGTGTTCCGGAGGTGCCTTAATGCCCGCCCGCTCGGCTGCTCTCTACCCCCTCTGCGTCCAGAGGGGCGCTCGAGAGTGGTGCGATGCGGGCTTGTTTCTTCAGCTCCTTAGGGAGCTCCGGGGGGCAGACCATCTAGCCCCCCGAGGAGAGCCCCAACCATACGGGGCATCCCTAGCCGGGTCGACGTAGAATCTTCAACTTCATATCCTTCGGCCCGGCTATAGGGTGAGTCGGAACACCGCGGGGTTTAGTGGGTAGGACGGTCCCTTCTTCCGGGACCGGTGAGTCCCACACACCGTCCCAGCTACCCCCGTAGCTGGGATGACGGTGCCTAAACGCATTCCCCGCGTCAACAAAAAAAAAACCTAAACAATATGGGGTGCTAGGTCGGGAAACCTCCTCGTGAGCTTGGACCGGTTTCCTATCCCTTCGGGCTATATGCCCGGGGGGAGTGGCAACTGGACCAAGACGGTGCATCCTGGATAGTCGGCTAACAGGCGCAGCGCTGGAGTCTGCTGCCCCTGTAAGTCGATGAACCAATATCCCGACAACCGACCCCATGACGAAGGGGGTCGTGGGTATGGCGGGCCTGCTAGGCCTGCGGTTGCGGCGTTCACCGCCGCGACAATTGTGGCGTCCGCTCCCGGCTACGGCCGGTAGAAGCGCTGTCGTTCGTAGGTCTTTCCGACCGAAGCCGACCCCATTGCACGAGGGGGTCGTAGTATGGCGAGCCTTCAAGGTCCGCGGGGTTGCGACAGCTCCTGGATACCCAGTAGAAGCGTCGCAACCATATTTGTGAAGTTCGCTCCCGGCTGCGGCCGGTTGGAGCAAGTTGCTGTGCGGCAGCGGCCGCATGTGCGGCTGTTCCGCCTGTGCGGCTGATTTCGCCTGTACGGCAGCCGTATGTATGTGCGGCAGTTAAGCCCCTCGGCACGCGGCAGCTTGGGCGGCTGCTGCGTGTGGGCTTCTGCCTGCCTGTACGGCTGGTCCGTCTGTGCGGCCGTTCCGCCTGTGCGGCCCTTCCGCCTGTGCGGCCGCTGCGTGCAGCATTGGTAGGGGTGTGTGGTACGGCGCACCTGCGCCGTTTCTGGCCGTCATTTGACGGAGTTGACCCCATTGCACGAGGGGGTCGTGGAATGGCGGGCCTTCAAGGCCCGCGGTTTTGTGAATACGCGAGGTATGCTCCCGGCTGCGGCCGGTTGGAGCAAGTTGCTGTGCGGCAGCGGCCGCATGTGCGGCTGTTCCGCCTGTGCGGCTGATTTCGCCTGTACGGCAGCCGTATGTATGTGCGGCAGTTAAGCCCCTCGGCACGCGGCAGCTTGGGCGGCTGCTGCGTGTGGGCTTCTGCCTGCCTGTACGGCTGGTCCGTCTGTGCGGCCGTTCCGCCTGTGCGGCCCTTCCGCCTGTGCGACCGCTCCGCACAGCATCAGTTTTTGGCCGTGGGCGTAAGGTCGGGGGACCGCGCCCTTTGACGGCCATATGGCGGAAGGCATCTCCCCGTGTTCCGGAGGTGCCTTTAGTGCCCGCCCGCTCGGCCGCTCTCTACCCCCTCTGCTTGCAGAAGGGCGCTCGAGAGTGGTGCGATGCGGGCTTGTTTTCTTCAGCTCGTTAGGGAGCTCTGGGGGGCCGACCATCTGGTCCCCCGAGGAGAGCCCCAACTCTACGGGGCATCCCTAGCCGGGTCGACGTAGAATCTAATTTTCATATCCCTCGGCCCGGCTATAGGGTGAGACGGAACACCGCGGGGTTTAGTGGGTAGGACGGTCCCTTCTTCCGGGACCGGTGAGTCCCACACACCGTCCCAGCTACCCCCGTAGCTGGGATGACGGTGCCTAAACGCATTCCCCGCGTCAACAAAAAAAAAAAAAAAAAAACCTAAACAATATGGGGTGCTAGGTCGGGGAACCTCCTAGTGTGCTTGGACCGGTTTCCTATCCCTTCGGGCTATATGCCCGGGGGAGTGGCAACTGGACTAAGACGGTGCATCCTGGATAGTCGGCTAACAGGCGCAGCGCTAAAATCTGCTGCCCCTGTAAGTCGATGAACCAATATCCCGACAGCCGACCCCATTGCACGAGGGGGTCGTGGTCTGGCAGGCCTGCTAGGCCTGCGGTGTCGCGGCGTGTCCTCGCCGTGGCAACTTTGTGACGTTCGCTCCCGGAAACGGTAGAAGCCTTGTTTGTCGTCCATTGGTCGGTTATTTCACCGATCAAAGCTGACCCCATTGTACGAGGGGGTCGTGGTTTGGCGGGTCTTCAAGGCCTGCGGCGTCGCGACGTCTCCCGGAGAACCGGTTGTAGCGTCGCGGCGCAGCTTGTTGTTGTCCGCTCCCGGCTTTTTGCCGGTAGAAGCGCGGTGATTGTCGGTCGTCTTCTCGACTGAAGCTGACCCCATTGCACGAGGGGGTCGTTGTTTGGCGGGCCTGCAAGGTCTGTGGCGTCGCGATAGCTCCCGGAGACCCGGTTGTAGCGTCGCGACGCAGCTTGTTGTTGTCTGCTCCCGGCTGCGGCCGGTAGAAGCGGGGAGAGTCGTGGACGCGTAGGCCTACTGCTAGCGCAGGGGTCTACACAGGCGTCGGTGTTGGGGAGGACCAGCCACCCTCCTCGCGTTCCGTAGCCCCTAAGGTCATCGCAACCATCTGACTGGTGGCTCCAGTCGGTACGTGGTGTCCTTAGGGACCGGAGGGCTTGCCTTAATTGGCCGGCCCGCGACAAGGACAGTCTTTAAAACCCGACAGCGAAGTCGTTAAAACCTGTACGGGCACCTGGCGAACCCTGCAGTATTTAGCCCGCTCCCTGGAATGAGCGTCACCCAGGGAGTGAAACCCTTCGTCTCTACTCGTGGGATCTATTATGGAACTGAATACAAAACAAAACAAAAATAATAAAAACGAAGAGGAAGGTGTGAAACAGGATGTTTCGAGGCCTGAGACCCCAATCTCAGGCGTGAAGGAGTTGCGGGTGTCGCTGTCGCGGTGCGACACTACCCCGCACAGTGCGTGTAGAGACGCAAAATGTGACTGGCCACAGCTGTCTGACTCTGACAGCAGTTGTCAGTCCATGGAGACGGTTTCCTCCCGTCCCTGTTCGACTCCCAGGTTGTGGCAGCGCAAGCGCTGCAACAGTAAGAGCCCTGGGGAGTCGGGCAGCGATGGTGAGGAGTCGGCTGGCCCCAGCAACATCAGGGGCCAGCCCTTTAAAAGAGGGCGTGGGCGCCCTCCAACAACTGGGCAGTATGTTGGCCTGGCCCAAGCTAGGGCCAGTTATAATGCGGCCAAGGAGCGCGAGTTAGAACTAGAGGCGGAAGAAGAGCTCGCGCGGGCCGCATATGAAAAGAAGGAGGAGGAGCGTCGGCGGCGGGAGGAGAGGCGTCTCTCCTTCCTCCGTGAATCCCCGACGCTGACAGAGGCGTCGACGTCGGCGGCTCCGGTCCTTAGGTCCGACCAGCTGAAGATGGCGGTCGAGGAGGGGTTGAAGTCGATCGAGATGATCGCCTTCAAGTCCTCCCGCCTGAAGGGCCAAAGTGTACAGGGCCTGCGGAGTGCCGCCGGCTCAATAAGGGAGCACATGAGGGAGATGGCCTCCCTCACGTGCAATGAGGAAGTTCTCCGTTTGAAGGGAGAGCTTACGGCCGTGCGGGCCGAGATGGAGGAATTAAGGCGCCAACTGAGCGCCGCTTCAACACGGTCGGCGGGGCTGTCGCGGGATGAGGTTCTCTACCTCATTGACGCGCGCCGCGCCGGCTTCGAGGACCGGCTGCTCCCGGCGCCTCGGTTGCGTCCTCCCCTTGCGGCGGACGCGCGCAACGCCGCCCGCACGGCCACTGCTTCAGCACCCGGCGATGCTTCTGTAGGTCCTTCCGTGGGCCCTTCCGTCGGCGCTCCTGCGCCCACGCGTTCAAAGAGAAAGGCCGCTGGCGCCTCTGCCGCCGCTCCTGTGCCTCCCGTCCCCTCCACGTCTGTGGTGGAGGTGACTGAATCGGTCGTGGCCGCTCCGCCGGCCTCTTCTTCTTCTCCCCCAAAGGGGAAGAAGAACAAAAAGACAAGGAGGAGCGCCGCGGCGCGTGAGGTAGAGGCGACTCGCAGAGAGCGCCAGTCGGCCTCAACCCAACCGGCCCCGGCTTCCACGTCTCAGCCCCAAACTGAGACGTGGAACAACGTCGTGAAGCGCCCGAAGAAAAAGGCGACATCGACGTCCGCCAATACGCCCGCTAAGGCGCCCTCAAAATCTGGCGGAAAGAGGAGCGCCCCGAACCTCCGCGCACCGCGAACTGCAGCGGTAGTCATCACGCTGCAGCGAGAAGCGGAGGGGCGGGGCGTAACCTACGCGGAGAAACTTGCCGAGGCTGAGAGGTCAATTGACCTCAAAAGCCTCGGCATCGAGGGTTTGCGTTTCCGCACCGCGGTCACCGGAGGACGCATCCTCGAGGTGGCAGGTGCGGACAGGGGCGCCAAGGCGGACGCATTGGCGGCCAAATTAAAGACGACACTCGGCGACGACGTTCGCATCGCCAGGCCGGAGAAGTGCGCGGAGCTGCGCATCTCCGGTCTTGGCGATTCGGCGACAAAGGAGGTTGTGGCGCGGGTGGTGGCGGACGTTGGAGGCTGCGCCATCACCAGCGTCGTTGTTGGACAAATCGTCCGCCAGGCAAGCAGAGAGGGCACGGCGTGGGTCAAGTGCCCGGTCGCAGCGGCCAAACAAGTCACAGATGGCCGCGCCCTCGTCATCGGCTGGACCCGCGTTCGTGCGGTCCTTTTGGACCCCAGGCCGCAGCGGTGCTTCCGCTGCCTGGATGAGGGGCACGTGGGGGCCAGGTGTGCTGCGGGAGTTGACCGCAGCGCCCTGTGCTTCCGCTGCGGGCAGCCCGGCCACAAAGCGGCCGGCTGCGCCGCGGATCCGCACTGCCCCGTGTGTGCGGCGGCGGGAGAGGCCGCTGCGCACCGCCTGGGCGCCAAGGCTTGCCTGGCGGCGTCAAAGAAGCGGCGTCGTCGCCGAGGAGGAGTCGGTGGGAGGCGGGTCGGGCCGGTCGCGGACCCCGCTCCCACCCAATCAGTGGAGGTTATGGACACTGCTCAATCCTAGATGTCCACATTCTCGGTCCTGCAGGCCAACGTCAGGCACTGCGCTGCGGCCCAGGATGTTTTGATCCAGTCCGTAGCGCAGTGGCAGACGACCGTGGCTGTAGTCGCCGAACCGTACGCAGTTCGTGCCCGCGATGATTGGGCCAGCGACCGCGACGGTGAGGTGGCTATCGTCTCCCAGCGGGGCGCCTTTGATCGGGTGTCCAAAGGACGAATGTGCGTCCTCGCGCTGCTGGGAGACGCTGCAGTGATCGGGGTGTACTGTCCGCCCAGGAAGACCCGTGCTCAATTCGAGCAGTTACTCGTTGAGCTCGGGGTTCTTGTGGCGGAAGCACACCCCACCCCGCTTGTCGTCGTCGGAGACTTTAACGCCCACTCTACGGCGTGGGGATCTCCGACGACGGACTTGCGGGGTGAGTTATTGGAGGATTGGGCGGTGTCCATGGGTCTGGTGCTGCTGAATCAGGGGACGGTCCCCACGTACGTGGGGGAGAACGGGAACACGTCTATCGTGGACGTGTCCTTCGCCAGTTCTGACCTGGCGAACCACGTACGTGGCTGGAGGGTGGTAACGGAGGTGGAGACGATGTCGGACCACCGGTATGTCCGGTTCGATATCGTCTCCCCCGCCCTGAGGGCTCAGGACCGTCCCCTGGCCGGTGAGGGCCCACGGTGGCGACTAAAATCGCTTAACCGGGAGCTGGCGGAAGAGGCGGCCATCGTCGAGCGATGGGCCGCGTTTGGCGGAAACCCGAACGTAGACGCGAGGTCGGAGCGGTTGTCCGAGGCTCTGACCCGCGTCTGCGATGCGGCGATGCGGAGGGCAGGATCAGTTCACCCGCGGCGGCGGGTGTACTGGTGGAACGACGACCTGGAGGGGCTGCGTGCTGCTAGTCACGCAGCCCAGCGTCGGTACACCCGCTACCGCGGTCGAAGGAACGGAAACCCTGTCCTCATGGAGGAGTTGCGCGCCGCATACCGGGACGCCCGAGCGGCCCTTCGCTCGGCAATCAAGGCCGCCAAAGATGAGTCGTGGAAGGTGTGGCTCGAGACGTTGAATGGAGATCCGTGGGGGCGCCCGTATAAGGCCGTGAGCGACAAACTCCGGCCTTATGCGCCCCCGCTTACCAGGTCTCTCGAGCCCACCTTCGTAACAGAGATCGTCAGCTCCCTCTTCCCTGCGCGGGAAGAGTGGGTCCC
Organism: Miltochrista miniata; assembly: GCA_933228765.1. Taxonomy (NCBI): domain Eukaryota; kingdom Metazoa; phylum Arthropoda; class Insecta; order Lepidoptera; family Erebidae; genus Miltochrista; species Miltochrista miniata. Next base: position 46,210 of record OW121776.1, read on the forward strand.
GCCGAGTATGGCAGCACCAGACAGAACGCCGGCTGACATGGAGGCGATCCCTTCCGTGTCCGATGCCGAGTTAGGGGCGGCGGTTCTCAAGCTCAAGTTGAGACACCGCGCCCCTGGTCCGGACGGCATCCCAGGGCGGGTCGTCGCCCTGGTCATGCCGGCGTTCGAAGAAGAGACGCTCTCCCTGATGTCGGAGTGTTTGGCGTCGGGTAGGGTCCCGCGAACGTGGAAGACGGGGAAGCTCGTGCTGCTTAAGAAGCACGGGCGCCCCGTCGAGTCGCCGTCGGCCTACCGCCCCATTGTTCTGCTCGGCGAGATGAGCAAGCTTTTCGAGCGGGTGCTCGCTGCTCGTCTCGTCGGGCACCTTGAGGGGGCGGGGCCCAATCTCGACGGCGGCCAGTACGGGTTCCGTCGCGGGCGGTCTACCCTGGACGCCATCTCCCGACTCAGGGACAGCGTCCAAGAGGCGGTCGGTCGGGGGGAGGTGTTGTTGGCGGTGTCGCTGGACATCGCGAACGCCTTCAACACCATCCCCTGGCAGACCATCGCCGAGGCGCTGAGGTACCACAAGGTCCCGTGGTACCTCAGGCGCGTCCTTGCGGACTACTTCGTGGACCGGGCCATCATCTACCCGGCCCGGTCGGGAATAGTCCGCAAGGAGATGTCGTGCGGTGTTCCACAGGGGTCGGTGCTTGGTCCGCTCCTGTGGAACATCGGCTACGACTGGGTCCTGCGCGGTGCAACTCTTACGGGAGTCGGCATTATCTGCTACGCCGACGACACCCTCGTCACCGCGCGGGGCCCAGAATTCAGGGACGCGAAGGTTCTGGCCACCGCGGGCGTTGCCCAGGTGGTCAGCCGCATCAGGGCGCTGGGACTCCAGGTGGCTCTCGAAAAGTCCGAGGCCGTGTTTTTCTACGGGCCTCGGCGGGGGCCACCTCGAGGTTCCAACATTGTGGTGAGCGGCACCCCCATCGCTATCGGGGAGACCATGAAGTACCTAGGATTGGTCCTCGATAGTCGATGGGGTTTCGTCGAGCACTTCCGGCGCCTGGCACCCAAACTGGTGTCATACGCCGGAAGGCTGGCGCGGCTGCTCCCCAATAAAGGGGGGCCGGAAAGTGCATGTCGCCGTCTCTATGACGGTGTAGTGCGCTCCAAGGCGCTCTACGGAGCGCCGATTTGGGCGGACGCTCTCTGCGCCAAAACCATCCCCCTGCTGCGGAGGCCGCAGCGGGTGATTGCGCAGAGGGCGGCGAGAGCGTACTGCACCGTCTCTTACGAGGCGGCGTGTCTTATTGGCGGAAGCCCCCCGTGGGACCTCGAGGCTGGAGTCCTCAAACGTGTGTACGAGGAAAGCGCCCTGGTGCGGAGTAATGGAGGTCGCCCACTCCCGGACGAGATCGATCGCTGGAGACAGTCTGCTCGCGACGATCTCTTCCGGAAGTGGGCCATTAGGTTGGAATGTCCCTCTGCGAGCGCGCGGCTCGTGGGGGCTGTCCGGCCCGTTCTTCGGCCTTGGGTAGAGAGGGCGCACGGTGCCCCGACGTACCACCTCACTCAGCTCCTCACAGGACATGGCTGTTTCGCCAAGTACCTGTGGGAGGTGGTGGGTGTGGAGTCGGACCCCGTGTGCCGTCACTGCCCAAGTGGCGCCGTGGACTCGGCAGAGCACACACTCGCCGAGTGCGCGGCGTGGGACGGGCCGCGTGTCGCCCTCACGGGCCGTGTTGGTGTCGATTTGTCGCTGCCGGCTGTGGTGCGAGCCATGGTCGGCAGCCAGGAGTGTTGGGCCGTCGTCACCTCTTTTGCCAGTGAGGTGATGGCGGCAAAGAGAGAGGAATTGCGGGTGCGGGAGCGTGCAGGTCAAACGCTCCCGCCTCGCCGTCCGGTTCGGGGGCGCCGCATGGCAGCTTTCGTGCGCGCCCCCGACTAGTGTTGTCCCGGTGGGTGGTGGTCGGGGGACCCCACCCACCGATGATCGCTTGGCGGAAGGCACCTCCCCGTGTTCCGGAGGTGCCTTATTGCCCGCCCGCTCGGCTGCTCTCTACCCCCTCTGCTTACAGAGGGGCGCTCGAGAGTGGTGCGATGCGGGCTTGTTTCTTCAGCTCCTTAGGGAGCTCCGGGGGGCAGACCATCTGGCCCCCCGAGGAGAGCCCCAACCCTACGGGGCATCCCTAGCCGGGTCGACGTAGAATCTTCAACTTCATATCCTTCGGCCCGGCTATAGGGTGAGTCGGAACACCGCGGGGTTTAGTGGGTAGGACGGTCCCTTCTTCCGGGACCGGTGAGTCCCACACACCGTCCCAGCTACCCCCGTAGCTGGGATGACGGTGCCTAAATGCATTCCCCGCGTCAACAAAAAAAAAAAAAACCTAAACAATATAAACAAAAACAAAAACCAAAATGACGTAGTAGAGAGCGACGCGAAAGTGTCGAGGCCCGGGACTCCAACCCCGGGCGAGAAGGAATTGCGGGTAACGCTGTCGCGGTGCGACACGACCCCGCACAGTGCGTGCAGAGACGCAAAATGTGACTGGCCACAGCTGTCTGACTCTGACAGCAGCTGTCAGTCAATGGAGACGGTTTCCTCCCGTCCCTCCTCGACCCCCAGGTTGTGGCAGCGTAAACGCTGCAACAGTAAGAGCCCTGGGGAGTCGGGCAGCGACGGTGAGGAGTCGACTGGCCCCAGCAACATCAGGGGCCAGTCCGTTAAAAGAGGGCGTGGGCGCCCGCCAACGACGGGGATGTATGTTGGCCTGGCCCAAGCCAGGGCCACTTATATTGCGGCCAAGGAGCGCGAGCTCGAGCTCCAGGCGGAGGAAGAGCTCGCGCGGGCCGCTTTTCAGGCCAAGGAGGAGGAGCGTTTGAGGCGGGAGGAGGGGCGGCGCTCCTTCCTCCGAAAATCCCCGACGATGGAGGAGGCGTCGACGTCGGCAGCTGTACCGGTGTTGAGGTCCGACCAGCTGAAGGTGGCGGTCGAGGAGGGGTTGAAGTCGATCGAGATGATCGCCTTCAAGTCCTCCCGCCTGAAGGGCCAAAGTGTACAGGGCCTGCGGAGTGCCGCCGGCTCAATAAGGGAGCACATGAGGGAGATGGCCTCCCTCACGTGCAATGAGGAAGTTCTCCGTTTGAAGGGAGAGCTCACGGCCGTGCGGGCCGAGATGGAAGAATTGAGGCGCCAACTGAGCGCCGCTTCAACACGGTCGGCGGGGCTGTCACGCGATGAGGTTCTTTACCTCATTGACGCGCGCCGCGCCGGCTTCGAGGACCGGCTGCTCCCGGCGCCTCGGTTGCGTCCTCCCCTTGCGGCGGACGCGCGCAACGCTGCCCGCACGACCACTGCTTCAGCACCCGGCGGTGCTTCTGTCGGTCCTTCCGTGGGCCCTTCCGTCGGCGCTCCTGCGCCCACACGTTCAAAGAGAAAGGCCGCTGGCGCCTCTGCCGCCGCTCCTGTGCCTCCCGTCCCCTCCACGTCTGTGGTGGAGGTGACTGAATCGGTCGTGGCCGCTCCGCCGGCCTCTTCTTCTTCTCCCCCATCCAAAGGGAAGAAGAAGAACAAGAAACAGAGGAGGAGCGCTGCGGCGCTTGAGGCCGAGGCGACGCGCAGAGAGCGCCAGTCGGCTTCAACTCAACCGGCTATGTCTCAACCGGCCCCCACGTCTCAGTCCCAAACTGAGACGTGGAATAAAGTGGTCAAGCGGCCGAAAAAGAAGACATCGACGCCCGCCAGTGCGCCCGCTAAGGCGCCCGCAAGGCCAGGCGGAAAGAAGCGCGCCCCAAATCTCCGCGCACCGCGGACTGCAGCAGTGGTGATTACGCTGCAGCGGGAAGCGGAGGGGCGGGGCGTGACTTACGCGGAGAAGTTAGCCGAGGCTGAGAGGTCAATCGACCTCAAAAGCCTCGGCATCGACGGCCTGCGCTTCCGCACTGCAGCCACCGGGGGCCGTATCCTCGAGGTGGCTGGTGCCGAGAGGAGCGCCAAAGCGGACGCATTGGCTGAAAAATTAAGGGCGTCCCTCGGCGACGACGTTCGTGTCGCCAGACCGGAGAAGTGCGCGGAGCTGCGCATCTCCGGTCTGGGCGATTCAGCGACCAAGGAGGTTGTGGCGCGGGTGGTGGCGGACGTTGGAGGTTGCGCCATCACCAGCGTCGTGGTCGGTAATATAGTCCGCCAGGCAAGCAGGGAGGGCACGGCGTGGGTGAAGTGCCCCGTCGCGGCGGCCAAACTAGTAACGGATGGCCGCGCACTCGTCATCGGTTGGACCCGCGTCCGTGCGGTCCTTTTGGACCCCAGGCCGCAGCGGTGTTTCCGCTGCCTGGATGAGGGGCACGTGGGGGCCAGGTGTGCTGCGGGAGTTGACCGCAGCGCCCTGTGCTTCCGCTGCGGGCAGCCCGGCCACAAAGCGGCCGGCTGCGCCGCGGATCCGCACTGCCCCGTGTGTGCGGCGGCGGGAGAGGCCGCTGCGCACCGCCTGGGCGCCAAGGCTTGCCTGGCGGCGTCAAAGAAGCGGCGTCGTCGTCGAGGAGGTGTCGGTGGGAGGCGGGTCGGGCCGGTCGCGGACCCCGCTCCCACCCAATCTGTGGAGGTGATGGACACTGCTCAATCCTAGATGTCCACATTCTCGGTCCTGCAGGCCAACGTCAGGCACTGCGCTGCGGCCCAGGATGTTTTGATCCAGTCCGTAGCGCAGTGGCAGACGACCGTGGCTGTAGTCGCCGAACCGTACGCGGTTCGTGCCCGTGATGATTGGGCCAGCGACCGCGACGGTGGAGTGGCTATCGTCTCCCAGCGGGGCGCCTTCGATAAGGTGTCCAAAGGACGAATGTGCGTCCTCGCTCTGCTGGGAGACGCTGCAGTGATCGGGGTGTACTGTCCGCCCAGGAAGACCCGTGCTCAATTTGAGCAGTTACTCGTTGAGCTCGGGGCTCTTGTGGCGGAAGCACACCCCACCCCGCTCATCGTCGTCGGGGATTTCAACGCCCACTCTACGGCGTGGGGATCTCCGGCGACGGACTTGCGGGGGGAGTTGTTGGAGGATTGGGCGGTGTCCATGGATCTGGTGCTGCTGAACCAGGGGACGGTCCCCACGTACGTGGGGGAGACTGGGAACAGGTCCATCGTGGACCTGTCCTTTGCCAGTTCTGGCCTGGCGAACCACGTACGTGGCTGGAGGGTGGTCACGGAGGTGGAGACGATGTCGGACCACCGGTATGTCCGATTTGATATCGTCTCCCCCGCCCTGAGGACCCACGATCGTCCCCTGGCCGGTGAGGGCCCACGGTGGCGCTTAAAAACGCTGAACCGGGAGCTGGCAGAAGAGGCGGCCATCGTCGAGCGATGGGCCGCGTTTGGCGGAAACCCGAGCGTGGACGCGAGGTCGGAGCGGTTATCTGAGGCTCTGACTCGCGTCTGCGATGCGGCGATGCGAAGGGCAGGGTCTGTCCAGCCGCGGCGGCGGGTGTATTGGTGGAACGACAACCTTGAAGGGCTGCGTGCTGCTAGTCACGCAGCCCAACGAAGATACACCCGCTACCGCGGTCGTAGGGCCGGAAACCCTGTCCTCGTGGAGGAGTTGCGCGCCGCATACCGGGACGCCCGAGCGGCCCTTCGCTCGGCGATCAAGGCCGCCAAAGACGAGTCGTGGAAGGTGTGGCTCGAGACTTTAAATGGAGATCCGTGGGGGCGCCCGTATAAGGTCGTGAGCGACAAACTCCGGCCTTATGCGCCCCCGCTCACCAGGTCTCTCGAGCCCACCTTCGTGAATGATGTTGTCAGCTCCCTCTTCCCTGCGCGGGAAGAGTGGGTCCCGCCGAGCATGGCGGCACCAGACGGAACGCCGGCTGACACGGAGGCGATCCCGCCCGTGTCCGATGCCGAGTTAGGGGCGGCGGTTCTCAAGCTCAAGTTGAGACACCGCGCCCCCGGTCCGGACGGCATCCCAGGGCGGGTCGTCGCCCTGGTCATGCCGGCGTTCGAAGAAGAGACGCTCTCCCTGATGTCGGAGTGTTTGGCGTCGGGTAGGGTCCCGCGAACGTGGAAGACGGGGAAGCTCGTGCTGCTTAAGAAGCACGGGCGCCCCGTCGAGTCGCCGTCGGCCTACCGCCCCATTGTTTTGCTCGGCGAGATGAGCAAGCTTTTCGAGCGGGTGCTCGCTGCTCGTCTCGTCGGGCACCTTGAGGGGGCGGGGCCCAACCTCGACGGCGGCCAGTACGGGTTCCGTCGCGGGCGGTCTACCCTAGACGCCATCTCCCGACTCAGGGACAGCGTCGAAGAGGCGGTCGGTCGGGGGGAGGTGTTGTTGGCGGTGTCGCTGGACATCGCGAACGCCTTCAACACCATCCCCTGGCAGACCATCGCCGAGGCGCTGAGGTACCACAAGGTCCCGTGGTACCTCAGGCGCGTCCTTGCGGACTATTTCGTGGACCGGGCCATTATCTACCCGGCCCGGTCGGGAATAGTCCGCAGGGAGATGTCGTGCGGTGTTCCACAGGGGTCGGTGCTTGGTCCGCTCCTGTGGAACATCGGCTATGACTGGGTCCTGCGCGGTGCAACTCTAACGGGGGTCGGCATTATATGCTACGCCGACGACACCCTCGTCACCGCGCGGGGCCCAGAATTCAGGGACGCGAAGGTTCTGGCCACCGCGGGCGTTGCCCAGGTGGTCAGCCGCATCAGGGCGCTGGGACTCCAGGTGGCTCTCGAAAAGTCCGAGGCCGTGTTTTTCCACGGGCCTCGGCGAGGGCCACCTCGAGATTCCTTCATTGTGGTGAGCGGCACCCCCATCGCTATCGGGGAGACCATGAAGTACCTAGGATTGGTCCTCGATAGTCGGTGGGGTTTCGTCGAGCACTTCCGGCGCCTGGCACCAAAACTGGTGTCATACGCCGGAAGGCTGGCGCGGCTGCTCCCCAATAAAGGGGGGCCGGAAAGTGCATGTCGCCGTCTCTATGACGGTGTAGTGCGCTCCAAGGCGCTCTACGGAGCGCCTATTTGGTCGGACGCTCTCTGCGCCAAAACCATCCCCCTGCTGCGAAGGCCGCAGCGGGTGATTGCGCAGAGGGCGGCGCGAGCGTACTGCACCGTCTCTTACGAGGCGGCGTGTCTAATTGGAGGAAGCCCCCCGTGGGACCTCGAGGCTGGAGTCCTCAAACGGGTGTACGAGGAAAGCGCCCTGGTGCGGAGTAATGGAGGTCGCCCACTCCCGGACGAGATCGATCGCTGGAGACAGTCTGCTCGCGACGATCTCTTCCGGAAGTGGGCCAATAGGTTGGTCGTTCCCTCTGCGAGCGCGCGGCTCGTGGGGGCTGTCCGGCCCGTTCTTCGGCCTTGGGTGGAGAGGGCGCACGGTGCGCCGACGTACCACCTCACTCAGCTCCTCACAGGACATGGCTGTTTCGCCAAGTACCTGTGGGAGGTGGTGGGTGTGGAGTCGGACCCCGTGTGCCGTCACTGCCCAAGTGGCGCCGTGGACTCGGCCGAGCACACACTCGCCGAGTGCGCGGCGTGGGACGGGCCGCGAGTCGCCCTCACGGGCCAAATTGGTTTTGATTTGTCGCTGCCGGCTGTGGTGCGAGCCATGGTCGGCAGCCAGGAGTGTTGGGCCGCCGTCACCTCTTTTGCCAATGAGGTGATGGCGGCAAAGAGAGAGGAATTGCGGGTGCGGGAGCGTGCAGGTCAGACGCTCCCGCCTCGCCGTCCGGTTCGGGGGCGCCGCATGGCAGCTTTCGTGCGCGCCCCCGACTAGTGTTGTCCCGGTGGGTGGTGGTCGGGGGACCTCACCCACCGATGATCGTTTGGCGGAAGGCACCTCCCCGTGTTCCGGAGGTGCCTTAGTGCCCGCCCGCTCGGCCGCTCTCTGCCCCCTCTGCTTTCAGAGGGACGTACGAGGGCGGTGCGATGCGGGCTTGTTTTCTTCAGCTCCTTAGGGAGCTCCGGGGGGCCGACCATCTGGTCCCCCGAGGAGAGCCCCAACCCTACGGGGCATCCCTAGCCGGGTCGACGTAGAATCTTCAACTTCATATCCTTCGGCCCGGCTATAGGGTGAGTCGGAACACCGCGGGGTTTAGTGGGTAGGACGGTCCCTTCTTCCGGGACCGGTGAGTCCCACACACCGTCCCAGCTACCCCCGTAGCTGGGATGACGGTGCCTAAATGCATTCCCCGCGTCAACAAAAAAAAAAAAAAAAAACCTAACCTAACCTAACCTAACCTAACCTAACCTAACCTAACCTAACCTAACCTAACCTAACCTAACCTAACCTAACCTAACCTAACCTGACCCCCCACGTACGTGGGAGAAAACGGGAACACGTCCATCGTGGACGTGTCCTTCGCCAGTTCTGGCCTGGCGAACCACGTACGTGGCTGGAGGGTGGTAACGGAGGTGGAGACGATGTCGGACCACCGGTATGTCCGGTTCGATATCGTCTCCCCCGCCCTGAGGGCTCAGGATCGTCCCCTGGCCGGTGAGGGCCCACGGTGGCGGTTAAAATCGCTAAACCGGGAGCTGGCAGAAGAGGCGGCCATCGTCGAGCGATGGGCCGCGTTTGGCGGGAATCCGGACGTAGACGCGAGGTCGGAGCGATTATCCGAGGCTCTGACTCGCGTCTGCGATGCGGCGATGCGGAGGGCAGGATCAGTTCACCCGCGGCGACGGGTGTACTGGTGGAACGATGATCTGGAGGGGCTGCGTGCTGCTAGTCACGCAGCCCAGCGTCGGTACACCCGCTACCGCGGTCGAAGGAATGGAAACCCTGTCCTCATGGAGGAGTTGCGCGCCGCATACCGGGATGCCCGAGCGTCCCTTCGCTCGGCAATCAAGGCCGCCAAAGACGAGTCGTGGAAGGTGTGGCTCGAGACGTTGAACGGAGATCCTTGGGGGCGCCCGTATAAGGTCGTGAGTGACAAACTCCGGCCTTATGCGCCCCCGCTCACCAGGTCTCTCGAGCCCACCTTCGTGAATGAAGTTGTCAGCTCCCTCTTCCCTGCGCGGGAAGAGTGGGTCCCGCCGAGTATGGCAGCACCAGACAGAACGCCGGCTGACATGGAGGCGATCCCGCCCGTGTCCGATGCCGAGTTAGGGGCGGCGGTTCTCAAGCTCAAGTTGAGACACCGCGCCCCCGGTCCGGACGGCATCCCAGGGCGGGTCGTCGCCCTGGTCATGCCGGCGTTCGAAGAAGAGACGCTCTCCCTGATGTCGGAGTGTTTGGCGTCGGGTAGGGTCCCGCGAACGTGGAAGACGGGGAAGCTCGTGCTGCTCAAAAAGCACGGGCGCCCCGTCGAGTCGCCGTCGGCCTACCGCCCCATTGTTTTGCTCGGCGAGATGAGCAAGCTTTTCGAGCGGGTGCTCGCTGCTCGTCTCGTCGGGCACCTTGAGGGGGCGGGGCCCAATCTCGACGGCGGCCAGTACGGGTTCCGTCGCGGGCGGTCTACCCTGGACGCCATCTCCCGACTCAGGGACAGCGTCCAAGAGGCGGTCGGTCGGGGGGAGGTGTTGTTGGCGGTGTCGCTGGACATCGCGAACGCCTTCAACACCATCCCCTGGCAGACCATCGCCGAGGCGCTGAGGTACCACAACGTCCCGTGGTACCTCAGGCGCGTCCTTGCGGACTACTTCGTGGACCGGGCCATCATCTACCCGGCCCGGTCGGGAATAGTCCGCAAGGAGATGTCGTGCGGTGTTCCACAGGGGTCGGTGCTTGGTCCGCTCCTGTGGAACATCGGCTATGACTGGGTCCTGCGCGGTGCAACTCTTACGGGGGTCGGTATTTTGTGTTACGCCGACGACACCCTCGTCACCGCGCGGGGCCCAGAGTTCAGGGACGCGAAGGTTCTGGCCACCGCGGGCGTTGCCCAGGTGGTCAGCCGCATCAGGGCGCTGGGACTCCAGGTGGCTCTCGAAAAGTCCGAGGCCGTGTTTTTCCACGGGCCTCGGCGGGGGCCACCTCGAGGTTCCAACATTGTGGTGAGCGGCACCCCCATCGCTATCGGGGAGACCATGAAGTACCTAGGATTGGTCCTCGATAGTCGGTGGGGTTTCGTCGAGCACTTCCGGCGCCTGGCACCAAAACTGGTGTCATACGCCGGAAGGCTGGCGCGGCTGCTCCCCAATAAAGGGGGGCCGGAAAGTGCATGTCGCCGTCTCTATGACGGTGTAGTGCGCTCCAAGGCGCTCTACGGAGCGCCTATTTGGTCGGACGCTCTCTGCGCCAAAACCATCCCCCTGCTGCGGAGGCCGCAGCGGGTGATTGCGCAGAGGGCGGCGCGAGCGTACTGCACCGTCTCTTATGAGGCGGCGTGTCTAATTGGAGGAAGCCCCCCGTGGGACCTCGAGGCTGGAGTCCTCAAACGTGTGTACGAGGAAAGCGCCCTGGTGCGGAGTAATGGAGGTCGCCCACTCCCGGACGAGATCGATCGCTGGAGACAGTCTGCTCGCGACGATCTCTTCCGGAAGTGGGCCAGTAGATTGGTTGTTCCCTCTGCGAGCGCGCGGCTCGTGGGGGCTGTCCGGCCCGTTCTTCGGCCTTGGGTAGAGAGGGCGCACGGTGCGCCGACGTACCACCTCACTCAGCTCCTCACAGGACATGGCTGTTTCGCCAAGTACCTGTGGGAGGTGGTGGGTGTGGAGTCGGACCCCGTGTGCCGTCACTGCTCAAGTGGCGCCGTGGACTCGGCTGAGCACACACTCGCCGAGTGCGCGGCGTGGGACGGGCCGCGTGTCGCCCTCACGGGCCGTGTTGGAAATAATTTGTCGCTGCCGGCCGTGGTGCGAGCCATGGTCGGCAGCCAGGAATGTTGGGCCGCCGTCACCTCGTTTGCTTGTGAGGTGATGGCGGCAAAGAGAGAGGAGCTGCGGGTGCGGGAGCGTGCAGGTCAAACGCTCCCGCCTCGCCGTCCGGTTCGGGGGCGCCGCATGGCAGCTTTCGTGCGCGCCCCCGACTAGTGTTGTTCCGGTGGGTGGTGGTCGGGGGACCTCACCCACCGATGATCGTTTGGCGGAAGGCACCTCCCCGTGTTCCGGAGGTGCCTTATTGCCCGCCCGCTCGGCCGCTCTCTACCCCCTCTGCTTTCAGAGGGGCGCTCGAGAGTGGTGCGATGCGGGCTTGTTTCTTCAGCTCCTTAGGGAGCTCCGGGGGGCAGACCATCTGGCCCCCCGAGGAGAGCCCCAACCCTACGGGGCATCCCTAGCCGGGTCGACGTAGAATCTTCAACTTCATATCCTTCGGCCCGGCTATAGGGTGAGTCGGAACACCGCGGGGTTTAGTGGGTAGGACGGTCCCTTCTTCCGGGACCGGTGAGTCCCACACACCGTCCCAGCTACCCCCGTAGCTGGGATGACGGTGCCTAAATGCATTCCCCGCGTCAACAAAAAAAAAAAAAAAAAAAAAAACCTAACCTGACCCCATTGCACGAGGGGGTCGTGGTTTTGGCGGGCCTGCAAGGTCTGCGGCGTCGCAGCAGCTCCCGGAGACCGGTGGTAGCAGCGCGACTCAGCGTGCTGTCGTACGCTCCCGGTAATGGCCGGTAGAAGCGGAGAGAGTCGGGGACGCGTAGGCCTACTGCTCGCGCAGAGGTCTACACTTGCGTCGGTGTTGGGGAGGACCAGCCATCCTCCTCGCGTTCCGTAATCCCCAGGGTCATCGCAACCATCTGACTGGTGGCTCCAGTCGGTACGTGGTGTCCTTAGGGACCGGAGGGCTTGCCTTTATTGGTCGGCCCGCGACAAGGACAGTCTTTAACACCCGACAGCGAAGTCGTTAAAACCTGTACGGGCACCTGGCGAACCCTACAGTAGGTAGCCCGCTCCCTGGAATGAGCGTCACCCAGGGAGTGTACCTTTTCGTCTCATACTCGTGGGAACTGTATGGAAAATCTAAATGACAACTTATTTTTTAAAACGGATACTGGCAATAAAACGGACAACCGATTACTTAGCGAAGTGGCTGAAGAAGGAAGAGTGGTGAGACCCGGGACCCCAATCTCGGGTCTCAAAGAAGTCAAGGTGGCGCTGTCGCGTTGCGACGCCGTCACTTTGAGGTGTGACGAGCAGATGCTGTCGGAGTCCGACAGCAGCTGCAAGTCGAAGAAGACGGTTTCGTCCCGTCACTCTCCGACCCCAAGGCTGTGGCAGCGGAAGCGCTGCAACAGCAAGAGTCCTGGGGAGTCGGACAGTGACGGAGACGAGTCGGCTGGCTCCAACACCATTCGGGGCCAGCCCGGTAAACGAGGGCGTGGCCGCCCGCCTACGACAGGCCAGTACGTCGGCCTGGCGAAAGCCAAGGCCGACCTCGTCGCGGCCGAAGAGCGCGAGCTCGAGCAACAGGCGGAGCGGGAGCTCGCGCAAGAAGAGGAGAGAAGACGGCGGGAGGAGAGGCGAAACTCCTTCCTCCGCGAACAACCTGCGCCGGAAGAGGCGCCGACGTCGATGACTGTTCGGGGACCCAGATCCGAACAGTTATCGAAGGCGGTAGAGGAGGCTTGTGCGTATATTCAAGAAATAGCGTACAAGTCCTCCCGCCTGAAGGGACAGAGCGTCCAGGGGCTCAGGAGCGCGTCTGGCTCCATCCTGGAGCACGTGAGGGAGCTAGTCTCTCTCAAAGTAAATGACGAAGTTTTATATCTGAAAGGCGAGCTCCAATCTGTGCAAAAGGAGCTAGAGTGGACGAAGCGGCAGGCCAGCGCCGCTCCCCCTCCACAACCGTCAATGACACGTGAGGAAATCATGTTCGTCATTGACGCGCGCTTCGGAGGGGTGGAAAACAGGCTCCTGCCTGAGCCCCGGTTGCGTCCACCTCTTGCAGCGGACGCTCGCAACGCAGCCCGCAGTGCCGCTGCGGCTGCTGAGACTCCTGTCGGTCCTTCCACGGGCCCTGTCGTCGGCGCCTCTGCGCCTCCACGCCCTAAAAAAGGCAAGGGCAAAAAGTCGTCTGGCGCCCCTGCCGCCACGCAATCTTCTGCCGTCCCCTCCACACCTGGGGTGGAGGTGACGGACATGGATGTTGTCGAGGCCACTCCGCTGGCTCCTTCCTCTTCTGCCCCAAGCCAGGGGAAGAGGAACAGAAAGAAGAAGAGCGCTGCGGCGCAGGAGGTGGAGGCTGCGCGCAGAGAGCGCCAGCCGGCCACAACTGCCGAAACAGCACCCGTGACCCTGGCTCCAACCGAGTCGTGGAGCCAGGTCACGAAAAAGAAGAAGGCGACAGGTCCGGCGAAGGTAAAGACGTCGGCCAAGTCATCCGCTAAGGCGCCCGCGAAGCCCGTGGCGAAAAAGAGCGTCCCAAACCTCCGCGCCCCGCGAACCGCAGCGGTAGTCATAACGCTGCAGCGGGAAGCGGAGGGGCGGGGCGTTACATACGCCGAAAAGCTTGCCGAGGCTGAGAGGTCGATCGACCTCAAAAGCCTCGGCATTGACGGGCTGCGCTTCCGCACTGCGGCCACTGGGGGTCGCATACTTGAGGTGGCGGGTGCGGATCGAGGCGCGAAAGCGGACGCCTTGGCGTCTAAACTAAAGGAGTCCCTTGGCGACGACGTTCACATCGCCAGGCCGGAGAAGTGCGCGGAGCTGCGCATCTCCGGTCTAGGCGACTCGGCGACAAAGGAGGTTGTGGCGCGGGTGGTGGCAGACGTTGGAGGCTGCGCCGCCACCAGCGTCATTGTTGGAAATATCACCCGCCAGGCAGACAGAGAGGGCACGGCGTGGGTGAAATGCCCAGTCGCGGCGGCCAAAATTATAACGGATGGCCGCGCCCTTGTGATCGGCTGGACCCGCGTTCGTGCGGTCCTCTTGGAGGTCAGGCCGCAGCGGTGCTTCCGCTGCTTAGACGTGGGGCATGTGGGGGCCAAGTGCGCTGCGGGTATCGACCGCAGCGCCCTCTGCTTCAGGTGTGGGCAGCCCGGCCACAAAGCGGCCGGCTGCAGTGCAGAGCCCAACTGCCCCGTGTGTGCTGCGGCGGGAGAGGCCGCTGCGCACCGCCTGGGCGTCAAGGTCTGTCTGGCGGCATCGAAGAAACGTTCGCGTCGTCGCCGAGGTGGTGTCAGTGGGAGGCGGGTCGGGCCGGTCGCGGACCCCGCTCCCACTCAACAAGTAGTGGAGGAGATGGACACCGCTCAAACCTAGATGTCCAACTCGAACTTCTCGATCCTGCAGGCCAACGTCAGGCACTGTGCTGCGGCCCAGGATGTCTTGCTCCAGTCCGTAGCACAGTGGCAGACGACCGTGGCTGTAGTCGCCGAACCGTACGTAGTCCGTGCCCGTGATGATTGGGCCGGCGACTGCGACGGTGAGGTGGCTATCGTCTCCCAGCGGGGCGCCTTTGACAAAGTGTCAAAAGGACGAATGTGCGTCCTCGCGCTGCTGGGAGACGCTGCAGTGATTGGGGTGTACTGTCCGCCCAGGAAGACCCGTGCTCAATTTGAGCAGTTACTCGTTGAGCTCGGGGCTCTTGTGGCGGAAGCACACCCCACCCCGCTCATCGTCGCCGGGGACTTTAACGCCCACTCTACGGCGTGGGGATCTCCGGCGACGGACTTGCGGGGCGAGTTGGTCGAGGAATGGGCGGTGTCCAATGGCTTGGTGTTGCTCAACCAGGGGGCGGTCCACACGTACGTGGGGGAGACCGGGAACCGGTCTATTGTAGACCTGTCCTTCGCCAGTCCTAGCTTGGCGAACCACGTGCGTGACTGGAGGGTGGTGACAGATGTGGAGACGATGTCGGATCATCGCTATATACGATTCGACATCGTCTCCCCCGCCCTAAGGACCCAGGATCGTCCCCTGGCCGGTGAGGGCCCACGGTGGCGTATCAAGACGCTAGACCGGGAACTGGCGAAAGAGGCGGCCATCGTCGAGCGATGGGCCGCGTTTGGCGGAAGCCCGGACGTGGACGCGAGGTCGGAGCGGCTGTCTGAAGCTCTGACTCGCGTCTGCGATGCGGCGATGCGGAGGTCAGGGCCAGTCCCACCGCGGCGGCGAGTGTACTGGTGGAACGACGACCTGTCGGGGCTGCGTGCTGAAAGTCACGCAGCCCAGCGGCGGTACACTCGCTACCGCGGTCGGAGAGATAGGAACCCTGTCCTCGAAGAAGAACTGCGCGCCGCATACCGGGACGCCCGAGCGGCCTTTCGCTCGGCGATAAAAACCGCAAAGGAGGACTCGTGGAAAGCGTGGCTCGAGACGCTAAATCAGGATCCGTGGGGGCGCCCGTATAAGGTCGTGAGCGACAAACTCCGGCCTTATGCGCCCCCACTCACAAAATCCCTCGAGCCCGCTTTCCTCGGGCAAATCGTCAGTTCCCTCTTCCCTGCGCGGGAAGAGTGGGTCCCACCACGAATGGCAGCACCAAGCCGTGTGCCGGCAGACACTGAGGCGATCCCGCCCGTGTCCGATGTCGAACTGGGGGCGGCGGTCCTCAAGCTCCAATTGAGGAACCGCGCCCCTGGCCCGGACGGCATCCCAGGGCGGGTCGTCGCCCTGATCATGCCGGCGTTTGAACAGGAGACGCTGTCCCTCATGTCTGAGTGTCTGGCGTCGGGTAGGGTTCCGCGAAATTGGAAAACGGGGAAGCTCGTGCTGCTGAAGAAGCACGGGCGCCCCGCCGAGTCGCCGTCGGCCTACCGCCCCATTGTTTTGCTCGGCGAGATGAGCAAGCTCTTTGAGCGGGTGCTCGCTGCTCGTCTCGTCGGGCACCTGGAGGGGGCGGGGCCCAACTTGAATGACGGCCAATACGGATTTCGTCGCGGACGATCTACCCTCGACGCCATCTCCCGACTGAGGGACAGCGTCCGAGAGGCGGTCGATCGGGGGGAGGTGTTGTTGGCGGTGTCGCTGGACATCGCGAACGCCTTCAACACCATCCCCTGGCCGACGATCGCCGAGGCGCTGAGGTACCACAACGTTCCGTGGTACCTCAGGCGCGTCCTTGCGGACTACTTCTTGGACCGGGCCATTTCTTATCCGACCCGGTTGACCGTAGTCCGCAGGGAGATGTCTTGCGGTGTCCCACAGGGGTCGGTTCTTGGTCCGCTCCTGTGGAACATCGCATACGACTGGGTCTTGCGCGGTGCCACTCTTCGGGGGGTCGGCGTACTCTGCTACGCCGACGACACCCTGGTTACCGCGCGGGGCCCAGACTTTCGAGACGCGAAGGTCCTGGCCACCGCGGGCGTTGCCCAGGTGGTCAGCCGCATCAGGGCGCTGGGACTCCAGGTGGCCCTCGAAAAGTCCGAGGCCGTCTTCTTTTACGGGCCTCGGCGGAGGGCCCCTCGAGATTCGGTGATTGTGGTGAGCGGCACCCCCATCGCTGTCGGGGAGACCATTAAATATCTTGGACTGGTCCTCGACAGCCGATGGGGGTTCGTCGAGCACTTCCGGCGTTTAGCGCCTAAATTGATGTCTTACGCCGGAAGACTGGCGAGGCTGCTCCCCAATCGGGGGGGGCCTGGAAGTGCGTGTCGCCGTCTTTACGACGGTGTAGTACGCTCCAAGGCGCTCTACGGAGCGCCAATCTGGTCGGACGCCCTCTGCGCCAAAAACATCCCATTGCTGCGGAGACCGCAGCGAGTGATTGCGCAGAGGGCGGTGCGGGCGTACTGCACCGTCTCTTACGAGGCGGCGTGCCTAATTGGCGGGAGCCCCCCCTGGGATCTCGAGGCTGGAGTCCTTAAAATTGTATATGAGGAAAGCGCCCTGATGCGTAGGAATGGTGGTCGCCCACTTCCGGACGAGATCGATCGCTTGAGACAGTTGGCTCGCGATGATCTCTTCCGGAAGTGGGCCGTTCGATTGGAGGAGCCCTCTGCGAGCGTGCGGCTCGTGGGGGCTGTCCGGCCCGTCCTTCGGCCTTGGGTAGAGAGGGCGCACGGAGCGCCGACGTACCACCTCACCCAGCTCCTCACAGGTCATGGCTGCTTCGCGAAATACCTGTGGGAGGTGGCAGGGGTGGAGTCTAACCCCGTGTGTCACCACTGCCCAAGTGGCGCCGTGGACTCGGCGGAGCACACACTCGCCGAGTGCGCGGCGTGGGACGGGCCGCGGGTCGCCCTCACAGGCCAAATTGGTACAGATTTGTCGCTGCCGGCCGTGGTGCGAGCCATGGCTGGCAGCCAAGAGTGTTGGGCCGCTGTCACCTCGTTTGCTTGCGAGGTGATGGCGGCCAAAAGAGAGGAGTTGCGGGTGCGGGAGCGTGCTGGTGAGACGCTCCCGCCCCGCCGTCCGGTCCGAGGGCGCCGCATGGCGGCTTTTATGCGCGCCCCGGACTAATTGTCGTACCGGTGGACGGAGGTCGGGGGACCCCGTCCACCGATGATCGTTTGGCGGAAGGCACCTCCCCGTGTTCCGGAGGTGCCTTCAGAGCCGCCCGCTCGGCTGCTCTCCACTTGAGAGCAGTGCGACGCGGGCTTGATTTCTTCAGCTCCTTAGGGAGCTCCGGGGGAGCCGTGCATCTGGCTCCCCCGAGGAGAGCCTCAAATTTTTCACGGGGCAACCCTGCCGGGCCGACGTGAGTACTTTACATAACCTTCGGTCCGGCAAAAGGGTGAGTCGGAACACCGCGGGGTTTAGTGGGTAGGACGGTCCCTGTTTGGGACCGGTGAGTCCCACACACCGTCCCAGCTACCCCCGTAGCTGGGATGACGGTGCCTAAATGCATTCCCCGCGTCAAAAAAAAAAAAAAAAAAAAAAAAAAAAAAAAAAAAAAAAAAAAAAAAAAACCTAACCTAACCTAACCTGGGGTGCTAGGTCGGGGAACCTCCTAGTGTGCTTGGACCGGTTTCCTATCCCTTCGGGCTATATGCCCGGGGGGAGTGGCAACTGGACCAAGACGGTGCATCCTGGATAGTCGGCTAACAGGCGCAGCGCTGGAGTCTGCTGCCCCTGTAAGTCGATGAACCAATATCCCGACAACCGACCTCATGGCGAAGGGGGTCGTGGTATGGTGGGCCTGCTAGGCCTGCGGTTGCGGCGTTCACCGCCGTAACAAACGGCGTCCGCTCCCGGCTACGGCCGGTAGAAGCGCTTTGTTCGTCGGTCTTTCCGACCGAAGCCGACCCCATTGCACGAGGGGGTCGTGGTATGGCGGGCCTGCAAGGCCCGCGGTGTTGCGACAGCTCCCGGATACCCGGTGGAAGCGTCGCAACTTTCTTGGCGAGGTATGCTCCCGGCTGCGGCCGGTTGGAGCAAGTTGCTGTGCGGCAGCGGCCGCATGTGCGGCTGTTCCGCCTGTGCGGCTGATTTCGCCTGTACGGCAGTCGTATGTATGTGCGGCAGTTAAGCCCCTCGGCACGCGGCAGCTTGGGCGGCTGCTGCGTGTGGGCTTCTGCCTGCCTGTACGACTGGTCCGTCTGTGCGGCCGTTCCGCCTGTGCGGCCCTTCCGTCCGTGCGGCCGCTCCGTGCAGCATTGGTCGGGGTGTGCGTTACGGCGCATCTGCGACGTTTCTCGCCGTCATTTGACGGAGTTGACCCCATTGCACGAGGGGGTCGTGGAATGGCGGGCCTTCAAGGCCCGCGTTTACGTGAGGTATGCTCCCGGCTGCGGCCGGTTAGAGCGAGTTTGCTGTGTGGCAGTGGCCGCACATGCGGCTGTTCCGCCTGTGCGGCTGATTTCGCCTGTACGGCAGCTGTATGTATGTGCGGCAGTTAAGCCCCTCGGCACGCGGCAGCTTGGGCAGCTGCTGCGTGTGGGCTTCTGCCTGCCTGTACGGCTGGTCCGTCTGTGCGGCCGTTCCGCCTGTGCGGCCCTTCCGCCTGTGCGACCGCTCCGCACAGCATCAGTTTTTGGCCGTGGGCGTAAGGTCGGGGGACCGCGCCCATTGACGGCCATATGGCGTAAGGCATCTCCCCGTGTTCCGGAGGTGCCTTTAGTGCCCGCCCGCTCGGCCGCTCTCTACCCCCTCTGCTTGCAGAAGGGCGCTCGAGAGTGGTGCGATGCGGGCTTGTTTTCTTCAGCTCCTTAGGGAGCTCTGGGGGGCCGACCATCTGGTCCCCCGAGGAGAGCCCCAACTCTACGGGGCATCCCTAGCCGGGTCGACGTAGAATCTAATTTTCATATCCCTCGGCCCGGCTATAGGGTGAGTCGGAACACCGCGGGGTTTAGTGGGTAGGACGGTCCCTTCTTCCGGGACCGGTGAGTCCCACACACCGTCCCAGCTACCCCCGTAGCTGGGATGACGGTGCCTAAATGCATTCCCCGCGTCAACAAAAAAAAAAAAAAAAAAAAAAAAAAAAAAAAAAAAAAAAAAAAAAAACCTAACCTAACCTAACCTAACCTAACCTAACCTAACCTAACCTAACCTAACCTAACCTAACCTTTTTTTTTTATTTTTTTTTTTTTTTTTTTTTTTTTTTTTTTTTTTACAAGGAGTGATCCGCTTACAGACGAAACACGCTGGCGAGGCGTGTGACAGTGTGAGGGTCGCCCAGCACCTGATCTTGTTGGCACTGGGAATACTCACTAAAACTCCTTGGCACCGAACTGCCCTAACGGAGGTGATTTGGGACCTGTAAACTCAACCAAACCACCTCTGGGCTACTCAGCCTTGCTGAGCTGCCGCGCCGGTGGAGGATTACCTCGGTGTGCGCCAGGTAATCCCCAGACGTGGTGACCAGTGCAATGCACACAAGAGTGCCACTCTCGTGTGCTGGCCAACCTCGGGCTAGAGAAGGTCCGCGGCCGGAGCCGCTCGCCTTCTTCTACCCCTGCGTCTGCGTCGGATGGGAGCGGCCAGAGCATCCTCTTCCCGCTCCCTTTCCGCAGCCTCTTTCGCCGAAATGACTATTTCGGCGAAGTTGGCAACTGCCTCCCAAACCTCCGCGCTGCCGAGCATAGCAGTTACTAATGTCGGCAGCGCGAGGTTAGCCCCATTGAGCTTCGCGCTCAATTCCCGGCGCTCGTCTCGCCACGCCGGGCACACAGCTAGTGTGTGCTCGGCTGTGTCGTCAGGAGCGCCGCAGTGATGGCACGCCGGCGTCTCCTCGCGCTGGGCGACCCGGTGCAGGTAGTGACCGAAACACCCGTGTCCGGTCAATATCTGCACCAGGCGATAGGTGAGTTCCCCATCTTGGCGGCTCACCCACTCCTCCAGCACCGGACGAATCGCCTCGATTGTCCGGTGGCCAGCATCAGGGGACGTCAGCGCCTCCTCCCAGCGCCGCATCGCCTCTCTCCGCGCCTGTGAACGAACCTGCTCGACTTCCTCGAGGTCAGGTCGCTCACCCCTCACTCTGGCATCGACCCTCAGTCGGTGCACCTCCGCCAGTACCGGTGCCTCAATCGACCACGGGAGAGTGCCCGCTAGGACGCAGGCCGCTCCGTGGCTGACCGTCCGGTAAGCCCGCACCGCCCGGGTCGCGATCGCCCTTTGAGGTTGGCGCAGAAGAGCCCGCGTATGGCGTGTTAGGCAGTCTGCCCATACTGGGGCCCCGTACATCGCCATCGACCGCATCACACCGTGATACAGTCGACGGCATGCCGAGCCCGGCCCTCCAACATTTGGGAGAAGGCGACCAAGTGATCGCGCAGCAGCGCACAATTTAGGAGCGAGGAGCTCGAAATGCTTGCAAAAGCTCCATCGCGGGTCGAGGGTTAGGCCGAGGTATTTAATGTTTGCCTCGACTTGTATCTGCGTGCCGTCAACGAGAACCTTGAGCCCTGTGGGGACCCTCCGACGTGGCGTGTGAAAGTGCATGGCCCTTGTTTTATCCAGGGCCACTTTCAGCCCTAACATGCGAATGCGCCGGACAACCATGGAGGTGCCGACCGACGCAAGGTGGACTGCATCCTCCCAGTCTCTAGCCGCTGCCGCCACGAGAGTGTCGTCTGCAAAACAGACGACGATCATTCTCGGCAGCAGTGAGCCACGGAGAACCCAGTTATACCCCAGGTTCCATAGTAGTGGGCCT
The DNA here is from genome assembly GCA_933228765.1 of Miltochrista miniata. NCBI lineage: Eukaryota > Metazoa > Arthropoda > Insecta > Lepidoptera > Erebidae > Miltochrista > Miltochrista miniata. The sequence goes on from OW121776.1 coordinate 67,104, forward strand.
AACACGGAGCCCTGGGGTACACCCGCCGACACCCTCCATGATTGAATCCGGCCCGCAGGATCCTCATACAGGACGTATCTGTTCTTTAGATACCCGCTGATCAGAACACGCAGATATGGAGGCACTTCGTGAAAGCGGAGTGCTTCCTCTATGCATTCGTGGGGGATGGTGTTGAATGCGTTGGCTATGTCCAAGGACACACCCAACACCACCTCCCCACGTGCCGTTGCATTATTTGCCCACTGTTTGAGGCGACTGACCGCATCGGCGGTTGACCGCCCAGTTCGGAAGCCGTATTGGTTATCGGCCAAGTCCGGTCCCACACCCTCGAGGTGCCCGATGATTCGGGAGGCAAGGATTTTCTCGAAGGCCTTCCCCGCCTCATCGAGCAGCACTATCGGACGATAACCCGCCGGCGAATCCGCTGGACGACCTTCCTTCCTCAGCAGGCACAGTCGCCCCATTTTCCATCTGCCAGGGAAACAGACTTTTGCGATGCAGAGGTCGACTACCGCACGGAAACGCTCCTCCAGAGGGCCCAGGGCGATAGCCATGACTTTGGCTGGGACTCCATCTGGCCCTGGTGCCTTATTCTTCTGGCGGAGCAGTTCCCGTACGATACCGAACTCTGCATCCGACACTGGCGGCCCATTAGCCCACCCCTCCGAGGCAGAATCGGAGGGCGGCATTCTGGGGGGCACGAAGACTCCGGGGTCGGGGAACAGGGTCATCAGAACTGCACGCAAAACTGATGGCTCCATGTCGGAAGTCGACGGAGCTGGGGATGACAGTTTCCGCCCTATTACCCTATACGGTCGGCCCCAGGGGTCGCGGTCGAGAACCGCCAGGTAACGGTTCCAAGCGTCCTCTTTAGCCTGGCATATGGCGGATCTGAGGGCTTTGTGGACGTCCTTGTATGCTTGGTGAAGCCGTTGCTCCTCACCAGGCTCTCTGCGGGCGCGCCGGCGGCAGCGCTGGTACGCACGCCTTGCCCTTGTACTGGCAGCACGCAGATCGGATATTTCCTGCGTCCACCAGTACACTTGGCCTCGGTGATGAGGGCCCGCCCGCCGTTTTGGCATGGCGGAGTTACACACGACCCTCATGTCATCAGCAAGTAACTCCGCCATGGCATCGGGATCCTCTGAGATAGTTTGGGGCACCTCAGCCCACGCACGCACCATCGCCGCCTCCTCAGCCACATCCGGCTGGAGCTGCTTTTGGACCCATCCAGGGAATTTGGATACGCCCGTCGTCGTCCGGAAGCGGAGAGGAGGAACCCCTGTTGGTGTGGTGGAGACCTCGTATCTGACATACCTGTGGTCAGATAGGGTCTCCGGGTCCTCCATTACTCGCCAGTCCCGTATGCAGGGAGCCAGCGATGCGGTGGCAAAGGTCACATCAACTCTTGACGTGCCCTGCCACCGCACACAAGTTGGGGTGTTTCCAACGTTAAGGATCTGAAGCCCCAGGGACAGAACCCAGGACTCCAGATCCCTACCCCGGGCGTCTGTGTGCCAGTCCCCCCAACATAGGGAGTGGGCGTTAAGATCGCCCGCCACCAGCACCGGGCTGGGCGCCGCTCTGCGCACCACACCCTCCACCACGTCCAAGAACCGCCCGAACTCCACTCGGCTGCGGTTAGGGGAGAAGTACAGCGATACTACTGTAATCCCCCCCCAACGCGCCGCAACAAATCCCTCCCCTCGTTCAGAGAGAGAAAGAGGGGGCGTCACTCCGGCCACCATGACCGCCGCGAGGCCATCCACCGAACCCACCCACCGTGGGGATAAAGGAATTAAGTTTGGCTCCGAAACGATCACTAGATCGATGTCCCACTCAGCCACCGCCTGACACAAGAGGTCCTGTGCGCCGACTGAGTGGTCCACATTCGCCTGCAGTACACGACCTATGGATCTAACTGACATTGGTAGTGTCCATAGGCGCGACTGCAGGGGTGGCCGGAGCGGCCACTGTTTTGGAGGTCCCAGAGAGTGGGAGACGACGGCCCTTGACCGGGGGAGGCTTACAGTTCATCCCGGCCATCCGGTGTCCTGAGGGTAGGCCACGATCCGCACAAATGGCACAGTGCGGTGGGGCCGAACAGGAGGTGAGGGTGTGCCCCTCCTGACCGCAGCGGTAGCACAATCCACTGCGATCCTTTTTGGAGGGGCACAATATTTGCGGGTGGCCCGTACCCATGCACCGGTGGCACCGCATTGGACGCTGTTCCAGGATACGGATTGATGCGTCGCTCCAGCCAATGGCCACCCGGTGCGCATTCGTCAGCGCTGCAACTGCTGCCACTGGGCAAGAGACTATGGCTGAGCCTACGCCCGTGTAGCCTACTCCAATATTGCCGACTTTAAATTGGTCGGGCGGACACCCTGACTTCTCCGCCAGGGCCCGACAAATCTCCTCCTGAGATACTGCGTCGTCCAGGCCCGATACGCGAATTTGCGCCAATTTGGTGGGCCTGGTGACCCTGGCGTCGTCACCTAGGGCCTGTCCGATCTTGGCCGCTAAGGTGTCAGCCTGTGCGATCGTGGTCTCTTTTGGGAGCTCTATTATACGAGCTCCCGTGATGCCAGTTCGAAACTTGGTTGGCCCAATGCCGAGCTCACCCAAGTTCACTGATGCCTTCGCCTTGGCAATGGCATCCCTGTAGGTGGCGCCCTCCGCCACCGCTTCGGGCTTCAGGGACACCACCACCGCCAGTGTCTTCGGCGGCTTTGGGAGCCTGGTCTTCTTTTTCTCTGGAGTCTTGGTCGCCGGTTTCTTCTTTCCTTTCTTCTTGACGACGGTCGTCCAGCTTGCTTCGAGCACTGGCTGCTCCTGGTGTGATGGTCCGGCGACCTGTTCGGCGGCTCGGACCATCTTTATTTGTCTGGCCTCCTTTGGCATATTTGCCGGAGGGGCCAGAGTTGTGGGTACGGTTGCAGCAGGGGTCGCGGTGCGCTTCCCCTTCCCTTTCCCCTTATTGTATTCTGTTGCTAACGGCGGTCGGTGGAGTTGAGGTTGGGCTGGCAGGAGGCGTCCGTCTACCTCAAGCCCATCCAGTCGGGCGCTTATGACGCCCCCCACATGGTCCATCAGCTCCCGCTGGAGGCGACTCACGAGACCTTCCAGGTCTCCCATGGTCACCCCACGGTCATTGGATTGAACCGCGCTAACTGGAGCAGGCTCCGGCTCTTTGAGTGGCGTGGGGCTCTTTGAGCGGCGTCGCCTGCCTTCGGCGAACTCCCGGCGTAGGGCAGCCACTTCTTCTTGGAGGGCGGACAGCTGACCTCGAAGGCGTTTGTTATCCGCCCTCAACCGCCTCATCTCTTCGCTGTCGTTGCGCCCGGCCAGCGACTTCACAGCTTCAAGCAGCGACGCGGTGCGCTGCCTTATTTCTCTGACGCAGGTACCCTTCAGGTTCTTTGATGTAGAGGCCACCTGGTGCAGGGTACCTGCGTCCTCTTCCGCCTGGTTGAGGAGTTCCTCCACTGCTGACAGCGTCGAGGATCCTTTTCCGAGTCCCCTTTTCGGGGAGTGTCTTTGTTCCTGCAGCACCATGCAGTCGGATTCCGAGTCTTCTGGTCCATCCCTGAGCTCCCTCAGGGCTCGGGACATCCCCACATGGTGGACAGATCCCCTTCCCCTGGATGACCGCCTCTGGGCCTTCTTCTCCGGGGAATCATCATTATCACTTCCGTCTTCGGTGAGTCCCGAGGTGAAGAAATAGGAGCTTCGCTCCCGTTTCTTTCCGAAGGCGGAACGCTTCTCCCCAAGATGAAATGGGGGCATTAAGCGTTCATTACCGTCCGAGACGAAACCTTCTGCGGATTCTGAATCCATTGACCAATTGAGGGCACTGCCCACAACCGAGTCAGATGGAGATCGAATTTTTTGCCTCTCAGGGAATCTGTTTGTTACAGACTCCACTTACAGGCAACACGAAACAAGGATTGAAACAACACAAGTCAAGACAAAACAAATCAAACAAAACAAATCAACACAAAACAATATCCAAATCGAAGAGAAAATCAAGATACCAAAAACACGCCGAGTTGTTGATCAAAGGGAATTAGGAAAAGCAATTTCGATGAAATCAAATTTCCGAGAGCAGAGAGAAGAACACCATCCACTGGCCACTGCGTTACCGCGCACCAAGTGGAATGGGTCAACAAAGCACAAACAGCAAAGCTCACACAGGGAAAAAGACACTAAGAAGACACTTAATGACTGCCGATTTGGCCGCTCAAGTTTCGTTACTGAGATTCAGTCACCCAACTTGCCACTCCGTTACGGTGGTCAAGTTGGGGTCCAGGGCGGGCGACGTGGACGCACTCGAGTAACACTTGGGGCCCCGCCCCAACCTAACCTAACCTAACCTAACCTAACCTAACCTAACCTAACCTAACCTAACCTAACCTAACCTAACCTAACCTGGGGCGGGGCCCCAAGTGTTGTTCGTTTACGTCCACGTCGTCCGCCCTGGACCCCAACTTGACCACCGTAACGGAGTGGCAAGTTGGGTGACCGAATTTCGAACAGCTGAACTTGTGGCCATAATTGTGATCGAATTTGCGATATGAATGCGAAAAACGAAAGTGATGCGGGAAGTGACACGAAAGTGTCGAGGCCCGGGACTCCAACCCCGGGCGGGAGGGAGTTGCGGGTGTCGTTGTCGCGCTGCGATACCCACAATTCGCTCTCGGAAGGCGCGATAAAATGCGACTGGCAGCGGCTGTCGGACTCCGATAGCAGCTGCCAGTCGATGATGACGGTTTCCTCCCGTCCCTCCCCGACTCCCAGGTTGTGGCAGCGCAAGCGCTGCAACAGTAAAAGCCCTGGGGAGTCGGGCAGCGACGGTGAGGAGTCGGCTGGCCCCAGCACCATCAGGGGCCAGCCCGGTAAAAGAGGGCGTGGGCGCCCTCCAACGACGGGCCAGTATGTCGGCCTGGCTCAGGCTCGAGCTAGCTACGCTGCGGCCAAGGAGCGCGAGCTTGAGCTCCAGGCGGAGGAGGAGCTCGCTCGGGACGCTTTTCAGGCCGAAGAGGAGGAACGTCTGAAGCGGGAGGAGCGGCGATGCTCCTTCCTCCGGAAATCCCCGACGCTTGAGGAGGCGTCGACGTCGGCAGCTGCTCCTGTCCTTAGGTGCGAGCAGCTGTCGAAGGCGGTAGAGGAGGCGGTGAAGGCGATCGATACGATCGCCTACAAATCCTCCCGCCTGAAGGGCCAGAGTGTCCAGGGCCTGCGGAGTGCCGCCGGGTCGATTCTGGAACATATGCGAGAGATGGCCTCCCTCAAGTGTAGCGACGAGGTCATGCGCTTGAAGGGAGAACTCGCGGCCGTGCGTGGCCAAATGGAGGAGTTGAGGCGCCAGTTGAGCGCCGCTCCAACACCGTCGGCGGGGCTGTCGCGTGATGAGGTGCTGTACCTCATCGACGCGCGCCGCGCCGGCTTCGAGGATCGGCTGCTCCCGGCGCCTCGGTTGCGTCCTCCCCTCGCGGCGGACGCACGCAATGCTGCCCGCATGGCCAGTGCTCCAGCACCCGGCGGTGCACCTGTCGCCCCCTCACAGGGCCCTTCCGTCGGCGCTTCGGCGCCCACGCGCTCAAAGCGCAAGGCCGCTGGCGCCTCTGCCGCCGCGCCTCTACCTGCCGTCCCCTCCACATCTGAGGTGGAGGTGACGGAACCTGTCGCGGCCGTTCCGTCGGCCTCTTCCTCTTCTCCCCCAACTCAGGGGAAGAAGGGGAACAGAAAGAAGAGGAGCGCTGCGGCGCGTGAGGTGGAGGCGACGCGCCGGGAGCGCCAGACGACCTCCACCCAGATGCCTGCTTCCACGTCTCAGTCCCAAACTGAGGCGTGGACCAACATTGTTAGGCGGCCGAAGAAGACGGCATCGACGCACGCCAATGCGCCCGCTAAGGCGCCCGTTAAAAGGAGCGCCCCGAATCTCCGCGCACCGCGAACTGCAGCAGTGGTGATAACGCTGCAGCGGGAAGCGGAGGGGCGGGGCGTAACCTACGCCGAAAAACTTGCCGAGGCTGAGAGGTCGATCGACCTCAAAAGCCTCGGCATCGACGGGCTGCGCTTCCGCACAGCGGCCACCGGGGGACGTATCCTCGAGGTCGCGGGTGCGGATAGAGGCGCAAAAGCGGACGCATTGGCGTCGAAATTAAGGGCGACCCTTGGTGACGACGTCCGCATCGCCAGGCCGGAGAAGTGCGCGGAGCTGCGCATCTCCGGTCTCGGCGATTCAGCGACGAAGGAGGTTGTGGCGCGGGTGGTGGCGGACGTTGGAGGTTGCGCCATCACCAGCGTCGTTGTCGGGGCTATCGTCCGCCAGGCAAGCAGAGAAGGCACGGCGTGGGTGAAGTGCCCCGTCGCGGCGGCCAAACTTTTAACTGATGGCCGCCCCGTAGTGATTGGTTGGACCCGCGTCCGTGCGGTGCTTTTGGAGTCCAGGCCGCAGCGGTGCTTCCGCTGCCTAGATGTGGGGCACGTGGGGGCCAGGTGTGCTGCGGGAGTTGACCGCAGCGCCCTGTGCTTCCGCTGCGGGCAGCCCGGCCACAAATCGGCCGGCTGCGCCGCGGATCCGCACTGCCCCGTGTGTGCGGCGGCGGGAGAGGCCGCTGCGCACCGCCTGGGCGCCAAGGCTTGCCTGGCGGCGTCAAAGAAACGACGTCGTCGCCGAGGAGGAGTCGGTGGGAGGCGGGTCGGGCCGGTCGCGGACCCCGCTCCCACCCAATCGTTGGAGGTTATGGACACTGCTCAATCCTAGATGTCCACATTCTCGATCCTGCAGGCCAACGTCAGGCACTGCGCTGCGGCCCAGGATGTTTTGATCCAGTCCGTAGCGCAGTGGCAGACGACCGTGGCTGTAGTCGCCGAACCGTACGCGGTTCGTGCCCGCGATGATTGGGCCAGCGACCGCGACGGTGAGGTGGCTATCGTCTCCCAGCGGGGCGCCTTTGACAGGGTGTCAAAAGGACGAATGTGCGTCCTCGCGCTGCTGGGAGACGCTGCAGTGATCGGGGTGTACTGTCCGCCCAGGAAGACCCGTGCTCAGTTTGAGCAGTTACTCATTGAGCTCGGGGCTCTTGTGGCGGAAGCACACCCCACCCCGCTTCTCGTCGTCGGGGACTTCAACGCCCACTCTACGGCGTGGGGATCTCCGGCGACGGACTTGCGGGGGGAGTTGTTGGAGGATTGGGCGGTGTCCATGGATCTGGTGTTGCTGAACCAGGGGGCGGTCCACACGTACGTGGGGGACAATGGCAACAGGTCCATTGTTGACCTGTCCTTCGCCAGTTCTGACCTGGCGAACCACGTACGTGGGTGGAGGGTGGTCACGGAGGTGGAGACGATGTCGGACCACCGGTACGTACGGTTCGACATCGTCTCCCCCGCCCTGAGGACCCAGGATCGTCCCCTGGCCGGTGAGGGCCCACGGTGGCGGTTAAACACGCTGAACCGGGAGCTGGCAGAAGAGGCGGCCATCGTCGAGCGATGGGCCGCTTTCGGTGGGAGTCCGGACGTAGACGCGAGGTCGGAGCGGTTATCTGAGGCTCTGACTCGCGTCTGCGATGCGGCGATGCGGAGGCCAGGGTCTGTCCACCCGCGGCGGCGGGTGTATTGGTGGAATGACAACCTTGAGGGGCTGCGTGCCGCTAGTCACGCAGCCCAACGGAGGTACACCCGCTACCGCGGTCGTAGGGCCAGGAACCCTGTCCTCGAAGAAGAGTTGCGCGCCGCATACCGGGACGCCCGAGCGGCCCTTCGCTCGGCAATCAAGGCCGCGAAGGACGAGTCATGGAAGGTGTGGCTCGAGACTTTGAACGGAGATCCGTGGGGGCGCCCGTATAAGGCCGTGAGCGACAAACTCCGGCCTTATGCGCCCCCGCTCACCAGGTCTCTCGAGCCCACCTTCGTGAATGATGTTGTCAGCTCCCTCTTCCCTGCGCGGGAAGAGTGGGTCCCGCCGTGTATGGCGGCACCAGACGGAACGCCGGCTGACACGCAGGCGATCCCGCCCGTGTCCGATGCCGAGTTAGGGGCGGCGGTTCTCAAGCTCAAGTTGAGACACCGCGCCCCCGGTCCGGACGGCATCCCAGGGCGGGTCGTCGCCCTGGTCATGCCGGCGTTCGAAGAAGAGACGCTCTCCCTGATGTCGGAGTGTTTGGCGTCGGGTAGAATCCCGCGGACGTGGAAGACGGGGAAGCTCGTGCTGCTCAGGAAGCACGGGCGCCCCGTCGAGTCGCCGTCGGCCTACCGCCCCATTGTTCTGCTCGGCGAGATGAGCAAGCTTTTCGAGCGGGTGCTCGCTGCTCGTCTCGTCGGGCACCTTGAGGGGGCGGGGCCCAACCTTGACGGCGGCCAGTACGGGTTCCGTCGCGGGCGGTCTACCCTGGACGCCATCTCCCGACTCAGGGACAGCGTCCAAGAGGCGGTCGGTCGGGGGGAGGTGTTGTTGGCGGTGTCGCTGGACATCGCGAACGCCTTCAACACCATCCCCTGGCAGACCATCGCCGAGGCGCTGAGGTACCACAAGGTCCCGTGGTACCTCAGGCGCGTCCTTGCGGACTATTTCGTGGACCGGGCCATTATCTATCCGGCCCGGTCGGGAATAGTCCGCAAGGAGATGTCGTGCGGTGTTCCGCAGGGGTCGGTGCTTGGTCCGCTCCTGTGGAACATCGGCTACGACTGGGTCCTGCGCGGTGCCACGCTTAGAGGGGTCGGCATCCTTTGCTACGCCGACGACACCCTCGTCACAGCGCGGGGCCCAGAGTTCAGGGACGCGAAGGTTCTGGCCACCGCGGGCGTTGCCCAGGTGGTCAGCCGCATCAGGGCGCTGGGACTCCAGGTGGCTCTCGATAAGTCCGAGGCCGTGTTCTTCCACGGGCCTCGTCGGGGGCCACCTCGAGATTCCGCAATTGTGGTGAGCGGCACCCCCATCGCTATCGGGGAGACCATGAAGTACCTAGGATTGGTCCTCGATAGCCGATGGGGTTTCGTCGAGCACTTCCGGCGCCTGGCACCCAAACTGGTGTCATACGCCGGAAGGCTGGCGCGGCTGCTCCCCAATAAAGGGGGGCCGGAAAGTGCATGTCGCCGTCTCTACGACGGTGTAGTGCGCTCCAAGGCGCTCTACGGAGCGCCTATTTGGTCGGACGCTCTCTGCGCCAAAACCATCCCCCTGCTGCGGAGACCGCAGCGGGTGATTGCGCAGAGGGCGGCGCGAGCGTACTGCACCGTCTCTTACGAGGCGGCGTGTTTGATTAGCGGGAGCCCCCCTTGGGATCTCGAGGCTGGAGTCCTCAAGCGCGTTTACGACGAAAGCGCCCTGGTGCGGATAAATGGAGGTCGCCCACTCCCGGACGAGATCGATCGCTGGAGACAATCTGCTCGCGATGATCTCTTCCGGAAGTGGGCCAATAGGTTGGTGTGTCCCTCCGCGAGTGTGCGGCTCGTGGGGGCTGTCCGGCCCGTTCTTCGGCCTTGGGTGGAGAGGGCGCACGGTGCGCCGACGTACCACCTCACTCAGCTCCTCACAGGACATGGCTGTTTCGCCAAGTACCTGTGGGAGGTGGTGGGTGTGGAGTCGGACCCCGTGTGCCGTCACTGCCCAAGTGGCGCCGTGGACTCGGCAGAGCACACACTCGCCGAGTGCGCGGCGTGGGACGGGCCGCGTGTCGCCCTCACGGGCCGTGTTGGTAATAATTTGTCGCTGCCGGCCGTGGTGCGAGCCATGGTCGGCAGCCAGGAATGTTGGGCCGCCGTCACCTCCTTTGCTAATGAGGTGATGGCGGCAAAGAGAGAGGAGCTGCGGGTGCGGGAGCGTGCAGGTCAAACGCTCCCGCCTCGCCGTCCGGTTCGGGGGCGCCGCATGGCAGCCTTCGTGCGCGCCCCCGACTAGTGTTGTTCCGGTGGGTGGTGGTCGGGGGACCTCACCCACCGATGATCGTTTGGCGGAAGGCACCTCCCCGTGTTCCGGAGGTGCCTTAGTGCCCGCCCGCTCGGCTGCTCTCTGCTCCCTCTGCTTTCAGAGGGACGTTCGAGGGCGGTGCGATGCGGGCTTGTCTTTCGTCAGCTCCTTAGGGAGCTCCGGGGGGCCGACCATCTGGTCCCCCGAGGAGAGCCCCAACCCTACGGGGCATCCCTAGCCGGGTCGATGTAGAATCTACTTTTCATATCCCTCGGCCCGGCTATAGGGTGAGTCGGAACACCGCGGGGTTTAGTGGGTAGGACGGTCCCCTCTTCCGGGACCGGTGAGTCCCACACACCGTCCCAGCTACCCCCGTAGCTGGGATGACGGTGCCTAAACGCATTCCCCGCGTCAACAAAAAAAAAAAAAACCTAACCTAACCTAACCTAACCTAACCTAACCTAACCTAACCTAACCTAACCTAACCTAACCTAACCTAACCTAACCTAACCTGGGGTGCTAGGTCGGGAAACCTCCTCGTGAGCTTGGACCGGTTTCCTATCCCTTCGGGCTATATGCCCGGGGGGAGTGGCAACTGGACCAAGACGGTGCATCCTGGATAGTCGGCTAACAGGCGCAGCGCTGGAGTCTGCTGCCCCTGTAAGTCGATGAACCAATATCCCGACAACCGACCCCATGACGAAGGGGGTCGTGGGTATGGCGGGCCTGCTAGGCCTGCGGTTGCGGCGTTCACCGCCGCGACAATTGTGGCGTCCGCTCCCGGCTACGGCCGGTAGAAGCGCTGTCGTTCGTAGGTCTTTCCGACCGAAGCCGACCCCATTGCACGAGGGGGTCGTAGTATGGCGAGCCTTCAAGGTCCGCGGGGTTGCGACAGCTCCTGGATACCCAGTAGAAGCGTCGCAACCATATTTGTGAAGTTCGCTCCCGGCTGCGGCCGGTTGGAGCAAGTTGCTGTGCGGCAGCGGCCGCATGTGCGGCTGTTCCGCCTGTGCGGCTGATTTCGCCTGTACGGCAGCCGTATGTATGTGCGGCAGTTAAGCCCCTCGGCACGCGGCAGCTTGGGCGGCTGCTGCGTGTGGGCTTCTGCCTGCCTGTACGGCTGGTCCGTCTGTGCGGCCGTTCCGCCTGTGCGGCCCTTCCGCCTGTGCGGCCGCTGCGTGCAGCATTGGTAGGGGTGTGTGGTACGGCGCACCTGCGCCGTTTCTGGCCGTCATTTGACGGAGTTGACCCCATTGCACGAGGGGGTCGTGGAATGGCGGGCCTTCAAGGCCCGCGGTTTTGTGAATACGCGAGGTATGCTCCCGGCTGCGGCCGGTTGGAGCAAGTTGCTGTGCGGCAGCGGCCGCATGTGCGGCTGTTCCGCCTGTGCGGCTGATTTCGCCTGTACGGCAGCCGTATGTATGTGCGGCAGTTAAGCCCCTCGGCACGCGGCAGCTTGGGCGGCTGCTGCGTGTGGGCTTCTGCCTGCCTGTACGGCTGGTCCGTCTGTGCGGCCGTTCCGCCTGTGCGGCCCTTCCGCCTGTGCGACCGCTCCGCACAGCATCAGTTTTTGGCCGTGGGCGTAAGGTCGGGGGACCGCGCCCTTTGACGGCCATATGGCGGAAGGCATCTCCCCGTGTTCCGGAGGTGCCTTTAGTGCCCGCCCGCTCGGCCGCTCTCTACCCCCTCTGCTTGCAGAAGGGCGCTCGAGAGTGGTGCGATGCGGGCTTGTTTTCTTCAGCTCCTTAGGGAGCTCTGGGGGGCCGACCATCTGGTCCCCCGAGGAGAGCCCCAACTCTACGGGGCATCCCTAGCCGGGTCGACGTAGAATCTAATTTTCATATCCCTCGGCCCGGCTATAGGGTGAGACGGAACACCGCGGGGTTTAGTGGGTAGGACGGTCCCTTCTTCCGGGACCGGTGAGTCCCACACACCGTCCCAGCTACCCCCGTAGCTGGGATGACGGTGCCTAAACGCATTCCCCGCGTCAACAAAAAAAAAAAAAAAAAAAAACCTAACCTAACCTAACCTGGGGGTGCTAGGTCGGGAAACCTCCTCGTGAGCTTGGACCGGTTTCCTATCCCTTCGGGCTATATGCCCGGGGGGAGTGGCAACTGGACTAAGACGGTGCATCCTGGATAGTCGGCTAATAGGCGCAGCGCTAAAATTTGCTGCCCCTGTAAGTCGATGAACCAATATCCCGACAACCGACCCCATGTCGAAGGGGGTCGTGGTATGGCGGGCCTGCTAGGCCTGCGGTTTCGGCGTTCACCGCCGCGACATTATTTGAAGTCCGCTCCCGGCTGCGGCCGGTAGAAGCGCTGTGGTTGTTGGTCGTTTTTTCCGACCAAAGCTGACCCCATTGCACGAGGGGGTCGTAGTTTGGCGGGCCTGCAAGGTCTGCGGCGTCGCGGCAGCTCCCGGATACCGGTGGTAGCACCGCGACGCAGCTTGTTGTACGCTCTCGGCTACGGCCGGTAGAAGCGGAGAGAGTCGGGGACGCGTAGGCCTACTGCTCGCGCAGAGGTCTGCACTTGCGTCGATGTTGGGGAGGACCAGCCATCCTCCTCGCGTTCCGTAATCCCCAAGGTCATCGCAACCATCTGACTGGTGGCTCCAGTCGGTACGTGGTGTCCTTAGGGACCGGAGGGCTTGCCTTTATTGGTCGGCCCGCGACAAGGACAGTCTTTAACACCCGACAGCGAAGTCGTTAAAACCTGTACGGGCACCTGGCGAACCCTACAGTATGTAGCCCGCTCCCTGGAATGAGCGTCACCCAGGGAGTGTACCTTTTCGTCTCATACTCGTGGGAACAGTATGGAAAATTCTAATGCTAACTTATTTTTTAAAACGACAATTGGCGAACGTAATATGGACAACCGAATGCAAAACGATGTGGCTGACGATAGAGGAGTGGTGAGACCCGGGACCCCAATCTCGGGTCTCAAAGAAGTTAAAGTGGCGCTGTCGCGTTGCGACGCCGTCACTTTAAAGTGTGACGAGCAGATGCTGTCGGAGTCCGACAGCAGCTGCAAGTCGAAGAAGACGGTTTCGTCCCGTCACTCTCCGACCCCAAGGCTGTGGCAGCGTAAGCGCTGCAACAGCAAAAGTCCTGGGGAGTCGGACAGTGACGGAGACGAGTCGGCTGGCTCCAACACCATCCGGGGCCAGCCCGGTAAACGAGGGCGTGGCCGCCCGCCTACGACAGGGCAATACGTCGGCCTGGCGAAAGCCAAGGCTGACCTCGTCGCGGCCGAAGAGCGCGAGCTCGAGCAACAGGCAGAGCGGGAGCTCGCGCAAGAAGAGGAGAGAAGACGGCGGGAGGAGAGGCGAAACTCCTTCCTCCGCGAACAACCTGCGCCGGAAGAGGCGCCGACGTCGATGACTGTTCGGGGACCCAGATCCGAACAGTTATCGAAGGCGGTAGAGGAGGCTTGTGCGTATATTCAAGAAATAGCGTACAAGTCCTCCCGCCTGAAGGGACAGAGCGTCCAGGGGCTCAGGAGCGCGTCTGGCTCCATCCTGGAGCACGTGAGGGAGCTAGTCTCCCTCAAAACAAACGACGAAATTTTGTATTTGAAAGGCGAGCTCCAATCTGTTCAGAAGGAGCTAGAGTGGATGAAGCGGCAGGCCAGCGCCGCTCCCCCTCCACAACCGTCAATGACACGTGAGGAAATCATGTTCGTCATTGACGCGCGCTTCGGAGGGGTGGAAAACAGGCTCCTGCCTGAGCCCCGGTTGCGTCCACCTCTTGCAGCGGACGCTCGCAACGCAGCCCGCAGTGCCGCTGCGGCTGCTGAGACTCCTCTCGGTCCTTCCACGGGCCCAGTCGTCGGCGCCTCTGCGCCTCCACGCCCTAGGGGCAAAAAGTCGTCTGGCGCCCCTGCCGCCACGCAATCTTCTGCCGTCCCCTCCACATCTGGGGTGGAGGTGACGGACATGGATGTCGTTGAGGCCACTCCGCTGGCTTCTTCCTCTTCTGCCCCAAGCCAAGGGAAGAAGAGGAATAGAAAGAAGAAGAGCGCTGCGGCGCAGGAGGTGGAGGCTGCGCGCAGGGAGCGCCAGCCGGCCACAACTGCCGAAACAGCACCCGTGACCCTGGCTCCAACCGAGTCGTGGAGCCAGGTCACGAAAAAGAAGAAGGCGACAGGTCCGGCGAAGGTGAAGACGCCGGCCAAGTCATCTGCTAAGGCGCCCGCGAAGCCCGTCGCGAAAAAGAGCGTCCCGAACCTCCGCGCCCCGCGAACCGCAGCGATAGTGATAACGCTGCAGCGGGAAGCGGAAGGGCGGGGCGTTACATACGCCGAAAAGCTTGCCGAGGCTGAGAGGTCGATCGACCTCAAAAGCCTCGGCATTGACGGGCTGCGCTTCCGCACTGCGGCCACTGGGGGTCGCATACTTGAGGTGGCGGGTGCGGATCGAGGCGCGAAAGCGGACGCCTTGGCGTCTAAACTAAAGGAGTCCCTTGGCGACGACGTTCACATCGCCAGGCCGGAGAAGTGCGCGGAGCTGCGCATCTCCGGTCTAGGCGACTCGGCGACAAAGGAGGTTGTGGCGCGGGTGGTGGCAGACGTTGGAGGTTGCGCCGCCACCAGCGTCATCGTTGGAAATATCGCCCGCCAGGCAGGCAGAGAGGGCACGGCGTGGGTGAAATGCCCAGTCGCGGCAGCGAAACTTATAACGGATGGCCGCGCCCTTGTGATCGGTTGGACCCGCGTCCGTGCGGTCCTCTTGGAGGCCAGGCCGCAGCGGTGCTTCCGCTGCTTAGACGTGGGGCATGTGGGGGCCAAGTGCGCTGCGGGTATCGACCGCAGCGCCCTCTGCTTCAGGTGTGGGCAGCCCGGCCACAAAGCGGCCGGCTGCAGTGCAGAGCCCAACTGCCCCGTGTGTGCTGCGGCGGGAGAGGCCGCTGCGCACCGCCTGGGCGTCAAGGTCTGTCTGGCGGCATCGAATAAACGTTCGCGTCGTCGCCGAGGTGGTGTCAGTGGGAGGCGGGTCGGGCCGGTCGCGGACCCCGCTCCCACTCAACAAGTAGTGGAGGAGATGGACACCGCCCAAACCTAGATGTCCAACTCGAACTTCTCGATCCTGCAGGCCAACGTCAGGCACTGTGCTGCGGCCCAGGATGTCTTGCTCCAGTCCGTAGCACAGTGGCAGACGACCGTGGCTGTAGTCGCCGAACCGTACGTAGTCCGTGCCCGTGATGATTGGGCCGGCGACTGCGACGGTGAGGTGGCTATCGTCTCCCAGCGGGGCGCCTTTGACAAAGTGTCAAAAGGACGAATGTGCGTCCTCGCGCTGCTGGGAGACGCTGCAGTGATTGGGGTGTACTGTCCGCCCAGGAAGACCCGTGCTCAATTTGAGCAGTTACTCGTTGAGCTCGGGGCTCTTGTGGCGGAAGCACACCCCACCCCGCTCATCGTCGCCGGGGACTTTAACGCCCACTCTACGGCGTGGGGATCTCCGGCGACGGACTTGCGGGGCGAGTTGGTCGAGGAATGGGCGGTGTCCAATGGCTTGGTGTTGCTCAACCAGGGGGCGGTCCACACGTACGTGGGGGAGACCGGGAACAGGTCTATTGTAGACCTGTCCTTCGCGAGTCCTAGCCTGGCGAACCACGTGCGTGGCTGGAGGGTGGTGACAGATGTGGAGACGATGTCGGATCATCGCTATATACGATTCGACATCGTCTCCCCCGCCCTAAGGACCCAGGATCGTCCCCTGGCCGGTGAGGGCCCACGGTGGCGTATCAAGACGCTAGACCGGGAACTGGCGAAAGAGGCGGCCATCGTCGAGCGATGGGCCGCGTTTGGCGGAAGCCCGGACGTGGACGCGAGGTCGGAGCGGCTGTCTGAAGCTCTGACTCGCGTCTGCGATGCGGCGATGCGGAGGGCAGGGCCAGTCCCACCGCGGCGGCGAGTGTACTGGTGGAACGACGACCTGTCGGGGCTGCGTGCTGAAAGTCACGCAGCCCAGCGGCGGTACACTCGCTACCGCGGTCGAAGAGATAGGAACCCTGTCCTCGAAGAGGAACTGCGCGCCGCATACCGGGACGCCCGAGCGGCCTTTCGCTCGGCGATAAAAACCGCAAAGGAGGACTCGTGGAAAGCGTGGCTCGAGACGCTAAATCAGGATCCGTGGGGGCGCCCGTATAAGGTCGTGAGCGACAAACTCCGGCCTTATGCGCCCCCACTCACAAAATCCCTCGAGCCCGCTTTCCTCGGGCAAATCGTCAGTTCCCTCTTCCCTGCGCGGGAAGAGTGGGTCCCACCACGAATGGCAGCACCAAGCCGTGCGCCGGCAGACACTGAGGCGATCCCGCCCGTGTCCGATGTCGAACTGGGGGCGGCGGTCCTCAAGCTCCAACTGAGGAACCGCGCCCCTGGCCCGGACGGCATCCCAGGGCGGGTCGTCGCCCTGATCATGCCGGCGTTTGAGGAGGAGACACTGTCCCTCATGTCTGATTGTTTGGCGTCGGGTAGAGTTCCGCGAAATTGGAAAACGGGGAAGCTCGTGCTGTTGAAGAAGCACGGGCGCCCCGCCGAGTCGCCGTCGGCCTACCGCCCAATTGTTTTGCTCGGCGAGATGAGCAAGCTCTTTGAGCGGGTGCTCGCTGCTCGTCTCGTCGGGCACCTGGAGGGGGCGGGGCCCAACTTGAATGACGGCCAATACGGATTTCGTCGCGGACGATCTACCCTCGACGCCATCTCCCGACTGAGGGACAGCGTCCGAGAGGCGGTCGATCGGGGGGAGGTGTTGTTGGCGGTGTCGCTGGACATCGCAAACGCCTTCAACACCATCCCCTGGCCGACGATCGCCGAGGCGCTGAGGTACCACAACGTTCCGTGGTACCTCAGGCGCGTCCTTGCGGACTACTTCGTGGACCGGGCCATTTCTTATCCGACCCGGTCGACCGTAGTCCGCAGGGAGATGTCATGCGGTGTCCCACAGGGGTCGGTTCTTGGTCCGCTCCTGTGGAACATCGCATACGACTGGGTCTTGCGCGGTGCCACTCTTCGGGGGGTCGGCGTACTCTGCTACGCCGACGACACCCTGGTTACCGCGCGGGGCCCAGACTTTCGAGACGCGAAGGTCCTGGCCACCGCGGGCGTTGCCCAGGTGGTCAGCCGCATCAGGGCGCTGGGACTCCAGGTGGCCCTCGAAAAGTCCGAGGCCGTCTTCTTCTACGGGCCTCGGCGGAGGGCCCCTCGAGATTCGGTGATTGTGGTCAGCGGCACCCCCATCGCTGTCGGGGAGACCATTAAATATCTTGGACTGGTCCTCGACAGCCGATGGGGGTTCGTCGAGCACTTCCGGCGTTTAGCGCCTAAATTGATGTCTTACGCCGGAAGGCTGGCGCGGCTGCTCCCCAATAAAGGGGGGCCGGAAAGTGCATGTCGCCGTCTCTACGACGGTGTAGTGCGCTCCAAGGCGCTCTACGGAGCGCCTATTTGGTCGGACGCTCTCTGCGCCAAAACCATCCCCCTGCTGCGGAGACCGCAGCGGGTGATTGCGCAGAGGGCGGCGCGAGCGTACTGCACCGTCTCTTACGAGGCGGCGTGTTTGATTGGCGGGAGCCCCCCTTGGGATCTCGAGGCTGGAGTCCTCAAGCGCGTTTACAACGAAAGCGCCCTGGTACGGATAAATGGAGGTCGCCCACTCCCGGACGAGATCGATCGCTGGAGACAATCTGCTCGCGACGATCTCTTCCGGAAGTGGGCCAATAGATTGGTGTGTCCCTCCGCGAGTGTGCGGCTCGTGGGGGCTGTCCGGCCTGTTCTTCGGCCTTGGGTGGAGAGGGCGCACGGTGCGCCGACGTACCACCTCACTCAGCTCCTCACAGGACATGGCTGTTTCGCCAAGTACCTGTGGGAGGTGGTGGGTGTGGAGTCGGACCCCGTGTGCCGTCACTGCCCAAGTGGCGCCGTGGACTCGGCAGAGCACACACTCGTCGAGTGCGCGGCGTGGGACGGGCCGCGTGTCGCCCTCACGGGCCATGTTGGATTGGATTTGTCGCTGCCGGCTGTGGTGCGAGCCATGGTCGGCAGCCAAGAGTGCTGGGCCGCCGTCACCTCGTTTGCTTGTGAGGTGATGGCGGCCAAGAGAGAGGAGCTGCGGGTGCGGGAGCGTGCAGGTCAAACGCTCCCGCCTCGCCGTCCGGTTCGGGGGCGCCGCATGGCGGCGTTCGTGCGCGCCCCCGACTAGTGTTGTTCCGGTGGGTGGTGGTCGGGGGACCTCACCCACCGATGATCGTTTGGCGGAAGGTACCTCCCCGTGTTCCGGAGGTGCCTTAGTGCCCGCCCGCTCGGCCGCCCTCTGCCCCCTCTGCTTTCAGAGGGACGTTCGAGGGCGGTGCGATGCGGGCTTGTTTGTTTCTTCAGCTCCTTAGGGAGCTCCGGGGGGCAGACCATCTGGCCCCCCGAGGAGAGCCCCAACCCTACGGGGCATCCCTAGCCGGGTCGACGTAGAATCTTCAACCTCATATCCTTCGGCCCGGCTATAGGGTGAGTCGGAACACCGCGGGGTTTAGTGGGTAGGACGGTCCCTTCTTCCGGGACCGGTGAGTCCCACACACCGTCCCAGCTACCCCCGTAGCTGGGATGACGGTGCCTAAACGCATTCCCCGCGTCAACAAAAAAAAAAAAAAAAACCTAACCTAACCTAACCTTTTGCAGGCTAACCTCCAGAAGAAGGCGCAGGCCACAAAGGACCTCATGATAGAGGCCACCAGGCTTAAAGCCGCGGTTGCTCTAGTGCAGGAGCCTTACGTGGGATCGACAAGGGGAATGGGAGCATACCAGGGCGCCAGGGTCTTCCAGAACACTGGGCAAGGAGAAGGGACTGTTAAGGCGGCCATCGTCGTGTTTGACGCGACGCTGGACGTCTTGCAGTACCCGCAACTCACCACAGACCACGTGTGTGTGGTGGGGATCCGGACCAGTGCCTGGGAGATAAACCTGGTGTCCTATTATTGTGAACCGAAGGCACCCCTGGAGCCCTGCCTGGAGCAACTGCTGAAGGTGAGGCACGAGCTAGGAGGCCGGCGCCTTCTTCTTGGAGGAGACGCCAATGCAAAAAGTACCTGGTGGGGGCATCAGTTTCAAAACAAGAGGGGAGAGTTACTGATGGACGTCCTCGAACAGATGGACCTCCATGTCCTGAATAGCGGGAATGTTCCAACTTTCGACACTTATAGGAATGGAAAGAGGTTCCACAGCTACATCGACGTAACATCTTGCACGAGCGACGTGCTCCCCCTGACCGACGGCTGGAGGGTTGACACAGGGCTAGTCAACTCCGACCACAACTGCATAGTATTCAATGTAAACTTAGAGCGGGCCAGTGGTACGCATATACAGCGTACCACTAGGCTCTATAACACTAGAAAAGCTGATTGGGATGGCTTCAAGACGAAGTTGTCGCAGGAGCTCTCGCTGCGGGGCCTGGGTGCTCGGCGACTGGCAAGTACAGAAGATCTGGAAAGCGCAGCCGTCGAGTACTCATGCTCAGTAGGGGGGGCCTGCGAGGAGGCCATCCCCAAAAAGCGTAATCAGCAAAGAATTACTGTGCCGTGGTGGTCGGAGAGGCTCGCCACCCTGAAAAGGGAAGTCAACACCAAAAGGCGTCGGATCAGGAATGCAGCGCCGGACCGACGGCAGATGGTAGTTGTGGAATACCTGGAATGCAAGGAGATGTATGAATCTGAAGTAAAAAAGGCACAGGTCGAGAGTTGGAAGAATTTCTGTGGAAAGCAGGACATGGAGGGCATCTGGGAGGGGATCTACAGGGTGATCGGGAGGGCCACAGTGAGGGAGGAAGATCGACTGTTAACCCACAACGGGACCTATCTGGACGCTAGGGGCTCAGCACAACTCCTCGCTCGAACCTTCTACCCGGAGGATCGAGTCGAGGAGGATACTGAGGCGCATCGACAGATACGCGAAACCGCCGTAAAAGACATAGATGGTCATAATGATGATGACTCACCTTTTACGGTGGGCGAACTGATCGATGCGCTTCAGAAATTCAACCCGAAGAAAGCGCCGGGAGTGGACGGCTTTACAGCCGATATCTGTTCCCGTGCCATCGAGACCGATCCGTCACTCTTCTTGAAGCTGCTGAATCAGTGCCTCCATCGCGGCTACTTTCCTAAGATATGGAAGGAAGCCGTGGTGGTGGTGCTGAAGAAGCCAGGCAAGGACTCGTACGCCGTTCCCAAATCGTATAGGCCTATAGGCCTATTACCGGTTCTGGGAAAGGTGTACGAGAGGATGGTGATTACTCGACTCAAGTACCACCTATTGCCGCGTATGAGCACTCGCCAGTACGGCTTTATGCCCCAGAAAAGCACCGAAGACGCCCTCTATGACCT
The DNA here is from genome assembly GCA_933228765.1 of Miltochrista miniata. NCBI lineage: Eukaryota > Metazoa > Arthropoda > Insecta > Lepidoptera > Erebidae > Miltochrista > Miltochrista miniata. Next base: position 87,392 of record OW121776.1, read on the forward strand.
AATGGGACACATAGTGGCTAAACTCCGTCAAAAGAGGATAGTCACTATGGTGTCCTTGGACATAGAGGGGGCCTTCGATAGCGCCTGGTGGCCGGCAATAAAAGTACGGCTGGCGGAGGAAAAGTGCCCGGCAAACTTGAGGCGAGTAATCAGCAGCTACCTTAGCGAGAGGAGAGTGAGGGTTCAGTACGCCGGTGAAGAGCACTGTCGCTCCACCGACAAAGGGTGCGTCCAAGGGTCGATCGGGGGTCCCTTGCTGTGGAATCTGCTTTTAGACCCACTCTTGAAAGAACTGGTGCGGATGGAAGTGTATGTGCAGGCATTTGCGGACGACGTGGTGCTCGTGTTTGACGGAGATTCGGCCCTAGAAATCGAGGGACACGCCAATGCCTCTCTCGAACGTGTGCGGGAGTGGGGCATCGGAAACAAGCTGAAATTCGCACCGCACAAAACAAGTGCGATGGTAATCACGCGGAAGCTAAAGTACGATGTCCCGCGCCTTAGCATGGGCGGGATAGACATTGGAATGTCCAAAGAAATTAAAATCCTAGGGCTGACCATTGACAGGGCACTCACCTTCAACACTCACATTTCAAACGTATGCAAAAAGGCGATCGGCATCTACCGGAAGCTGGCGCGGATGGCCCGGATCAGCTGGGGGCTTCACCCCGAGGTGATCCGGACGATCTACGTCGCGGCCGTGGAGCCAACGATACTGTACGCCGCCAGTGCTTGGCACACATCGGCAGAGAAGCTTGGAGTCCAAAAGCAGCTGAACGTGGTACAGCGCGGTTTCGCCCAAAAGCTGTGCAAGGCATACCGCACGGTCTCCCTGAACTCGGCGCTGGTCCTGGCTGGTCTGCTCCCTCTGGACCTCAGACTTCATGAGGTGGCCTCGTTATACGAGGCCAAGAGAGGAGTGGGCCAGTCATGGCTGGGAGACAGGGAGGTCGAGCGCATGTCTCCAGCTATTGAGGCTCCTCACCCCGCGGAGCATCCGCCATTGGGGTTCACCAGTCTGATGGACGAGGGGCAGCTGGAGGATGCGAATCGCTTTGAGATTCGCATCTTCACGGACGGGAGCAAGATTGAGGGCCGTGTCGGTGCCGCGCTATCATTTTGGGATAGCCGGGCCGAAATTAAGGCCCTCAAACTTGCTCTGTCGCCCCATTGCACCGTCTATCAGGCCGAACTCCTGGCGTTATGCAAAGCGGCCAGTGAGGCCCTCAGGCGAGGCGCGTCCACGTTTGGCATCTTCAGCGATAGCAGAGCCGCTCTCCTGACGGTCATAAACCGTCATGCTCTCCACCCCCTGGCGGTTGAAGCCCGAGCCGCCATTCAACAAGGCATGGCCCAGGGTAAGGAAATCTCCTTATTCTGGGTCAAGGCTCACGCGGGGTTGGAGGGCAATGAGCGAGCCGACCAGCTCGCCAAGGAGGCGGCTCTGAGGCTGAAGAGAGCACCGGACTACGGACTGTGCCCTGTTTCATTCGTGAAGCGTGCCCTCAGGCAGGACACGCTTGACGAGTGGAACAAGAGGTACAGTGAGGGCGAGCAGGCCTCCGTCACCAAGCTTTTCTTCCCATGTGCAGTGGAGGCATACAGTGTCGTCCGGAGGATGACGATCGCCGGCACCACAACCCAACTGCTGACAGGGCACGGTGGGTTCTCCGAATACTTGACACGTTTCAAGTGTAAGGAGGACCCATCGTGCGCCTGTGAGCCTGGGGTGGACGAAAATGTGGTCCACCTGCTCATAGATTGTCCCATCCATGCGCATGACAGAGTGGACCTGGAGGCAGAAACAAATTTGAAATTAAATGTTAGAAACTTACCTATTTTCATGAAATTATATAGAAAAAAGTTTATAGAATACAGCGATAAGATTATACGAATTGTAAATAAAAGGAATAAGTGAAGGAAATTTTTGTTCACCAATATTATGCGTACAATATTGTACTGTAACAAAAAGAGTTTAGATGGAAAGATAATTTAAGAAACCAGCTGTATTTATAGATTAAGATAGAAAAATTTAGTGTGTATAAAAGTATTTGGCAACCGAACTAGCCTTTTATAAAATAGAATTAAAAAGATAGCACTTAAGAATTATATGGATAAAAAATTAAACATAAGATTGAAATATTAGAGGATAGCACAGTATTATATAACTTTATATAAGAAAACAAAATAAATAAGTAAATATATTGTAAAACATTAGCTATAACATAAACTTGTAAAAATATTAGTTGTTAAAAAATTTTTTGGAAATTAAAATTATACGGGGCAAAAAGACCCCAGAGACTACATACAAAACCTCATCCCAACGTATGATACCCCAAATCCCCAGTATGAAAGGCCATCGTGAAAGTGCGAGAGGCATAAAAGCGTGACGAGTATGGTACTAGAGGAATATGAATGAAAGACGATAGATTTAAGTTTAGCTAGTTTAGATTAAAGAATGAAAGGTCGGGATAGCGTGGAAGTGCGAGAAGCATACTTGATAGAACTGGAATGATAAAGAGAATTTGGGTGAAAGAGGATATAGTTTAGCTAGGTTCGAGATGGCGGGAGCCAGGGGCGCTGAGCACGGTTTAACGGGTATTAGGCCGGTGGCACCGCAAGTCATGTACGACGCGGGAATGGCCCACCGAGGCACTTTATAATGGTGGTTAACTCATTGCAAATGTGCCTGTGCCCCCCGCCATCTCTTGAAGTAGTTCTTTAAGCCCCGCGGGGCTAGCTCTCTAAAAGTTATTTAGCTAGAAAAATAATGTATTTACTAGGCTTTGCCCATGGCAGAGGTGCGGAAAAAAAAAAAAAAAAAAAAAAAAAAAAAAAAAAAAAAAAAAAAAAAAAAAAAAAAAAAAAAAAAAAAAAAAACCTAACCTAACCTAACCTAACCTAACCTGGGGTGCTAGGTCGGGGAACCTCCTAGTGTGCTTGGACCGGTTTCCTATCCCTTCGGGCTATATGCCCGGGGGGAGTGGCAACTGGACCAAGACGGTGCATCCTGGATAGTCGGCTAACAGGCGCAGCGCTGGAGTCTGCTGCCCCTGTAAGTCGATGAACCAATATCCCGACAACCGACCTCATGGCGAAGGGGGTCGTGGTATGGTGGGCCTGCTAGGCCTGCGGTTGCGGCGTTCACCGCCGTAACAAACGGCGTCCGCTCCCGGCTACGGCCGGTAGAAGCGCTTTGTTCGTCGGTCTTTCCGACCGAAGCCGACCCCATTGCACGAGGGGGTCGTGGTATGGCGGGCCTGCAAGGCCCGCGGTGTTGCGACAGCTCCCGGATACCCGGTGGAAGCGTCGCAACTTTCTTGGCGAGGTATGCTCCCGGCTGCGGCCGGTTGGAGCAAGTTGCTGTGCGGCAGCGGCCGCATGTGCGGCTGTTCCGCCTGTGCGGCTGATTTCGCCTGTACGGCAGTCGTATGTATGTGCGGCAGTTAAGCCCCTCGGCACGCGGCAGCTTGGGCGGCTGCTGCGTGTGGGCTTCTGCCTGCCTGTACGACTGGTCCGTCTGTGCGGCCGTTCCGCCTGTGCGGCCCTTCCGTCCGTGCGGCCGCTCCGTGCAGCATTGGTCGGGGTGTGCGTTACGGCGCATCTGCGACGTTTCTCGCCGTCATTTGACGGAGTTGACCCCATTGCACGAGGGGGTCGTGGAATGGCGGGCCTTCAAGGCCCGCGTTTACGTGAGGTATGCTCCCGGCTGCGGCCGGTTAGAGCGAGTTTGCTGTGTGGCAGTGGCCGCACATGCGGCTGTTCCGCCTGTGCGGCTGATTTCGCCTGTACGGCAGCTGTATGTATGTGCGGCAGTTAAGCCCCTCGGCACGCGGCAGCTTGGGCAGCTGCTGCGTGTGGGCTTCTGCCTGCCTGTACGGCTGGTCCGTCTGTGCGGCCGTTCCGCCTGTGCGGCCCTTCCGCCTGTGCGACCGCTCCGCACAGCATCAGTTTTTGGCCGTGGGCGTAAGGTCGGGGGACCGCGCCCATTGACGGCCATATGGCGTAAGGCATCTCCCCGTGTTCCGGAGGTGCCTTTAGTGCCCGCCCGCTCGGCCGCTCTCTACCCCCTCTGCTTGCAGAAGGGCGCTCGAGAGTGGTGCGATGCGGGCTTGTTTTCTTCAGCTCCTTAGGGAGCTCTGGGGGGCCGACCATCTGGTCCCCCGAGGAGAGCCCCAACTCTACGGGGCATCCCTAGCCGGGTCGACGTAGAATCTAATTTTCATATCCCTCGGCCCGGCTATAGGGTGAGTCGGAACACCGCGGGGTTTAGTGGGTAGGACGGTCCCTTCTTCCGGGACCGGTGAGTCCCACACACCGTCCCAGCTACCCCCGTAGCTGGGATGACGGTGCCTAAATGCATTCCCCGCGTCAACAAAAAAAAAAAAAACCTAACCTAACCTGGACGCTTTTCAGGCCGAAGAGGAGGAACGTCTGAAGCGGGAGGAGCGGCGATGCTCCTTCCTCCGGAAATCCCCGACGCTGGAGGAGGCGTCGACGTCGGCAGCTGCTCCTGTCCTTAGGTGCGAGCAGCTGTCGAAGGCGGTAGAGGAGGCGGTGAAGGCGATCGATACGATCGCCTACAAATCCTCCCGCCTGAAGGGCCAGAGTGTCCAGGGCCTGCGGAGTGCCGCCGGGTCGATTCTGGAACATATGCGAGAGATGGCCTCCCTCAAGTGTAGCGACGAGGTCATGCGCTTGAAGGGAGAACTCGCGGCCGTGCGTGGCCAAATGGAGGAGTTGAGGCGCCAGTTGAGCGCCGCTCCAACACCGTCGGCGGGGCTGTCGCGTGATGAGGTGCTGTACCTCATCGACGCGCGCCGCGCCGGCTTCGAGGATCGGCTGCTCCCGGCGCCTCGGTTGCGTCCTCCCCTCAAGGCGGACGCACGCAATGCTGCCCGCATGGTCAGTGCTCCAGCACCCGGCGGTGCACCTGTCGCCCCCTCACAGGGCCCTTCCGTCGGCGCTTCGGCGCCCACGCGCTCAAAGTGCAAGGCCGCTGGCGCCTCTGCCGCCGCGCCTCTGCCTGCCGTCCCCTCCACATCTGAGGTGGAGGTGACGGAACCTGTCGCGGCCGTTCCGTCGGCCTCTTCCTCTTCTCCCCCAACTCAGGGGAAGAAGGGGAACAGAAAGAAGAGGAGCGCTGCGGCGCGTGAGGTGGAGGCGACGCGCCGGGAGCGCCAGACGACCTCCACCCAGATGCCTGCTTCCACGTCTCAGTCCCAAACTGAGACGTGGACCAACATTGTTAGGCGGCCGAAGAAGACGGCATCGAAGCACGCCAATGCGCCCGCTAAGGCGCCTGTTAAAAGGAGCGCCCCGAATCTCCGCGCACCGCGAACTGCAGCAGTGGTGATAACGCTGCAGCGGGAAGCGGAGGGGCGGGGCGTAACCTACGCCGAAAAACTTGCCGAGGCTGAGAGGTCGATCGACCTCAAAAGCCTCGGCATCGACGGGCTGCGCTTCCGCACAGCGGCCACCGGGGGACGTATCCTCGAGGTCGCGGGTGCGGATAGAGGCGCAAAAGCGGACGCATTGGCGTCGAAATTAAGGGCGACCCTTGGTGACGACGTCCGCATCGCCAGGCCGGAGAAGTGCGCGGAGCTGCGCATCTCCGGCCTCGGCGATTCAGCGACGAAGGAGGTTGTGGCGCGGGTGGTGGCGGACGTTGGAGGTTGCGCCATCACCAGCGTCGTTGTCGGGGCTATCGTCCGCCAGGCAAGCAGAGAGGGTACGGCGTGGGTGAAGTGCCCCGTCGCGGCGGCCAAACTTTTAACTGATGGCCGCCCCGTAGTGATCGGTTGGACCCGCGTCCGTGCGGTCCTTTTGGAGTCCAGGCCGCAGCGGTGCTTCCGCTGCCTGGATGTGGGGCACGTGGGGGCCAGGTGTGCTGCGGGAGTTGACCGCAGCGCCCTGTGCTTCCGCTGCGGGCAGTCCGGCCACAAGGCGGCCGGCTGCGCCGCGGAACCGCACTGCCCCGTGTGTGCGGCGGCGGGAGAGACCGCTGCGCACCGCCTGGGCGCCAAGGCTTGCCTGGCGGCGTCAAAAAAGCGGCGTCGTCGCCGAGGAGGAGTCGGTGGGAAGCGGGTCGGGCCGGTCGCGGACCCCGCTCCCACCCAAACTGAGGAGGTTATGGACACCACCCAATCTTAAATGTCCACATTCTCGGTCCTGCAGGCCAACGTCAGGCACTGCGCTGCGGCCCAGGATGTTTTGATCCAGTCCGTAGCGCAGTGGCAGACGACCGTGGCTGTAGTCGCCGAACCGTACGCGGTTCGTGCCCGTGATGATTGGGCCAGCGACCGCGACGGTGGAGTGGCTATCGTCTCCCAGCGGGGCGCCTTTGATAAGGTGTCCAAAGGACGAATGTGCGTCCTCGCGCTGCTGGGAGACGCTGCAGTGATCGGGGTGTACTGTCCGCCCAGGAAGACCCGTGCTCAATTTGAGCAGTTACTCGTTGAGCTCGGGGCTCTTGTGGCTGAAGCACACCCCACCCCGCTCATCGTCGTCGGGGACTTCAACGCCCACTCTACGGCGTGGGGATCTCCGGCGACGGACTTGCGGGGGGAGTTGTTGGAGGATTGGGCGGTGTCCATGGATCTGGTGCTTCTGAACCAGGGGACGGTCCCCACGTACGTGGGGGAGACTGGGAACAGGTCCATCGTGGACCTGTCCTTTGCCAGTTCTGGCCTGGCGAACCACGTACGTGGCTGGAGGGTGGTCACGGAGGTGGAGACGATGTCGGACCACCGGTATGTCCGATTTGATATCGTCTCCCCCGCCCTGAGGACCCACGATCGTCCCCTGGCCGGTGAGGGCCCACGGTGGCGCTTAAAAACGCTGAACCGGGAGCTGGCAGAAGAGGCGGCCATCGTCGAGCGATGGGCCGCGTTTGGCGGAAACCCGAGCGTGGACGCGAGGTCGGAGCGGTTATCTGAGGCTCTGACTCGCGTCTGCGATGCGGCGATGCGAAGGGCAGGGTCTGTCCAGCCGCGGCGGCGGGTGTATTGGTGGAACGACAACCTTGAAGGGCTGCGTGCTGCTAGTCACGCAGCCCAACGAAGATACACCCGCTACCGCGGTCGTAGGGCCGGAAACCCTGTCCTCGTGGAGGAGTTGCGCGCCGCATACCGGGACGCCCGAGCGGCCCTTCGCTCGGCGATCAAGGCCGCCAAAGACGAGTCGTGGAAGGTGTGGCTCGAGACTTTAAATGGAGATCCGTGGGGGCGCCCGTATAAGGTCGTGAGCGACAAACTCCGGCCTTATGCGCCCCCGCTCACTAGGTCTCTCGAGCCCACCTTCACTAGTGAAGTTGTCAGCTCCCTCTTCCCTGCGCGGGAAGAGTGGGTCCCGCCGTGTATGGCGGCACCAGACGGAACGCCGGCTGACACGGAGGCGATCCCGCCCGTGTCCGATGCCGAGTTAGGGGCAGCGGTTCTCAAACTCAAGATGAGACACCGCGCCCCCGGTCCGGACGGCATCCCAGGGCGGGTCGTCGCCCTGGTCATGCCGGCGTTCGAAGAAGAGACGCTCTCCCTGATGTCGGAGTGTTTGGCGTCGGGTAGAGTCCCGCGAACGTGGAAGACGGGGAAGCTCGTGCTGCTCAGGAAGCACGGGCGCCCCGTCGAGTCGCCGTCGGCCTACCGCCCCATTGTTCTGCTCGGCGAGATGAGCAAGCTTTTCGAGCGGCTCCCAGCTCAGGGAGAGAAGAAGAACAGGAGGAAGAAGAAGAGCGCTGCGGCGCGTGAGGTAGAGGCGACGCGCCGAGAGCGTCAGCCGGCCTTATCACAGGTATCGGCCCCCACGTCTCAGTCCCAAACTGAGGCGTGGACCAACATTGTTCGGCGGCCGAAGAAGACGGCATCGACGCACGCCAATGCGCCCGCTAAGGCGCCCGTTAACTCTCGCGTTAAAAGGAGCGCCCCGAATCTCCGCGCACCGCGTACTGCAGCAGTGGTGATAACGCTGCAGCGGGAAGCGGAGGTTCGGGGCGTGACCTACGCCGAAAAACTTGCCGAGGCTGAGAGGTCGATCGACCTCAAAAGCCTCGGCATCGACGGGCTACGCTTCCGCACTGCAGCCACCGGGGGACGTATCCTCGAGGTGGCTGGTGCGGAGAGGAGCGCCAAGGCGGACGCATTGGCGGAAAAACTAAGGGCGTCCCTCGGCGACGACGTTCGTGTCGCCAGGCCGGAGAAATGCGCGGAGCTGCGCATCTCCGGACTCGGCGACGCCGCTACCAAAGAGGTCGTGGCGCGGGTGGTGGCAGAAGTTGGCGGTTGTGCCGCCACCAGCGTCACCGTCGGAGAAATTACCCGCCAGGCGAGCAGGGAGGGCACGGCGTGGGTCAAGTGCCCGGTCGCGGCGGCCAAACTTTTAACGGATGGCCGCGCCCTTGTCATCGGTTGGACCCGCGTCCGTGCGGTCCTTTTGGATCCCAGGCCGCAGCGGTGCTTCCGCTGCCTGGATGTGGGGCATGTGGGGGCCAGGTGTGCTGCGGGAGTTGACCGCAGCGCCCTGTGCTTCCGCTGCGGGCAGCCCGGCCACAAAGCGGCCGGCTGCGCCGCAGATCCGCACTGCCCCGTGTGTGCGGCGGCGGGAGAGGCCGCTGCGCACCGCCTGGGCGCCAAGGCTTGCCTGGCGGCGTCGAAAAAGCGGCGTCGTCGCCGAGGAGGAGTCGGTGGGAAGCGGGTCGGGCCGGTCGCGGACCCCGCTCCCACCCAATCTGAGGAGGTTATGGACACCACCCAATCTTAAATGTCCACATTCTCGGTCCTGCAGGCCAACGTCAGGCACTGCGCTGCGGCCCAGGATGTTTTGATCCAGTCCGTAGTGCAGTGGCAGACGACCGTGGCTGTAGTCGCCGAACCGTACGCGGTTCGTGCCCGTGATGATTGGGCCAGCGACCGCGACGGTGAAGTGGCTATCGTCTCCCAGCGGGGCGCCTTTGATAAGGTGTCCAAAGGACGAATGTGCGTCCTCGCGCTGCTGGGAGACGCTGCAGTGATCGGGGTGTACTGTCCGCCCAGGAAGACCCGTGCTCAATTTGAGCAGTTACTCGTTGAGCTCGGGGCTCTTGTGGCGGAAGCACACCCCACCCCGCTCATCGTCGTCGGGGACTTCAACGCCCACTCTACGGCGTGGGGATCTCCGGCGACGGACTTGCGGGGGGAGTTGTTGGAGGATTGGGCGGTGTCCATGGATCTGGTGCTGCTAAATCAGGGGACGGTCCCCACGTACGTGGGGGAGAACGGGAACACGTCCATCGTGGACGTGTCCTTCGCCAGTTCTGGCCTGGCGAACCACGTACGTGGCTGGAGGGTGGTAACGCAGGTGGAGACGATGTCGGACCACCGGTATGTCCGGTTCGATATCGTCTCCCCCGCCCTGAGGGCTCAGGATCGTCCCCTGGCCGGTGAGGGCCCACGGTGGCGACTAAAGACGCTTAACCGGGAGCTGGCGGAAGAGGCGGCCATCGTCGAGCGATGGGCCGCGTTCGGCGGAAGCCCGGACGTGGACGCGAGGTCGGAGCGGTTATCGGGGGCTCTGACTCGCGTCTGCGATGCGGCGATGCGGAGGGCAGGATCAGTTCACCCGCGGCGGCGGGTGTATTGGTGGAACGACGACCTGGAGGGGCTGCGTGCTGCTAGCCACGCAGCCCAGCGTCGGTACACCCGCTACCGCGGTCGAAGGAACGGAAACCCTGTCCTCATGGAGGAGTTGCGCGCCGCATACCGGGACGCCCGGGCGGCCCTTCGCTCGGCAATCAAGGCCGCCAAAGATGAGTCGTGGAAGGTGTGGCTCGAGACGTTAAACGGAGATCCGTGGGGGCGCCCGTATAAGGCCGTGAGCGACAAACTCCGGCCTTATGCGCCCCCGCTTACTAGGTCTCTCGAGCCCACCTTCGTGAATGTAGTCGTCAGCTCCCTCTTCCCTGCGCGGGAAGAGTGGGTCCCACCGTGTATGGCAGCACCAGAGGGAACGCCGGCTGACACGGAGGCGATCCCGCCCGTGTCCGATGCCGAGTTGGGGGCGGCGGTTCTCAAGCTCAAGTTGAGACACCGCGCCCCCGGTCCGGACGGCATCCCAGGGCGGGTCGTCGCCCTGGTCATGCCGGCGTTCGAAGAAGAGACGCTCTCCCTGATGTCGGAGTGTTTGGCGTCGGGTAGAGTCCCGCGAACGTGGAAGACGGGGAAGCTCGTGCTGCTTAAGAAGCACGGGCGCCCCGTCGAGTCGCCGTCGGCCTACCGCCCCATTGTTTTGCTCGGCGAGATGAGCAAGCTTTTCGAGCGGGTGCTCGCTGCTCGTCTCGTCGGGCACCTTGAGGGGGCGGGGCCCAATCTCGACGGCGGCCAGTACGGGTTCCGTCGCGGGCGGTCTACCCTGGACGCCATCTCCCGACTCAGGGACAGCGTCCAAGAGGCGGTCGGTCGGGGGGAGGTGTTGTTGGCGGTGTCGCTGGACATCGCGAACGCCTTCAACACCATCCCCTGGCAGACCATCGCCGAGGCGCTGAGGTACCACAACGTGCCGTGGTACCTCAGGCGCGTCCTTGCGGACTACTTCGTGGACCGGGCCATCATCTACCCGGCCCGGTCGGGAATAGTCCGCAAGGAGATGTCGTGCGGTGTTCCACAGGGGTCGGTTCTGGGTCCGCTCCTGTGGAACATCGGCTATGACTGGGTCCTGCGCGGTGCAACTCTTACGGGGGTCGGTGTTATCTGCTACGCCGACGACACCCTCGTCACCGCGCGGGGCCCAGAATTCAGGGACGCGAAGGTTCTGGCCACCGCGGGCGTTGCCCAGGTGGTCAGCCGCATCAGGGCGCTGGGACTCCAGGTGGCTCTCGATAAGTCCGAGGCCGTGTTTTTCCACGGGCCTCGTCGGGGGCCACCTCGAGATTCCGCCATTGTGGTGAGCGGCACCCCCATCGCTATCGGGGAGACCATGAAATATCTTGGATTGGTCCTCGATAGTCGGTGGGGTTTCGTCGAGCACTTCCGGCGCCTGGCACCCAAACTGGTGTCATACGCCGGAAGGCTGGCGCGGCTGCTCCCCAATAAAGGGGGGCCGGAAAGTGCATGTCGCCGTCTCTACGACGGTGTAGTGCGCTCCAAGGCGCTCTACGGAGCGCCTATTTGGTCGGACGCTCTCTGCGCCAAAACCATCCCCCTGCTGCGGAGACCGCAGCGGGTGATTGCGCAGAGGGCGGCGCGAGCGTACTGCACCGTCTCTTACGAGGCGGCGTGTTTGATTGGCGGGAGCCCCCCTTGGGATCTCGAGGCTGGAGTCCTCAAGCGCGTTTACAAAGAAAGCGCCCTGGTGCGGATAAATGGACGTCGCCCACTCCCGGACGAGATCGATCGCTGGAGACAATCTGCTCGCGACGATCTCTTCCGGAAGTGGGCCAATAGGTTGGTGTGTCCCTCCGCGAGTGTGCGGCTCGTGGGGGCTGTCCGGCCCGTTCTTCGGCCTTGGGTGGAGAGGGCGCACGGTGCGCCGACGTACCACCTCACTCAGCTCCTCACAGGACATGGCTGTTTCGCCAAGTACCTGTGGGAGGTGGTGGGTGTGGAGTCGGACCCCGTGTGCCGTCACTGCCCAAGTGGCGCCGTGGACTCGGCAGAGCACACACTCGCCGAGTGCGCGGCGTGGGACGGGCCGCGAGTCGCCCTCACGGGCCAAATTGGTTTTGATTTGTCGCTGCCGGCTGTGGTGCGAGCCATGGTCGGCAGCCAGGAGTGTTGGGCCGCCGTCACCTCTTTTGCCAATGAGGTGATGGCGGCAAAGAGAGAGGAATTGCGGGTGCGGGAGCGTGCTGGTGAGACGCTCCCGCCTCGCCGTCCGGTTCGGGGGCGTCGCATGGCTCAGTTCATGCGCGCTCCCGACTAGTGTTGTTCCGGTGGGTGGTGGTCGGGGGACCTCACCCACCGATGATCGTTTGGCGGAAGGCACCTCCCCGTGTTCCGGAGGTGCCTTAGTGCCCGCCCGCTCGGCCGCTCTCTGCCCTCTCTGCTTTCAGAGGGACGTTCGAGGGCGGTGCGATGCGGGCTTGTCTTTCTTCAGCTCCTTAGGGAGCTCCGGGGGCCGACCATCTGGTCCCCCGAGGAGAGCCCCAACCTTACGGGGCATCCCTAGCCGGGTCGATGTAGAATCTGCTCTTCATATCCCTCGGCCCGGCTATAGGGTGAGTCGGAACACCGCGGGGTTTAGTGGGTAGGACGGTCCTTTCTTCCAGGACCGGTGAGTCCCACACACCGTCCCAGCTACCCCCGTAGCTGGGATGACGGTGCCTAAATGCATTCCCCGCGTCAACAAAAAAAAAAAAAAAAAAAAACCTAACCTAACCTGGGGTGCTAGGTCGGGGAACCTCCTAGTGTGCTTGGACCGGTTTCCTATCCCTTCGGGCTATATGCCCGGGGGGAGTGGCAACTGGACTAAGACGGTGCATCCTGGATAGTCGGCTAACAGGCGCAGCGCTGGAGTCTGCTGCCCCTGTAAGTCGATGAACCAATATCCCGACAACCGACCCCATGACGAAGGGGGTCGTGGGTATGGCGGGCCTGCTAGGCCTGCGGTTGCGGCGTTCACCGCCGCGACAATTGTGGCGTCCGCTCCCGGCTACAGCCGGTAGAAGCGCTGTCGTTCGTCGGTCTTTCCGACCGAAGCCGACCCCATTGCACGAGGGGGTCGTAGTATGGCGAGCCTTCAAGGTCCGCGGGGTTGCGACAGCTCCTGGATACCCAGTAGAAGCGTCGCAACCATATTTGTGAAGTTCGCTCCCGGCTGCGGCCGGTTGGAGCAAGTTGCTGTGCGGCAGCGGCCGCATGTGCGGCTGTTCCGCCTGTGCGGCTGATTTCGCCTGTACGGCAGCCGTATGTATGTGCGGCAGTTAAGCCCCTCGGCACGCGGCAGCTTGGGCGGCTGCTGCGTGTGGGCTTCTGTCTGCCTGTACGGCTGGTCCGTCTGTGCGGCCGTTCCGCCTGTGCGGCCCTTCCGCCTGTGCGGCCGCTGCGTGCAGCATTGGTAGGGGTGTGTGGTACGGCGCACCTGCACCGTTTCTGGCCGTCATTTGACGGAGTTGACCCCATTGCACGAGGGGGTCGTGGAATGGCGGGCCTTTAAGGCCCGCGGTTTTGTGAATACGCGAGGTATGCTCCCGGCTGCGGCCGGTTGGAGCAAGTTGCTGTGCGGCAGCAGCCGCATGTGCGGCTGTTCCGCCTGTGCGGCTGATTTCGCCTGTACGGCAGCCGTATGTATGTGCGGCAGTTAAGCCCCTCGGCACGCGGCAGCTTGGGCGGCTGCTGCGTGTGGGCTTCTGCCTGCCTGTACGGCTGGTCCGTCTGTGCGGCCGTTCCGCCTGTGCGGCCCTTCCGCCTGTGCGACCGCTCCGCACAGCATCAGTTTTTGGCCGTGGGCGTAAGGTCGGGGGACCGCGCCCTTTGACGGCCATATGGCGGAAGGCATCTCCCCGTGTTCCGGAGGTGCCTTTAGTGCCCGCCCGCTCGGCCGCTCTCTACCCCCTCTGCTTGCAGAAGGGCGCTCGAGAGTGGTGCGATGCGGGCTTGTTTTCTTCAGCTCCTTAGGGAGCTCTGGGGGGCCGACCATCTGGTCCCCCGAGGAGAGCCCCAACTCTACGGGGCATCCCTAGCCGGGTCGACGTAGAATCTAATTTTCATATCCCTCGGCCCGGCTATAGGGTGAGACGGAACACCGCGGGGTTTAGTGGGTAGGACGGTCCCTTCTTCCGGGACCGGTGAGTCCCACACACCGTCCCAGCTACCCCCGTAGCTGGGATAACGGTGCCTAAATGCATTCCCCGCGTCAACAAAAAAAAAAAAAAACCTAACCTAACCTAACCTAACCTAACCTCGGGGAGACCATGAAGTACCTAGGATTGGTCCTCGATAGTCGGTGGGGTTTCGTCGAGCACTTCCGGCGCCTGGCACCCAAACTGGTGTCATACGCCGGAAGGCTGGCGCGGCTGCTCCCCAATAAAGGGGGGCCGGAAAATGCATGTCGCCGTCTCTACGACGGTGTAGTGCGCTCCAAGGCGCTCTACGGAGCACCTATTTGGTCGGACGCTCTCTGCGCCAAAACCATCCCCCTGCTGCGGAGACCGCAGCGGGTGATTGCGCAGAGGGCGGCGCGAGCGTACTGCACCGTCTCTTACGAGGCGGCGTGTTTAATTGGCGGGAGCCCCCCTTGGGATCTCGAGGCTGGAGTCCTCAAGCGTGTCTACGAGGAAAGCGCCCTGGTGCGGATAAATGGAGGTCGCCCACTCCCGGACGAGATCGATCGCTGGAGACAGTCTGCTCGCGACGATCTCTTCCGGGGGTGGGCCAATAGGTTGGTGTGTCCCTCCGCGAGTGTGCGGCTCGTAGGGGCTGTCCGGCCCGTTCTTCGGCCTTGGGTGGAGAGGGCGCACGGTGCGCCGACGTACCACCTCACTCAGCTCCTCACAGGACATGGCTGTTTCGCCAAGTACCTGTGGGAGGTGGTGGGTGTGGAGTCGGACCCCGTGTGCCGTCACTGCTCAAGTGGCGCCGTGGACTCGGCAGAGCACACACTCGCCGAGTGCGCGGCGTGGGACGGGCCGCGTGTCGCCCTCACGGGCCAAGTTGGCAATGATTTGTCGCTGCCGGCCGTGGTGCGAGCCATGGTCGGCAGCCAGGAGTGTTGGGCCGCTGTCACCTCGTTTGCTTGTGAGGTGATGGCGGCCAAGAGAGAGGAGCTGCGGGTGCGGGAGCGTGCAGGACAAACGCTCCCGCCTCGCCGTCCGGTTCGGGGGCGCCGCATGGCAGCTTTCGTGCGCGCCCCCGACTAGTGTTGTTCCGGTGGGTGGTGGTCGGGGGACCTCACCCACCGATGATCGTTTGGCGGAAGGCACCTCCCCGTGTTCCGGAGGTGCCTTAGTGCCCGCCCGCTCGGCCGCTCTCTGCCCCCTCTGCTTCCAGAGGGACGTACGAGGGCGGTGCGATGCGGGCTTGCTTTTTTCTTCAGCTCCTTAGGGAGCTCCGGGGGGCCGACCATCTGGCCCCCCGAGGAGAGCCCCAACCCTACAGGGCATCCCTAGCCGGGTCGACGTAGAATCTTCAACTTCATATCCTTCGGCCCGGCTATAGGGTGAGTCGGAACACCGCGGGGTTTAGTGGGTAGGACGGTCCCTTCTTCCGGGACCGGTGAGTCCCACACACCGTCCCAGCTACCCCCGTAGCTGGGATGACGGTGCCTAAATGCATTCCCCGCGTCAACAAAAAAAAAAAAAAAAAAAACCTAACCTAACCTGGGGCGGGGCCCCAAGTGTTGTTCGTTTACGTCCACGTCGTCCGCCCTGGACCCCAACTTGACCACCGTAACGGAGTGGCAAGTTGGGTGACCGAATTTCGAACAGCTGGACTTGCGGCCATAAAGAAGGAAATAATTAACTATATCAGTGTTATCATGGATAATAAGAAGGAGAATGTGTGTGACACGAATGTGTCGAGGCCTGGGACTCCAACCCCGGGCGGGAGGGAGTTGCGGGTGTCGTTGTCGCGCTGCGACACCCGCAATTCGCTCTCGGAAAGCGCGATCAAATGCGACTGGCAGCGGCTGTCGGACTCCGATAGCAGCTGCCAGTCGATGATGACGGTTTCCTCCCGTCCCTCCCCGACTCCCAGGTTGTGGCAGCGCAAGCGCTGCAACAGTAAAAGCCCTGGGGAGTCGGGCAGCGACGGTGAGGAGTCGGCTGGCCCCAGCACCATCAGGGGCCAGCCCGGTAAAAGAGGGCGTGGGCGCCCTCCAACGACCGGCCAGTATGTTGGCCTGGCACAAGCCAGGGCCAACTATATTGCGGCCCAGGAGCGCGAGCTCGAGCTCCAAGCGGAGGAAGAGCTCGCGCAGGCCGCACACGAAGCGTCGGAGGAGCGTCGGCGGCGGGAGGAGAGGCGACTCTCCTTCCTCCGCAAATCCCCGACGATGGAGAAGGAGGCGTCGACGTCGGCAGCTGCTCCGGTATTGCGGTGCGAGCAGCTGTCGAAGGCGGTAGAGGAGGCGG
Source organism: Miltochrista miniata (assembly GCA_933228765.1). Classification (NCBI taxonomy): domain Eukaryota; kingdom Metazoa; phylum Arthropoda; class Insecta; order Lepidoptera; family Erebidae; genus Miltochrista; species Miltochrista miniata. Next base: position 103,431 of record OW121776.1, read on the forward strand.
TGAAGGCGATCGATACGATCGCCTACAAATCCTCCCGCCTGAAGGGCCAGAGCGTCCAGGGCCTGCGGAGTGCCGCCGGTTCAATACTGGAGCACATGAGGGAGATGGCCTCCCTCAAATGCAATGACGAAGTAATGCGTCTGAAGGGAGAGCTCACGGCTGTGCGGGCAGAGATGGAGGAAATGAGGCGCCAGCTGAGCGCCGCTCCAGCACGGTCGGCGGGGCTGTCGCGCGATGAGGTTCTGTACCTCATCGACGCGCGCCGTGCCGGCTTTGAGGATCGGCTGCTCCCGGCGCCTCGGTTGCGTCCTCCCCTCGCGGCGGACGCGCGCAATGCTGCCCGCATGGCCAGTGCTCCAGCACCCGGCGGTGCACCTGTCGCCCCCTCACAGGGCCCTTCCGTCGGCGCTTCGGCGCCCACGCGCTCAAAGCGCAAGGCCGCTGGCGCCTCTGCCGCCGCGCCTCTACCTGCCGTCCCCTCCACATCTGTGGTGGAGGTGACGGACTCTGTTGCGGCCGTTCCGTCGGCCTCTTCCTCTTCTCCCCCAACTCAGGGGAAGAAGGGGAACAGAAAGAAGAGGAGCGCTGCGGCGCGTGAGGTGGAGGCGACACGCAGAGAGCGCCAGTCGGCCTTAACCCAACCGGCACCGGCTTCCACGTCTCAGTCCCAAACTGAGACGTGGAACAACGTCGTCAAGCGGCCGAAGAAACCCGCTAATGCGCCCGCTAGGGCACCCGCGAAGCCAGGCGCAAAGAAGAGCGCCCCGAATCTCCGCGCACCGCGAACCGCAGCGGTGGTTATTACGCTGCAGCGGGAAGCGGAGGTTCGGGGCGTGACATACGCCGAAAAGCTTGCCGAGGCTGAGAGTTCAATCGACCTCAAAAGCCTCGGCATCGACGGCCTGCGCTTCCGCACTGCAGCCACCGGGGGACGTATCCTCGAGGTGGCTGGTGCGGAGAGGAGTGCCAAAGCGGACGCATTGGCGGAAAAATTAAGGACATCCCTCGGCGACGACGTTCGCATCGCCAGGCCGGAGAAGTGCGCGGAGCTGCGCATCTCCGGTCTTGGCGATTCGGCAACAAAAGAGGTCGTGGCGCGGGTGGTGGCGGAAGTTGGAGGTTGTGCCGCCACCAGCGTCACCGTTGGTGAGATTACCCGCCAGGCAGTAAGGGAGGGCACGGCGTGGGTGAAATGCCTAGTCGCGGCGGCCAAACTTATAACAGATGGCCGCCCGCTCACAATTGGGTGGACCCGCGTCCGTGCGGTCCTTTTGGACTCCAGGCCGCAGCGGTGCTTCCGCTGCTTGGATGTGGGGCATGTGGGGGCCAGGTGTGCTGCGGGAGTTGACCGCAGCGCCCTGTGCTTCCGCTGCGGGCAGCCCGGCCACAAAGCGGCCGGCTGCAACGCGGATCCGCATTGCCCCGTGTGTGCGGCGGCGGGAGAGGCCGCTGCGCACCGCCTGGGTGCCAAGGCTTGCCTGGCGGCGTCTAAGAAACGGCGTCGTCGCCGAGGAGGAGTCGGTGGGAGGCGGGTCGGGCCGGTCGCGGACCCCGCTCCCACCCAATCTGAGGAGGTTATGGACACCGCTCAGTCTTAAATGTCCAATTTCTCGGTCCTGCAGGCCAACGTCAGGCACTGCGCTGCGGCCCAGGATGTTTTGATCCAGTCCGTGGCGCAGTGGCAGACGACCGTGGCTGTAGTCGCCGAACCGTACGCGGTTCGTGCCCGCGATGATTGGGCCAGCGACCGCGACGGTGAGGTGGCTATCGTCTCCCAGCGGGGCGCCTTTGATAAGGTGTCCAAAGGACGCATGTGCGTCCTCGCGCTGCTGGGAGACGCTGCAGTGATCGGGGTGTACTGTCCGCCCAGGAAGACCCGTGCTCAATTTGAGCAGTTACTCGTTGAGCTCGGGGCTCTTGTGGCGGAAGCACACCCCACCCCGCTCATCGTCGTCGGGGACTTCAACGCCCACTCTACGGCGTGGGGATCTCCGGCGACGGACTTGCGGGGTGAGTTGTTGGAGGACTGGGCGGTGTCCATGGATCTGGTGCTGCTGAACCAGGGGACGGTCCCCACGTACGTGGGGGAGACTGGGAACAGGTCCATCGTGGACCTGTCCTTTGCCAGTTCTGGCCTGGCGAACCACGTACGTGGCTGGAGGGTGGTCACGGAGGTGGAGACGATGTCGGACCACCGGTATGTCCGATTTGATATCGTCTCCCCCGCCCTGAGGACCCACGATCGTCCCCTGGCCGGTGAGGGCCCACGGTGGCGCTTAAAAACGCTGAACCGGGAGCTGGCAGAAGAGGCGGCCATCGTCGAGCGATGGGCCGCGTTTGGCGGAAACCCGAGCGTGGACGCGAGGTCGGAGCGGTTATCTGAGGCTCTGACTCGCGTCTGCGATGCGGCGATGCGAAGGGCAGGGTCTGTCCAGCCGCGGCGGCGGGTGTATTGGTGGAACGACAACCTTGAAGGGCTGCGTGCTGCTAGTCACGCAGCCCAACGAAGATACACCCGCTACCGCGGTCGTAGGGCCGGAAACCCTGTCCTCGTGGAGGAGTTGCGCGCCGCATACCGGGACGCCCGAGCGGCCCTTCGCTCGGCGATCAAGGCCGCCAAAGACGAGTCGTGGAAGGTGTGGCTCGAGACTTTAAATGGAGATCCGTGGGGGCGCCCGTATAAGGTCGTGAGCGACAAACTCCGGCCTTATGCGCCCCCGCTCACCAGGTCTCTCGAGCCCACCTTCGTGAATGATGTTGTCAGCTCCCTCTTCCCTGCGCGGGAAGAGTGGGTCCCGCCGAGCATGGCGGCACCAGACGGAACGCCGGCTGACACGGAGGCGATCCCGCCCGTGTCCGATGCCGAGTTGGGGGCGGCGGTTCTCAAGCTCAAGTTGAGACACCGCGCCCCCGGTCCGGACGGCATCCCAGGGCGGGTCGTCGCCCTGGTCATGCCGGCGTTCGAAGAAGAGACGCTCTCCCTGATGTCGGAGTGTTTGGCGTCGGGTAGGGTCCCGCGACCGTGGAAGACGGGGAAGCTCGTGCTGATCAAGAAGCACGGGCGCCCCGTCGAGTCGCCGTCGGCCTACCGCCCTATTGTTCTGCTCGGCGAGATGAGCAAGCTTTTCGAGCGGGTGCTCGCTGCTCGTCTCGTCGGGCACCTTGAGGGGGCGGGGCCCAACCTCGACGGCGGCCAGTACGGGTTCCGTCGCGGGCGGTCTACCCTAGACGCCATCTCCCGACTCAGGGACAGCGTCCAAGAGGCGGTCGGTCGGGGGGAGGTGTTGTTGGCGGTGTCGCTGGACATCGCGAACGCCTTCAACACCATCCCCTGGCAGACCATCGCCGAGGCGCTGAGGTACCACAAGGTCCCGTGGTACCTCAGGCGCGTCCTTGCGGACTATTTCGTGGACCGGGCCATTATCTACCCGGCCCGGTCGGGAATAGTCCGCAGGGAGATGTCGTGCGGTGTTCCACAGGGGTCGGTGCTTGGTCCGCTCCTGTGGAACATCGGCTATGACTGGGTCCTGCGCGGTGCAACTCTTACGGGGGTCGGTATTTTGTGTTACGCCGACGACACCCTCGTCACCGCGCGGGGCCCAGAATTCAGGGACGCGAAGGTTCTGGCCACCGCGGGCGTTGCCCAGGTGGTCAGCCGCATCAGGGCGCTGGGACTCCAGGTGGCTCTCGATAAGTCCGAGGCCGTGTTTTTCCACGGGCCTCGTCGGGGGCCACCTCGAGATTCCGCCATTGTGGTGAGCGGCACCCCCATCGCTATCGGGGAGACCATGAAGTATCTAGGATTGGTCCTCGATAGTCGATGGGGTTTCGTCGAGCACTTCCGGCGCCTGGCACCCAAACTGGTGTCATACGCCGGAAGGCTGGCGCGGCTGCTCCCCAATAAAGGGGGGCCGGAAAGTGCATGTCGCCGTCTCTACGACGGTGTAGTGCGCGCCAAGGCGCTCTACGGAGCGCCTATTTGGTCGGACGCTCTCTGCGCCAAAACCATCCCCCTGCTGCGGAGACCGCAGCGGGTGATTGCGCAGAGGGCGGCGCGAGCGTACTGCACCGTCTCTTACGAGGCGGCGTGTTTGATTGGCGGGAGCCCCCCTTGGGATCTCGAGGCTGGAGTCCTCAAGCGCGTTTACGACGAAAGCGCCCTGGTGCGGATAAATGGAGGTCGCCCGCTCCCGGACGAGATCGATCGCTGGAGACAATCTGCTCGCGACGATCTCTTCCGGAAGTGGGCCAATAGATTGGTGTGTCCCTCCGCGAGTGTGCGGCTCGTGGGGGCTGTCCGGCCCGTTCTTCGGCCTTGGGTGGAGAGGGCGCACGGTGCGCCGACGTACCACCTCACTCAGCTCCTCACAGGACATGGCTGTTTCGCCAAGTACCTGTGGGAGGTGGTGGGTGTGGAGTCGGACCCCGTGTGCCGTCACTGCCCAAGTGGCGCCGTGGACTCGGCTGAGCACACACTCGCCGAGTGCGCGGCGTGGGACGGGCCGCGTGTCGCCCTCACGGGCCGTGTTGGATTGGATTTGTCGCTGCCGGCTGTGGTGCGAGCCATGGCCGGCAGCCAGGAGTGTTGGGCCGCCGTCACCTCTTTTGCCAATGAGGTGATGGCGGCAAAGAGAGAGGAATTGCGGGTGCGGGAGCGTGCAGGTCAAACGCTCCCGCCTCGCCGTCCGGTTCGGGGGCGTCGCATGGCTCAGTTCATGCGCGCTCCCGACTAGTGTTGTTCCGGTGGGTGGTGGTCGGGGGACCTCACCCACCGATGATCGTTTGGCGGAGGGCACCTCCCCGTGTTCCGGAGGTGCCTTAGTGCCCGCCCGCTCGGCCGCTCTCTACCCCCTCTGCTTTCAGAGGGGCGCTCGAGAGTGGTGCGATGCGGGCTTGTTTTCTTCAGCTCCTTAGGGAGCTCCGGGGGCCGACCATCTGGTCCCCCGAGGAGAGCCCCAACCCTACGGGGCATCCCTAGCCGGGTCGATGTAGAATCTGCTCTTCATATCCCTCGGCCCGGCTATAGGGTGAGTCGGAACACCGCGGGGTTTAGTGGGTAGGACGGTCCCTGTTTTCGGGACCGGTGAGTCCCACACACCGTCCCAGCTACCCCCGTAGCTGGGATGACGGTGCCTAAAAGCATTCCCCGCGTCAAAAAAAAAAAAAAAAAAAAAAAAAAAAAAAACCTAACCTAACCTTCCTCCCGCCTGAAGGGCCAGAGCGTCCAGGGCCTGCGGAGTGCCGCCGGGTCAATACTGGAGCACATGCGAGAGATGGCCTCCCTCAAGTGTAGCGACGAGATCATGCGCCTGAAGGGAGAGCTCGTGGCCGTGCGGGCCCAGATGGAGGAAATGAGGCGCCAGTTGAGCGCCGCTCCAACACCGTCGGCGGGGCTGTCGCGTGATGAGGTGCTGTACCTCATCGACGCGCGCCGCGCCGGCTTCGAGGATCGGCTGCTCCCGGCGCCTCGGTTGCGTCCTCCCCTAGCGGCAGACGCACGCAACGCTGCCCGCATGGCCGGTGCTCCGGCACCTGGCGGTGCACCTGTCGCCCAGTCATCGGGTCCTTCCGTCGGCGCTTCGGCGCCCGCGCGCTCAAAGCGCAAGGCCGCTGGCGCCTCTGCCGCCGCGCCTCTACCTGCCGTCCCCTCCACATCTGAGGTGGAGGTGACGGAAACTGTCGTGGCCGTTCCGTCGGCCTCTTCTTCTTCTCTCCCAACTCAGGGGGAGAAGAAGAACAGGAGGAAGAAGAAGAGCGCTGCGGCGCGTGAGGTGGAGGCGACGCGCCAGGAGCGTCAGTCGGCCTTGACTCAACCGGCCCCGGCTTCCACGTCTCAGTCTCAAACTGAGACGTGGAACAACGTTGTCAAGCGGAAGAAGAAACCCGCTAATGCGCCCGCTAGGGCACCCGCGAAGACAGGCGCAAAGAAGAGCGCCCCGAATCTCCGCGCACCGCGAACCGCAGCAGTGGTTATAACGCTGCAGCGGGAAGCGGAGGTTCGGGGCGTGACTTACGCCGAAAAACTTGCCGAGGCTGAGAGGTCAATCGACCTCAAAAGCCTCGGCATCGACGGCCTGCGCTTCCGCACTGCAGCCACCGGGGGACGTATCCTCGAGGTGGCTGGTGCGGAGAGGAGTGCCAAAGCGGACGCATTGGCGGAAAAATTAAGGGCGTCCCTCGGCGACGACGTTCGTGTCGCCAGGCCGGAGAAGTGCGCGGAGCTGCGCATCTCCGGTCTGGGCGATTCAGCAACCAAGGAAGTTGTGGCGCGGGTGGTGGCGGACGTTGGAGGTTGCGCCATCACCAGCGTCGTTGTTGGTTCTATTGTCCGCCAGGCAAGCAGAGAGGGCACGGCGTGGGTGAAGTGCCCCGTCGCGACTGCCAAACTAGTTACGGATGGCCGCGCCCTAGTCATCGGTTGGACCCGCGTCCGTGCGGTCCTTTTGGACCCCAGGCCGCAGCGATGCTTCCGCTGCCTGGATGTGGGGCACGTGGGGGCCAGGTGTGCTGCGGGAGTTGATCGCAGCGCCCTGTGCTTCCGCTGCGGGCAGCCCGGCCACAAAGCGGCCGGCTGCGCCGCGGATCCGCACTGCCCCGTGTGTGCGGCGGCGGGAGAGACCGCTGCGCACCGCCTGGGCGCCAAGGCTTGCCTGGCGGCGTCAAAGAAGCGGCGTCGTCGCCGAGGAGGAGTCGGTGGGAGGCGGGTCGGGCCGGTTGCGGACCCCGCTCCCACCCAAGCTGAGGAGGTTATGGACACCGCTCAATCCTAGATGTCCACATTCTCGGTCCTGCAGGCCAACGTCAGGCACTGCGCTGCGGCCCAGGATGTTTTGATCCAGTCCGTAGCGCAGTGGCAGACGACCGTGGCTGTAGTCGCCGAACCGTACGCGGTTCGTGCCCGTGATGATTGGGCCAGCGACCGCGACGGTGAAGTGGCTATCGTCTCCCAGCGGGGCGCCTTTGATAGGGTGTCCCAAGGACGAATGTGCGTCCTCGCGCTGCTGGGAGACGCTGCAGTGATCGGGGTGTACTGTCCGCCCAGGAAGACCCGTGCTCAATTTGAGCAGTTACTCGTTGAGCTCGGGGCTCTTGTGGCGGAAGCACACCCCACCCCGCTCGTCGTCGTCGGGGACTTCAACGCCCACTCTACGGCGTGGGGATCTCCGGCGACGGACTTGCGGGGGGAGTTGTTGGAGGATTGGGCGGTGTCCATGGATCTGGTGCTGCTAAATCAGGGGACGGTCCCCACGTACGTGGGGGATAACGGGAACACGTCAATCGTGGACGTGTCCTTCGCCAGTTCTGGTCTGGCGAACCACGTACGTGGCTGGAGGGTGGTAACGGAGGTGGAGACGATGTCGGACCACCGGTATATTCGGTTCGATATCGTCTCCCCCGCCCTGAGGGCTCAGGACCGTCCCCTGGCCGGTGAGGGCCCACGGTGGCGACTGAAATCGCTTAACCGGGAGCTGGCGGAAGAGGCGGCCATCGTCGAGCGATGGGCCGCGTTTGGCGGAAACCCGGACGTAGACGCGAGGTCGGAGCGGTTGTCCGAGGCTCTGACCCGCGTCTGCGATGCGGCGATGCGGAGGGCAGGATCAGTTCACCCACGGCGGCGGGTGTACTGGTGGAACGACGACCTGGAGGGGCTGCGTGCTGCTAGTCACGCAGCCCAGCGTCGGTACACCCGCTACCGCGGTCGAAGAAACGGAAACCCTGTCCTCATGGAGGAGTTGCGCGCCGCATACCGGGACGCCCGAGCGGCCCTTCGCTCGGCAATCAAGGCCGCCAAAGATGAGTCGTGGAAGGTGTGGCTCGAGACGTTGAATGGAGATCCGTGGGGGCGCCCGTATAAGGCCGTGAGCGACAAACTCCGGCCTTATGCGCCCCCGCTTACCAGGTCTCTCGAGCCCACCTTCGTAACAGAGATCGTCAGCTCCCTCTTCCCTGCGCGGGAAGAGTGGGTCCCGCCGAGTATGGCAGCACCAGAGGGAACGCCGGCTGACACGGAGGCGATCCCGCCCGTGTCCGATGCCGAGTTGGGGGCGGCGGTTCTCAAGCTCAAGTTGAGACACCGCGCCCCCGGTCCGGACGGCATCCCAGGGCGGGTCGTCGCCCTGGTCATGCCGGCGTTCGAAGAAGAGACGCTCTCCCTGATGTCGGAGTGTTTGGCGTCGGGTAGAGTCCCGCGAACGTGGAAGACGGGGAAGCTCGTGTTGCTTAAGAAACACGGGCGCCCCGTCGAGTCGCCGTCGGCCTACCGCCCCATTGTTTTGCTCGGCGAGATGAGCAAGCTTTACGAGCGGGTGCTCGCTGCTCGTCTCGTCGGGCACCTTGAGGGGGCGGGGCCCAATCTCGACGGCGGCCAGTACGGGTTCCGTCGCGGGCGGTCTACCCTGGACGCCATCTCCCGACTCAGGGACAGCGTCCAAGAGGCGGTCGGTCGGGGGGAGGTGTTGTTGGCGGTGTCGCTGGACATCGCGAACGCCTTCAACACCATCCCCTGGCAGACCATCGCCGAGGCGCTGAGGTACCACAACGTCCCGTGGTACCTCAGGCGCGTCCTTGCGGACTATTTCGTGGACCGGGCCATTATCTACCCGGCCCGGTCGGGAATGGTCCGCAGGGAGATGTCGTGCGGTGTTCCACAGGGGTCGGTGCTTGGTCCGCTCCTGTGGAACATCGGCTATGACTGGGTCCTGCGCGGTGCAACTCTTACGGGAGTCGGCATTATTTGTTACGCCGACGACACCCTCGTCACCGCGCGGGGCCCAGAATTCAGGGACGCGAAGGTTCTGGCCACCGCGGGCGTTGCCCAGGTGGTCAGCCGCATCAGGGCGCTGGGACTCCAGGTGGCTCTCGAAAAGTCCGAGGCCGTGTTTTTCCACGGGCCTCGGCGGGGGCCACCTCGGGATTCCTTCATTGTGGTGAGCGGCACCCCCATCGCTATCGGGGAGACCATGAAGTACCTAGGATTGGTCCTCGATAGTCGATGGGGTTTCGTCGAGCACTTCCGGCGCCTGGCACCCAAACTGGTGTCATACGCCGGAAGGCTGGCGCGGCTGCTCCCCAATAAAGGGGGGCCGGAAAGTGCATGTCGCCGTCTCTACGACGGTGTAGTGCGCTCCAAGGCGCTCTACGGAGCGCCTATTTGGTCGGACGCTCTCTGCGCCAAAACCATCCCCCTGCTGCGGCCATATTGGATTGGATTTGTCGCTGCCGGCTGTGGTGAGAGCCATGGCCGGCAGCCAAGAGTGTTGGGCCGCCGTCACCTCGTTTGCTTGTGAGGTGATGGCGGCCAAGAGAGAAGAGTTGCGGGTGCGGGAGCGCGCTGGACAGACGCTCCCGCCTCGTCGTCCGGTTCGGGGGCGCCGCATGGCAGCTTTCGTGCGCGCCCCCGACTAGTGTTGTCCCGGTGGGTGGTGGTCGGGGGACCTCACCCACCGATGATCGTTTGGCGGAAGGTACCTCCCCGTGTTCCGGAGGTGCCTTAGTGCCTGCCCGCTCGGCCGCTCTCTACCCCCTCTGCTTTCAGAGGGGCGCTCGAGAGTGGTGCGATGCGGGCTTGTGATTTCTTCAGCTCCTTAGGGAGCTCCGGGGGGCAGACCATCTGGCCCCCCGAGGAGAGCCCCAACCTTACGGGGCATCCCTAGCCGGGTCGACGTTGAATCTTAATTTTCATATCCCTCGGCCCGGCTATAGGGTGAGTCGGAACACCGCGGGGTTTAGTGGGTAGGACGGTCCCTGTTTCCGGGACCGGTGAGTCCCACACACCGTCCCAGCTACCCCCGTAGCTGGGATGACGGTGCCTAAACGCATTCCCCGCGTCAACAAAAAAAAAAAAAAAAAACCTAACCTAACCTACAGTTAAACTCCTTTAAATTAACATTTTTCTAAATTTTTTTATAGCCTGTCATACGCCGGTAGGTGCGCAGTCCCGGTCCCCGACCGGGAGTGCCTAGTGGCGTTGACAGAAGTCAATTTCATCCAATAGAACCTTCAAAACTTGCAAATTTTTCAAAATTTTTTTTTTTTTTTCACATTTTTCACTTTTTCTCCCGTTCTCATTACGAACGGTATATCTGTTTTCTGACCGGGAACGAGCGTCTCAGCGCCCCCTATCTGGCGAGACCTCAACCACCATCCTGAGGCCAGTGGTTCGCCAGAAAATCGCGTAGGACGGTCCCTGTTTCCGGGACCGGTGAGTCCCACACACCGTCCCAGCTACCCCCGTAGCTGGGATGACGGTGCCTAAACGCATTCCCCGCGTCAACAAAAAAAAAAAAAAAAAACCTAACCTAACCTACAGTTAAACTCCTTTAAATTAACATTTTTCTAAATTTTTTTATAGCCTGTCATACGCCGGTAGGTGCGCAGTCCCGGTCCCCGACCGGGAGTGCCTAGTGGCGTTGACAGAAGTCAATTTCATCCAATAGAACCTTCAAAACTTGCAAATTTTTCAAAATTTTTTTTTTTTTTTCACATTTTTCACTTTTTCTCCCGTTCTCATTACGAACGGTATATCTGTTTTCTGACCGGGAACGAGCGTCTCAGCGCCCCCTATCTGGCGAGACCTCAACCACCATCCTGAGGCCAGTGGTTCGCCAGAAAATCGCGATTTTCGGGTGCGAGCGCCCGCCCGCCCACCCTGTTTTTACGTGTTAGACACGTAGACTTCGTAGGTATTTTAGGACCAAAAAATTTTTATTTGGGAAGTCGATCCGGCAGGTCGCCGCCGTTGCAGGGGTGGTTATAAAACCATCCTCTGCCGTTAAATTAGTTAAAATTTTGAGTTCTAAGCAGACAAATTTTTGACTATTGTCAAAATTTTCTATAGTAAATAAGTTAGATTAAGTTTTATTAGTTAAGACAAGGCTTTTTGGCCATTATTATTAGACGTAGCTGGACTACAGCCGCAGGATAAGTGTAGAGCTCTCCTACACCTATAATAAAAGACTGCTCTAGATAGAGCAACTATACAAGCTGTTGATTTGGTCGTGCACAAGCCTCCTTCAGTGCGTAGTGTACTATAGGTATTATCGATTGCAAGCAACACAGCAACACAGTAGATAACAAAACCCCAAAAATCCTGTTTTTAGTGAAATATGATTTACGAAGAAAAAATCTTCACCCGTGTATTTAATGTTTACGTCGCCGAGCCAACGCTAAAGCGCAAGTCACACTGCCAGCGGGCGGGTGAGCGAGCTAGGCACACTGCGAGCTGCCGAATAACCTACGTGGCTGATGCGAGCGAAGCTACTCGTTTTCGTCGTTAGGCGCGCCCGCTTCGCTAGCTTAACTACCGTCCTCCCCGTTTCGAGTACTCAGACTAGTCGTCGCTTGTCATTCGAATAGCAGTGTCCACGTGTCTAGTCTCATCCGCACTACCCGGTTCGCCCTTCCGTATGTAGTTTTCGGTGTAAACCCCATAGTTTAGCTCGGCAATGTCGCGTAGTTTGCATAACTTCAATATCTCACTTCACCCGCCCGCCTAGCTCGCTCGCCCGCCCGCTGGCGGTGTGGCCTGGGCTTAAAGCTAGACAATAGTAGGTACCTAGATAATGCGGCTACGTATAGCATCTCATGGCTCCTCTACACTGCCCGCGAAGTTGAACGAAGTTAAATGAATACGATAGTGTAAAGAGGCACTTCGGCTTACCTCGTCAAAAACTATACCTCCCCTCAGGCGACTTTATTTGCTGTCGATTTTTGCGCCTCAGTCAATGGGCCCAAAGATGCGGGAAGTGCGTTCACGAAGTACCTCTCTACACTACTTGGCCGACATCGTGTGTGCCGGTGCTTTGCCGGCGCGTGATTTAAGCTATAATTAGTGCTTTGGTGTATGTGATCCAATTATCAGCGTCAAACAGTGGTCAGGAGCAAATTATGTTGTTCCTGGAAACTCTGCCACACAAATTTCTTTGTTCATTACAAACGGCGGCAATGTGCGTGCGCAGGCTACTGACACCACTGAGTGTGTAGTGACGCACTTTTTTCGAACTTAGACAAAGTTTCTAGAGTACTTCGCCTATGAACTTTGCGGGCAGTGTAGAGGAGCCATTAGTTATTAGATTTCATGAGTTTTTAGTTCCAGCTGACAAGTTCGGTGACCTTTATGTACTTTTTTGATTTGATGATGAGTTTATGTTGATTTAAAAGATTCCTTCCTACTTCAAGGGCTTAGGACCGGCAGAAACACGCTATTTATCATGCAATTGCAAACAAAAACATTAAGTACTGTTAGTAAACAGTAGGTATGAGAAAAGTATTCTGAAATGAAGCATTTCTGGCGTAGTTAAAAATTTTAAATCAACTTATTTACAGAATTAATTGAGAATCAAAGCTTAAATACCTATTTACAAAATCATGTAACACGCAATAATTGTTCAAAATGCTCACCCCCAGTGTCCACCACGGCCTATCCACTGCGTACCAAACACTTCACTTAAATATTCGCGCACTTGGCGTCCATAGTGAGGTGGCGCACCGTCCTGTTGGAAGTACAAGTCCCTATGAAATGCGAGTGGAATGTCATCGAGCATCTCATTAACCACATGTCGGAGTAGCACCAAGTATGTAGCACTGTTCAAACGACCGTCAATAAAATATGGGCCAAGTAGATGATCACCGATGATACCAGCCCACACATTCAGACTAAACCGGACCTGGAACGAGTCCCGCGTAGTAACATGTGGGTTGTGTTGTCGGTGAGCCCACCAATGTTCATTGTGGACGTTATAAACGCCCACGCGCGTAAACAATGATTCGTCGGACCACAAAATGTTCACGTCCTGATGTTCAAGGAGCCAGTGACAAAAAACTGTCCGAGCGTTATTGTCCTGCGGATGCAACTCTTGAACACGTCGGAAATGGAACGGATGCATTAGTTCGCGATTCAGCAGCTTCCACACTGTGGTATGATGAACACCGAAACGGCGACCGGCTTCACGCGTACTGGCTCGAGGTTCTTCCTCAAAATAATTGAGAATCTGCTCTTGCCGATCAGCTGATAGGCCTTGTGTACCACGACGGACGTTACGTAGATATCGGCGCGTGCGGTTATACTCACGCTGAACGCGGGCAACGCGGGCGAGCGACTAATTAATTCAAAATTTCAAATTCACCGATCAAAGGCGCCGCCTGAGCCGCTCGCTCCTGCGCGGGGGTATACAGTGGCGGGGGTTGGAGGGGTAACTTACACGCGCCGCGCCGCCTTTGCCTATGCCTACACATTTGTATGTGCCTACTAAACTGTAGGCAAAGAAGAAACGGTTTTGAATGAACGGTGAAAATGTACCTATGTAGGTAATAGTATTATTAGAATATTTAGAACCGATTCATACGAGTTGCTTTTTAAATTTATTTTATTTAATAATTATTAAGAACTTAATTTTACTGCCCCATTTTTTCACTTAATATTGGTTTAGTATAAGCAGTAGAGTTCCCGTAGCAAATAGAAAAGAATTTAAGCAGAAAAAAAAGTGTAAAAAAAGGTGTCTCGTTTTATCCCGAAATATCAACGAGTGTAGGCAGTACAGTCATGTGTGCAAGTAATGCACAAATGCAGATCAACATCCTGTATATTGTAACGATCTCTGTGTTTTCTGACTTTTATTTCTATCTTCTATTCCCTTGACTTGTAATTATATACTTTTAAAATACTTTTTAGACTGAATTAGATTAGACCAGAGTTCTATTGACTCTATCTACATATAAAAAATTGTGACTAACTAACCTCTACAGACGAGGCCCTATTGGCCCCTTTAGGATAGGACGAAATAGCTACTGCTATTAGTTACAGAGCGTTACTTTTAACCGCTCAGCCTAGGTACAGGACTGGTCTCCGTGCGGGCGACGTATAACATTATTTAAGCTCGGCAGCGGGTTGTGACTGCATACCATTTACTACTCACACACGAACACACGCCAGGTAACACACACTCACATACTATACATAAAACACTTTTCATACACTACACTAAATACAACAGACACACACACACAACTCGGGTCTGGAGCCGCGCCTCCGTGGGGGTAGACACTGCATCGCGCGTGGACGCATTCTTCGTCTGACCTATAATATAATTAAATTATTAATCTGAAATTTATATATTTTTTACAATTTTATACGATTTTAACTGGGTTGGGTTGGGTTATTTTATACAAGATATTTGAATTGGGTAGGTATATAACTATAACGAATTTTATACAATTTTTTATACAATTTTCCTTTTAAAATTGGTTTGAGTTAGGTTAATTATACAAATTATCTAAATTAGGTTATTAAAATAGTGACGCACATCTCTATCCAAGAGCATGTTCGGTTATAGGACACCCGCAAAACGGCAAACTGCCTCCCCGGACAATGAGAGGTCTCCATCAGCCCATACTAGTCCTCCAGTGGAGAGGCGGCCGCTGGTGCCTGTGAGGCGGAGCGTGGACGCTTTGGAGTCCCGTGACGCGCCACAGCCCAGGGCATCACAAAAGACTAGAGTTAGGGAGGCGCCTTCTGCGCACCCGGCACAAACTGTGCCTACACCTCAAAATCGCCTCGCCAAAGCCATCGAATGCATGGACGTTATTAAGGAACAGCTGGGGCTCTCAAAAAATATGAAGCGGGAAATAAGATTAGAAATTGAAGAAAAAGCGAACATGCTCTACAAAATTATTAGGGCTTTTGACGAAGACAGAAGGAAACTTAGGAATTCTGAAGTAACGATTGTCAGTGAGAATAGAAACATAGAGCCTTCCTTTAATCAGGAAATATTAAGGCAGACGAAGGAAAATGAAAGGCTTCTGCTAGAGAACAGTAAAACTATGAAAGAACTGAAAGAGAACTTTGAGAGGCAAGAAGAGAGAGTGAAAGAGAAGGTAAAAAAGGGAAGTATGAATGAAAACCTGCTGATAGAGAACAGCAAGGTTTTGAAAGAGATGAAGGATAGAATAGTGAAACAGGACGAAAGAGAAGAGGAAAGAGTCAAAAATGGATGCACGACGTATGCGAGTGCGGTGGCAAACCGGCCAAGCGCCCAACGCCCGGAGAGAACGGCGCTGCACTCCGTTGTTATTACGTCGACAAATGAGAAGGATACAGGTGATGAAGTAATTGAGAAACTGAGAAAGGCAGCGAGCGAGGATGAAGGATGGGTGCGAGTTGAAAAAGTAAGGAAGGCGAAGGATAGAAGAGTTATAGTAGGGTATAAAAGTGAAGACGAAAGAAAGAGGGCTTTGCAGAGGCTTGTGGAGAGGGAGAAAGACCTCCACGTAGAAGCCGTGAGGAACAGGGACCCCTTGCTAGTCCTATACGGCGTCCTTAAGGTCCACAAGGACGAGGACCTGCTCAAATTGATTAGGTCACGGCACTGTGAAGTGTTCCGGGACCTCAATTCGGAGCAGGACAGGATGGCCGTCCAATATCGAAGGACAGCGAGGAACCCACATATTTGCCACGTGGTGCTCAGGGTCTCCCCAGTGGTATGGACCCGAATCCTAGACATAGGAAGGCTGCACATTGACCTTCAACCAATCAGGGTTGAAGATCAATCTCCACTCGTGCAGTGCTCCCTGTGTCTGGGATACGGGCACAGCAGGAGGTTCTGCAAAACGACTGAGCCCATCTGCAGCCACTGCGGCGGGCTCCACATGAGGGCTAGATGTCCCGAGTACGCAGCAGGGATGGAACCAAACTGCCATAACTGCCAGAGGGAGAGGCTGGGCACCACGAGGCATAATGTTTTTAGTAATATATGCCCAGTGCGACAGAGATGGGATGGTATAGCGAGAGCATCTACTCAGTATTGCTAAGGGCGAGCCGGGGGTTGTAGCTCCATACAGAGTGTTCCAGGCGAACCTTCAGAAGAAGAAAGTAGCGACGGATGATCTCATGCTTGCAGCTGCAGAGCGCAAAGCCTCGGTCGCTCTATTGCAGGAACCATACGTGGGGGGAGGGGAGGTGAAGAGGATGAAGGCATACCAGGGCGTCAGGGTCTTCCAGAACGCTGCGCAACGGGGAGGGTTTGTGAAGGCGGCCATCGTCGTGTTTGACGCGACGTTGGACGTCATTCAATACCCGCAACTCACCACCGACAACATCGTGGTGGTGGGGATCCGAACCAGCGCCTGGGAGATCACGCTGGTCTCCTTCTACTCCGAACCAACCTCCCCGCTCGGGCCCTGCTTGGAGCAGCTACAGAGGATAGAGCGTGAGACAGGGTCCCGTCGCCTCATTCTGGGAGGTGACGCCAACGCCTGGAGCCCCTGGTGGGGTAGCTCAACTGAAAACTCGGAGGGCGAGCGGGTGAGAGATGCTCTCGAACAGATGAACCTCCATGTCCTGAACAGTGGAGGGATTCCGACCTTCGATACTGTGCGAGCGGGTGTGAGGTACTGCAGTTTTGTCGACATCACGGCCTGCACGGGCGATTTGCTGGGCCTGATCGACGGCTGGCGGGTTGACGAGGGTCTAGTCAATTCCGACCACAACGGCATAGTGTTTAACATAAACCTAGAGCGAGCCAAAGGTACGCACATCTTGCGTACCACAAGGCTCTTTAATACGAAAAAGGCGGACTGGGATGGCTTCAAGACGAGACTGGCCCGGGAGTTTTCCCGGCGGGGCCTGGGTGCTCGACAGCTGGCAAGTACAGAAGATCTGGAAAGCGCAGCTGCCGAGTACTCAGACTCCGTAGGGGAGGCCTGCAATGAAGCCATCCCAAAGAAACGGAATAAAGAATTAATCACTATGCCGTGGTGGTCGGAGAGGCTCGCCCTGTTGAAGAAGGAGGTCAACACCAAAAGGCGTCGTATCAGGTGTGCAGCCCCCGACCGGCGGGCCCTGGTGATCTCGCAGTACCTGGAATGCAAGGAGACGTATGAATCAGAGGTAAAAAAGGCACAGGTCGAGAGCTGGAAGAATTTCTGCGAAAAACAGGACAGGGAGGGCATCTGGGAGGGGATATACCGAGTGATAGGGAGGGCCACAGCAAGGGAAGAAGACCGACTGCTAATCCAAAATGGAACCTATCTGGACGCTAGGGGATCGGCACAACTCCTCGCCCAGACCTTCTACCCGGAGGACCTGGTCGAGGAGGATACTGAGGCGCATCAACAGACACGCAGACAAGCGGAAAAGGTTGAAGATGGAGAGGGTTATTGTGACAATGACCCACCTTTTACGGTGGGCGAACTGTTCGATGCGCTTCACAAATTCAACCCGAAAAAAGCACCCGGGGCGGACGGCTTCACGGCCGATATCTGTAGCCACGCCGTCGCTGCCGACCCCTTACTCTTTCTGGAGCTGCTTAATCAGTGCCTCCATCACGGCTACTTTCCTAAAATATGGAAGGAAGCCGTGGTGGTGGTGCTGAAAAAGCCAGGTAAAGACTCGTACACCGTTCCCAAGTCGTACAGACCGATTGGGCTGTTGCCTGTCCTGGGGAAGGTGTACGAGAGGATGCTGGTTTCTCGCCTCAAATACCATCTGTTGCCGGGAATGAGTACTCGCCAGTACGGCTTTATGCCCCAGAAGAGCACCGAAGACGCCCTCTATGACCTAATGGGGCGCATAGTGGCTAAACTCCGTGAAAGGAGGATAGTCACTATGGTGTCCTTGGACATAGAGGGGGCCTTCGACAGCGCCTGGTGGCCTGCCATTAAAGTACGGCTGGCGGAGGAAAATTGTCCGGTCAACTTGAGGCGAGTAATCGGCAGCTACCTAAGCGAGAGAAGGGTAAGGGTTAGGTATGCCGGCGAGGAGTGCAGCCGCTCCACGGGCAAAGGGTGCGTCCAGGGATCAATCGGCGGTCCCTTGCTGTGGAACTTGCTTCTGAATCCGATTTTGAATGAGCTGGAGCGAAAGGGTGTTTATGTTCAGGCGTTCGCGGACGATGTGGTGTTGGTCTTCGATGGGGACACGGCTCTGGAAATCGAGGGACACGCCAATGCCTCTCTCGAACGTGTGCGGGAGTGGGGCATCGGAAATAAGCTGAATTTCGCACCGCACAAAACTTGTGCGATGGTAATAACGCGGAGGCTGAAGTACGATGTCCCGCGCCTCAGCATGGGCGGGATAGACATTGGAATGTCCAACGAGATAAAAATCCTGGGGCTCACCATAGATCACGCACTCACCTTTAACACACACGTCTCCAACATATGCAGTAAGGCCATCGCCATCTACCGGAAGCTGGCGCGGATGGCCCGGATCAGCTGGGGGCTTCACCCCGAGGTGATTCGGACGATCTACACCGCGGCCGTAGAGCCGACGATGTTGTACGCAGCCAGTGCTTGGCACACATCGGTGAAAAAGCTTTGTGTCCAAAAACAACTGAACGTGGTACAGCGCGGTTTCGCCCAAAAGCTGTGCAAGGCATATCGCACGGTCTCTCTGAACTCGGCGCTGGTCTTGGCTGGTCTACTCCCTCTGGACCTCAGAGTTCGTGAGGTGGCCTCATTGTATGAGGCCAAGAGAGGGGTGGGCCAGTCATGGCTGGGAGACTGGGAGGTCGAGCGAATGTCCCCAGCAATAGAGGCACCTCACCCCGCGGAGCATGCGTCCTTGGGGTTCACCAGTCTGGTAGACGAGGGGCAGCTGGAGGATGCAAACCGTTTTGAGGTGCGCATCTTCACGGATGGGAGCAAGATTGAGGGCCGAGTCGGCGCTGCCCTATCGTTTTGGAATAGGGAGACCGAAACCAAGGCCCTCAAACTTGCTCTCTCGCCCCATTGCACCGTATACCAGGCCGAACTCCTGGCGTTATGCAAAGCGGCCAGTGAGATCCTCAGGCGAGGCGCGTCCACGTTCGGCGTCTTCAGCGACAGCAGAGCCGCTCTCTTGACGGTTATAAACCGTAATGCCCTCCATCCCCTGGCAGTGCAAGCCAGAGCCGCAATCCATCTTGGCAGGGCCCAGGGTAAGGAGATATCCTTATTCTGGGTCAAGGCCCACGCAGGATTGGAGGGTAATGAGCGAGCGGATGAACTCGCAAAGGAAGCGGCTCTGAAGTTGAAGAAGGCACCGGACTACGGTCTGTACCCGGTTTCATTCGTGAAGCGTCTCCTACGTCAGGGCACGCTTGACGAATGGAACAAGAGGTACAGAGAGGGCGAGAAGGCCTCCGTTACAAAGCTTTTTCTCCCATGTGCAGTGGAAGCGTACAGCATCGTCCGCAAGATGGCGATCGCCGGCCCCACGACCCAGCTGTTGACGGGGCACGGTGGGTTCGCCGCATACTTGACACGATTCAAGTGTAAGGAGGACCCATCGTGCGCCTGCGAGCCGGGCGTCGATGAGACGGTCGCTCATATTTTGCTGGACTGCCCCATACACGCGTTGGACCGCCTAAATCTGGAGACAGACACTGGGGTAAGGGTTACTGCGGAAAATCTGCCACACATGATAAATGCAGAGAGAGACAAATTCCTAAAGTATGCCCATAAGATTATTAGGATTGTAAATATAAGAAACGGCAAAACAAATATTGTGTAACCGGTATTATATTTAATACGTGTATACAACAATAAACGAAATATGTAAATAAAAAGATTTGTCACAATAGAATAAGTATATAACTGAAGTTATATATGTATAAATGTGTTAGTAAATATTAAATATAAGAAAAGGCAGTTTAGAAAATAAAAAGTTATATGCCATGTAATAGACATAAGAGGAAAACTAAGTTTGTGAATTAGCATAAGAAGAAGCTGTAATATTGTCAATAAGTAAAGATATTGTTAATAAGTACAAGTTACATAAATAAATTAGAATACTGTAAGAACACTAAATTAAGAACTAAATGTAAGTATAAATAGAAAAATGTATATTTGTTTTTGGAAAAGTTTATAAATAAATAAAAAACTTAACCCCCTACCCCCGCCCAAACGGATGATACCCCACTTCCCAAGAATGAAAGGCTAGCATGAAAGTACGAGAGGCATAACAGCGTGACGGGTATGGTACTAGAGGAATGAGAATAAAAGAGGATAGAATTAAGATTTAGATAGTTAGATAAAAGAATGAAAGGTCGGGAAAGCGTGGAAGTACGAGAAGCATACGTGCGAGAACTGGAATGAAAAAGAGAATTTGGGTGAAAGAGGAAATAGATTAGATAGGTTCGAGATGACGGGGGACCGGGGTGCTAAACCCGATTGATGGCAGAAGTGAAGGGGGGCCGCTATAGGCAAGCCACTGGCCGGAGCGAAGTCTCTTGCTGAAGTGCCCCTGCCCCCCGTCATCTCTTGAAGTAGTTAAGAGAGCCCCGCGGGGCTAGAGCTCACTATATATATTACTACTAACTTTTAACCGCTCAGCCTAGGTACAGGACTGGTCTCCGTGCGGGCGACGTATAACATTATTTAAGCTCGGCAGCGGGTTGTGACTGCATACCATTTACTACTCACACACGAACACACGCCAGGTAACACACACTCACATACTATACATAAAACACTTTTCATACACTACACTAAATACAACAGACACACACACACAACTCGGGTCTGGAGCCGCGCCTCCGTGGGGGTAGACACTGCATCGCGCGTGGACGCATTCTTCGTCTGACCTATAATATAATTAAATTATTAATCTGAAATTTATATATTTTTTACAATTTTATACGATTTTAACTGGGTTGGGTTGGGTTATTTTATACAAGATATTTGAATTGGGTAGGTATATAACTATAACGAATTTTATACAATTTTTTATACAATTTTCCTTTTAAAATTGGTTTGAGTTAGGTTAATTATACAAATTATCTAAATTAGGTTATTAAAATAGTGACGCACATCTCTATCCAAGAGCATGTTCGGTTATAGGACACCCGCAAAACGGCAAACTGCCTCCCCGGACAATGAGAGGTCTCCATCAGCCCATACTAGTCCTCCAGTGGAGAGGCGGCCGCTGGTGCCTGTGAGGCGGAGCGTGGACGCTTTGGAGTCCCGTGACGCGCCACAGCCCAGGGCATCACAAAAGACTAGAGTTAGGGAGGCGCCTTCTGCGCACCCGGCACAAACTGTGCCTACACCTCAAAATCGCCTCGCCAAAGCCATCGAATGCATGGACGTTATTAAGGAACAGCTGGGGCTCTCAAAAAATATGAAGCGGGAAATAAGATTAGAAATTGAAGAAAAAGCGAACATGCTCTACAAAATTATTAGGGCTTTTGACGAAGACAGAAGGAAACTTAGGAATTCTGAAGTAACGATTGTCAGTGAGAATAGAAACATAGAGCCTTCCTTTAATCAGGAAATATTAAGGCAGACGAAGGAAAATGAAAGGCTTCTGCTAGAGAACAGTAAAACTATGAAAGAACTGAAAGAGAACTTTGAGAGGCAAGAAGAGAGAGTGAAAGAGAAGGTAAAAAAGGGAAGTATGAATGAAAACCTGCTGATAGAGAACAGCAAGGTTTTGAAAGAGATGAAGGATAGAATAGTGAAACAGGACGAAAGAGAAGAGGAAAGAGTCAAAAATGGATGCACGACGTATGCGAGTGCGGTGGCAAACCGGCCAAGCGCCCAACGCCCGGAGAGAACGGCGCTGCACTCCGTTGTTATTACGTCGACAAATGAGAAGGATACAGGTGATGAAGTAATTGAGAAACTGAGAAAGGCAGCGAGCGAGGATGAAGGATGGGTGCGAGTTGAAAAAGTAAGGAAGGCGAAGGATAGAAGAGTTATAGTAGGGTATAAAAGTGAAGACGAAAGAAAGAGGGCTTTGCAGAGGCTTGTGGAGAGGGAGAAAGACCTCCACGTAGAAGCCGTGAGGAACAGGGACCCCTTGCTAGTCCTATACGGCGTCCTTAAGGTCCACAAGGACGAGGACCTGCTCAAATTGATTAGGTCACGGCACTGTGAAGTGTTCCGGGACCTCAATTCGGAGCAGGACAGGATGGCCGTCCAATATCGAAGGACAGCGAGGAACCCACATATTTGCCACGTGGTGCTCAGGGTCTCCCCAGTGGTATGGACCCGAATCCTAGACATAGGAAGGCTGCACATTGACCTTCAACCAATCAGGGTTGAAGATCAATCTCCACTCGTGCAGTGCTCCCTGTGTCTGGGATACGGGCACAGCAGGAGGTTCTGCAAAACGACTGAGCCCATCTGCAGCCACTGCGGCGGGCTCCACATGAGGGCTAGATGTCCCGAGTACGCAGCAGGGATGGAACCAAACTGCCATAACTGCCAGAGGGAGAGGCTGGGCACCACGAGGCATAATGTTTTTAGTAATATATGCCCAGTGCGACAGAGATGGGATGGTATAGCGAGAGCATCTACTCAGTATTGCTAAGGGCGAGCCGGGGGTTGTAGCTCCATACAGAGTGTTCCAGGCGAACCTTCAGAAGAAGAAAGTAGCGACGGATGATCTCATGCTTGCAGCTGCAGAGCGCAAAGCCTCGGTCGCTCTATTGCAGGAACCATACGTGGGGGGAGGGGAGGTGAAGAGGATGAAGGCATACCAGGGCGTCAGGGTCTTCCAGAACGCTGCGCAACGGGGAGGGTTTGTGAAGGCGGCCATCGTCGTGTTTGACGCGACGTTGGACGTCATTCAATACCCGCAACTCACCACCGACAACATCGTGGTGGTGGGGATCCGAACCAGCGCCTGGGAGATCACGCTGGTCTCCTTCTACTCCGAACCAACCTCCCCGCTCGGGCCCTGCTTGGAGCAGCTACAGAGGATAGAGCGTGAGACAGGGTCCCGTCGCCTCATTCTGGGAGGTGACGCCAACGCCTGGAGCCCCTGGTGGGGTAGCTCAACTGAAAACTCGGAGGGCGAGCGGGTGAGAGATGCTCTCGAACAGATGAACCTCCATGTCCTGAACAGTGGAGGGATTCCGACCTTCGATACTGTGCGAGCGGGTGTGAGGTACTGCAGTTTTGTCGACATCACGGCCTGCACGGGCGATTTGCTGGGCCTGATCGACGGCTGGCGGGTTGACGAGGGTCTAGTCAATTCCGACCACAACGGCATAGTGTTTAACATAAACCTAGAGCGAGCCAAAGGTACGCACATCTTGCGTACCACAAGGCTCTTTAATACGAAAAAGGCGGACTGGGATGGCTTCAAGACGAGACTGGCCCGGGAGTTTTCCCGGCGGGGCCTGGGTGCTCGACAGCTGGCAAGTACAGAAGATCTGGAAAGCGCAGCTGCCGAGTACTCAGACTCCGTAGGGGAGGCCTGCAATGAAGCCATCCCAAAGAAACGGAATAAAGAATTAATCACTATGCCGTGGTGGTCGGAGAGGCTCGCCCTGTTGAAGAAGGAGGTCAACACCAAAAGGCGTCGTATCAGGTGTGCAGCCCCCGACCGGCGGGCCCTGGTGATCTCGCAGTACCTGGAATGCAAGGAGACGTATGAATCAGAGGTAAAAAAGGCACAGGTCGAGAGCTGGAAGAATTTCTGCGAAAAACAGGACAGGGAGGGCATCTGGGAGGGGATATACCGAGTGATAGGGAGGGCCACAGCAAGGGAAGAAGACCGACTGCTAATCCAAAATGGAACCTATCTGGACGCTAGGGGATCGGCACAACTCCTCGCCCAGACCTTCTACCCGGAGGACCTGGTCGAGGAGGATACTGAGGCGCATCAACAGACACGCAGACAAGCGGAAAAGGTTGAAGATGGAGAGGGTTATTGTGACAATGACCCACCTTTTACGGTGGGCGAACTGTTCGATGCGCTTCACAAATTCAACCCGAAAAAAGCACCCGGGGCGGACGGCTTCACGGCCGATATCTGTAGCCACGCCGTCGCTGCCGACCCCTTACTCTTTCTGGAGCTGCTTAATCAGTGCCTCCATCACGGCTACTTTCCTAAAATATGGAAGGAAGCCGTGGTGGTGGTGCTGAAAAAGCCAGGTAAAGACTCGTACACCGTTCCCAAGTCGTACAGACCGATTGGGCTGTTGCCTGTCCTGGGGAAGGTGTACGAGAGGATGCTGGTTTCTCGCCTCAAATACCATCTGTTGCCGGGAATGAGTACTCGCCAGTACGGCTTTATGCCCCAGAAGAGCACCGAAGACGCCCTCTATGACCTAATGGGGCGCATAGTGGCTAAACTCCGTGAAAGGAGGATAGTCACTATGGTGTCCTTGGACATAGAGGGGGCCTTCGACAGCGCCTGGTGGCCTGCCATTAAAGTACGGCTGGCGGAGGAAAATTGTCCGGTCAACTTGAGGCGAGTAATCGGCAGCTACCTAAGCGAGAGAAGGGTAAGGGTTAGGTATGCCGGCGAGGAGTGCAGCCGCTCCACGGGCAAAGGGTGCGTCCAGGGATCAATCGGCGGTCCCTTGCTGTGGAACTTGCTTCTGAATCCGATTTTGAATGAGCTGGAGCGAAAGGGTGTTTATGTTCAGGCGTTCGCGGACGATGTGGTGTTGGTCTTCGATGGGGACACGGCTCTGGAAATCGAGGGACACGCCAATGCCTCTCTCGAACGTGTGCGGGAGTGGGGCATCGGAAATAAGCTGAATTTCGCACCGCACAAAACTTGTGCGATGGTAATAACGCGGAGGCTGAAGTACGATGTCCCGCGCCTCAGCATGGGCGGGATAGACATTGGAATGTCCAACGAGATAAAAATCCTGGGGCTCACCATAGATCACGCACTCACCTTTAACACACACGTCTCCAACATATGCAGTAAGGCCATCGCCATCTACCGGAAGCTGGCGCGGATGGCCCGGATCAGCTGGGGGCTTCACCCCGAGGTGATTCGGACGATCTACACCGCGGCCGTAGAGCCGACGATGTTGTACGCAGCCAGTGCTTGGCACACATCGGTGAAAAAGCTTTGTGTCCAAAAACAACTGAACGTGGTACAGCGCGGTTTCGCCCAAAAGCTGTGCAAGGCATATCGCACGGTCTCTCTGAACTCGGCGCTGGTCTTGGCTGGTCTACTCCCTCTGGACCTCAGAGTTCGTGAGGTGGCCTCATTGTATGAGGCCAAGAGAGGGGTGGGCCAGTCATGGCTGGGAGACTGGGAGGTCGAGCGAATGTCCCCAGCAATAGAGGCACCTCACCCCGCGGAGCATGCGTCCTTGGGGTTCACCAGTCTGGTAGACGAGGGGCAGCTGGAGGATGCAAACCGTTTTGAGGTGCGCATCTTCACGGATGGGAGCAAGATTGAGGGCCGAGTCGGCGCTGCCCTATCGTTTTGGAATAGGGAGACCGAAACCAAGGCCCTCAAACTTGCTCTCTCGCCCCATTGCACCGTATACCAGGCCGAACTCCTGGCGTTATGCAAAGCGGCCAGTGAGATCCTCAGGCGAGGCGCGTCCACGTTCGGCGTCTTCAGCGACAGCAGAGCCGCTCTCTTGACGGTTATAAACCGTAATGCCCTCCATCCCCTGGCAGTGCAAGCCAGAGCCGCAATCCATCTTGGCAGGGCCCAGGGTAAGGAGATATCCTTATTCTGGGTCAAGGCCCACGCAGGATTGGAGGGTAATGAGCGAGCGGATGAACTCGCAAAGGAAGCGGCTCTGAAGTTGAAGAAGGCACCGGACTACGGTCTGTACCCGGTTTCATTCGTGAAGCGTCTCCTACGTCAGGGCACGCTTGACGAATGGAACAAGAGGTACAGAGAGGGCGAGAAGGCCTCCGTTACAAAGCTTTTTCTCCCATGTGCAGTGGAAGCGTACAGCATCGTCCGCAAGATGGCGATCGCCGGCCCCACGACCCAGCTGTTGACGGGGCACGGTGGGTTCGCCGCATACTTGACACGATTCAAGTGTAAGGAGGACCCATCGTGCGCCTGCGAGCCGGGCGTCGATGAGACGGTCGCTCATATTTTGCTGGACTGCCCCATACACGCGTTGGACCGCCTAAATCTGGAGACAGACACTGGGGTAAGGGTTACTGCGGAAAATCTGCCACACATGATAAATGCAGAGAGAGACAAATTCCTAAAGTATGCCCATAAGATTATTAGGATTGTAAATATAAGAAACGGCAAAACAAATATTGTGTAACCGGTATTATATTTAATACGTGTATACAACAATAAACGAAATATGTAAATAAAAAGATTTGTCACAATAGAATAAGTATATAACTGAAGTTATATATGTATAAATGTGTTAGTAAATATTAAATATAAGAAAAGGCAGTTTAGAAAATAAAAAGTTATATGCCATGTAATAGACATAAGAGGAAAACTAAGTTTGTGAATTAGCATAAGAAGAAGCTGTAATATTGTCAATAAGTAAAGATATTGTTAATAAGTACAAGTTACATAAATAAATTAGAATACTGTAAGAACACTAAATTAAGAACTAAATGTAAGTATAAATAGAAAAATGTATATTTGTTTTTGGAAAAGTTTATAAATAAATAAAAAACTTAACCCCCTACCCCCGCCCAAACGGATGATACCCCACTTCCCAAGAATGAAAGGCTAGCATGAAAGTACGAGAGGCATAACAGCGTGACGGGTATGGTACTAGAGGAATGAGAATAAAAGAGGATAGAATTAAGATTTAGATAGTTAGATAAAAGAATGAAAGGTCGGGAAAGCGTGGAAGTACGAGAAGCATACGTGCGAGAACTGGAATGAAAAAGAGAATTTGGGTGAAAGAGGAAATAGATTAGATAGGTTCGAGATGACGGGGGACCGGGGTGCTAAACCCGATTGATGGCAGAAGTGAAGGGGGGCCGCTATAGGCAAGCCACTGGCCGGAGCGAAGTCTCTTGCTGAAGTGCCCCTGCCCCCCGTCATCTCTTGAAGTAGTTAAGAGAGCCCCGCGGGGCTAGAGCTCACTATATATATTAGCTAGCTAGACTACTTTGTAAATTAGGCTCTGCCCACGGTAGAGATGTCAGAAAAAAAAAAAAAAAAAAAAAAAAAAAAAAAAAAAAAAAAAAAAAAAAAAAACCTAACCTAACCTAACCTAACCTAACCTAACCTAACCTAACCTAACCTAACCTAAAGGGGTGGGGGCGGGGCCCCAAGCGGGGCGGGGCCCCAAGTGTCGATAGCATACGTCCACGTCGTCCGCCCTGGACCCCGACTTGACCACCGTAACGGAGTGGCAAGTTGGGTGACCGAATTTCGAACAGCTGAACTTGTGGCCATAATTGTGATCGAATTTACGATATGAATGCGAAAAACGAAAGTGATGCGGGAAGTGACACGAAAGTGTCGAGGCCCGGGACTCCAACCCCGGGCGGGAGGGAGTTGCGGGTGTCGTTGTCGCGCTGCGATACCCACAATTCGCTCTCGGAAGGCGCGATAAAATGCGACTGGCAGCGGCTGTCGGACTCCGATAGCAGCTGCCAGTCGATGATGACGGTTTCCTCCCGTCCCTCCCCGACTCCCAGGTTGTGGCAGCGCAAGCGCTGCAACAGTAAAAGCCCTGGGGAGTCGGGCAGCGACGGTGAGGAGTCGGCTGGCCCCAGCACCATCAGGGGCCAGCCCGGTAAAAGAGGGCGTGGGCGCCCTCCAACGACGGGCCAGTATGTCGGCCTGGCTCAGGCTCGAGCTAGCTACGCTGCGGCCAAGGAGCGCGAGCTTGAGCTCCAGGCGGAGGAGGAGCTCGCTCGGGACGCTTTTCAGGCCGAAGAGGAGGAACGTCTGAAGCGGGAGGAGCGGCGATGCTCCTTCCTCCGGAAATCCCCGACGCTTGAGGAGGCGTCGACGTCGGCAGCTGCTCCTGTCCTTAGGTGCGAGCAGCTGTCGAAGGCGGTAGAGGAGGCGGTGAAGGCGATCGATACGATCGCCTACAAATCCTCCCGCCTGAAGGGCCAGAGTGTCCAGGGCCTGCGGAGTGCCGCCGGGTCGATTCTGGAACATATGCGAGAGATGGCCTCCCTCAAGTGTAGCGACGAGGTCATGCGCTTGAAGGGAGAACTCGCGGCCGTGCGTGGCCAAATGGAGGAGTTGAGGCGCCAGTTGAGCGCCGCTCCAACACCGTCGGCGGGGCTGTCGCGTGATGAGGTGCTGTACCTCATCGACGCGCGCCGCGCCGGCTTCGAGGATCGGCTGCTCCCGGCGCCTCGGTTGCGTCCTCCCCTCGCGGCGGACGCACGCAATGCTGCCCGCATGGCCAGTGCTCCAGCACCCGGCGGTGCACCTGTCGCCCCCTCACAGGGCCCTTCCGTCGGCGCTTCGGCGCCCACGCGCTCAAAGCGCAAGGCCGCTGGCGCCTCTGCCGCCGCGCCTCTACCTGCCGTCCCCTCCACATCTGAGGTGGAGGTGACGGAACCTGTCGCGGCCGTTCCGTCGGCCTCTTCCTCTTCTCCCCCAACTCAGGGGAAGAAGGGGAACAGAAAGAAGAGGAGCGCTGCGGCGCGTGAGGTGGAGGCGACGCGCCGGGAGCGCCAGACGACCTCCACCCAGATGCCTGCTTCCACGTCTCAGTCCCAAACTGAGGCGTGGACCAACATTGTTAGGCGGCCGAAGAAGACGGCATCGACGCACGCCAATGCGCCCGCTAAGGCGCCCGTTAAAAGGAGCGCCCCGAATCTCCGCGCACCGCGAACTGCAGCAGTGGTGATAACGCTGCAGCGGGAAGCGGAGGGGCGGGGCGTAACCTACGCCGAAAAACTTGCCGAGGCTGAGAGGTCGATCGACCTCAAAAGCCTCGGCATCGACGGGCTGCGCTTCCGCACAGCGGCCACCGGGGGACGTATCCTCGAGGTCGCGGGTGCGGATAGAGGCGCAAAAGCGGACGCATTGGCGTCGAAATTAAGGGCGACCCTTGGTGACGACGTCCGCATCGCCAGGCCGGAGAAGTGCGCGGAGCTGCGCATCTCCGGTCTCGGCGATTCAGCGACGAAGGAGGTTGTGGCGCGGGTGGTGGCGGACGTTGGAGGTTGCGCCATCACCAGCGTCGTTGTCGGGGCTATCGTCCGCCAGGCAAGCAGAGAAGGCACGGCGTGGGTGAAGTGCCCCGTCGCGGCGGCCAAACTTTTAACTGATGGCCGCCCCGTAGTGATTGGTTGGACCCGCGTCCGTGCGGTGCTTTTGGAGTCCAGGCCGCAGCGGTGCTTCCGCTGCCTAGATGTGGGGCACGTGGGGGCCAGGTGTGCTGCGGGAGTTGACCGCAGCGCCCTGTGCTTCCGCTGCGGGCAGCCCGGCCACAAATCGGCCGGCTGCGCCGCGGATCCGCACTGCCCCGTGTGTGCGGCGGCGGGAGAGGCCGCTGCGCACCGCCTGGGCGCCAAGGCTTGCCTGGCGGCGTCAAAGAAACGACGTCGTCGCCGAGGAGGAGTCGGTGGGAGGCGGGTCGGGCCGGTCGCGGACCCCGCTCCCACCCAATCGTTGGAGGTTATGGACACTGCTCAATCCTAGATGTCCACATTCTCGATCCTGCAGGCCAACGTCAGGCACTGCGCTGCGGCCCAGGATGTTTTGATCCAGTCCGTAGCGCAGTGGCAGACGACCGTGGCTGTAGTCGCCGAACCGTACGCGGTTCGTGCCCGCGATGATTGGGCCAGCGACCGCGACGGTGAGGTGGCTATCGTCTCCCAGCGGGGCGCCTTTGACAGGGTGTCAAAAGGACGAATGTGCGTCCTCGCGCTGCTGGGAGACGCTGCAGTGATCGGGGTGTACTGTCCGCCCAGGAAGACCCGTGCTCAGTTTGAGCAGTTACTCATTGAGCTCGGGGCTCTTGTGGCGGAAGCACACCCCACCCCGCTTCTCGTCGTCGGGGACTTCAACGCCCACTCTACGGCGTGGGGATCTCCGGCGACGGACTTGCGGGGTGAGTTATTGGAGGACTGGGCAGTGTCCATGGGTCTGGTGCTGCTGAACCAGGGGACGGTCCCCACGTACGTGGGGGAGACTGGGAACAGGTCCATCGTGGACCTGTCCTTTGCCAGTTCTGGCCTGGCGAACCACGTACGTGATTGGAGGGTGGTCACGGAGGTGGAGACGATGTCGGACCACCGGTATGTCCGATTTGACATCGTCTCCCCCGCCCTGAGGACCCACGATCGTCCCCTGGCCGGTGAGGGCCCACGGTGGCGCTTAAAAACGCTGAACCGGGAGCTGGCAGAAGAGGCGGCCATCGTCGAGCGATGGGCCGCGTTTGGCGGAAACCCGAGCGTGGACGCGAGGTCGGAGCGGTTATCTGAGGCTCTGACTCGCGTCTGCGATGCGGCGATGCGAAGGGCAGGGTCTGTCCAGCCGCGGCGGCGGGTGTATTGGTGGAACGACAACCTTGAAGGGCTGCGTGCTGCTAGTCACGCAGCCCAACGAAGATACACCCGCTACCGCGGTCGTAGGGCCGGAAACCCTGTCCTCGTGGAGGAGTTGCGCGCCGCATACCGGGACGCCCGAGCGGCCCTTCGCTCGGCGATCAAGGCCGCCAAAGACGAGTCGTGGAAGGTGTGGCTCGAGACTTTAAATGGAGATCCGTGGGGGCGCCCGTATAAGGTCGTGAGCGACAAACTCCGGCCTTATGCGCCCCCGCTCACCAGGTCTCTCGAGCCCACCTTCGTGAATGATGTTGTCAGCTCCCTCTTCCCTGCGCGGGAAGAGTGGGTCCCGCCGAGCATGGCGGCACCAGACGGAACGCCGGCTGACACGGAGGCGATTCCGCCCGTGTCCGATGCCGAGTTGGGGGCGGCGGTTCTCAAGCTCAAGTTGAGACACCGCGCCCCCGGTCCGGACGGCATCCCAGGGCGGGTCGTCGCCCTGGTCATGCCGGCGTTCGAAGAAGAGACGCTCTCCCTGATGTCGGAGTGTTTGGCGTCGGGTAGGGTCCCGCGAACGTGGAAGACGGGGAAGCTCGTGCTGATCAAGAAGCACGGGCGCCCCGTCGAGTCGTCGTCGGCCTACCGCCCTATTGTTCTGCTCGGCGAGATGAGCAAGCTTTTCGAGCGGGTGCTCGCTGCTCGTCTCGTCCTTTGAGGGGGCGGGGCCCAACCTCGACGGCGGCCAGTACGGGTTCCGTCGCGGGCGGTCTACCCTAGACGCCATCTCCCGACTCAGGGACAGCGTCCAAGAGGCGGTCGGTCGGGGGGAGGTGTTGTTGGCGGTGTCGCTGGACATCGCGAACGCCTTCAACACCATCCCCTGGCAGACCATCGCCGAGGCGCTGAGGTACCACAATGTCCCGTGGTACCTCAGGCGCGTCCTTGCGGACTATTTCGTGGACCGGGCCATCATCTACCCGGCCCGATCGGGAATAGTCCGCAAGGAGATGTCGTGCGGTGTTCCACAGGGGTCGGTGCTTGGTCCGCTCCTGTGGAACATCGGCTACGACTGGGTCCTGCGCGGTGCAACTCTTACGGGAGTCGGCGTTATTTGCTACGCCGACGACACCCTCGTCACCGCGCGGGGCCCTGAGTTCAGGGACGCGAAGGTCCTGGCCACCGCGGGCGTTGCCCAGGTGGTCAGCCGCATCAGGGCGCTGGGACTCCAGGTGGCTCTCGAAAAGTCCGAGGCCGTGTTTTTCCACGGGCCTCGGCAGGGGCCACCTCGAGATTCCTTTATTGTGGTGAGCGGCACCCCCATCGCTATCGGGGAGACCATGAAGTACCTAGGATTGGTCCTCGATAGTCGATGGGGTTTCGTCGAGCACTTCCGGCGCCTGGCACCCAAACTGGTGTCATACGCCGGAAGGCTGGCGCGGCTGCTCCCCAATAAAGGGGGGCCGGAAAGTGCATGTCGCCGTCTCTACGACGGTGTAGTGCGCTCCAAGGCGCTCTACGGAGCGCCTATTTGGTCGGACGCTCTCTGCGCCAAAACCATCCCCCTGCTGCGGAGACCGCAGCGGGTGATTGCGCAGAGGGCGGCGCGAGCGTACTGCACCGTCTCTTACGAGGCGGCGTGTTTAATTGGCGGGAGCCCCCCTTGGGATCTCGAGGCTGGAGTCCTCAAGCGCGTGTACGAGGAAAGCGCCCTGGTGCGGATGAATGGAGGTCGCCCACTCCCGGACGAGATCGATCGCTGGAGACAGTCTGCTCGCGACGATCTCTTCCGGAAGTGGGCCATTAGGTTGGCGTGTCCCTCCGCGAGCGCCCGGCTCGTGGGGGCTGTCCGGCCCGTTCTTCGGCCTTGGGTAGAGAGGGCGCACGGTGCGCCGACGTACCACCTCACTCAGCTCCTCACAGGACATGGCTGTTTCGCCAAGTACCTGTGGGAGGTGGTGGGTGTGGAGTCGGACCCCGTGTGCCGTCACTGCCCAAGTGGCGCCGTGGACTCGGCAGAGCACACACTCGCCGAGTGCGCGGCGTGGGACGGGCCGCGTGTCGCCCTCACGGGCCAAATTGGTTTCGATTTGTCGCTGCCGGCTGTGGTGCGAGCCATGGCCGGCAGCCAAGAGTGCTGGGCCGCCGTCACCTCCTTTGCTAATGAGGTGATGGCGGCAAAGAGAGAAGAGTTGCGGGTGCGGGAGCGTGCTGGACTGACGCTCCCACCCCGTCGTCCGGTTCGGGGGCGCCGCATGGCAGCGTTCGTGCGCGCCCCCGACTAGTGTTGTTCCGGTGGGTGGTGGTCGGGGGACCTCACCCACCGATGATCATTTGGCGGAAGGCACCTCCCCGTGTTCCGGAGGTGTCTTAGTGCCCGCCCGCTCGGCCGCTCTCTACCCCCTCTGCTTTCAGAGGGACGTTCGAGGGCGGTGCGACGCGGGCTTGTCTTTCTTCAGCTCCTTAGGGAGCTCCGGGGGCCGACCATCTGGTCCCCCGAGGAGAGCCCCAACTCTACGGGGCATCCCTAGCCGGGTCGACGTAGAATCTTATTTTCATATCCCTCGGCCCGGCTATAGGGTGAGTTGGAACACCGCGGGGTTTAGTGGGTAGGACGGTCCCTGTTTCCGGGACCGGTGAGTCCCACACACCGTCCCAGCTACCCCCGTAGCTGGGATGACGGTGCCTAAATGCATTCCCCGCGTCAACAAAAAAAAAAAACCTAACCTAACCTGGGGGGGGCGGGGCCCCAAGTGTTGTTTGCATACGTCCACGTCGTCCGCCCTGGACCCCAACTTGACCACCGTAACGGAGTGGCAAGTTGGGTGACCGAACTGCAACAACTGGACTTGTGGCCATTAGAATTGCGAAGAATTTTGTTTATCATGGATGCGAAAAAGAAAAGTGATAGTGAGGGTGACGCGAAAGCGTCGAGGCCCGGGACTCCAACCCCGGGCGGGAGGGAATTGCGGGTGTCGTTGTCGCGCTGCGACACCCGCAATTCGCTCTCGGAAAGCGCGATCAAATGCGACTGGCAGCGGCTGTCGGACTCCGATAGCAGCTGCCAGTCGATGATGACGGTTTCTTCCCGTCCCTCCCCGACTCCCAGGTTGTGGCAGCGCAAGCGCTGCAACAGTAAAAGCCCTGGGGAGTCGGGCAGCGACGGTGAGGAGTCGGCTGGCCCCAGCACCATCAGGGGCCAGCCCGGTAAAAGAGGGCGTGGGCGCCCTCCAACGACCGGCCAGTATGTTGGCCTAGCCCAAGCCAGGGCCAACTATATTGCGGCCCAGGAGCGCGAGCTCGAGCTCCAAGCGGAGGAAGAGCTCGCGCAGGCCGCACACGAAGCGTCGGAGGAGCGTCGGCGGCGGGAGGAGAGGCGACTCTCCTTCCTCCGCAAATCCCCGACGATGGAGAAGGAGGCGTCGACGTCGGCAGCTGCTCCGGTATTGCGGTGCGAGCAGCTGTCGAAGGCGGTAGAGGAGGCGGTGAAGGCGATCGATACGATCGCCTACAAATCCTCCCGCCTGAAGGGCCAGAGCGTCCAGGGCCTGCGGAGTGCCGCCGGGTCAATACTGGAGCACATGAGGGAGATGGCCTCCCTTAAGTGCAATGACGAAATCATGCGCCTTAAGGGAGAGCTCGCGGCCGTGCGTGGCCAGATGGAGGAAATGAGGCGCCAGTTGAGCGCCGCTCCAACACCGTCAGCGGGGCTGTCGCGTGATGAGGTGCTGTACCTCATCGACGCGCGCCGCGCCGGCTTCGAGGATCGGCTGCTCCCGGCGCCTCGGTTGCGTCCTCCCCTAGCGGCGGACGCACGCAACGCTGCCCGCATGGCCGGTGCTCCAGCACCTGGCGGTGCACCTGTCGCCCAGTCAACGGGCCCTTCTGTCGGCGCTTCGGCGCCCACGCGCTCAAAGCGCAAGGCCGCTGGCGCCTCTGCCGCCGCGCCTCTACCTGCCGTCCCCTCCACATCTGAGATGGACGTGACGGAACCTGTTGCGGCCGTTCCGTCGGCCTCTTCCTCTTCTCCCCCTACTCAGGGGAAGAAGGGGAACCGAAAGAAGAGGAGCGCTGCGGCGCGTGAGGTGGAGGCGACGCGCAGAGAGCGCCAGTCGGCCTTAACTCAACCGGCCCCGGCTTCCACGTCTCAGTCCCAAACTGAGACGTGGAACAACGTCGTCAAGCGGCCGAAGAAACCCGCTAATGCGCCCGCTAGGGCACCCGCGAAGACAGGCGCAAAGAGGAGCGCCCAGAATCTCCGCGCACCGCGAACCGCAGCAGTGGTTATAACGCTGCAGCGGGAAGCGGAGGTACGGGGCGTTACTTACGCCGAAAAACTTGCCGAGGCTGAGAGGTCAATCGACCTCAAAAGCCTCGGCATCGACGGCTTGCGCTTCCGCACTGCAGCCACCGGGGGACGTATCCTCGAGGTGGCTGGTGCGGAGAGGAGCGCCAAAGCGGACGCATTAGCGGAAAAACTAAGGGCGTCCCTCGGCGACGACGTCCGCATCGCCAGGCCGGAGAAATGCGCGGAGCTGCGCATCTCCGGTCTCGGCGATTCAGCGACGAAGGAGGTTGTGGCGCGGGTGGTGGCGGACGTTGGAGGTTGCGCCATCACCAGCGTCGTTGTCGGGGCTATCGTCCGCCAGGCAAGCAGAGAAGGCACGGCGTGGGTGAAGTGCCCCGTCGCGGCGGCCAAACTTTTAACTGATGGCCGCCCCGTAGTGATTGGTTGGACCCGCGTCCGTGCGGTGCTTTTGGAGTCCAGGCCGCAGCGGTGCTTCCGCTGCCTAGATGTGGGGCACGTGGGGGCCAGGTGTGCTGCGGGAGTTGACCGCAGCGCCCTGTGCTTCCGCTGCGGGCAGCCCGGCCACAAATCGGCCGGCTGCGCCGCGGATCCGCACTGCCCCGTGTGTGCGGCGGTGGGAGAGGCCGCTGCGCACCGCCTGGGCGCCAAGGCTTGCCTGGCGGCGTCAAAGAAACGACGTCGTCGCCGAGGAGGAGTCGGTGGGAGGCGGGTCGGGCCGGTCGCGGACCCCGCTCCCACCCAATCGTTGGAGGTTATGGACACTGCTCAATCCTAGATGTCCACATTCTCGATCCTGCAGGCCAACGTCAGGCACTGCGCTGCGGCCCAGGATCTTTTGATCCAGTCCGTAGCGCAGTGGCAGACGACCGTGGCTGTAGTCGCCGAACCGTACGCGGTTCGTGCCCGCGATGATTGGGCCAGCGACCGCGACGGTGAGGTGGCTATCGTCTCCCAGCGGGGCGCCTTTGACAGGGTGTCAAAAGGACGAATGTGCGTCCTCGCGCTGCTGGGAGACGCTGCAGTGATCGGGGTGTACTGTCCGCCCAGGAAGACCCGTGCTCAGTTTGAGCAGTTACTCATTGAGCTCGGGGCTCTTGTGGCGGAAGCACACCCCACCCCGCTTCTCGTCGTCGGGGACTTCAACGCCCACTCTACGGCGTGGGGATCTCCGGCGACGGACTTGCGGGGTGAGTTATTGGAGGACTGGGCAGTGTCCATGGGTCTGGTGCTGCTGAACCAGGGGACGGTCCCCACGTACGTGGGGGAGACTGGGAACAGGTCCATCGTGGACCTGTCCTTTGCCAGTTCTGGCCTGGCGAACCACGTACGTGATTGGAGGGTGGTCACGGAGGTGGAGACGATGTCGAACCACCGGTATGTCCGATTTGACATCGTCTCCCCCGCCCTGAGGACCCACGATCGTCCCCTGGCCGGTGAGGGCCCACGGTGGCGCTTAAAAACGCTGAACCGGGAGCTGGCAGAAGAGGCGGCCATCGTCGAGCGATGGGCCGCGTTTGGCGGAAACCCGAGCGTGGACGCGAGGTCGGAGCGGTTATCTGAGGCTCTGACTCGCGTCTGCGATGCGGCGATGCGAAGGGCAGGGTCTGTCCAGCCGCGGCGGCGGGTGTATTGGTGGAACGACAACCTTGAAGGGCTGCGTGCTGCTAGTCACGCAGCCCAACGAAGGTACACCCGCTACCGCGGTCGTAGGGCCGGAAACCCTGTCCTCGTGGAGGAGTTGCGCGCCGCATACCGGGACGCCCGAGCGGCCCTTCGCTCGGCGATCAAGGCCGCCAAAGACGAGTCGTGGAAGGTGTGGCTCGAGACTTTAAATGGAGATCCGTGGGGGCGCCCGTATAAGGTCGTGAGCGACAAACTCCGGCCTTATGCGCCCCCGCTCACCAGGTCTCTCGAGCCCACCTTCGTGAATGATGTTGTCAGCTCCCTCTTCCCTGCGCGGGAAGAGTGGGTCCCGCCGAGCATGGCGGCACCAGACGGAACGCCGGCTGACACGGAGGCGATCCCGCCCGTGTCCGATGCCGAGTTGGGGGCGGCGGTTCTCAAGCTCAAGTTGAGACACCGCGCCCCCGGTCCGGACGGCATCCCAGGGCGGGTCGTCGCCCTGGTCATGCCGGCGTTCGAAGAAGAGACGCTCTCCCTGATGTCGGAGTGTTTGGCGTCGGGTAGGGTCCCGCGAACGTGGAAGACGGGGAAGCTCGTGCTGATCAAGAAGCACGGGCGCCCCGTCGAGTCGCCGTCGGCCTACCGCCCTATTGTTCTGCTCGGCGAGATGAGCAAGCTTTTCGAGCGGGTGCTCGCTGCTCGTCTCGTCGGGCACCTTGAGGGGGCGGGGCCCAACCTCGACGGCGGCCAGTACGGGTTCCGTCGCGGGCGGTCTACCCTAGACGCCATCTCCCGACTCAGGGACAGCGTCCAAGAGGCGGTCGGTCGGGGGGAGGTGTTGTTGGCGGTGTCGCTGGACATCGCGAACGCCTTCAACACCATCCCCTGGCAGACCATCGCCGAGGCGCTGAGGTACCACAAGGTCCCGTGGTACCTCAGGCGCGTCCTTGCGGACTATTTCGTGGACCGGGCCATTATCTACCCGGCCCGGTCGGGAATAGTCCGCAGGGAGATGTCGTGCGGTGTTCCACAGGGGTCGGTGCTTGGTCCGCTCCTGTGGAACATCGGCTATGACTGGGTCCTGCGCGGTGCAACTCTT
This sequence comes from Miltochrista miniata, assembly GCA_933228765.1. NCBI lineage: Eukaryota > Metazoa > Arthropoda > Insecta > Lepidoptera > Erebidae > Miltochrista > Miltochrista miniata. Next base: position 140,597 of record OW121776.1, read on the forward strand.
ACGGGGGTCGGTATTTTGTGTTACGCCGACGACACCCTCGTCACCGCGCGGGGCCCAGAATTCAGGGACGCGAAGGTTCTGGCCACCGCGGGCGTTGCCCAGGTGGTCAGCCGCATCAGGGCGCTGGGACTCCAGGTGGCTCTCGATAAGTCCGAGGCCGTGTTTTTCCACGGGCCTCGTCGGGGGCCACCTCGAGATTCCGCCATTGTGGTGAGCGGCACCCCCATCGCTATCGGGGAGACCATGAAGTATCTAGGATTGGTCCTCGATAGTCGATGGGGTTTCGTCGAGCACTTCCGGCGCCTGGCACCCAAACTGGTGTCATACGCCGGAAGGCTGGCGCGGCTGCTCCCCAATAAAGGGGGGCCGGAAAGTGCATGTCGCCGTCTCTACGACGGTGTAGTGCGCTCCAAGGCGCTCTACGGAGCGCCTATTTGGTCGGACGCTCTCTGCGCCAAAACCATCCCCCTGCTGCGGAGACCGCAGCGGGTGATTGCGCAGAGGGCGGCGCGAGCGTACTGCACCGTCTCTTACGAGGCGGCGTGTTTGATTGGCGGGAGCCCCCCTTGGGATCTCGAGGCTGGAGTCCTCAAGCGCGTTTACGACGAAAGCGCCCTAGTGCGGATAAATGGAGGTCGCCCACTCCCGGACGAGATCGATCGCTGGAGACAATCTGCTCGCGACGATCTCTTCCGGAAGTGGGCCAATAGATTGGTGTGTCCCTCCGCGAGTGTGCGGCTCGTGGGGGCTGTCCGGCCCGTTCTTCGGCCTTGGGTGGAGAGGGCGCACGGTGCGCCGACGTACCACCTCACTCAGCTCCTCACAGGACATGGCTGTTTCGCCAAGTACCTGTGGGAGGTGGTGGGTGTGGAGTCGGACCCCGTGTGCCGTCACTGCCCAAGTGGCGCCGTGGACTCGGCGGAGCACACACTCGCCGAGTGCGCGGCGTGGGACGGGCCGCGAGTCGCCCTCACGGGCCATGTTGGATTGGATTTGTCGCTGCCGGCTGTGGTGCGAGCCATGGTCGGCAGCCAAGAGTGCTGGGCCGCCGTCACCTCGTTTGCTTGTGAGGTGATGGCGGCCAAGAGAGAGGAGCTGCGGGTGCGGGAGCGTGCAGGTCAAACGCTCCCGCCTCGCCGTCCGGTTCGGGGGCGCCGCATGGCGGCGTTCGTGCGCGCCCCCGACTAGTGTTGTTCCGGTGGGTGGTGGTCGGGGGACCTCACCCACCGATGATCGTTTGGCGGAAGGTACCTCCCCGTGTTCCGGAGGTGCCTTAGTGCCCGCCCGCTCGGCCGCTCTCTGCCCCCTCTGCTTTCAGAGGGACGTTCGAGGGCGGTGCGATGCGGGCTTGTTTGTTTCTTCAGCTCCTTAGGGAGCTCCGGGGGGCAGACCATCTGGCCCCCCGAGGAGAGCCCCAACCCTACGGGGCATCCCTAGCCGGGTCGACGTAGAATCTTCAACTTCATATCCTTCGGCCCGGCTATAGGGTGAGTCGGAACACCGCGGGGTTTAGTGGGTAGGACGGTCCCTTCTTCCGGGACCGGTGAGTCCCACACACCGTCCCAGCTACCCCCGTAGCTGGGATGACGGTGCCTAAATGCATTCCCCGCGTCAACAAAAAAAAAAAAACCTAACCTGGGGCGGGGCCCCAAGTGTTGTTCGTTTACGTCCACGTCGTCCGCCCTGGACCCCAACTTGACCACCGTAACGGAGTGGCAAGTTGGGTGACCGAATTTCGAACAGCTGGACTTGCGGCCATAAAAACTTTGAAGGATTTTGTTGAGCATGGATGCGAAAACTAAGAGTGAAGATGAGAGTGACGCGAAGGCGTCGAGGCCCGGGACTCCAACCCCGGGCGGGAGGGAATTGCGGGTGTCGTTGTCGCGCTGCGACACCCGCAATTCGCTCTCGGAAAGCGCGATTAAATGCGACTGGCAGCGGCTGTCGGACTCCGATAGCAGCTGCCAGTCAATGATGACGGTTTCCTCCCGTCCCTCCCCGACTCCCAAGTTGTGGCAGCGCAAGCGCTGCAACAGTAAAAACCCTGGGGAGTCGGGCAGCGACGGTGAGGAGTCGGCTGGCCCCAGCACCATCAGGGGCCAGCCCGGTAAAAGAGGGCGTGGGCGCCCTCCAACGACCGGCCAGTATGTTGGCCTAGCCCAAGCCAGGGCAAACTATATTGCGGCCCAGGAACGCGAGCTCGAGCTCCAAGCGGAGGAAGAGCTCGCGCGGGACGAATTCCGGGCGAAGGAGGAGGAACGTCTGAGGCAGGAGGAGACGCGACGTTCCTTCCTCCGAAAATCCCCGACGCTGGAGGAGGCGTCGACGTCGGCAGCTGCTCCTGTCCTTAGGTGCGAGCAGCTGTCGAAGGCGGTAGAGGAGGCGGTGAAGGCGATCGATACGATCGCCTTCAAATCCTCCCGCCTGAAGGGCCAGAGCGTCCAGGGCCTGCGGAGTGCCGCCGGGTCGATCCTGGAGCATATGCGAGAGATGGCCTCCCTCAAGTGCAGCGACGAGGTCATGCGCTTGAAGGGAGAACTCGCGGCCGTGCGTGGCCAGATGGAGGAATTGAGGCGCCAGTTGAGCGCCGCTCCAACACCGTCGGCGGGGCTGTCGCGTGATGAGGTGCTGTACCTCATCGACGCGCGCCGCGCCGGCTTTGAGGATCGGCTGCTCCCGGCGCCTCGGTTGCGTCCTCCGCTCGCGGCGGATGCACGCAACGATGCCCGCATGGCCGGTGCTCCGGCACCTGGCGGTGCACCTGTCGCCCAGTCAACGGGCCCTTCCGTCGGCGCCTCAGCGCCCACGCGCTCAAAGCGCAAGGCCGCTGGCGCCTCTGCCGCCGCGCCTCTACCTGCCGTCCCCTCCACATCTGTGGTGGAGGTGACGGAATCTGTTGTGGCCGTTCCGCCGGCCTCTTCTTCTTCTCCCTCAAAGGGGAAGAAGAACAAAAAGACAAGGAGGAGCGCCGCGGCGCGTGAAGTGGAGGCGACGCGCAGAGAGCGCCAGTCGGCCTCAACCCAACCGGCCCCGGCTTCCACGTCTCAGTCCCAAACTGAGACGTGGAACAACGTCGTCAAGCGGCCGAAGAAACCCGCTAATGCGCCCGCTAGGGCACCCGCGAAGCCAGGCGCAAAGAAGAGCGCCCCGAATCTCCGCTCACCGCGAACCGCAGCGGTGGTTATTACGCTGCAGCGGGAGGCGGAGGTTCGGGGCGTGACATACGCCGAAAAGCTTGCCGAGGCTGAGAGGTCAATCGGCCTTAAAAGCCTCGGCATCGACGGCCTGCGCTTCCGCACTGCAGCCACCGGGGGACGTATCCTCGAGGTGGCTGGTGCGGAGAGGAGCGCGAAAGCGGACGCATTAGCGGAAAAACTAAGGCAGTCCCTCGGCGACGACGTCCGTATCGCCAGGCCGGAGAAGTGCGCGGAGCTGCGCATCTCCGGTCTCGGCGATTCAGCGACGAAGGAGGTTGTGGCGCGGGTGGTGGCGGACGTTGGAGGTTGCGCCATCACCAGCGTCGTTGTTGGTTCTATTGTCCGCCAGGCAAGCAGAGAGGGCACGGCGTGGGTGAAGTGCCCCGTCGCAGCTGCCAAACTAGTTACGGATGGCCGCGCCCTAGTCATCGGTTGGACCCGCGTCCGTGCGGTCCTTTTGGACCCCAGGCCGCAGCGATGCTTCCGCTGCCTGGATGTGGGGCACGTGGGGGCCAGGTGTGCTGCGGGAGTTGATCGCAGCGCCCTGTGCTTCCGCTGCGGGCAGCCCGGCCACAAAGCGGCCGGCTGCGCCGCGGATCCGCACTGCCCCGTGTGTGCGGCGGCGGGAGAGACCGCTGCGCACCGCCTGGGCGCCAAGGCTTGCCTGGCGGCGTCAAAGAAGCGGCGTCGTCGCCGAGGAGGAGTCGGTGGGAGGCGGGTCGGGCCGGTTGCGGACCCCGCTCCCACCCAAGCTGAGGAGGTTATGGACACCGCTCAATCCTAGATGTCCACATTCTCGGTCCTGCAGGCCAACGTCAGGCACTGCGCTGCGGCCCAGGATGTTTTGATCCAGTCCGTAGCGCAGTGGCAGACGACCGTGGCTGTAGTCGCCGAACCGTACGCGGTTCGTGCCCGTGATGATTGGGCCAGCGACCGCGACGGTGAAGTGGCTATCGTCTCCCAGCGGGGCGCCTTTGATAGGGTGTCCCAAGGACGAATGTGCGTCCTCGCGCTGCTGGGAGACGCTGCAGTGATCGGGGTGTACTGTCCGCCCAGGAAGACCCGTGCTCAATTTGAGCAGTTACTCGTTGAGCTCGGGGCTCTTGTGGCGGAAGCACACCCCACCCCGCTCGTCGTCGTCGGGGACTTCAACGCCCACTCTACCGCGTGGGGATCTCCGGCGACGGACTTGCGGGGGGAGTTGTTGGAGGATTGGGCGGTGTCCATGGATCTGGTGCTGCTAAATCAGGGGACGGTCCCCACGTACGTGGGGGATAACGGGAACACGTCAATCGTGGACGTGTCCTTCGCCAGTTCTGGTCTGGCGAACCACGTACGTGGCTGGAGGGTGGTAACGGAGGTGGAGACGATGTCGGACCACCGGTATGTCCGGTTCGATATCGTCTCCCCCGCCCTGAGGGCTCAGGACCGTCCCCTGGCTGGTGAGGGCCCACGGTGGCGACTGAAATCGCTTAACCGGGAGCTGGCGGAAGAGGCGGCCATCGTCGAGCGATGGGCCGCGTTTGGCGGAAACCCGGACGTAGACGCGAGGTCGGAGCGGTTGTCCGAGGCTCTGACCCGCGTCTGCGATGCGGCGATGCGGAGGGCAGGATCAGTTCACCCGCGGCGGCGGGTGTACTGGTGGAACGACGACCTGGAGGGGCTGCGTGCTGCTAGTCACGCAGCCCAGCGTCGGTACACCCGCTACCGCGGTCGAAGAAACGGAAACCCTGTCCTCATGGAGGAGTTGCGCGCCGCATACCGGGACGCCCGAGCGGCCCTTCGCTCGGCAATCAAGGCCGCCAAAGATGAGTCGTGGAAGGTGTGGCTCGAGACGTTGAATGGAGATCCGTGGGGGCGCCCGTATAAGGCCGTGAGCGACAAACTCCGGCCTTATGCGCCCCCGCTTACCAGGTCTCTCGAGCCCACCTTCGTAACAGAGATCGTCAGCTCCCTCTTCCCTGCGCGGGAAGAGTGGGTCCCGCCGAGTATGGCAGCACCAGAGGGAACGCCGGCTGACACGGAGGCGATCCCGCCCGTGTCCGATGCCGAGTTGGGGGCGGCGGTTCTCAAGCTCAAGTTGAGACACCGCGCCCCAGGTCCGGACGGCATCCCAGGGCGGGTCGTCGCCCTGGTCATGCCGGCGTTCGAAGAAGAGACGCTCTCCCTGATGTCGGAGTGTTTGGCGTCGGGTAGAGTCCCGCGAACGTGGAAGACGGGGAAGCTCGTGCTGCTCAGGAAGCACGGGCGCCCCGTCGAGTCGCCGTCGGCCTACCGCCCTATTGTTCTGCTCGGCGAGATGAGCAAGCTTTTTGAGCGGGTGCTCGCTGCTCGTCTCGTCGAGCACCTTGAGAGGGCGGGGCCCAACCTTGACGGCGGCCAGTACGGGTTCCGTCGCGGGCGGTCTACCCTGGACGCCATCTCCCGACTCAGGGACAGCGTCCAAGAGGCGGTCGGTCGGGGGGAGGTGTTGTTGGCGGTGTCGCTGGACATCGCGAACGCCTTCAACACCATCCCCTGGCAGACCATCGCCGAGGCGCTGAGGTACCACAAGATCCCGTGGTACCTCAGGCGCGTCCTTGCGGACTATTTCGTGGACCGGGCCATTATCTACCCGGCCCGGTCGGGAATAGTCCGCAAGGAGATGTCGTGCGGTGTTCCACAGGGGTCGGTGCTTGGTCCGCTCCTGTGGAACATTGGCTATGACTGGGTCCTGCGCGGTGCAACTCTTACGGGGGTCGGCATTATCTGTTACGCCGACGACACCCTCGTCACCGCGCGGGGCCCAGAATTCAGGGACGCGAAGGTTCTGGCCACCGCGGGCGTTGCCCAGGTGGTCAGCCGCATCAGGGCGCTGGGACTCCAGGTGGCTCTCGATAAGTCCGAGGCCGTGTTCTTCCACGGGCCTCGTCGGGGGCCACCTCGAGATTCCGCCATTGTGGTGAGCGGCACCCCCATCGCTATCGGGGAGACCATGAAGTACCTAGGATTGGTCCTCGATAGCCGATGGGGTTTCGTCGAGCACTTCCGGCGCCTGGCACCCAAACTGGTGTCATACGCCGGAAGGCTGGCGCGGCTGCTCCCCAATAAAGGGGGGCCGGAAAGTGCATGTCGCCGTCTCTACGACGGTGTAGTGCGCTCCAAGGCGCTCTACGGAGCGCCTATTTGGTCGGACGCTCTCTGCGCCAAAACCATCCCCCTGCTGCGGAGACCGCAGCGGGTGATTGCGCAGAGGGCGGCGCGAGCGTACTGCACCGTCTCTTACGAGGCGGCGTGCTTAATTGGCGGAAGCCCCCCGTGGGATCTCGAGGCTGGAGTCCTCAAGCGCGTCTACGACGAAAGCGCCCTGGTGCGGATAAATGGAGGTCGCCCACTCCCGGACGAGATCGATCGCTGGAGACAGTCTGCTCGCGACGATCTCTTCCGGAAGTGGGCCAATAGGATTGAGTGTCCCTCCGCGAGCGTGCGGCTCGTGGGGGCTGTCCGGCCCGTTCTTCGGCCTTGGGTAGAGAGGGCGCACGGTGCGCCGACGTACCACCTCACTCAGCTCCTCACAGGACATGGCTGTTTCGCCAAGTACCTGTGGGAGGTGGTGGGTGTGGAGTCGGACCCCGTGTGCCGTCACTGCCCAAGTGGCGCCGTGGACTCGGCGGAGCACACACTCGCCGAGTGCGCGGCGTGGGACGGGCCGCGAGTCGCCCTCACGGGCCATGTTGGATTGGATTTGTCGCTGCCGGCTGTGGTGCGAGCCATGGTCGGCAGCCAAGAGTGCTGGGCCGCCGTCACCTCGTTTGCTTGTGAGGTGATGGCGGCCAAGAGAGAGGAGCTGCGGGTGCGGGAGCGTGCAGGTCAAACGCTCCCGCCTCGCCGTCCGGTTCGGGGGCGCCGCATGGCGGCGTTCGTGCGCGCCCCCGACTAGTGTTGTTCCGGTGGGTGGTGGTCGGGGGACCTCACCCACCGATGATCGTTTGGCGGAAGGTACCTCCCCGTGTTCCGGAGGTGCCTTAGTGCCCGCCCGCTCGGCCGCTCTCTGCCCCCTCTGCTTTCAGAGGGACGTTCGAGGGCGGTGCGATGCGGGCTTGTTTGTTTCTTCAGCTCCTTAGGGAGCTCCGGGGGGCAGACCATCTGGCCCCCCGAGGAGAGCCCCAACCCTACGGGGCATCCCTAGCCGGGTCGACGTAGAATCTTCAACTTCATATCCTTCGGCCCGGCTATAGGGTGAGTCGGAACACCGCGGGGTTTAGTGGGTAGGACGGTCCCTTCTTCCGGGACCGGTGAGTCCCACACACCGTCCCAGCTACCCCCGTAGCTGGGATGACGGTGCCTAAATGCATTCCCCGCGTCAACAAAAAAAAAAAAAAAAAAAAAAAAAAAAAAACCTAACCTAACCTAACCTAACCTAACCTAACCTAACCTGGGGCGGGGCCCCAAGTGTCGATTGCATACGTCCACGTCGTCCGCCCTGGACCCCAACTTGACCACCGTAACGGAGTGGCAAGTTGGGTGACCGAACTGCATCGACTGCACTTGTGGCCATAAAAATCTATTAATCTCGGTGTTTCATAATGGATACGAACACGAACAATATCGAAGGTGACGCGAAAGTGTCGAGGCCCGGGACTCCAACCCCGGGCGAGAAGGAGCTGCGGGTGTCGCTGTCGCGCTGCGATACGACCCCGCAGGCTTCTGGAAGAATCAAATGCGACTGGCAGCGGCTGTCGGACTCAGATAGCAGCTGCCAGTCGATGATTACCGTTTCCTCCCGTCCCTCCCCGACCCCCAGGTTGTGGCAGCGCAAGCGCTGCAACAGTAAAAGCCCTGGGGAGTCGGGCAGCGACGGTGAGGAGTCGGCTGGCCCCAGCACCATCAGGGGCCAGCCCGTGAAAAGAGGGCGTGGGCGCCCTCCAACGACGGGCCAGTATGTTGGCCTGGCCCGAGCCAAGGCCAACTATATTGCGGCCCAGGAGCGCGAGCTCGAACTCCAAGCGGAGGAAGAGCTCGCGCAGGCCGCACACGAAGCGTCGGAGGAGCGTCGGCGGCGGGAGGAGAGGCGACTCTCCTTCCTCCGCAAATCCCCGACAATGGAGGAGGAGGCGTCGACGTCGGCAGCTGCTCCGGTATTGCGGTGCGAGCAGCTGTCGAAGGCGGTAGAGGAGGCGGTGAAGGCGATCGATACGATCGCCTACAAATCCTCCCGCCTGAAGGGCCAGAGCGTCCAGGGCCTGCGGAGTGCCGCCGGGTCGATACTGGAGCACATGCGAGAGATGGCCTCCCTCAAGTGCAGTGACGAGGTCATGCGCTTGAAGGGAGAACTCGCGGCCGTGCGTGGCCAAATGGAGGAGTTGAGGCGCCAGTTGAGCGCCGCTCCAACACCGTCGGCGGGGCTGTCGCGTGATGAGGTGCTGTTCCTCATCGACGCGCGCCGCGCCGGCTTTGAGGATCGGCTGCTCCCGGCGCCTCGGTTGCGTCCTCCCCTAGCGGCGGACGCACGCAACGCTGCCCGCATGGCCGGTGCTCCGGCACCTGGCGGTGCACCTGTCGCCCAGTCATCGGGCCCTTCCGTCGGCGCTTCGGCGCCCGCGCGCTCAAAGCGCAAGGCCGCTGGCGCCTCTGCCGCCGCGCCTCTACCTGCTGTCCCCTCCACATCTGTGGTGGAGGATTCTGTCGCGGCCGTTCCGTCGGCCTCTTCTTCTTCTCTCCCAACTCAGGGGGAGAAGAAGAACAGAAGGAAGAAGAAGAGCGCTGCGGCGCGTGAGGTGGAGGCGACGCGCCAAGAGCGTCAGTCGGCCTTAAATCAACCGGCCCCAGCTTCCACGTCTCAGTCCCAAACTGAGACGTGGAACAACGTTGTCAAGCGGCCGAAGAAACCCGCTAATGCGCCCGCTAGGGCACCCGCGAAGACAGGCGCAAAGAAGAGCGCCCCGAATCTCCGCGCACCGCGAACCGCAGCAGTGGTTATAACGCTGCAGCGGGAAGCGGAGGTTCGGGGCGTGACTTACGCCGAAAAACTTGCCGAGGCTGAGAGGTCAATCGACCTCAAAAGCCTCGGCATCGACGGCCTGCGCTTCCGCACTGCAGCCACCGGGGGACGTATCCTCGAGGTGGCTGGTGCGGAGAGGAGTGCCAAAGCGGACGCATTGGCGGAAAAATTAAGGGCGTCCCTCGGCGACGACGTTCGTGTCGCCAGGCCGGAGAAGTGCGCGGAGCTGCGCATCTCCGGTCTGGGCGATTCAGCAACCAAGGAGGTCGTGGCGCGGGTGGTGGCGGAAGTTGGAGGGTGCGCCGCCACCAGCGTCACCGTTGGTCAGATCACTCGCCAGGCAGCAAGGGAGGGCACGGCGTGGGTCAAGTGCCCGGTTGCGGCGGCCAAGCTAATCACAGATGGCCGCCCTCTAACAATTGGATGGACCCGCGTTCGTGCGGTCCTTATGGACCCCAGGCCGCAGCGATGCTTCCGCTGCCTGGATGTGGGGCATGTGGGGGCCAGGTGTGCTGCGGGAGTTGACCGCAGCGCCCTGTGCTTCCGCTGCGGGCAGCCCGGCCACAAGGCGGCCGGCTGCGCCGCGGAACCGCACTGCCCCGTGTGTGCGGCGGCGGGAGAGACCGCTGCGCACCGCCTGGGCGCCAAGGCTTGCCTGGCGGCGTCGAAAAAGCGGCGTCGTCGCCGAGGAGGAGTCGGTGGGAAGCGGGTCGGGCCGGTCGCGGACCCTGCTCCCACCCAATCGTTGGAGGTTATGGACACTGCTCAATCCTAGATGTCCACATTCTCGATCCTGCAGGCCAACGTCAGGCACTGCGCTGCGGCCCAGGATGTTTTGATCCAGTCCGTAGCGCAGTGGCAGACGACCGTGGCTGTAGTCGCCGAACCGTACGCGGTTCGTGCCCGCGATGATTGGGCTAGCGACCGCGACGGTGAGGTGGCTATCGTCTCCCAGCGGGGCGCCTTTGACAGGGTGTCAAAAGGACGAATGTGCGTCCTCGCGCTGCTGGGAGACGCTGCAGTGATCGGGGTGTACTGTCCGCCCAGGAAGACCCGTGCTCAATTTGAGCAGTTACTCGTTGAGCTCGGGGCTCTTGTGGCGGAAGCACACCCCACCCCGCTCATCGTCGTCGGGGACTTCAACGCCCACTCTACGGCGTGGGGATCTCCGGCGACGGACTTGCGGGGGGAGTTGTTGGAGGATTGGGCGGTGTCCATGGATCTGGTGCTGCTAAATCAGGGGACGGTCCCCACGTACGTGGGGGAGAACGGGAACACGTCCATCGTGGACGTGTCCTTCGCCAGTTCTGGCCTGGCGAACCACGTACGTGGCTGGAGGGTGGTAACGGAGGTGGAGACGATGTCGGACCACCGGTATGTCCGGTTCGATATCGTCTCCCCCGCCCTGAGGACCCAGGATCGTCCCCTGGCCGGTGAGGGCCCACGGTGGCGCTTAAAAACGCTGAACCGGGAGCTGGCAGAAGAGGCGGCCATCGTCGAGCGATGGGCCGCGTTTGGCGGAAACCCGAGCGTGGACGCGAGGTCGGAGCGGTTATCTGAGGCTCTGACTCGCGTCTGCGATGCGGCGATGCGAAGGGCAGGGTCTGTCCAGCCGCGGCGGCGGGTGTATTGGTGGAACGACAACCTTGAAGGGCTGCGTGCTGCTAGTCACGCAGCCCAACGAAGATACACCCGCTACCGCGGTCGTAGGGCCGGAAACCCTGTCCTCGTGGAGGAGTTGCGCGCCGCATACCGGGACGCCCGAGCGGCCCTTCGCTCGGCGATCAAGGCCGCCAAAGACGAGTCGTGGAAGGTGTGGCTCGAGACTTTAAATGGAGATCCGTGGGGGCGCCCGTATAAGGTCGTGAGCGACAAACTCCGGCCTTATGCGCCCCCGCTCACCAGGTCTCTCGAGCCCACCTTCGTGAATGATGTTGTCAGCTCCCTCTTCCCTGCGCGGGAAGAGTGGGTCCCGCCGAGCATGGCGGCACCAGACGGAACGCCGGCTGACACGGAGGCGATCCCGCCCGTGTCCGATGCCGAGTTGGGGGCGGCGGTTCTCAAGCTCAAGTTGAGACACCGCGCCCCCGGTCCGGACGGCATCCCAGGGCGGGTCGTCGCCCTGGTCATGCCGGCGTTCGAAGAAGAGACGCTCTCCCTGATGTCGGAGTGTTTGGCGTCGGGTAGGGTCCCGCGAACGTGGAAGACGGGGAAGCTCGTGCTGATCAAGAAGCACGGGCGCCCCGTCGAGTCGCCGTCGGCCTACCGCCCTATTGTTCTGCTCGGCGAGATGAGCAAGCTTTTCGAGCGGGTGCTCGCTGCTCGTCTCGTCGGGCACCTTGAGGGGGCGGGGCCCAACCTCGACGGCGGCCAGTACGGGTTCCGTCGCGGGCGGTCTACCCTAGACGCCATCTCCCGACTCAGGGACAGCGTCGAAGAGGCGGTCGGTCGGGGGGAGGTGTTGTTGGCGGTGTCGCTGGACATCGCGAACGCCTTCAACACCATCCCCTGGCAGACCATCGCCGAGGCGCTGAGGTACCACAAGGTCCCGTGGTACCTCAGGCGCGTCCTTGCGGACTATTTCGTGGACCGGGCCATTATCTACCCGGCCCGGTCGGGAATAGTCCGCAGGGAGATGTCGTGCGGTGTTCCACAGGGGTCGGTGCTTGGTCCGCTCCTGTGGAACATCGGCTATGACTGGGTCCTGCGCGGTGCAACTCTAACGGGGGTCGGCATTATATGCTACGCCGACGACACCCTCGTCACCGCGCGGGGCCCAGAATTCAGGGACGCGAAGGTTCTGGCCACCGCGGGCGTTGCCCAGGTGGTCAGCCGCATCAGGGCGCTGGGACTCCAGGTGGCTCTCGAAAAGTCCGAGGCCGTGTTTTTCCACGGGCCTCGGCGGGGGCCACCTCGAGATTCCTTCATTGTGGTGAGCGGCACCCCCATCGCTATCGGGGAGACCATGAAGTACCTAGGATTGGTCCTCGATAGTCGATGGGGTTTCGTCGAGCACTTCCGGCGCCTGGCACCCAAACTGGTGTCATACGCCGGAAGGCTGGCGCGGCTGCTCCCCAATAAAGGGGGGCCGGAAAGTGCATGTCGCCGTCTCTATGACGGGGTAGTGCGCTCCAAGGCGCTCTACGGAGCGCCCATTTGGGCGGATGCTCTCTGCGCCAAAACCATCCCCCTGCTGCGGAGACCGCAGCGGGTGATTGCGCAGAGGGCTGCGAGAGCGTACTGCACCGTCTCTTACGAGGCGGCGTGTCTAATTGGCGGAAGCCCCCCGTGGGATCTCGAGGCTGGAGTCCTCACTCGCGTGTATAACGAAAGCGCCCTGGTGCGGATTAATGGAGGTCGCCCACTCCCGGACGAGATCGATCGCTGGAGACAGTCTGCTCGCGACGATCTCTTCCGGAAGTGGGCCAATAGGTTGGTCGTTCCCTCTGCGAGCGCGCGGCTCGTGGGGGCTGTCCGGCCCGTTCTTCGGCCTTGGGTGGAGAGGGCGCACGGTGCGCCGACGTACCACCTCACTCAGCTCCTCACAGGACATGGCTGTTTCGCCAAGTACCTGTGGGAGGTGGTGGGTGTGGAGTCGGACCCCGTGTGCCGTCACTGCCCAAGTGGCGCCGTGGACTCGGCTGAGCACACACTCGCCGAGTGCGCGGCGTGGGACGGGCCGCGAGTCGCCCTCACGGGCCGTGTTGGAAACGATTTGTCGCTGCCGGCCGTGGTGAGAGCCATGGTCGGCAGCCAGGAGTGTTGGGCCGCCGTCACCTCGTTTGCTTGTGAGGTGATGGCGGCCAAGAGAGAAGAGTTGCGGGTGCGGGAGCGTGCAGGTCAAACGCTCCCGCCTCGTCGTCCGGTTCGGGGGCGTCGCATGGCTCAATTCATGCGCGCTCCCGACTAGTGTTGTCCCGGTGGGTGGTGGTCGGGGGACCTCACCCACCGATGATCGTTTGGCGGAAGGCACCTCCCCGTGTTCCGGAGGTGCCTTAGTGCCCGCCCGCTCGGCCGCTCTCTGCCCCCTCTGCTTTCAGAGGGACGTACGAGGGCGGTGCGATGCGGGCTTGTTTTCTTCAGCTCCTTAGGGAGCTCCGGGGGGCCGACCATCTGGTCCCCCGAGGAGAGCCCCAACCCTACGGGGCATCCCTAGCCGGGTCGACGTAGAATCTTTAATTTCATATCCTTCGGCCCGGCTATAGGGTGAGTCGGAACACCGCGGGGTTTAGTGGGTAGGACGGTCCCTTCTTCCGGGACCGGTGAGTCCCACACACCGTCCCAGCTACCCCCGTAGCTGGGATGACGGTGCCTAAATGCATTCCCCGCGTCAACAAAAAAAAAAAAAAAAAAAAAAAAAAAAAAAAAAAAAAAAAAAAAAAAAAAAAAAAAAAAACCTAACCTAACCTAACCTAACCTAACCTAGGGATGCGGGGTCCTACTAACATCTTAAGGACCCCAATGGGTCGGATCCTCCTCGTGGTGCATCCTGGGCAACGGAGTAGCGACCACTCCCCTTCCTCTGTGGGGGAGTTGTGCTACTCTGGCTAATTCCGGCCGAGGCGGGAGTAACCCACCTGTGGGTTGCTCGGTGGTGTGTGTTGCTGCCGGCCGTGCCGTTATTCACGGCCGGCAGCAGCAATGATGGGTCGCCGTCGCTTCGCCTCCTTTGCTGGCGAGACGATGGCGGCAAAGTGGGAGAGGCACTGCGTGGGGGGCGGGAGTTTGGATAATGCTCCCGCTCTGCCGTGCAGTTCGGGGGCGCCGCGGTGAGGAGTTACTGCGCGCCCCCGATTGTTTCTTGACCGTGGGCGTAAGGTCGGGGGACCCCGCCCACCAACGGTCACATGGCGGTGGGCACCTTTTCCGTGTTCCAGGGGTGCCCATTAGCGCACGCCTGCGCCAGCCGCTCTCTGTCTCCTCTATTACAGAGGGGCGCTCGAGAGCGGTGCAGGCGTGGACTTCAGCTCCTTAGGGAGCTTTGGGGAGCCGCCCATCTGGCTCCCCCGAGGAGAGCCCCGAATAAACGGGGCGCCCCTAGCCGGGTCGACGTGAATAATCTTTTGATATCCCTCGGCCCGGCTAAAGGGTGAGGAGGAACACCGCGGGGTTTAGTGGGTAGGACGGTCCATTCCGGACCGGGCCGGGAGTCCCACACACCATCCCAGCTGCCCCCGCAGCTGGGATGAAGGCGCGTAAATGCGTTCCCCGCGTCAACAAAAAAAAAAAAAAAACCTAACCTAACCTAACCTAACCTAACCTAACCTAACCTTCCACACGTACGTGGGGGACAATGGCAACAGGTCCATTGTTGACCTGTCCTTTGCCAGTTCTGGCCTGGCGAACCACGTACGTGGCTGGAGGGTGGTCACGGAGGTGGAGACGATGTCGGACCACCGGTATGTCCGATTTGATATCGTCTCCCCCGCCCTGAGGACCCACGATCGTCCCCTGGCCGGTGAGGGCCCACGGTGGCGCTTAAACACGCTGAACCGGGAGCTGGCAGAAGAGGCGGCCATCGTCGAGCGATGGGCCGCGTTTGGCGGAAACCCGAGCGTGGACGCGAGGTCGGAGCGGTTATCTGAGGCTCTGACTCGCGTCTGCGATGCGGCGATGCGAAGGGCAGGGTCTGTCCAGCCGCGGCGGCGGGTGTATTGGTGGAACGACAACCTTGAAGGGCTGCGTGCTGCTAGTCACGCAGCCCAACGAAGATACACCCGCTACCGCGGTCGTAGGGCCGGAAACCCTGTCCTCGTGGAGGAGTTGCGCGCCGCATACCGGGACGCCCGAGCGGCCCTTCGCTCGGCGATCAAGGCCGCCAAAGACGAGTCGTGGAAGGTGTGGCTCGAGACTTTAAATGGAGATCCGTGGGGGCGCCCGTATAAGGCCGTGAGCGACAAACTCCGGCCTTATGCGCCCCCGCTCACTAGGTCTCTCGAGCCCACCTTCACTAGTGAAGTTGTCAGCTCCCTCTTCCCTGCGCGGGAAGAGTGGGTCCCGCCGTGTATGGCGGCACCAGATGGAACGCCGGCTGACACGGAGGCGATTCCGCCCGTGTCCGATGCCGAGTTAGGGGCAGCGGTTCTCAAACTCAAGATGAGACACCGCGCCCCCGGTCCGGACGGCATCCCAGGGCGGGTCGTCGCCCTGGTCATGCCGGCGTTCGAAGAAGAGACGCTCTCCCTGATGTCGGAGTGTTTGGCGTCGGGTAGAGTCCCGCGAACGTGGAAGACGGGGAAGCTCGTGCTGCTTAAGAAGCACGGGCGCCCCGTCGAGTCGCCGTCGGCCTACCGCCCCATTGTTCTGCTCGGCGAGATGAGCAAGCTTTTCGAGCGGGTGCTCGCTGCTCGTCTCGTCGGGCACCTTGAGGGGGCTTGTTCCCTCTGCGAGCGCGCGGCTCGTGGGGGCTGTCCGGCCCGTTCTTCGGCCTTGGGTGGAGAGGGCGCACGGTGCGCCGACGTACCACCTCACTCAGCTCCTCACAGGACATGGCTGTTTCGCCAAGTACCTGTGGGAGGTGGTGGGTGTGGAGTCGGACCCCGTGTGCCGTCACTGCCCAAGTGGCGCCGTGGACTCGGCTGAGCACACACTCGCCGAGTGCGCGGCGTGGGACGGGCCGCGAGTCGCCCTCACGGGCCGTGTTGGAAACGATTTGTCGCTGCCGGCCGTGGTGAGAGCCATGGTCGGCAGCCAGGAGTGTTGGGCCGCCGTCACCTCGTTTGCTTGTGAGGTGATGGCGGCCAAGAGAGAAGAGTTGCGGGTGCGGGAGCGTGCAGGTCAAACGCTCCCGCCTCGTCGTCCGGTTCGGGGGCGTCGCATGGCTCAATTCATGCGCGCTCCCGACTAGTGTTGTCCCGGTGGGTGGTGGTCGGGGGACCTCACCCACCGATGATCGTTTGGCGGAAGGCACCTCCCCGTGTTCCGGAGGTGCCTTAGTGCCCGCCCGCTCGGCCGCTCTCTGCCCCCTCTGCTTTCAGAGGGACGTACGAGGGCGGTGCGATGCGGGCTTGTTTTCTTCAGCTCCTTAGGGAGCTCCGGGGGGCCGACCATCTGGTCCCCCGAGGAGAGCCCCAACCCTACGGGGCATCCCTAGCCGGGTCGACGTAGAATCTTTAATTTCATATCCTTCGGCCCGGCTATAGGGTGAGTCGGAACACCGCGGGGTTTAGTGGGTAGGACGGTCCCTTCTTCCGGGACCGGTGAGTCCCACACACCGTCCCAGCTACCCCCGTAGCTGGGATGACGGTGCCTAAATGCATTCCCCGCGTCAACAACAAAAAAACCTAACCTAACCTGGGGTGCTAGGTCGGGGAACCTCCTCGTGAGCTTGGACCGGTTTCCTATCCCTTCGGGCTATATGCCCGGGGGGAGTGGCGACTGGACCAAGACGGTGCATCCTGGATAGTCGGCTAACAGGCGCAGCGCTGGAGTCTGCTGCCCCTGTAAGTCGATGAACCAATATCCCGACAACCGACCCCATGACGAAGGGGGTCGTGGTATGGTGGGCCTGCTAGGCCTGCGGTTGCGGCGTTCACTGCCGTAACAAATGGCGTCCGCTCCCGGCTACGGCCGGTAGAAGCGCTTTTGTTCGTCGGTCTTTCCGACCGAAGCCGACCCCATTGCACGAGGGGGTCGTGGTATGGCGGGCCTGCAAGGCCCGCGGTGTTGCGACAGCTCCCGGATACCCGGTGGAAGCGTCGCAACTTTCTTGGCGAGGTTTGCTCCCGGCTGCGGCCGGTTGGAGCAAGTTGCTGTGCGGCAGCGGCCGCATGTGCGGCTGTTCCGCCTGTGCGGCTGATTTCGCCTGTACGGCAGTCGTATGTATGTGCGGCAGTTAAGCCCCTCGGCACGCGGCAGCTTGAGATGCTGCGTGTGGGCTTCTGTCTGCCTGTACGACTGGTCCGTCTGTGCGGCCGTTCCGCCTGTGCGGCCCTTCCGTCCGTGCGGCCGCTCCGTGCAGCATTGGTCGGGGTGTGTGTTACGGCGCATCTGCGACGTTTCTTGCCGTCATTTGACGGAGTTGACCCCATTGCACGAGGGGGTCGTGGAATGGCGGGCCTTCAAGGCCCGCGTTTACGCGAGGTATGCTCCCGGCTGCGGCCGGTTAGAGCGAGTTTGCTGTGTGGCAGTGGCCGCATATGCGGCTGTTCCGCCTGTGCGGCTGATTTCGCCTGTACGGCAGCTGTATGTATGTGCGGCAGTTAAGCCCCTCGGCACGCGGCAGCTTGGGCGGCTGCTGCGTGTGGGCTTCTGCCTGCCTGTACGGCTGGTCCGTCTGTGCGGCCGTTCCGCCTGTGCGGCCCTTCCGCCTGTGTGACCGCTCCGCACAGCATCAGTTTTTGGCCGTGGGCGTAAGGTCGGGGGACCGCGCCCATTGACCGCCATATGGCGGAAGACACCTCCCCGTGTTCCGTAGGTGTCTTTAGTGCCCGCCCGCTCGGCCGCTCTCTACCCCTTCTGCTTGCAGAAGGGCGCTCGAGAGTGGTGCGATGCGGGCTTGTTTTCTTCAGCTCCTTAGGGAGCTCTGGGGGGCCGACCATCTGGTCCCCCGAGGAGAGCCCCAACCCTACGGGGCATCCCTAGCCGGGTCGACGTAGAATCTCTTTTTCATATCCATCGGCCCGGCTATAGGGTGAGTCGGAACACCGCGGGGTTTAGTGGGTAGGACGGTCCCTGTTTCCGGGACCGGTGCATCCTGGATAGTCGGCTAACAGGCGCAGCGCTAAAATCTGCTGCCCCTGTAAGTCGATGAACCAATATCCCGACAGCCGACCCCATTGCACGAGGGGGTCGTGGTCTGGCGGGCCTGCTAGGCCCGCGGTGTCGCAGTATGTTAAGTGCCGCGACAATATTGTGACGTCCGCTCTCGGCTACGGCCGGTTGAAGCGCTGTGTGCAGCTGTGTTTGTTGGTCATTTTTCCGACCAAAGCTGACCCCATTGCACGAGGGGGTCGTAGTTTGGCGGGCCTGCAAGGTCTGCGGCGTCGTGGCTGCTCCCAGAGATCGGTAGTAGCGCCGCGACGTAACTTGTTGTCGTACGCTCCCGGCTACGGCCGGTAGAAGCGGAGAGAGTCGGTGACGCGTAGGCCTACTGCTCGCGCAGGGGTCTGCACCTGCGTCGGTGTTGGGGAGGACCAGCCACCCTCCTCGCGTTCCGTAATCCCCAAGGTCATCGCAACCATCTGACTGGTGGCTCCAGTCGGTACGTGGTGTCCTTAGGGACCGGAGGGCTTGCCTTTATTGGCCGGCCCGCGACAAGGACAGTCTTTAACACCCGACAGCGAAGTCGTTAAAACCTGTACGGGCACCTGGCGAACCCTACAGTATGTAGCCCGCTCCCTGGAATGAGCGTCACCCAGGGAGTGTACCTTTTCGTCTCATACTCGTGGGAACTGTATGGATAAATTAAATGAAAACTTATTTTTTAAAACGGATACTGGCAATTTCAAAACGGACAACCGATCGCAAAGCGAAGTGGCTGAAGAAGGAAAAGCGGTGAGACCCGGGACCCCAATCTCGGGTCTTAAAGAAGTCAAGGTGGCGCTGTCGCGTTGCGACGCCGTCACTTTGAGGTGTGACGAGCAGATGCTGTCGGAGTCCGACAGCAGCTGCAAGTCGAAGAAGACGGTTTCGTCCCGTCACTCTCCGACCCCAAGGCTGTGGCAGCGTAAGCGCTGCAACAGCAAAAGTCCTGGGGAGTCGGACAGTGACGGAGACGAGTCGGCTGGCTCCAACACCATCCGGGGCCAGCCCGGTAAACGAGGGCGTGGCCGCCCGCCTACGACAGGGCAGTACGTCGGCCTGGCGAAAGCCAAGGCTGACCTCGTCGCGGCCGAAGAGCGCGAGCTCGAGCAACAGGCGGAGCGGGAGCTCGCGCAAGAAGAGGAGAGAAGACGGCGGGAGGAGAGGCGAAACTCCTTCCTCCGCGAACAACCTGCGCCGGAAGAGGCGCCGACGTCGATGACTGTTCGGGGACCCAGATCCGAACAGTTATCGAAGGCGGTAGAGGAGGCTTGTGCGTATATTCAAGAAATAGCGTACAAGTCCTCCCGCCTGAAGGGACAGAGCGTCCAGGGGCTCAGGAGCGCGTCTGGCTCCATCCTGGAGCACGTGAGGGAGCTAGTCTCCCTCAAAGTAAATGACGAAGTTTTATATTTGAAAGGCGAGCTCCAATCTGTGCAAAAGGAGCTCGAGTGGATGAAGCGGCAGGCCAGCGCCGCTCCCCATCCACAACCGTCAATGACACGTGAGGAAATCATGTTCGTCATTGACGCGCGCTTCGGAGGGGTGGAAAACAGGCTACTGCCTGAGCCCCGGTTGCGTCCACCTCTAGCAGCGGACGCTCGCAATGCAGCCCGCAGTGCCGCTGCGGCTGCTGAGACTCCTGTCGGTCCTTCCACGGGCCCTGTCGTCGGCGCCTCTGCGCCTCCACGCCCTAAAAAAGGCAAGGGCAAAAAGTCGTCTGGCGCCCCTGCCGCCACGCAATCTTCTGCCGTCCCCTCCACATCTGGGGTGGAGGTGACGGACATGGATGTTGTCGAGGCCACTCCGCTGGCTCCTTCCTCTTCTGCCCCAAGCCAGGGGACGAGGAACAGAAAGAAGAAGAGTGCTGCGGCGCAGGAGGTGGAGGCTGCGCGCAGGGAGCGCCAGACGGCCACAACTGCCGAAACAGCACCCGTGACCCTGGCTCCAACCGAGTCGTGGAGCCAGGTCACGAAAAAGAAGAAGGTGACAGGTCCGGCGAAGGTAAAGACGCCGGCCAAATCATCCGCTAAGGCGCCCGCGAAGCCCGTCGCGAAAAAGAGCGTCCCGAACCTCCGCGCCCCGCGAACCGCAGCCGTAGTAATAACGCTGCAGCGGGAAGCGGAAGGGCGGGGCGTTACATACGCCGAAAAGCTTGCCGAGGCTGAGAGGTCGATCGACCTCAAAAGCCTCGGCATTGACGGGCTGCGCTTCCGCACTGCGGCCACTGGGGGTCGCATACTTGAGGTGGCGGGTGCGGATAGGGGCGCGAAAGCGGACGCCTTGGCGTCGAAGCTAAAAGAGTCCCTCGGCGACGACGTTCACATCGCCAGGCCGGAGAAGTGCGCGGAGCTGCGCATCTCCGGTCTAGGCGACTCAGCAACAAAGGAGGTTGTGGCGCGGGTGGTGGCGGACGTTGGAGGCTGCGCCGCCACCAGCGTCATCGTTGGAGATATCGCCCGCCAGGCAGGCAGAGAGGGCACGGCGTGGGTGAAGTGCCCAGTCGCGGCGGCCAAAATTATAACGGATGGCCGCGCCCTCGTGATCGGCTGGACCCGCGTCCGTGCGGTCCTCTTGGAGGCCAGGCCGCAGCGGTGCTTCCGCTGCTTAGACGTGGGGCACGTGGGGGCCAAGTGCGCTGCGGGTATCGACCGCAGCGCCCTCTGCTTCAGGTGTGGGCAGCCCGGCCACAAAGCGGCCGGCTGCAGTGCAGAGCCCAACTGCCCCGTGTGTGCTGCGGCGGGAGAGGCCGCTGCGCACCGCCTGGGCGTCAAGGTCTGTCTGGCGGCATCGAAAAAACGTTCGCGTCGTCGCCGAGGTGGTGTCAGTGGGAGGCGGGTCGGGCCGGTCGCGGACCCCGCTCCCACTCAACAAGTAGTGGAGGAGATGGACACCGCCCAAACCTAGATGTCCAACTCGAATTTCTCGATCCTGCAGGCCAACGTCAGGCACTGTGCTGCGGCCCAGGATGTCTTGCTCCAGTCCGTAGCACAGTGGCAGACGACCGTGGCTGTAGTCGCCGAACCGTACGTAGTCCGTGCCCGTGATGATTGGGCCGGAGACTGCGACGGTGAGGTGGCTATCGTCTCCCAGCAGGGCGCATTTGACAAAGTGTCAAAAGGACGAATGTGCGTCCTCGCGCTGCTGGGAGACGCTGCAGTGATTGGGGTGTACTGTCCGCCCAGGAAGACCCGTGCTCAATTTGAGCAGTTACTCGTTGAGCTCGGGGCTCTTGTGGCGGAAGCACACCCCACCCCGCTCATCGTCGCCGGGGACTTTAACGCCCACTCTACGGCGTGGGGATCTCCGGCGACGGACTTGCGGGGCGAGTTGGTCGAGGAATGGGCGGTGTCTAATGGCTTGGTGTTGCTCAACCAGGGGGCGGTCCACACGTACGTGGGGGAGACCGGGAACAGGTCTATTGTAGACCTGTCCTTCGCCAGTCCTAGCTTGGCGAACCACGTGCGTGGCTGGAGGGTGGTGACAGATGTGGAGACGATGTCGGATCATCGCTATATACGATTCGACATCGTCTCCCCCGCCCTAAGGACCCAGGATCGTCCCCTGGCCGGTGAGGGCCCACGGTGGCGTATCAAGACGCTAGACCGGGAACTGGCGAAAGAGGCGGCCATCGTCGAGCGATGGGCCGCGTTTGGCGGAAGCCCGGACGTGGACGCGAGGTCGGAGCGGCTGTCTGAAGCTCTGACTCGCGTCTGCGATGCGGCGATGCGGAGGGCAGGGCCAGTCCCACCGCGGCGGCGAGTGTACTGGTGGAACGACGACCTGTCGGGGCTGCGTGCTGAAAGCCACGCAGCCCAGCGGCGGTACACTCGCTACCGCGGTCGGAGAGATAGGAACCCTGTCCTCGAAGAAGAACTGCGCGCCGCATACCGGGACGCCCGAGCGGCCTTTCGCTCGGCGATAAAAACCGCAAAGGAGGACTCGTGGAAAGCGTGGCTCGAGACGCTAAATCAGGATCCGTGGGGGCGCCCGTATAAGGTCGTGAGCGACAAACTCCGGCCTTATGCGCCCCCACTCACAAAATCCCTCGAGCCCGCTTTCCTCGGGCAAATCGTCAGTTCCCTCTTCCCTGCGCGGGAAGAGTGGGTCCCACCACGAATGGCAGCACCAAGCCGTACGCCGGCAGACACTGAGGCGATCCCGCCCGTGTCCGATGTCGAACTGGGGGCGGCGGTCCTCAAGCTCCAACTGAGGAACCGCGCCCCTGGCCCGGACGGCATCCCAGGGCGGGTCGTCGCCCTGATCATGCCGGCGTTTGAGGAGGAGACACTGTCCCTCATGTCTGATTGTTTGGCGTCGGGTAGAGTTCCGCGAAATTGGAAAACGGGGAAGCTCGTGCTGTTGAAGAAGCACGGGCGCCCCGCCGAGTCGCCGTCGGCCTACCGCCCAATTGTTTTGCTCGGCGAGATGAGCAAGCTCTTTGAGCGGGTGCTCGCTGCTCGTCTCGTCGGGCACCTGGAGGGGGCGGGGCCCAACTTGAATGACGGCCAATACGGATTTCGTCGCGGACGATCTACCCTCGACGCCATCTCCCGACTGAGGGACAGCGTCCGAGAGGCGGTCGATCGGGGGGAGGTGTTGTTGGCGGTGTCGCTGGACATCGCGAACGCCTTCAACACCATCCCCTGGCCGACGATCGCCGAGGCGCTGAGGTACCACAACGTTCCGTGGTACCTCAGGCGCGTCCTTGCGGACTACTTCGTAGACCGGGCCATTTCTTATCCGACCCGGTCGACCGTAGTCCGCAGGGAGATGTCATGCGGTGTCCCACAGGGGTCGGTTCTTGGTCCGCTCCTGTGGAACATCGCATACGACTGGGTCTTGCGCGGTGCCACTCTTCGGGGGGTCGGCGTACTCTGCTACGCCGACGACACCCTGGTTACCGCGCGGGGCCCAGACTTTCGAGACGCGAAGGTCCTGGCCACCGCGGGCGTTGCCCAGGTGGTCAGCCGCATCAGGGCGCTGGGACTCCAGGTGGCCCTCGAAAAGTCCGAGGCCGTCTTCTTCTACGGACCTCGGCGGAGGGCCCCTCGAGATTCGGTGATTGTGGTGAGCGGCACCCCCATCGCTGTCGGGGAGACCATTAAATATCTTGGACTGGTCCTCGACAGCCGATGGGGGTTCGTCGAGCACTTCCGGCGTTTAGCGCCTAAATTGATGTCTTACGCCGGAAGACTGGCGAGGCTGCTCCCCAATCGGGGGGGGCCTGGAAGTGCGTGTCGCCGTCTTTACGACGGTGTAGTACGCTCCAAGGCGCTCTACGGAGCGCCAATCTGGTCGGACGCCCTCTGCGCCAAAAACATCCCACTGCTGCGGAGACCGCAGCGAGTGATTGCGCAGAGGGCGGCGCGGGCGTACTGCACCGTCTCTTACGAGGCGGCGTGCCTAATTGGCGGGAGCCCCCCCTGGGATCTCGAGGCTGGAGTCCTTAAAATTGTATATGAGGAAAGCGCCCTGATGCGTAGGAATGGTGGTCGCCCACTTCCGGACGAGATCGATCGCTTGAGACAAATGGCTCGCGATGATCTCTTCCGTAAGTGGGCCGTTCGATTGGAGGAGCCCTCAGCGAGCGTGCGGCTCGTGGGGGCTGTCCGGCCCGTCCTTCGGCCTTGGGTAGAGAGGGCGCACGGAGCGCCGACGTACCACCTCACCCAGCTCCTCACAGGTCATGGCTGCTTCGCGAAATACCTGTGGGAGGTGGCAGGGGTGGAGTCTAACCCCGTGTGTCACCACTGCCCAAGTGGCGCCGTGGACTCGGCGGAGCACACACTCGCCGAGTGTGCGGCGTGGGACGGGCCGCGGGTCGCCCTCACGGGCCAAATCGGTGTCGATCTGTCGCTGCCGGCCGTGGTGCGAGCCATGGCCGGCAGCCAAGAGTGTTGGGCCGCTGTCACCTCGTTTGCTTGCGAGGTGATGGCGGCCAAAAGAGAGGAGTTGCGGGTGCGGGAGCGTGCTGGTGAGACGCTCCCACCCCGCCGTCCGGTCCGAGGGCGCCGCATGGCGGCTTTTATGCGCGCCCCGGACTAATGGTCGTACCGGTGGATGGAGGTCGGGGGACCCCGTCCACCGATGATCGTTTGGCGGAAGGCACCTCCCCGTGTTCCGGAGGTGCCTTCAGAGCCGCCCGCTCGGCTGCTCTCCACTTGAGAGCAGTGCGACGCGGG
This sequence comes from Miltochrista miniata, assembly GCA_933228765.1. Taxonomy (NCBI): domain Eukaryota; kingdom Metazoa; phylum Arthropoda; class Insecta; order Lepidoptera; family Erebidae; genus Miltochrista; species Miltochrista miniata. Next base: position 164,701 of record OW121776.1, read on the forward strand.
CTTGATTTCTTCAGCTCCTTAGGGAGCTCCGGGGGAGCCGTGCATTTGTCTCCCCCGAGGAGAGCCTCAAAATTTTTCACGGGGCAACCCTGCCGGGCCGACGTGAGTACTTTACATAACCTTCGGTCCGGCAAAAGGGTGAGTCGGAACACCGCGGGGTTTAGTGGGTAGGACGGTCCCTGTTTCCGGGACCGGTGAGTCCCACACACCGTCCCAGCTACCCCCGTAGCTGGGATGACGGTGCCTAAATGCATTCCCCGCGTCAAAAAAAAAAAAAAAAAAAAAACCTAACCTAACCTGAGCATACGTCCACGTCGTCCGCCCTGGACCCCAACTTGACCACCGTAACGGAGTGGCAAGTTGGGTGACCGAACTGCATCGACTGTACTTGTGGCCATAAAATCTTGTTATCAGTGTTTCATCATGAGTGAAATAAGGAATTGCGATGAAGAGTGTGACGCGAAAGTGTCGAGGCCCGGGACTCCAACCCCGGGCGAGAGGGAGCTGCGGGTGTCGCTGTCGCGCTGCGATACGACCCCGCAGGCTTCTGGAAGCAGCATCAAATGCGACTGGCAGCGGCTGTCGGACTCCGATAGCAGCTGCCAGTCGATGATGACGGTTTCCTCCCGTCCCTCCCCGACTCCCAGGTTGTGGCAGCGCAAGCGCTGCAACAGTAAAAGCCCTGGGGAGTCGGGGAGCGACGGTGAGGAGTCGGCTGGCCCCAGCACCATCAGGGGCCAGCCCGTAAAAAGAGGGCGTGGGCGCCCGCCCACAACCGGTAAATATGTTGGCCTGGCCCGAGCCAGGGCCAACTATATCGCGGCCCAGGAGCGCGAGCTCGAGCTCCAAGCGGAGGAAGAGCTCGCGCGGGACGAATTCCGGGAAAAGGAGGAGGAACGTCTGAGACAGGAGGAGACGCGACGTTCCTTCCTCCGGAAATCCCCGACGCTGGAGGAGGCGTCGACGTCGGCAGCTGCTCCGGTTCTCAGGTGCGAGCAGCTGTCGAAGGCGGTAGAGGAGGCGGTGAAGGCGATCGATACGATCGCCTACAAATCCTCCCGCCTGAAGGGCCAGAGCGTCCAGGGCCTGCGGAGTGCCGCCGGGTCGATACTGGAGCACATGCGAGAGATGGCCTCCCTCAAGTGCAGTGACGAGGTCATGCGCTTGAAGGGAGAACTCGCGGCCGTGCGTGGCCAAATGGAGGAGTTGAGGCGCCAGTTGTGCGCCGCTCCAACACCGTCGGCGGGGCTGTCGCGTGATGAGGTGCTGTTCCTCATCGACGCGCGCCGCGCCGGCTTTGAGGATCGGCTGCTCCCGGCGCCTCGGTTGCGTCCTCCCCTAGCGGCGGACGCACGCAACGCTGCCCGCATGGCCGGTGCTCCGGCACCTGGCGGTGCACCTGTCGCCCAGTCATCGGGCCCTTCCGTCGGCGCTTCGGCGCCCGCGCGCTCAAAGCGCAAGGCCGCTGGCGCCTCTGCCGCCGCGCCTCTACCTGCTGTCCCCTCCACATCTGTGGTGGAGGATTCTGTCGCGGCCGTTCCGTCGGCCTCTTCTTCTTCTCTCCCAACTCAGGGGGAGAAGAAGAACAGAAGGAAGAAGAAGAGCGCTGCGGCGCGTGAGGTGGAGGCGACGCGCCAGGAGCGTCAGTCGGCCTTAAATCAACCGGCCCCAGCTTCCACGTCTCAGTCCCAAACTGAGACGTGGAACAACGTTGTCAAGCGGCCGAAGAAACCCGCTAATGCGCCCGCTAGGGCACCCGCGAAGACAGGCGCAAAGAAGAGCGCCCCGAATCTCCGCGCACCGCGAACCGCAGCAGTGGTTATAACGCTGCAGCGGGAAGCGGAGGTTCGGGGCGTGACTTACGCCGAAAAACTTGCCGAGGCTGAGAGGTCAATCGACCTCAAAAGCCTCGGCATCGACGGCCTGCGCTTCCGCACTGCAGCCACCGGGGGACGTATCCTCGAGGTGGCTGGTGCGGAGAGGAGTGCCAAAGCGGACGCATTGGCGGAAAAATTAAGGGCGTCCCTTGGCGACGACGTTCGTGTCGCCAGGCCGGAGAAGTGCGCGGAGCTGCGCATCTCCGGTCTTGGCGATTCAGCAACCAAGGAGGTCGTGGCGCGGGTGGTGGCGGAAGTTGGAGGGTGCGCCGCCACCAGCGTCACCGTTGGTCAGATCACTCGCCAGGCAGCAAGGGAGGGCACGGCGTGGGTCAAGTGCCCGGTTGCGGCGGCCAAGCTAATCACAGATGGCCGCCCTCTAACAATTGGATGGACCCGCGTTCGTGCGGTCCTTTTGGACCCCAGGCCGCAGCGATGCTTCCGCTGCCTGGATGTGGGGCATGTGGGGGCCAGGTGTGCTGCGGGAGTTGACCGCAGCGCCCTGTGCTTCCGCTGCGGGCAGCCCGGCCACAAGGCGGCCGGCTGCGCCGCGGAACCGCACTGCCCCGTGTGTGCGGCGGCGGGAGAGACCGCTGCGCACCGCCTGGGCGCCAAGGCTTGCCTGGCGGCGTCGAAAAAGCGGCGTCGTCGCCGAGGAGGAGTCGGTGGGAAGCGGGTCGGGCCGGTCGCGGACCCCGCTCCCACCCAAACTGAGGAGGTCATGGACACCACCCAATCTTAAATGTCCACATTCTCGGTCCTGCAGGCCAACGTCAGGCACTGCGCTGCGGCCCAGGATGTTTTGATCCAGTCCGTAGCGCAGTGGCAGACGACCGTGGCTGTAGTCGCCGAACCGTACGCGGTTCGTGCCCGTGATGATTGGGCCAGCGACCGCGACGGTGGAGTGGCTATCGTCTCCCAGCGGGGCGCCTTCGATAAGGTGTCCAAAGGACGAATGTGCGTCCTCGCGCTGCTGGGAGACGCTGCAGTGATCGGGGTGTACTGTCCGCCCAGGAAGACCCGTGCTCAGTTTAAGCAGTTACTCGTTGAGCTCGGGGCTCTTGTGGCGGAAGCACGCCCCACCCCGCTCGTCGTCGTCGGGGACTTCTACGCCCACTCTACGGCGTGGGGATCTCCGGCGACGGACTTGCGGGGGGAGTTGTTGGAGGATTGGGCGGTGTCCATGGATCTGGTGTTGCTGAACCAGGGGACGGTCCCCACGTACGTGGGGGAGAACGGGAACACGTCCATCGTGGACGTGTCCTTCGCCAGTTCTGGCCTGGCGAACCACGTACGTGGCTGGAGGGTGGTAACGGAGGTGGAGACGATGTCGGACCACCGCTATGTCCGGTTCGATATCGTCTCCCCCGCCCTGAGGGCTCAGGACCGTCCCCTGGCCGGTGAGGGCCCACGGTGGCGACTAAAATCGCTTAACAGGGAGCTGGCGGAAGAGGCGGCCATCGTCGAGCGATGGGCCGCGTTTGGCGGAAACCCGGACGTAGACGCGAGGTCGGAGCGGTTGTCCGAGGCTCTGACCCGCGTCTGCGATGCGGCGATGCGGAGGGCAGGATCAGTTCACCCGCGGCGGCGGGTGTACTGGTGGAACGACGACCTGGAGGGGCTGCGTGCTGCTAGTCACGCAGCCCAGCGTCGGTACACCCGCTACCGCGGTCGAAGGAACGGAAACCCTGTCCTCATGGAGGAGTTGCGCGCCGCATACCGGGACGCCCGAGCGGCCCTTCGCTCGGCAATCAAGGCCGCCAAAGATGAGTCATGGAAGGTGTGGCTCGAGACATTGAACGGAGATCCGTGGGGGCGCCCGTATAAGGCCGTGAGCGACAAACTCCGGCCTTATGCGCCCCCGCTTACCAGGTCTCTCGAGCCCACCTTCGTGACAGAGATCGTCAGCTCCCTCTTCCCTGCGCGGGAAGAGTGGGTCCCGCCGAGTATGGCAGCACCAGATGGAACGCCGGCTGACACGGAGGCGATCCCGCCCGTGTCCGATGCCGAGTTGGGGGCGGCGGTTCTCAAGCTCAAGTTGAGACACCGCGCCCCCGGACCGGACGGCATCCCGGGGCGGGTCGTCGCCCTGGTCATGCCGGCGTTCGAAGAAGAGACGCTCTCCCTGATGTCGGAGTGTTTGGCGTCGGGTAGAGTCCCGCGAACGTGGAAGACGGGGAAGCTCGTGCTGCTTAAGAAGCACGGGCGCCCCGTCGAGTCGCCGTCGGCCTACCGCCCCATTGTTCTGCTCGGCGAGATGAGCAAGCTTTTCGAGCGGGTGCTCGCTGCTCGTCTCGTCGGGCACCTTGAGGGGGCGGGGCCCAATCTCGACGGCGGCCAGTACGGGTTCCGTCGCGGGCGGTCTACCCTGGACGCCATCTCCCGACTCAGGGACAGCGTCCAAGAGGCGGTCGGTCGGGGGGAGGTGTTGTTGGCGGTGTCGCTGGACATCGCGAACGCCTTCAACACCATCCCCTGGCAGACCATCGCCGAGGCGCTGAGGTACCACAATGTCCCGTGGTACCTCAGGCGCGTCCTTGCGGACTATTTCGTGGACCGGGCCATTATCTATCCGGCCCGGTCGGGAATAGTCCGCAAGGAGATGTCGTGCGGTGTTCCGCAGGGGTCGGTGCTTGGTCCGCTCCTGTGGAACATCGGCTATGACTGGGTCCTGCGCGGTGCAACTCTTACGGGGGTCGGCGTTATCTGCTACGCCGACGACACCCTCGTCACTGCGCGGGGCCCAGAATTCAGGGACGCGAAGGTTCTGGCCACCGCGGGCGTTGCCCAGGTGGTCAGCCGCATCAGGGCGCTGGGACTCCAGGTGGCTCTCGATAAGTCCGAGGCCGTGTTTTTCCACGGGCCTCGTCGGGGGCCACCTCGAGATTCCGCCATTGTGGTGAGCGGCACCCCCATCGCTATCGGGGAGACCATGAAGTACCTAGGATTGGTCCTCGATAGCCGATGGGGTTTCGTCGAGCACTTCCGGCGCCTGGCACCCAAACTGGTGTCCTACGCCGGAAGGCTGGCGCGGCTGCTCCCCAATAAAGGGGGGCCGGAAAGTGCATGTCGCCGTCTCTACGACGGTGTAGTGCGCTCCAAGGCGCTCTACGGAGCGCCTATTTGGTCGGACGCTCTCTGCGCCAAAACCATCCCCCTGCTGCGGAGACCGCAGCGGGTGATTGCGCAGAGGGCGGCGCGAGCGTACTGCACCGTCTCTTACGAGGCGGCGTGTTTGATTGGCGGGAGCCCCCCTTGGGATCTCGAGGCTGGAGTCCTCAAGCGCGTTTACGACGAAAGCGCCCTGGTGCGGATAAATGGAGGTCGCCCACTCCCGGACGAGATCGATCGCTGGAGACAGTCTGCTCGCGACGATCTCTTCCGGAAGTGGGCCAATAGGTTGGAGTGTCCCTCCGCGAGCGTGCGGCTCGTGGGGGCTGTCCGGCCCGTTCTTCGGCCTTGGGTAGAGAGGGCGCACGGTGCGCCGACGTACCACCTCACTCAGCTCCTCACAGGACATGGCTGTTTCGCCAAGTACCTGTGGGAGGTGGTGGGTGTGGAGTCGGACCCCGTGTGCCGTCACTGCCCAAGTGGCGCCGTGGACTCGGCTGAGCACACACTCGCCGAGTGCGCGGCGTGGGACGGGCCGCGTGTTGCCCTCACGGGCCAAGTCGGAAATGATTTGTCGCTGCCGGCCGTGGTGCGAGCCATGGTCGGCAGCCAGGAGTGTTGGGCCGCTGTCACCTCTTTTGCCAATGAGGTGATGGCGGTCAAGAGAGAGGAATTGCGGGTGCGGGAGCGTGCAGGTCAAACGCTCCCGCCTCGTCGTCCGGTTCGGGGGCGTCGCATGGCTCAGTTCATGCGCGCTCCCGACTAGTGTTGTTCCGGTGGGTGGTGGTCGGGGGACCTCACCCACCGATGATCGTTTGGCGGAAGGCACCTCCCCGTGTTCCGGAGGTGCCTTAGAGCCCGCCCGCTCGGCCGCTCTCTACCCCCTCTGCTTTCAGAGGGGTGCTCGAGAGTGGTGCGATGCGGGCTTGTTTTCTTCAGCTCCTTAGGGAGCTCCGGGGGGCCGACCATCTGGTCCCCCGAGGAGAGCCCCAACCTCGGGGCATCCCTAGCCGGGTCGACGTTGAATCTATATCTTCATATCCCTCGGCCCGGCTATAGGGTGAGTCGGAACACCGCGGGGTTTAGTGGGTAGGACGGTCCCTTCTTCCGGGACCGGTGAGTCCCACACACCGTCCCAGCTACCCCCGTAGCTGGGATGACGGTGCCTAAACGCATTCCCCGCGTCAACAAAAAAAAAAAAAAAACCTAACCTAACCTCCCCGGGGTGCTAGGTCGGGAAACCTCCTAGTGAGCTTGGTCCGGTTTTCTATCCCTTTGGGCTATATGCCCGGGGGGAGTGGCAACTGGACTAAGACGGTGCACCCTGGAACATCGGCTAATGGGTGCGGCGTGCTGCCCCCATTAGTCGATGTACCGATATCCCGGCAAGCTGACCCCATGGCGAGGGGGTCGCAGTTGGGTGGGCCTGCTAGGCCTACGGTGTTGCGGCGTCTCTGCACCGCAACACACCTTGGTGGACGCCCCAGTGCTCCCGGCTTTCTGGCCGGTGGAAGCATTGGGACCGTTTTTCGGCCGTCGTTTGACGGAGTTGACCCCATTGCACGAGGGGGTCGTGGTATGGCGGGCCTTCAAGGTCCGCGGTGTTGCGACAGCTCCCGGATACCCGGTGGAAGCGTCGCAACGATAGTGAGGTTCGCTCCCGGCTGCGACCGGTTGGAGCAAGTTTGCTGTGCGGCAGCGGACGCATGTGCGGCTGTTCCGCCCGTGCGGCTGATTTCGCCTGTACGGCAGTCCACCTGTGCGGCAGTTACGTAACGCGGCAGTGTTTGACCGGCTGCTGCGTGTGTGCGGGCTGCCAGTGCGGTGGGCTGGTTCCGTCTGGGCGGCCGTTCCGCCCGTGCGGCCGTTCCGTCCGTGCGGCCGCTCCGCACAGCAACAGTAGGGGCCTGTCACTGCTGGTCATGGTGCAAGCCAGTCGGCAGTCAGGCGTGCTGAGTCGCGATGGCGGCAAAGCGAGAGTTGCACTGTGCGGGGGAGCGGGAGTTACCGATAATGCTCCCGCTCTGCCGTGCAGTTCGGGGGCGCCGCGGTAAGAAGTCACTGCGCGCCTCCGATTGTTTCTTGACCGTGGGCGTAAGGTCGGGGGACCCCGCCCACCAACGGTCACATGGCGGTGGGCACCTTCCCCGTGTTCCGGGGGTGCCCATTAGCGCACGCCTGCGCCAGCCGCTCTCTGTCTCCTCTATTACAGAGAGGGGCGCTCGAGAGCGGTGCAGGCGTGATGATCTTCAGCTCCTTAGGGAGCTTTGGGGAGCCGCCCATCTGGCTCCCCCGAGGAGAGTCCCGAATTCACGGGGCGCCCCTAGCCGGGTCGACGTGAATAATCTTTTGATATCCCTCGGCCCGGCTGAAGGGTGAGGAGGAACACCGCGGGGTTTAGTGGGTAGGACGGTCCACTCCGGACCAGGCCGGGAGTCCCACACACCATCCTAGCTGCCCCCGCAGCTGGGATGAAGGCGCGTAAATGCGTTCCCCACGTCAACAAAAAAAAAAAAAAAAACCTAACCTCCCCTCGCGGCGGACGCGCGCAATGCTGCCCGCATGGCCAGTGCTCCAGAGCCTGGCGGTGCACCTGTCGCCCCCTCACAGGGCCCTTCCGTCGGCGCTTCGGCGCCCACGCGCTCAAAGCGCAAGGCCGCTGGCGCCTCTGCCGCCGCGCCTCTGCCTGCCGTCCCCTCCACATCTGAGGTGGAGGTGACGGAAACTGTCGTGGCCGTTCCGCCGGCCTCTTCTTCTTCTCTCCCAGCACAGGGGGAGAAGAGGAACAGGAGGAAGAAGAAGAGCGCTGCGGCGCGTGAGGTAGAGGCGACGCGCCGAGAGCGTCAGTCGGCCTTAAGCAAACCAGCCCCGGCTTCCACGTCTCAGTCCCAAACTGAGACGTGGAACAATGTTGTTAAGCGGCCGAAGAAACCCGCTAATGCGCCCGCTAGGGCACCCGCGAAGCCAGGCGCAAAGAAGAAGAGCGCCCCGAATCTCCGCTCACCGCGAACCGCAGCGGTGGTTATTACGCTGCAGCGGGAAGCGGAGGTTCGGGGCGTGACATACGCCGAAAAGCTTGCCGAGGCTGAGAGGTCAATCGACCTCAAAAGCCTCGGCATCGACGGCTTGCGCTTCCGCACTGCAGCCACCGGGGGACGTATCCTCGAGGTGGCTGGTGCGGAGAGGAGCGCCAAAGCGGACGCATTAGCGGAAAAACTAAGGGCGTCCCTCGGCGACGACGTTCGTGTCGCCAGGCCGGAGAAGTGCGCGGAGCTGCGCATCTCCGGCCTCGGCGATTCAGCGACGAAGGAGGTCGTGGCGCGGGTGGTGGCGGACGTTGGAGGTTGCGCCATCACCAGCGTCGTTGTCGGGGCTATCGTTCGCCAGGCAAGCAGGGAGGGCACGGCGTGGGTGAAGTGCCCCGTCGCGGCGGCCAAACTTGTAACGGATGGCCGCCCCCTCGTCATCGGTTGGACCCGCGTCCGTGCGGTCCTTTTGGAGTCCAGGCCGCAGCGGTGCTTCCGCTGCCTGGATGTGGGGCACGTGGGGGCCAGGTGTGCTGCGGGAGTTGACCGCAGCGCCCTGTGCTTCCGCTGCGGGCAGCCCGGCCACAAAGCGGCCGGCTGCGCCGCGGATCCGCACTGCCCCGTGTGTGCGGCGGCGGGAGAGACCGCTGCGCACCGCCTGGGCGCCAAAGCTTGCCTGGCGGCATCGAAAAAACGGCGTCGTCGCCGAGGAGGAGTCGGTGGGAGGCGGGTCGGGCCGGTCGCGGACCCCGCTCCCACCCAATCTGTGGAGGTGATGGACACGGCTCAATCCTAGATGTCCACATTCTCGGTCCTGCAGGCCAACGTCAGGCACTGTGCTGCGGCCCAGGATGTTTTGATCCAGTCCGTAGCGCAGTGCCAGGCGACCGTGGCTGTAGTCGCCGAACCGTACGCGGTTCGTGCCCGCGATGATTGGGCCAGCGACCGCGACGGTGGAGTGGCTATCGTCTCCCAGCGGGGCGCCTTCGATAAGGTGTCCAAAGGACGAATGTGCGTCCTCGCGCTGCTGGGAGACGCTGCAGTGATCGGGGTGTACTGTCCGCCCAGGAAGACCCGAGCTCAATTTGAGCAGTTACTCGTTGAGCTCGGGGCTCTTGTGGCGGAAGCACACCCCACCCCGCTCATCGTCGTCGGGGACTTCAACGCCCACTCTACGGCGTGGGGATCTCCGGCGACGGACTTGCGGGGGGAGTTGTTGGAGGATTGGGCGGTGTCCATGGATCTGGTGTTGCTGAACCAGGGGGCGGTCCACACGTACGTGGGGGACAATGGCAACAGGTCCATTGTTGACCTGTCCTTTGCCAGTTCTGGCCTGGCGAACCACGTACGTGGCTGGAGGGTGGTCACGGAGGTGGAGACGATGTCGGACCACCGGTATGTCCGATTTGATATCGTCTCCCCCGCCCTGAGGACCCACGATCGTCCCCTGGCCGGTGAGGGCCCACGGTGGCGCTTAAACACGCTGAACCGGGAGCTGGCAGAAGAGGCGGCCATCGTCGAGCGATGGGCCGCGTTTGGCGGAAACCCGAGCGTGGACGCGAGGTCGGAGCGGTTATCTGAGGCTCTGACTCGCGTCTGCGATGCGGCGATGCGAAGGGCAGGGTCTGTCCAGCCGCGGCGGCGGGTGTATTGGTGGAACGACAACCTTGAAGGGCTGCGTGCTGCTAGTCACGCAGCCCAACGAAGATACACCCGCTACCGCGGTCGTAGGGCCGGAAACCCTGTCCTCGTGGAGGAGTTGCGCGCCGCATACCGGGACGCCCGAGCGGCCCTTCGCTCGGCGATCAAGGCCGCCAAAGACGAGTCGTGGAAGGTGTGGCTCGAGACTTTAAATGGAGATCCGTGGGGGCGCCCGTATAAGGCCGTGAGCGACAAACTCCGGCCTTATGCGCCCCCGCTCACTAGGTCTCTCGAGCCCACCTTCACTAGTGAAGTTGTCAGCTCCCTCTTCCCTGCGCGGGAAGAGTGGGTCCCGCCGTGTATGGCGGCACCAGATGGAACGCCGGCTGACACGGAGGCGATTCCGCCCGTGTCCGATGCCGAGTTAGGGGCAGCGGTTCTCAAACTCAAGATGAGACACCGCGCCCCCGGTCCGGACGGCATCCCAGGGCGGGTCGTCGCCCTGGTCATGCCGGCGTTCGAAGAAGAGACGCTCTCCCTGATGTCGGAGTGTTTGGCGTCGGGTAGAGTCCCGCGAACGTGGAAGACGGGGAAGCTCGTGCTGCTTAAGAAGCACGGGCGCCCCGTCGAGTCGCCGTCGGCCTACCGCCCCATTGTTCTGCTCGGCGAGATGAGCAAGCTTTTCGAGCGGGTGCTCGCTGCTCGTCTCGTCGGGCACCTTGAGGGGGCGGGGCCCAATCTCGACGGCGGCCAGTACGGGTTCCGTCGCGGGCGGTCTACCCTGGACGCCATCTCCCGACTCAGGGACAGCGTCCAAGAGGCGGTCGGTCGGGGGGAGGTGTTGTTGGCGGTGTCGCTGGACATCGCGAACGCCTTCAACACCATCCCCTGGCAGACCATCGCCGAGGCGCTGAGGTACCACAACGTCCCGTGGTACCTCAGGCGCGTCCTTGCGGACTATTTCGTGGACCGGGCCATTATCTACCCGGCCCGGTCGGGAATAGTCCGCAAGGAGATGTCGTGCGGTGTTCCACAGGGGTCGGTGCTTGGTCCGCTCCTGTGGAACATCGGCTATGACTGGGTCCTGCGCGGTGCAACTCTTACGGGGGTCGGCATTATTTGCTACGCCGACGACACCCTCGTCACCGCGCGGGGCCCAGAATTCAGGGACGCGAAGGTTCTGGCCACCGCGGGCGTTGCCCAGGTGGTCAGCCGCATCAGGGCGCTGGGACTCCAGGTGGCTCTCGAAAAGTCCGAGGCCGTGTTTTTCCACGGGCCTCGGCGGGGGCCACCTCGAGATTCCTTCATTGTGGTGAGCGGCACCCCCATCGCTATCGGGGAGACCATGAAGTACCTAGGATTGGTCCTCGATAGTCGGTGGGGTTTCGTCGAGCACTTCCGGCGCCTGGCACCCAAACTGGTGTCATACGCCGGAAGGCTGGCGCGGCTGCTACCCAATAAAGGGGGGCCGGAAAGTGCATGTCGCCGTCTCTATGACGGTGTAGTGCGCTCCAAGGCGCTCTACGGAGCGCCCATTTGGGCGGATGCTCTCTGCGCCAAAACCATCCCCCTGCTGCGGAGACCGCAGCGGGTGATTGCGCAGAGGGCTGCGAGAGCGTACTGCACCGTCTCTTATGAGGCGGCGTGTCTAATTGGCGGAAGCCCCCCGTGGGATCTCGAGGCTGGAGTCCTCACTCGCGTGTATAACGAAAGCGCCCTGGTGCGGATTAATGGAGGTCGCCCACTCCCGGACGAGATCGATCGCTGGAGACAGTCTGCTCGCGACGATCTCTTCCGGAAGTGGGCCAATAGGTTGGTCGTTCCCTCTGCGAGCGCGCGGCTCGTGGGGGCTGTCCGGCCCGTTCTTCGGCCTTGGGTGGAGAGGGCGCACGGTGCGCCGACGTACCACCTCACTCAGCTCCTCACAGGACATGGCTGTTTCGCCAAGTACCTGTGGGAGGTGGTGGGTGTGGAGTCGGACCCCGTGTGCCGTCACTGCCCAAGTGGCGCCGTGGACTCGGCTGAGCACACACTCGCCGAGTGCGCGGCGTGGGACGGGCCGCGAGTCGCCCTCACGGGCCGTGTTGGAAACGATTTGTCGCTGCCGGCCGTGGTGAGAGCCATGGTCGGCAGCCAGGAGTGTTGGGCCGCCGTCACCTCGTTTGCTTGTGAGGTGATGGCGGCCAAGAGAGAAGAGTTGCGGGTGCGGGAGCGTGCAGGTCAAACGCTCCCGCCTCGTCGTCCGGTTCGGGGGCGTCGCATGGCTCAATTCATGCGCGCTCCCGACTAGTGTTGTCCCGGTGGGTGGTGGTCGGGGGACCTCACCCACCGATGATCGTTTGGCGGAAGGCACCTCCCCGTGTTCCGGAGGTGCCTTAGTGCCCGCCCGCTCGGCCGCTCTCTGCCCCCTCTGCTTTCAGAGGGACGTACGAGGGCGGTGCGATGCGGGCTTGTTTTCTTCAGCTCCTTAGGGAGCTCCGGGGGGCCGACCATCTGGTCCCCCGAGGAGAGCCCCAACCCTACGGGGCATCCCTAGCCGGGTCGACGTAGAATCTTTAATTTCATATCCTTCGGCCCGGCTATAGGGTGAGTCGGAACACCGCGGGGTTTAGTGGGTAGGACGGTCCCTTCTTCCGGGACCGGTGAGTCCCACACACCGTCCCAGCTACCCCCGTAGCTGGGATGACGGTGCCTAAATGCATTCCCCGCGTCAACAAAAAAAAAAAAAAAAAAAACCTAACCTAACCTAACCTGGGGCGGGGCCCCAAGTGTTATTCGAATACGTCCACGTCGTCCGCCCTGGACCCCAACTTGACCACCGTAACGGAGTGGCAAGTTGGGTGACCGAACTTCGATAACTGAACTTGTGGCCATAATTGTGATCGAATTTGCGATATGAATGCGAAAAAGGAAAGTGATGCGGGAAGTGACACGAAAGTGTCGAGGCCCGGGACTCCAACCCCGGGCGGGAGGGAATTGCGGGTGTCGTTGTCGCGCTGCGACACCCGCAATTCGCTCTCGGAAAGCGCGATCAAATGCGACTGGCAGCGGCTGTCGGACTCCGATAGCAGCTGCCAGTCGATGATGACGGTTTCTTCCCGTCCCTCCCCGACTCCCAGGTTGTGGCAGCGCAAGCGCTGCAACAGTAAAAGCCCTGGGGAGTCGGGCAGCGACGGTGAGGAGTCGGCTGGCCCCAGCACCATCAGGGGCCAGCCCGGTAAAAGAGGGCGTGGGCGCCCTCCAACGACCGGCCAGTATGTTGGCCTGGCCCAAGCCAGGGCCAACTATATTGCGGCCCAGGAGCGCGAGCTCGAGCTCCAAGCGGAGGAAGAGCTCGCGCAGGCCGCACACGAAGAGTCGGAGGAGCGTCGGCGGCGGGAGGAGAGGCGACTCTCCTTCCTCCGCAAATCCCCGACAATGGAGGAGGAGGCGTCGACGTCGGCAGCTGCTCCGGTATTGCGGTGCGAGCAGCTGTCGAAGGCGGTAGAGGAGGCGGTGAAGGCGATCGATACGATCGCCTACAAATCCTCCCGCCTGAAGGGCCAGAGCGTCCAGGGCCTGCGGAGTGCCGCCGGATCAATACTGGAGCATATGAGGGAGATGGCCTCCCTCAAGTGCAGTGATGAGATAATGCGCCTAAAGGGAGAGCTCGTGGCCGTGCGGGCCCAGATGGAGGAAATGAGGCGCCAGTTGAGCGCCGCTCCAACACCGTCGGCGGGGCTGTCGCGTGATGAGGTGCTGTACCTCATCGACGCGCGCCGCGCCGGCTTCGAGGATCGGCTGCTCCCGGCGCCTCGGTTGCGTCCTCCCCTCGCGGCGGACGCGCGCAATGCTGCCCGCATGGCCAGTGCTCCAGCACCCGGCGGTGCACCTGTCGCCCCCTCACAGGGCCCTTCCGTCGGCGCTTCGGCGCCCACGCGCTCAAAGCGCAAGGCCGCTGGCGCCTCTGCCGCCGCGCCTTTGCCTGCCGTCCCCTCCACATCTGTGGTGGAGGTGACGGAATCTGTTGTGGCCGCTCCGCCGGCCTCTTCTTCTTCTCCCTCAAAGGGGAAGAAGAACAAAAAGACAAGGAGGAGCGCCGCGGCGCGTGAGGTGGAGGCGACGCGCAGAGAGCGCCAGTCGGCCTCAACGCAACCGGCCCCGGCTTCCACGTCTCAGTCCCAAACTGAGACGTGGAACAACGTCGTCAGGCGGCCGAAGAAACCCGCTGATGCGCCCGCTAGGGCGCCCGCGAAGCCAGGCGCAAAGAAGAGCGCCCCGAATCTCCGCTCACCGCGAACTGCAGCGGTGGTTATTACGCTGCAGCGGGAGGCGGAGGTTCGGGGCGTGACATACGCCGAAAAGCTTGCCGAGGCTGAGAGGTCAATCGACCTCAAAAGCCTCGGCATCGACGGCTTGCGCTTCCGCACTGCAGCCACCGGGGGACGTATCCTCGAGGTGGCTGGTGCGGAGAGGAGCGCCAAGGCGGACGCATTAGCGGAAAAACTAAGGGCGTCCCTCGGCGACGACGTTCGTGTCGCCAGGCCGGAGAAGTGCGCGGAGCTGCGCATCTCCGGTCTCGGCGATTCAGCGACGAAGGAGGTTGTGGCGCGGGTGGTGGCAGAAGTTGGCGGTTGTGCCGCCACCAGCGTCACCGTCGGAGAAATTACCCGCCAGGCGAGCAAGGAGGGCACGGCGTGGGTCAAGTGCCCGGTCGCGGCGGCCAAACTTTTAACAGATGGCCGCGCCCTTGTCATCGGTTGGACCCGCGTTCGTGCGGTCCTTTTGGACCCCAGGCCGCAGCGATGCTTCCGCTGCCTGGATGTGGGGCACGTGGGGGCCAGGTGTGCTGCGGGAGTTGACCGCAGCGCCCTGTGCTTCCGCTGCGGGCAGCCCGGCCACAAGGCGGCCGGCTGCGCCGCGGAACCGCACTGCCCCGTGTGTGCGGTGGCGGGAGAGACCGCTGCGCACCGCCTGGGCGCCAAGGCTTGCCTGGCGGCGTCGAAAAAGCGGCGTCGTCGCCGAGGAGGAGTCGGTGGGAAGCGGGTCGGGCCGGTCGCGGACCCCGCTCCCACCCAAACTGAGGAGGTTATGGACACCACCCAATCTTAAATGTCCACATTCTCGGTCCTGCAGGCCAACGTCAGGCACTGCGCTGCGGCCCAGGATGTTTTGATCCAGTCCGTAGCGCAGTGGCAGACGACCGTGGCTGTAGTCGCCGAACCGTACGCGGTTCGTGCCCGTGATGATTGGGCCAGCGACCGCGACGGTGGAGTGGCTATCGTCTCCCAGCGGGGCGCCTTCGATAAGGTGTCCAAAGGACGAATGTGCGTCCTCGCGCTGCTGGGAGACGCTGCAGTGATCGGGGTGTACTGTCCGCCCAGGAAGACCCGTGCTCAATTTGAGCAGTTACTCGTTGAGCTCGGGGCTCTTGTGGCGGAAGCACACCCCACCCCGCTCATCGTCGTCGGGGACTTCAACGCCCACTCTACGGCGTGGGGATCTCCGGCGACGGACTTGCGGGGGGAGTTGTTGGAGGATTGGGCGGTGTCCATGGATCTGGTGTTGCTGAACCAGGGGACGGTCCCCACGTACGTGGGGGAGAACGGGAACACGTCCATCGTGGACGTGTCCTTCGCCAGTTCTGGCCTGGCGAAGCACGTACGTGGCTGGAGGGTGGTAACGGAGGTGGAGACGATGTCGGACCACCGGTATGTCCGGTTCGATATCGTCTCCCCCGCCCTGAGGGCTCAGGACCGTCCCCTGGCCGGTGAGGGCCCACGGTGGCGACTAAAATCGCTTAACCGGGAGCTGGCGGAAGAGGCGGCCATCGTCGAGCGATGGGCCGCGTTTGGCGGAAACCCGGACGTAGACGCGAGGTCGGAGCGGTTGTCCGAGGCTCTGACCCGCGTCTGCGATGCGGCGATGCGGAGGGCAGGATCAGTTCACCCGCGGCGGCGGGTGTACTGGTGGAACGACGACCTGGAGGGGCTGCGTGCTGCTAGTCACGCAGCCCAGCGTCGGTACACCCGCTACCGCGGTCGAAGGAACGGAAACCCTGTCCTCATGGAGGAGTTGCGCGCCGCATACCGGGACGCCCGAGCGGCCCTTCGCTCGGCAATCAAGGCCGCCAAAGATGAGTCATGGAAGGTGTGGCTCGAGACATTGAACGGAGATCCGTGGGGGCGCCCGTATAAGGCCGTGAGCGACAAACTCCGGCCTTATGCGCCCCCGCTTACCAGGTCTCTCGAGCCCACCTTCGTGACAGAGATCGTCAGCTCCCTCTTCCCTGCGCGGGAAGAGTGGGTCCCGCCGAGTATGGCAGCACCAGATGGAACGCCGGCTGACACGGAGGCGATCCCGGCCGTGTCCGATGCCGAGTTGGGGGCGGCGGTTCTCAAGCTCAAGTTGAGACACCGCGCCCCCGGACCGGACGGCATCCCGGGGCGGGTCGTCGCCCTGGTCATGCCGGCGTTCGAAGAAGAGACGCTCTCCCTGATGTCGGAGTGTTTGGCGTCGGGTAGGGTCCCGCGAGCGTGGAAGACGGGGAAGCTCGTGCTGCTTAAGAAGCACGGGCGCCCCGTCGAGTCGCCGTCGGCCTACCGCCCCATTGTTCTGCTCGGCGAGATGAGCAAGCTTTTCGAGCGGGTGCTCGCTGCTCGTCTCGTCGGGCACCTTGAGGGGGCGGGGCCCAATCTCGACGGCGGCCAGTACGGGTTCCGTCGCGGGCGGTCTACCCTGGACGCCATCTCCCGACTCAGGGACAGCGTCCAAGAGGCGGTCGGTCGGGGGGAGGTGTTGTTGGCGGTGTCGCTGGACATCGCGAACGCCTTCAACACCATCCCCTGGCAGACCATCGCCGAGGCGCTGAGGTACCACAAGGTCCCGTGGTACCTCAGGCGCGTCCTTGCGGACTACTTCGTGGACCGGGCCATCATCTACCCCGCCCGGTCGGGAATAGTTCGCAAGGAGATGTCGTGCGGTGTTCCACAGGGGTCGGTGCTTGGTCCGCTCCTGTGGAACATCGGCTATGACTGGGTCCTGCGCGGTGCAACTCTTACGGGGGTCGGCGTTATCTGCTACGCCGACGACACCCTCGTCACCGCGCGGGGCCCAGAATTCAGGGACGCGAAAGTTCTGGCCACCGCGGGCGTTGCCCAGGTGGTCAGCCGCATCAGGGCGCTGGGACTCCAGGTGGCTCTCGAAAAGTCCGAGGCCGTGTTTTTCCACGGGCCTCGGCGGGGGCCACCTCGAGATTCCTTCATTGTGGTGAGCGGCACCCCCATCGCTATCGGGGAGACCATGAAGTACCTAGGATTGGTCCTCGATAGTCGATGGGGTTTCGTCGAGCACTTCCGGCGCCTGGCACCCAAACTGGTGTCATACGCCGGAAGGCTGGCGCGGCTGCTCCCCAATAAAGGGGGGCCGGAAAGTGCATGTCGCCGTCTCTACGACGGTGTAGTGCGCTCCAAGGCGCTCTACGGAGCG
Source organism: Miltochrista miniata (assembly GCA_933228765.1). NCBI lineage: Eukaryota > Metazoa > Arthropoda > Insecta > Lepidoptera > Erebidae > Miltochrista > Miltochrista miniata. Next base: position 181,823 of record OW121776.1, read on the forward strand.
CCTATTTGGTCGGACGCTCTCTGCGCCAAAACCATCCCCCTGCTGCGGAGGCCGCAGCGGGTGATTGCGCAGAGGGCGGCGCGAGCGTACTGCACCGTCTCTTACGAGGCGGCGTGTCTAATTGGAGGAAGCCCCCCGTGGGATCTCGAGGCTGGAGTCCTCAAGCGTGTCTACGAGGAAAGCGCCCTGGTGCGGAATAATGGAGGTCGCCCACTCCCGGACGAGATCGATCGCTGGAGACAGTCTGCTCGCGACGATCTCTTCCGGAAGTGGGCCATTAGGTTGGCGTGTCCCTCCGCGAGCGCGCGGCTCGTGGGGGCTGTCCGGCCCGTTCTTCGGCCTTGGGTAGAGAGGGCGCACGGTGCCCCGACGTACCACCTCACTCAGCTCCTCACAGGACATGGCTGTTTCGCCAAGTACCTGTGGGAGGTGGTGGGTGTGGAGTCGGACCCCGTGTGCCGTCACTGCCCAAGTGGCGCCGTGGACTCGGCAGAGCACACGCTCGCTGAGTGCGCGGCGTGGGACGGGCCGCGTGTCGCCCTCACGGGCCAAGTTGGGAATGATTTGTCGCTGCCGGCCGTGGTGCGAGCCATGGTCGGCAGCCAGGATTGTTGGGCCGCTGTCACCTCGTTTGCTTGTGAGGTGATGGCGGCCAAGAGAGAAGAGTTGCGGGTGCGGGAGCGTGCTGGACAGACGCTCCCGCCTCGTCGTCCGGTTCGGGGGCGTCGCATGGCTCAATTCATGCGCGCTCCCGACTAGTGTTGTCCCGGTGGGTGGTGGTCGGGGGACCTCACCCACCGATGATCGTTTGGCGGAAGGCACTTCCCCGTGTTCCGGAGGTGCCTTAATGCCCGCCCGCTCGGCCGCTCTCTACCCCCTCTGCTTTCAGAGGGGTGCTCGAGAGTGGTGCGATGCGGGCTTGTTTTCTTCAGCTCCTTAGGGAGCTCCGGGGGGCCGACCATCTTGCCCCCCCGAGGAGAGCCCCAACCCTACGGGGCATCCCTAGCCGGGTCGACGTAGAATCTTCATCTTCATATCCCTCGGCCCGGCTATAGGGTGAGTCGGAACACCGCGGGGTTTAGTGGGTAGGACGGTCCCTTCTTCCGGGACCGGTGAGTCCCACACACCGTCCCAGCTACCCCCGTAGCTGGGATGACGGTGCCTAAACGCATTCCCCGCGTCAACAAAAAAAAAAAAAAAAAAAAAAAAAAAAAAAAAACCTAACCTAACCTAACCTAACCTAACCTAACCTAACCTTTTTTTTTTTTTTTTTTTTTTTTTTACAAGGAGTGATCCGCTTACAGACGAAACACGCTGGCGAGGCGTGTGACAGTGTGAGGGTCGCCCAGCACCTGATCTTGTTGGCACTGGGAATACTCACTAAAACTCCTTGGCACCGAACTGCCCTAACGGAGGTGATTTGGGACCTGTAAACTCAACCAAACCACCTCTGGGCTACTCAGCCTTGCTGAGCTGCCGCGCCGGTGGAGGATTACCTCGGTGTGCGCCAGGTAATCCCCAGACGTGGTGACCAGTGCAATGCACACAAGAGTGCCACTCTTGTGTGCTGGCCAACCTCGGGCTAGAGAAGGTCCGCGGCCCGAGCCGCTCGCCTTCTTCTACCCCTACGCCTGCGTCGGATGGGAGCGGCCAGAGCATCCTCTTCCCGCTCCCTCTCCGCAGCCTCCTTCGCCGAAATGACTGTTTCGGCGAAGTTGGCAGCTGCCTCCCAAACCTCCGCGCTGCTGAGCATTCCACTCACCAATGCCTGCAGCGTGAGGTTAGCCCCATTGAGCTCCGCGCTCAATTCCCGGCGCTCGTCTCGCCACGCCGGGCACACAACTAGTGTGTGCTCGGCTGTGTCGTCAGGAGCGCCGCAGTGATGACACGCGGGCGTCTCCTCTCGTTGGGCAACCCGGTGCAGGTAGTGACCGAAACACCCGTGTCCGGTCAATATCTGCACCAGGCGATAGGTGAGTTCCCCATCTCGGCGGCTCTCCCACTCCTCCAGCACCGGACGAATCGCCTCGATTGTCCGGTGGCCAGCATCAGGGGACGTCAGCGCCTCCTCCCAGCGCCGCATCGCCTCCCTCCGCGCCTGTGAACGAACCTGCTCGACTTCCTCGAGGTCAGGTCGCTCACCCCTCACTCTGGCATCGACCCTCAGTCGGTGCACTTCCGCCAGTACCGGTGCCTCAATCGACCACGGGAGAGTGCCCGCTAGGACGCAGGCCGCTCCGTGGCTGACCGTCCGGTAAGCCCGCACCGCCCGGGTCGCGATCGCCCTTTGAGGTTGGCGCAGAAGAGCCCGCGTATGGCGTGTTAAGCAGTCTGCCCACACTGGGGCCCCGTACATCGCCATCGACCGCATCACCCCGTGATACAGTCGACGGCATGCCGAGCCCGGCCCTCCAATATTTGGGAGAAGGCGACCAAGTGAGCGCGCTGTGGCGCATAATTTAGGAGCCAGGAGCTCAAAGTGCTTGCCGAAGCTCCATCGCGGGTCGAGGGTTAGGCCGAGGTATTTCATATTTGCCTCGACCTGTATTTGTGTGCCGTCGACGAGAACCCTAAGCCCTGTGGGGATCCTCCGACGTGGTGTATGAAAATACATGGCCCTTGATTTGTCCAGGGCCACTTCCAGCCCCAGCAGGCGAATACGCCGGACAACCATAGAGGTACCGACCGATGCAAGATGGACTGCATCCTCCCAGTCTCTAGCTGCTGCTGCCACCAGAGTGTCGTCTGCGAAACAGACGACGATCATTCTCGGCAACAGCGAGCCACGCAGAACCCAGTTGTACCCCAGGTTCCATAGTAGTGGACCTAACACGGAGCCCTGGGGCACACCCGCCGACACTCTCCAGGATTGGATTCGGCCCTCAGGATCCTCATACAGGACGAATCTTTCCTTTAAGTACCCGCTGATTAAGGTACGCAGATATGTAGGCAACCGTGAAAGCGGAGTGCTTCCTCTATGCATTCGTGGGGGATGGTGTTGAATGCGTTGGCTATGTCCAACGACACACCCAACACCACCTCCCCACGTGTCGTTGCTTTCTCCGTCCATTTCTTGAGACAGCTGATCGCGTCGGCGGTTGACCGCCCGGTTCGAAAGCCGTACTGGCTATCGGCCAAGTCCGGCCCCACACTTTCGAGGTGCCCGATGATGCGGGAGGCAAGGATTTTCTCGAAAGCCTTCCCCGCCTCATCGAGCAACACGACCGGACGATAACCCGCCGGCGAATCCGCTGGCCGACCCTCCTTCTTCAGCAGGCACAGACGCCCCATTTTCCATCTCCTGGGGAAATAAGCTTTTGTGATGCAGAGGTCCAGTGTCGCCCGGAAACGCTCCTCCAGGGGGCCCAGAGCGACAGCCATAACTTTGGCCGGGACTCCATCTGGCCCTGGCGCCTTGTTCTTCTGGCGGAGCCGCTCCCGCACGACACCAAACTCTGCATCCGACACTGCTGGCCCATCAGCCCACCCCTCCGAGACAGAATCGGAGGGTGGCATTATGGGGGGCACGAAAACTCCGGGGTTTGGGAACAGGGTCATAAGGATTCTCCGCAACAATGACGGCTCCATGTCCGAAGTGGATGGTGCTGAGGATGAAAGCTTTCGCCTTATTGCCCTGTACGGGCGACCCCAGGGGTCGCGGTCAAGAACCTCCAGGAACTGGTTCCAGGCGTCAACCTTTGCCTTGCAAATGGCGGATCTGAGAGTCCTGTGAGCGTCCTTGTATGCCTGGTGAAGCAATTCCTCTTCACCAGGCTCTCTGTGGGCCCGCCTTCGGCAGCGCTGGTACGCACGCCTTGCCCTTGTACTGGCAGCACGCAGATCAGATAGTTCCTGCGTCCACCAGTACACTTGGCCTCGGTTAAGAAGACCCCCCCGCCGCTTTGGCATGGCGGAGTCACACACGACCTTCATGTCGTCAGCAAGTAACTCCGCCATGGCATCGGGGTCCTCAGACATAGTTTGGGGCACCTCAGCCCACGCGCGCACCATCGCCGCCTCCTCAGCTACATCTGGCTGGAGCTGCTTCAGGACCCATCCAGAAAAACTGGACACGCCCGTCGACGTCCGGAAGCGAAGAGGAGGGACCCCCGTTGGTGTAGTGGAGACCTCATATCTGACATATCTGTGGTCAGATAGGGTCTCCGGGTCCTCCATCACTCGCCAGCCCTGTATGCAGGGAGCTAGCGATGCGGTGGCAAAGGTCACATCAACTCTTGACGTGCCCTGCCACCGCACGCAAGTTGGGGTGTTTCCAACATTTAGGATCTGAAGCCCTAGGGACAGAACCCAAGACTCCAGATCCCTACCTCGGGCGTCTGTATGTCCATCCCCCCAGCATTGGGAATGTGCGTTCAGATCGCCCGCTACCAACACTGGGCCGGGCGCCGCTCTGCGAACCACACCCTCCACCACGGCCAAGAACCGTCCGAACTCGGCTCGGCTGCGATTAGGGGAGAAGTACAGAGATACTACTGTAATCCCCCCCCATCGCGCCGCAACGAATCCCTCCCCTCGTTGAAAAAGAGTAAGAGGGGGCGTCACTCCGGCCACCATGACCGCCGCGAGGCCATCCAGCGAGCTCACCCACCGTGGGGATGAAGGAACGAAGTTCGGCTCCGCGACGATCACTAGGTCAATGTCCCACTCAGCCACCGCCTGACACAAGAGGTCCTGTGCGCTGACTGAGTGGTTCACGTTCGCCTGCAGTACACGACCTATGGATCTAACTGACATTGTTAGTGTCCATAGGCGCGACTGCAGGGGCGGCCGGAGTGGCCGCGATGTTGGAGGTCCCCGAGAGTGGGAGACGACGGCCCTTGACCGGGGGAGGCTTACAATTGATTCCGGCCATCCGGTGTGCCGACGGTAGGCCACGATCGGCACAAATGGCACAGTGCGGTGGGGCCGAACAGGAGGCAAGCGTGTGCCCCTCCTGACCGCAGCGGTAGCACAGTCCACTGCGATCTTTTTTAGAGGGGCACAATATTTGCGGGTGGCCCGTACCCATGCACCGGTGGCACCGCATTGGACGCTGTTCCAGAATCCGGATGGATGCGTCGCTCCAGCCGATGGCCACCCGATGCGCGTTCGCCAGCGCGGCAACTGCTCCCACCGGACCTGAGACTATTGCTGAGCCTACGCCCGTGTAGCCCAGTCTAATGCCGCCGACCTTAAATTGATCGGGAGGACAACCTGACTTCTCCGCCAGGGCCCGACATATTTCCTCCTGGGTTACGGCGTCATCCAGGCCCGATAGGCGTATTTGCGCCGATTTGGTGGGCCTGGTGACCCTGGCATCGTCACCGAGGACCTGCCCGATCTTGGCCGCTAAAGTGTCAGCCTGTGCAACGGTGGTGTCTTTCGGGAGCTCTATGATACGAGCTCCCGTTATGCCGGTTCGAAACTTAGATGGCCCGATGCCGAGTTCGCCCAAGTTCACTGACGCCTTCGCCTTAGCAATGGCGTCCCTGTATGTGGCGCCTTCCGCCACAGCTTCGGGCTTCAGGGACACCACCACCGCCAGTGTCTTAGGCGGCTTCGGGAGTCTGGTTTTCTTCTCAGGAATCTTGGCCGCCGGTTTCTTTTTTCCTTTCTTTTTCACGACGGTCGTCCAGCTTGCTTCGAGCACTGGCTGCTCCTGATGGGATGGTCCGGCGACCTGTTCTGCGGCTCGGACAATCTTTATTTGTCTGGCCTCCTTCGGCATATTTGCCGGAGGAGTCAGAGTAGTGGGTGCGGTTGCAGCAGGGGTCACACCTAACCTAACCTAACCTAACCTAACCTAACCTAACCTAACCTAACCTAACCTAACCTAACCTAACCTAACCTAACCTAACCTAACCGATCTTGTATGGCGTCCTCAAGGTCCACAAGGACGAGGAACTCCTCGAAAAGATCAGGTCACGAAACCGTGAGGCTTTCAGTGGCCTGATCCCAGAGGAGGACAGGATGGCTGTCTTGTATCGCAGGACAGCACGAAATCCACTAACGTGCCACGTGGTGCTCAGGGTCTCCCCGGCAGTCTGGTCCCGAGCCCTGGACGCAGGGAGGTTGCATATTGATGTGCAGCCCATAAGGGTTGCGGATCAATCACCTTTGATGCAATGCTCCCTGTGCCTAGGGTACGGCCATAGCAGACGGCACTGCAAGACGGCAGAGCCCACCTGCAGCCACTGCGGTGGGACACACTTAAGAGCACAATGCCCTGAGTATGCCGTTGGAGCACAGCCGTCCTGCTGTAACTGCAAGCGGGAGGGGTTGGGCAACACGAGACACGGTGCCTTCGACGACATGTGCCCCGTGAAAGGGAAATGGGACAGGATAGCGAGGGCGTCCATTCAGTATTGCTGAGGGCCCCCCGGAGAACAAGCCCCCGTATAGGTTTTTGCAGGTGAACCTCCAGAGGAAGGGGTTGGCCACAAACGATCTCATGATTGAGGCCTCAAGGCTTAAAGCCGCGGTTGCTCTGGTGCAGGAGCCCTACGTGGGCTCGGGGAGGGGTATGAGGGCATTCCAGGGCGTTAGGGTCTTCCAGAACGCTGGTCAAGGAGAAGGGACTGTTAAGGCGGCCATCGTCGTGTTTGACGCGACGCTGGACGTCTTGCAGTACCCGCAACTCACCACAGACCATGTGTGTGTGGTGGGAATCCGGACCAGTGCCTGGGAGATCACGCTGGTGTCTTATTACTTTGAACCAAAGACACCTCTGGAGCCCTGCCTAGAGCAACTGTTGAGGGTGAGGCGTGGGATTGGTGGCCAGCATCTTCTTCTCGGAGGCGATGCCAATGCAAAAAGCACCTGGTGGGGGCACCCGTTTGAAAATAAAAGAGGGGGGTTACTGGCGGACGCTCTCGAACAGATGGACCTCCATGTCCTGAATAGAGGGAATATTCCAACTTTCGATACTTACAGAGGCGGAAGGAGGTACCACAGCTACATTGACGTCACGGCCTGCACGAGCGATGTGCTCCCCCTGACCGACGGCTGGAGGGTTGGCGAAGGGCTCGTCCACTCCGACCACAACTGCATAGTTTTTAATTTGAACTTGGAGCGGGCCAGTGGTACGCAGATACAGCGTACCACTAGGCTCTTTAATACCAAAAAGGCGAATTGGGATGGCTTCAAAACGAGGTTGGCTGGGGAGTTATCCCTGCGGGGCCTGGGTGCTCGGCAAATGGCAAGTACAGAAGATCTGGAAAGCGCAGTTGTCGAGTACTCAGGTTCAGTAGGGGAGGCCTGTAGGGAAGCCATCCCAAAGAAACGCAGTAAACAGCTCCTAACTATGCCGTGGTGGTCGGAGAGGCTAGCCTCCCTGAAAAGGGACGTCAATACCAAAAGGCGCCGGATCAGGCACGCAGCGCCCGACAGGCGTCAAATGGTGGTTGTGCAGTACCTGGAATGCAAGGAGATGTATGAATCTGAAGTAAAAAAGGCACAGGTCGAGAGTTGGAAGAATTTCTGTGGAAAGCAGGACAGGGAGGGCATCTGGGAGGGGGTTTATAGAGTGATAGGGAGGGCCACAGTGAGGGAGGAAGATCGCCTGTTAATCCATAATGGAACCCATCTGGACGCTAGGGGCTCAGCACAACTCCTCGCTCGTACCTTCTACCCGGAGGACCGAGTCGAGGAGGATTCTGAGGCGCATCGACAGATACGCGAAACCGCCGTAAAAGCAATAGAGGATCATGATGACGATGACCCACCTTTTACGGTGGGCGAACTGTTCGATGCGCTTCAGAAATTTAACCCGAAAAAAGCACCGGGAGTGGATGGCTTTACAGCCGATATCTGTGCCCAAGCCATTGGGGCCGATCCGTCACTCTTCCTGAAGCTGCTGAATCAGTGCCTCCATCACGGCTACTTTCCCAAGATATGGAAGGAAGCCGTGGTGGTGGTGCTGAAGAAGCCTGGTAAAGACTCGTACACCGTTCCCAAATCGTACAGACCGATAGGGCTGCTTCCGGTTCTGGGAAAGGTGTACGAGAGGATGGTGATTGCTCGTCTCAAGTATCATTTATTGCCGCGGATGAGTACCCGCCAGTACGGCTTTATGCCCCAAAAGTGCACCGAAGACGCCCTCTATGACCTGATGGGGCACATAGTGGCTAAACTCCGTGAAAAGAGGATAGTCACTATGGTGTCCTTGGACATAGAGGGGGCCTTCGATAGCGCCTGGTGGCCAGCTATAAAAGTCCGACTGGCTGAGGAAAAGTGTCCGGCAAACTTGAGGCGAGTAATCAGCAGCTACCTTAGCGACAGGAGAGTGAGGGTTCGGTACGCCGGCGAGGAGCACAGCCGCTCTACGGATAAAGGGTGCGTCCAAGGGTCGATCGGAGGTCCCTTACTGTGGAACTTACTTCTGGATCCACTTCTGTATGAACTTGAGCGAATGGGTGTGTTTGTGCAGACTTTCGCGGACGATGTGGTGCTGGTGTTTGACGGGGACACAGCTCTGGAGATCGAGGGACACGCCAATGCCTCTCTCGAACATGTGCGGGAGTGGGGCATCCGAAATAAGCTAAAATTCGCACCGCACAAAACCAGTGCGATGGTAATAACGCGGAGGCTAAAGTACGATGTCCCGCGCCTTAGCATGGGCGGGATAGACATTGGCATGTCCCCCCAAATAAAAATCCTAGGGCTAACCATAGACAAGGCACTCACATTCAACACACACGTCACCAATGTATGCAGAAAGGCGATCGGCATCTACCGGAAGTTGGCGCGGATGGCCCGGATCAGCTGGGGGCTTCACCCCGAGGTGATCCGGACGATCTACGTCGCGGCCGTGGAGCCGACGATACTGTATGCCGCCAGTGCTTGGCACGCGTCGGTGGACAAGCTTGGAGTCCAAAAGCAGCTGAACGTGGTACAGCGCGGTTTCGCCCAAAAGCTGTGTAAGGCATATCGCACGGTCTCCCTGAACTCGGCGCTAGTCTTGGCTGGCTTGCTCCCTCTGGACCTCAGAGTTCGCGAGGTGGCCTCGTTGTACGAGGCCAAGAGAGGAGTGAACCAGCCATGGTTGGGAGACAGGGAGGTCGAGCGAATGTCCCCGGCGATAGAGGCACCTCACCCCGCGGAGCATGCGCCATTGGGGTTCACAAGCCTGGTAGACGAGGGGCAGCTGGAAGATGCGAATCGTTTTGAGATTCGCATCTTCACGGACGGGAGCAAGATTGAGGGCCGTGTCGGTGCCGCGCTATCGTTTTGGGATAGCCGGACCGAAATTAAGGCCCTCAAACTTGCTCTGTCGCCCTATTGCACCGTCTATCAGGCTGAACTCCTGGCGTTATGCAAAGCGGCCAGTGAGATCCTCAGGCGAGGCGCGTCCACGTTCGGCATCTTCAGTGATAGCAGAGCCGCTCTCCTGACGGTCATAAACCGTCATGCTCTCCACCCCCTGGCGGTTGAAGCCAGAACCGCCATTCACAAAGGCATGGCCCAGGGTAAGGAAATTTCCTTATTCTGGGTCAAGGCTCACGCGGGGCTGGGGGGCAATGAGCGAGCCGACCAGCTCGCCAAGGAGGCGGCTCTGAGGCTGAAGAAGGCACCGGACTACGGACTGTACCCTGTTTCATTTGTGAAGCGTACTCTAAGACAGGGTACGCTTGACAAGTGGAGCAAAAGGTACAGTGAGGGCGAGCAGGCCTCCTTCACCAAGCTTTTCCTCCCATGCGCAGTGGAGGCATACAGTGTCGTCCGGAGGATGACGATCGCCGGCACCACAACCCAATTGCTGACAGGGCACGGTGGGTTTTCCGAATACTTGACACGTTTCAAGTGTAAGGAGGACCCATCGTGTGCCTGCGAGCCCGGGGTGGAGGAGACGGTCGTCCACCTACTGCAAGACTGCCCCATGCACGCTGCCGATAGGGTGGATCTGGAGATAGTCACCGGCGTGGAAATTAAGGCAAAAAATTTTGAAATATTGTTTAAGCAGCACCAGTCAGTATTTTTGAAGTATGGCGAAAGGATTGTTAAGGCAGCATTGCTTAGAAACAAGAGATGAAGGTTTTGTTACTCAATATTATGATAATATTGCCACTAACAGAAATTATGAGATAGTAAACGTAAGGGCTGTACTCCAGATCTGCAATGTAACAAATTAATGTAGTATATGGAAATGTATAAATAATAAATTAGTTAAGTCGTATAATAAGTTTATGCCATGTGTAACGCAAGAGGGAGGGAAAAAAAAAAAAAAAAAAAAAAAAAAAAAAAAAAAAAAAAAAAAAAAAAAAAGCACTTACACCATAACCGTTTAACAATTTCATAGTAATAAAAAAAATAAAATAAAAAAAAAAAAAAAATTAAAAAAAAAAAAAAAAAAAAAAAAAAAAACCCTCTTTTCCAACTGCGCCTGCTGCAACTCTTTGCTATAAATTTGCTTTATTTCATTTGTTTGCTTGTTAATTTATTTTTTCCAAACAGCATATTGTATATGGACCGGAGATGTGTTATGCGCCAAACTAGAACCCCTTCCATCCCATGGGGTGCGTGTAATACATAATGTGTGACTGACAGACAGAATCGAGATGAAAGCTAGTTAAATGAACAAGAATGAAACATATTGCGTGAATGAATGAATGAAAGAAAGGTCCTAAGCTAATGCGTTCATTGTGCAAGTGCGAAAGGTACAGCGTGATTGTATGAATGGCATGATTGTATGAAAGTTAATGTGATTGTGAAAAAAGGTATGTTAATTTAAAAACGGACGTGATTCAGAGAATGTATGCGATAGAATGAATAAGTATACAACAGAATAAACGCGGGTGTGAGATGGAGCCGGGGGCCCGGATGCGCTTGCATCGTGTCCTAGCATTGCTTGCCGCGCGGGGCTGGGGTTTCCTGGGCCCCCGAGTCCATTTCATACTTATACGGTTTTAATGAAAAATCAGATTTTAAACGCCATTTGGGCTAGATTGATAATAATACGTAATTAATGAAACAATTGAGTAGATTGCCTTTGCCCACGGCAGAGATGTGCGAAAAAAAAAAAAAAAAAAAAAAAAAAAAAAAAACCTAACCTAACCTAACCTAACCTAACCTAACCTAACCTAACCTAACCTAACCTAACCTAACCTGGGGTTGGGTAGAGAGGGCGCACGGTGCGCCGACGTACCACCTCACTCAGCTCCTCACAGGACATGGCTGTTTCGCCAAGTACCTGTGGGAGGTGGTGGGTGTGGAGTCGGACCCCGTGTGCCGTCACTGCCCAGGTGGCGCCGTGGACTCGGCAGAGCACACACTCGCCGAGTGCGCGGCGTGGGACGGGCCGCGAGTCGCCCTCACGGGCCAAATTGGTTTTGATTTGTCGCTGCCGGCTGTGGTGCGAGCCATGGTCGGCAGCCAGGAGTGTTGGGCCGCCGTCACCTCTTTTGCCAATGAGGTGATGGCGGCAAAGAGAGAGGAATTGCGGGTGCGGGAGCGTGCAGGTCAGACGCTCCCGCCTCGCCGTCCGGTTCGGGGGCGCCGCATGGCAGCTTTCGTGCGCGCCCCCGACTAGTGTTGTCCCGGTGGGTGGTGGTCGGGGGACCTCACCCACCGATGATCGTTTGGCGGAAGGCACCTCCCCGTGTTCCGGAGGTGCCTTAGTGCCCGCCCGCTCGGCCGCTCTCTGCCCCCTCTGCTTTCAGAGGGACGTACGAGGGCGGTGCGATGCGGGCTTGTTTTCTTCAGCTCCTTAGGGAGCTCCGGGGGGCCGACCATCTGGTCCCCCGAGGAGAGCCCCAACCCTACGGGGCATCCCTAGCCGGGTCGACGTAGAATCTTCAACTTCATATCCTTCGGCCCGGCTATAGGGTGAGTCGGAACACCGCGGGGTTTAGTGGGTAGGACGGTCCCTTCTTCCGGGACCGGTGAGTCCCACACACCGTCCCAGCTACCCCCGTAGCTGGGATGACGGTGCCTAAATGCATTCCCCGCGTCAACAAAAAAAAAAAAAAAACCTAACCTGGGGTGCTAGGGATGCGGGGTCCTACTAACATCTTAAGGACCCCAATGGGTCGGATCCTCCTCGTGGTGCATCCTGGGCAACGGAGTAGCGACCACTCCCCTTCCTCTGTGGGGGAGTTGTGCTACTCTGGCTAATTCCGGCCGAGGCGGGAGTAACCCACCTGTGGGTTGCTCGGTGGTGTGTGTTGCTGCCGGCCGTGCCGTTATTCACGGCCGGCAGCAGCAATGATGGGTCGCCGTCGCTTCGCCTCCTTTGCTGGCGAGACGATGGCGGCAAAGTGGGAGAGGCACTGCGTGGGGGGCGGGAGTTTGGGTAGATGCTCCCGCCCTGCCATGCAGTTCGGGCTGCCGGCCGTGAATAACGGCGCGACCGGCGGCAACAGTGCTGGGCCGCTGTCACCTCGCCAGTTGACGAGGTGATGGCGGCAAAGCGGGAGGTGCACTGTGCGGGGGAGCGGGAGTAACCGATAATGCTCCCGCTCTGCCGTGCAGTTCGGGGGCGCCGCGGTGAGGAGTTACTGCGCGCCCCCGATTATTTCTTGACCGTGGGCGTAAGGTCGGGGGACCCCGCCCACCAACGGTCACATGGCGGTGGGCACCTTTTCCGTGTTCCAGGGGTGCCCATTAGCGCACGCCTGCGCCAGCCGCTCTCTGTCTCCTCTATTACAGAGGGGCGCTCGAGAGCGGTGCAGGCGTGGACTTCAGCTCCTTAGGGAGCTTTGGGGAGCCGCCCATCTGGCTCCCCCGAGGAGAGCCCCGAATAAACGGGGCGCCCCTAGCCGGGTCGACGTGAATAATCTTTTGATATCCCTCGGCCCGGCTAAAGGGTGAGGAGGAACACCGCGGGGTTTAGTGGGTAGGACGGTCCATTCCGGACCGGGCCGGGAGTCCCACACACCATCCCAGCTGCCCCCGCAGCTGGGATGAAGGCGCGTAAATGCGTTCCCCGCGTCAACAAAAAAAAAAAAAAACCTGGGGTGCTAGGTCGGGAAACCTCCTCGTGAGCTTGGACCGGTTTCCTATCCCTTCGGGCTATATGCCCGGGGGGAGTGGCAACTGGACCAAGACGGTGCATCCTGGATAGTCAACTAACAGGCGCAGCGCTGGAGTCTGCTGCCCCTGTAAGTCGATGAACCAATATCCCGACAACCGACCCCATGACGAAGGGGGTCGTGGGTATGGCGGGCCTGCTAGGCCTGCGGTTGCGGCGTTCACCGCCGCGACAATTGTGGCGTCCGCTCCCGGCTACGGCCGGTAGAAGCGCTGTCGTTCGTCGGTCTTTCCGACCGAAGCCGACCCCATTGCACGAGGGGGTCGTAGTATGGCGAGCCTTCAAGGTCCGCGGGGTTGCGACAGCTCCTGGATACCCAGTAGAAGCGTCGCAACCATATTTGTGAAGTTCGCTCCCGGCTGCGGCCGGTTGGAGCAAGTTGCTGTGCGGCAGCGGCCGCATGTGCGGCTGTTCCGCCTGTGCGGCTGATTTCGCCTGTACGGCAGCCGTATGTATGTGCGGCAGTTAAGCCCCTCGGCACGCGGCAGCTTGGGCGGCTGCTGCGTGTGGGCTTCTGCCTGCCTGTACGGCTGGTCCGTCTGTGCGGCCGTTCCGCCTGTGCGGCCCTTCCGCCTGTGCGGCCGCTGCGTGCAGCATTGGTAGGGGTGTGTGGTACGGCGCACCTGCGCCGTTTCTGGCCGTCATTTGACGGAGTTGACCCCATTGCACGAGGGGGTCGTGGAATGGCGGGCCTTCAAGGCCCGCGGTTTTGTGAATACGCGAGGTATGCTCCCGGCTGCGGCCGGTTGGAGCAAGTTGCTGTGCGGCAGCGGCCGCATGTGCGGCTGTTCCGCCTGTGCGGCTGATTTCGCCTGTACGGCAGCCGTATGTATGTGCGGCAGTTAAGCCCCTCGGCACGCGGCAGCTTGGGCGGCTGCTGCGTGTGGGCTTCTGCCTGCCTGTACGGCTGGTCCGTCTGTGCGGCCGTTCCGCCTGTGCGGCCCTTCCGCCTGTGCGACCGCTCCGCACAGCATCAGTTTTTGGCCGTGGGCGTAAGGTCGGGGGACCGCGCCCTTTGACGGCCATATGGCGGAAGGCATCTCCCCGTGTTCCGGAGGTGCCTTTAGTGCCCGCCCGCTCGGCCGCTCTCTACCCCCTCTGCTTGCAGAAGGGCGCTCGAGAGTGGTGCGATGCGGGCTTGTTTTCTTCAGCTCCTTAGGGAGCTCTGGGGGGCCGACCATCTGGTCCCCCGAGGAGAGCCCCAACTCTACGGGGCATCCCTAGCCGGGTCGACGTAGAATCTAATTTTCATATCCCTCGGCCCGGCTATAGGGTGAGACGGAACACCGCGGGGTTTAGTGGGTAGGACGGTCCCTTCTTCCGGGACCGGTGAGTCCCACACACCGTCCCAGCTACCCCCGTAGCTGGGATGACGGTGCCTAAATGCATTCCCCGCGTCAACAAAAAAAAAAAAAAAAAAAAAAAACCTAACCTAACCTAACCTAACCTAATTCAACTTTGGTCGAGTGGTTAAGACGCGGATCGGTACGCAGAAGGCGCAAGATCGATTCTGGGTACAAGCATCAATTTTTAATGACAAATTGGTCTCGAGGTCTAATTCTCGAGTAATGAAACCCAGTGTACAGGGTTCGGAATCGAGATTCGCACATTGACTTTTGTGTCTATTGAAAGGAGAGACGGTTAGCACTCCCCTTGACAAGGATGGAACACATAAAATGGTTAAGGCACACTTGATCACATTTTTTCCGAGGCGCTGAGGTACCACAAGGTCCCGTGGTACCTCAGGCGCGTCCTTGCGGACTACTTCGTGGACCGGGCCATCATCTACCCGGCCCGGTCGGGAATAGTCCGCAAGGAGATGTCGTGCGGTGTTCCACAGGGGTCGGTGCTTGGTCCGCTCCTGTGGAACATCGGCTATGACTGGGTCCTGCGCGGTGCAACTCTTACGGGGGTCGGCATTATCTGCTACGCCGACGACACCCTCGTCACCGCGCGGGGCCCAGAATTCAGGGACGCAAAGGTTCTGGCCACCGCGGGCGTTGCCCAGGTGGTCAGCCGCATCAGGGCGCTGGGACTCCAGGTGGCTCTCGAAAAGTCCGAGGCCGTGTTTTTCCACGGGCCTCGTCGGGGGCCACCTCGAGATTCCGCCATTGTGGTGAGCGGCACCCCCATCGCTATCGGGGAGACCATGAAGTATCTAGGATTGGTCCTCGATAGTCGATGGGGTTTCGTCGAGCACTTCCGGCGCCTGGCACCCAAACTGGTGTCATACGCCGGAAGGCTGGCGCGGCTGCTCCCCAATAAAGGGGGGCCGGAAAGTGCATGTCGCCGTCTCTACGACGGTGTAGTGCGCTCCAAGGCGCTCTACGGAGCGCCTATTTGGTCGGACGCTCTCTGCGCCAAAACCATCCCCCTGCTGCGGAGACCGCAGCGGGTGATTGCGCAGAGGGCGGCGCGAGCGTACTGCACCGTCTCTTACGAGGCGGCGTGTTTGATTGGCGGGAGCCCCCCTTGGGATCTCGAGGCTGGAGTCCTCAAGCGCGTTTACGACGAAAGCGCCCTGGTGCGGATAAATGGAGGTCGCCCACTTCCGGACGAGATCGATCGCTGGAGACAATCTGCTCGCGACGATCTCTTCCGGAAGTGGGCCAATAGGTTGGTGTGTCCCTCCGCGAGTGTGCGGCTCGTGGGGGCTGTCCGGCCCGTTCTTCGGCCTTGGGTGGAGAGGGCGCACGGTGCGCCGACGTACCACCTCACTCAGCTCCTCACAGGACATGGCTGTTTCGCCAAGTACCTGTGGGAGGTGGTGGGTGTGGAGTCGGACCCCGTGTGCCGTCACTGCCCAAGTGGCGCCGTGGACTCGGCAGAGCACACACTCGCCGAGTGCGCGGCGTGGGACGGGCCGCGTGTCGCCCTCACGGGCCGTGTTGGTAACGATCTGTCGCTGCCGGCTGTGGTGCGAGCCATGGTCGGCAGCCAGGAGTGTTGGGCCGCTGTCACCTCGTTTGCTTGTGAGGTGATGGCGGCCAAGAGAGAAGAGTTGCGTGTGCGGGAGCGTGCTGGACAGACGCTCCCGCCTCGTCGTCCGGTTCGGGGGCGCCGCATGGCAGATTTCGTGCGCGCCCCCGACTAGTGTTGTTCCGGTGGGTGGTGGTCGGGGGACCTCACCCACCGGTGATCGTTTGGCGGAAGGCACCTCCCCGTGTTCCGGAGGTGCCTTAGTGCCCGCCCGCTCGGCCGCTCTCTACCCCCTCTGCTTCCAGAGGGACGTACGAGGGCGGTGCGATGCGGGCTTGCTTTTCTTCAGCTCCTTAGGGAGCTCCGGGGGGCCGAGCACCTGGCCCCCCGAGTAGAGCCCCAACCTTACGGGGCATCCCTAGCCGGGTCGACGTAGAATCTTCAACTTCATATCCTTCGGCCCGGCTATAGGGTGAGTCGGAACACCGCGGGGTTTAGTGGGTAGGACGGTCCCTGTTTTCGGGACCGGTGAGTCCCACACACCGTCCCAGCTACCCCCGTAGCTGGGATGACGGTGCCTAAACGCATTCCCCGCGTCAACAAAAAAAAAAAAAAAAAAAAAACCTAACCTGGGGCGGGGCCCCAAGTGTTGTTCGTTTACGTCCACGTCGTCCGCCCTGGACCCCAACTTGACCCCGCCCATTGACGGCCATATGGCGGAAGGCACCTCCCCGTGTTCCGGAGGTGCCCTTAGTGCCCGCCCGCTCGGCCGCTCTCTACCCCCTCTGCTTGCAGAAGGGCGCTCGGGAGTGGTGCGATGCGGGCTTGTTTTTCTTCAGCTCCTTAGGGAGCTCTGGGGGGCCGACCATCTGGTCCCCCGAGGAGAGCCCCAACCTTACGGGGCATCCCTAGCCGGGTCGACGTTGAATCTACATTTTCATATCCCTCGGCCCGGCTATAGGGTGAGTCGGAACACCGCGGGGTTTAGTGGGTAGGACGGTCCCTGTTTCCGGGACCGGTGAGTCCCACACACCGTCCCAGCTACCCCCGTAGCTGGGATGACGGTGCCTAAATGCATTCCCCGCGTCAACAAAAAAAAAAACCTAACCTAACCTAACCTAACCTAACCTAACCTAACCTAACCTAACCTAACCTAACCTAACCTGCCGGGTCGACGTAGAATCTTCAACCTCATATCCTTCGGCCCGGCTATAGGGTGAGTCGGAACACCGCGGGGTTTAGTGGGTAGGACGGTCCCTTCTTCCGGGACCGGTGAGTCCCACACACCGTCCCAGCTACCCCCGTAGCTGGGATGACGGTGCCTAAACGCATTCCCCGCGTCAACAAAAAAAAAAAAAAACCTAACCTAACCTAACCTAACCTGGGGCTGGTCCTCGATAGTCGATGGGGTTTCGTCGAGCACTTCCGGCGCCTGGCACCCAAACTGGTGTCATATGCCGGAAGGCTGGCGCGGCTGCTCCCCAATAAAGGGGGGCCGGAAAGTGCATGTCGCCGTCTCTATGACGGTGTAGTGCGCTCCAAGGCGCTCTACGGAGCGCCGATTTGGGCGGATGCTCTCTGCGCCAAAACCATCCCCCTGCTGCGGAGGCCGCAGCGGGTGATTGCGCAGAGGGCGGCGAGAGCGTACTGCACCGTCTCTTACGAGGCGGCGTGTCTTATTGGCGGAAGCCCCCCGTGGGACCTCGAGGCTGGAGTCCTCAAACGTGTGTACGAGGAAAGCGCCCTGGTGCGGAGTAATGGAGGTCGCCCACTCCCGGACGAGATCGATCGCTGGAGACAGTCTGCTCGCGACGATCTCTTCCGGAAGTGGGCCAATAGGATTGAGTGTCCCTCTGCGAGCGTGCGGCTCGTGGGGGCTATCCGGCCCGTTCTTCGGCCTTGGGTAGAGAGGGCGCACGGTGCGCCGACGTACCACCTCACTCAGCTCCTCACAGGACATGGCTGTTTCGCCAAGTACCTGTGGGAGGTGGTGGGTGTGGAGTCGGACCCCGTGTGCCGTCACTGCCCAAGTGGCGCCGTGGACTCGGCTGAGCACACACTCGCCGAGTGCGCGGCGTGGGACGGGCCACGTGTCGCCCTCACGGGCCGTGTTGGATTGGATTTGTCGCTGCCGGCTGTGGTGCGAGCCATGGCCGGCAGCCAGGAGTGTTGGGCCGCCGTCACCTCTTTTGCCAATGAGGTGATGGCGGCAAAGAGAGAGGAATTGCGGGTGCGGGAGCGTGCAGGTCAAACGCTCCCGCCTCGCCGTCCGGTTCGGGGGCGCCGCATGGCAGCTTTCGTGCGCGCCCCCGACTAGTGTTGTTCCGGTGGGTGGTGGTCGGGGGACCTCACCCACCGATGATCGTTTGGCGGAAGGCACCTCCCCGTGTTCCGGAGGTGCCTTAGTGCCCGCCCGCTCGGCCGCTCTCTACCCCCTCTGCTTTCAGAGGGGCGCTCGAGAGTGGTGCGATGCGGGCTTGTTTTCTTCAGCTCCTTAGGGAGCTCCGGGGGCCGACCATCTGGTCCCCCGAGGAGAGCCCCAACCCTACGGGGCATCCCTAGCCGGGTCGATGTAGAATCTGCTCTTCATATACCTCGGCCCGGCTATAGGGTGAGTCGGAACACCGCGGGGTTTAGTGGGTAGGACGGTCCCTGTTTTCGGGACCGGTGAGTCCCACACACCGTCCCAGCTACCCCCGTAGCTGGGATGACGGTGCCTAAACGCATTCCCCGCGTCAACAAAAAAAAAAAAAAAAAAAAAACCTAACCTGGGGCGGGGCCCCAAGTGTTGTTCGTTTACGTCCACGTCGTCCGCCCTGGACCCCAACTTGACCACCGTAACGGAGTGGCAAGTTGGGTGACCGAATTTCGAACAGCTGAACTTGTGGCCATAATTGTGATCGATTTGCGATATGAATGCGAAAAAGGAAAGTGATGCGGGAAGTGACACGAAAGTGTCGAGGCCCGGGACTCCAACCCCGGGCGGGAGGGAGTTGCGGGTGTCGTTGTCGCGCTGCGACACCCGCAATTCGCTCTCGGAAGGCGCGATCAAATGCGACTGGCAGCGGCTGTCGGACTCCGATAGCAGCTGCCAGTCGATGATGACGGTTTCCTCCCGTCCCTCCCCGACTCCCAGGTTGTGGCAGCGCAAGCGCTGCAACAGTAAAAGCCCTGGGGAGTCGGGCAGCGACGGTGAGGAGTCGGCTGGCCCCAGCACCATCAGGGGCCAGCCCGGTAAAAGAGGGCGTGGGCGCCCTCCAACGACGGGCCAGTATGTCGGCCTGGCTCAGGCCCGAGCTAGCTACGCTGCGGCCAAGGAGCGCGAGCTTGAGCTCCAGGCGGAGGAGGAGCTCGCTCGGGACGCTTTTCAGGCCGAAGAGGAGGAGCGTCTGAAGCGGGAGGAGCGGCGATGCTCCTTCCTGCGGAAATCCCCGACGCTGGAGGAGGCGTCGACGTCGGCAGCTGCTCCTGTCCTTAGGTGCGAGCAGCTGTCGAAGGCGGTAGAGGAGGCGGTGAAGGCGATCGATACGATCGCCTACAAATCCTCCCGCCTGAAGGGCCAGAGTGTCCAGGGCCTGCGGAGTGCCGCCGGGTCAATTCTGGAACATATGCGAGAGATGGCCTCCCTCAAGTGTAGCGACGAGGTCATGCGCTTGAAGGGAGAACTCGCGGCCGTGCGTGGCCAAATGGAGGAGTTGAGGCGCCAGTTGAGCGCCGCTCCAACACCGTCGGCGGGGCTGTCGCGTGATGAGGTGCTGTACCTCATCGACGCGCGCCGCGCCGGCTTCGAGGATCGGCTGCTCCCGGCGCCTCGGTTGCGTCCTCCCCTCGCGGCGGACGCACGCAATGCTGCCCGCATGGCCAGTGCTCCAGCACCCGGCGGTGCACCTGTCGCCCCCTCACAGGGCCCTTCCGTCGGCGCTTCGGCGCCCACGCGCTCAAAGCGCAAGGCCGCTGGCGCCTCTGCCGCCGCGCCTCTACCTGCCGTCCCCTCCACATCTGAAGTGGAGGTGACGGAACCTGTCGCGGCCGTTCCGTCGGCCTCTTCCTCTTCTCCCCCAACTCAGGGGAAGAAGGGGAACAGAAAGAAGAGGAGCGCTGCGGCGCGTGAGGTGGAGGCGACGCGCCGGGAGCGCCAGACGACCTCCACCCAGATGCCTGCTTCCACGTCTCAGTCCCAAACTGAGACGTGGACAAACATTGTTAGGCGGCCGAAGAAGACGGCATCGAAGCACGCCAATGCGCCCGCTAAGGCGCCCGTTAAAAGGAGCGCCCCGAATCTCCGCGCACCGCGAACTGCAGCAGTGGTGATAACGCTGCAGCGGGAAGCGGAGGGGCGGGGCGTAACCTACGCCGAAAAACTTGCCGAGGCTGAGAGGTCGATCGACCTCAAAAGCCTCGGCATCGACGGGCTGCGCTTCCGCACAGCGGCCACCGGGGGACGTATCCTCGAGGTCGCGGGTGCGGATAGAGGCGCAAAAGCGGACGCATTGGCGTCGAAATTAAGGGCGACCCTTGGTGACGACGTCCGCATCGCCAGGCCGGAGAAGTGCGCGGAGCTGCGCATCTCCGGTCTCGGCGATTCAGCGACGAAGGAGGTTGTGGCGCGGGTGGTGGTGGACGTTGGAGGTTGCGCCATCACCAGCGTCGTTGTCGGGGCTATCGTCCGCCAGGCAAGCAGAGAAGGCACGGCGTGGGTGAAGTGCCCCGTCGCGGCGGCCAAACTTTTAACTGATGGCCGCCCCGTAGTGATTGGTTGGACCCGCGTCCGTGCGGTGCTTTTGGAGTCCAGGCCGCAGCGGTGCTTCCGCTGCCTAGATGTGGGGCACGTGGGGGCCAGGTGTGCTGCGGGAGTTGACCGCAGCGCCCTGTGCTTCCGCTGCGGGCAGCCCGGCCACAAATCGGCCGGCTGCGCCGCGGATCCGCACTGCCCCGTGTGTGCGGCGGCGGGAGAGGCCGCTGCGCACCGCCTGGGCGCCAAGGCTTGCCTGGCGGCGTCAAAGAAACGACGTCGTCGCCGAGGAGGAGTCGGTGGGAGGCGGGTCGGGCCGGTCGCGGACCCCGCTCCCACCCAATCGTTGGAGGTTATGGACACTGCTCAATCCTAGATGTCCACATTCTCGATCCTGCAGGCCAACGTCAGGCACTGCGCTGCGGCCCAGGATGTTTTGATCCAGTCCGTAGCGCAGTGGCAGACGACCGTGGCTGTAGTCGCCGAACCGTACGCGGTTCGTGCCCGCGATGATTGGGCCAGCGACCGCGACGGTGAGGTGGCTATCGTCTCCCAGCGGGGCGCCTTTGACAGGGTGTCAAAAGGACGAATGTGCGTCCTCGCGCTGCTGGGAGACGCTGCAGTGATCGGGGTGTACTGTCCGCCCAGGAAGACCCGTGCTCAGTTTGAGCAGTTACTCATTGAGCTCGGGGCTCTTGTGGCGGAAGCACACCCCACCCCGCTTCTCGTCGTCGGGGACTTCAACGCCCACTCTACGGCGTGGGGATCTCCGGCGACGGACTTGCGGGGTGAGTTATTGGAGGACTGGGCAGTGTCCATGGGTCTGGTGCTGCTGAACCAGGGGACGGTCCCCACGTACGTGGGGGAGACTGGGAACAGGTCCATCGTGGACCTGTCCTTTGCCAGTTCTGGCCTGGCGAACCACGTACGTGATTGGAGGGTGGTCACGGAGGTGGAGACGATGGCTTCTGCCTGCCTGTACGACTGGTCCGTCTGTGCGGCCGTTCCGCCTGTGCGGCCCTTCCGCCTGTGCGGCCGCTCCGTACAGCAGAAGTAGGGGTGTGCCATCCTTCCACATCTTGGCAAGCTGACCCCATTGCACGAGGGGGTCGAAGTTCGGTGGGCCTGCTAGGCCCATGGTGTTACCGCGCATCTGCGGCGGTTCTGGCCGTCATTTGACGGAGTTGACCCCATTGCACGAGGGGGTCGTAGTATGGCGGGCCTTCAAGGCCTGCGGTGTACACGCGAGGTATGCTCCCGGCTGCGGCCGGTTTGAGCGAGGTGCTGTGCGGCAGTGGCCGCATATGCGGCTGTTCCGCCTGTGCGGCTGTTTCCGCCTGTACGGCAGCCTGTCTGTGCGGCAGTTAAGCCCCTCGGCACACAGCAGCTTGGGCGGCTGCTTGAGTGTGGGCTTCTGCTCCGCCTGTACGGCTGGTCCGTCTGTGCGGCTGTTCCGACTGTGCGGCCCTTCCGCCTGTGCGGCCGCTCCGTACAGCATCAGTAGGGGCCTGTCACTGCCGATCGTGGTGCAAGTCATGGTCGGCAGTCAGGCGTGCCGATTCGCAATCGATTCGGCGGGAGGCACACTGCGCAGGGGAGCGGGAGTAATGAAAAATACTCCCGCTTCGCCGTGCAGTTCGGGGGCGCCGCGGTACGGAGTCACTGCGCGCCCCCCCTGAATACTTGTTGGCCGTGGGCGTAAGGTCGGGGGACCCCGCCCATTGACGGCCATATGGCGGAAGGCACCTCCCCGTGTTCCGGAGGTGCCCTTAGTGCCCGCCCGCTCGGCCGCTCTCTACCCCCTCTGCTTGCAGAAGGGCGCTCGGGAGTGGTGCGATGCGGGCTTGTTTTTCTTCAGCTCCTTAGGGAGCTCTGGGGGGCCGACCATCTGGTCCCCCGAGGAGAGCCCCAACCTTACGGGGCATCCCTAGCCGGGTCGACGTTGAATCTACATTTTCATATCCCTCGGCCCGGCTATAGGGTGAGTCGGAACACCGCGGGGTTTAGTGGGTAGGACGGTCCCTGTCTGGGACCGGTGAGTCCCACACACCGTCCCAGCTACCCATGTAGCTGGGATGACGGTGCCTAAACGCATTCCCCGCGTCAACAAAAAAAAAAAAAAAAAAAAACCTAACCTGGGGCGGGGCGGGGCGGGGCCCCAAGTGTCGATTGCATACGTCCTCGTCGTCCGCCCTGGACCCCAACTTGACCACCGTAACGGAGTGGCAAGTTGGGTGACCGAACTGCATCGACTGCACTTGTGGCCATAATTGTGATCGAATCTATCAATATGAATGCGAAAAATGAAAAGGATGAGGGAAGTGACACGAAAGTGTCGAGGCCCGGGACTCCAACCCCGGGCGGGAGGGAATTGCGGGTGTCGTTGTCGCGCTGCGACACCCGCAATTCGCCTTCGCAAAGCGCGATCAAATGCGACTGGCAGCGGCTGTCGGACTCCGATAGCAGCTGCCAGTCGATGATAACGGTTTCCTCCCGTCCCTCCCCGACTCCCAGGTTGTGGCAGCGCAAGCGCTGCAACAGTAAAAGCCCTGGGGAGTCGGGCAGCGACGGTGAGGAGTCGGCTGGCCCCAGCACCATCAGGGGCCAGCCCGGTAAAAGAGGGCGTGGGCGCCCTCCAACGACGGGCCAGTATGTCGGCCTGGCTCAGGCTCGAGCTAGCTACGCTGCGGCCAAGGAGCGCGAGCTTGAGCTCCAGGCGGAGGAGGAGCTCGCTCGGGACGCTTTCCAGGCCGAAGAGGAGGAGCGTCTGAAGCGGGAGGAGCGGCGATGCTCCTTCCTCCGGAAATCCTCGACGCTGGAGGAGGCGTCGACGTCGGCAGCTGCTCCTGTCCTTAGGTGCGAGCAGCTGTCGAAGGCGGTAGAGGAGGCGGTGAAGGCGATCGATACGATCGCCTACAAATCCTCCCGCCTGAAGGGCCAGAGTGTCCAGGGCCTGCGGAGTGCTGCCGGGTCGATTCTGGAACATATGCGAGAGATGGCCTCCCTCAAGTGTAGCGACGAGGTCATGCGCTTGAAGGGAGAGCTCGCGGCCGTGCGGGGCCAGATGGAGGAATTGAGGCGCCAGTTGAGCGCCGCTCCAACAGCGTCGGCGGGGCTGTCGCGTGATGAGGTGCTGTACCTCATCGACGCGCGCCGCGCCGGCTTCGAGGATCGGCTGCTCCCGGCGCCTCGGTTGCGTCCTCCCCTCGCGGCGGACGCACGCAATGCTGCCCGCATGGCCAGTGCTCCAGCACCCGGCGGTGCACCTGTCGCCCCCTCACAGGGCCCTTCCGTCGGCGCTTCGGCGCCCACGCGCTCAAAGCGCAAGGCCGCAGGCGCCTCTGCCGCCGCGCCTCTACCTGCCGTCCCCTCCACATCTGAGGTGGAGGTGACGGAACCTGTCGCGGCCGTTCCGTCGGCCTCTTCCTCTTCTCCCCCAACTCAGGGGAAGAAGGGGAACAGAAAGAAGAGGAGCGCTGCGGCGCGTGAGGTGGAGGCGACGCGCCGGGAGCGCCAGACGACCTCCACCCAGATGCCTGCTTCCACGTCTCAGTCCCAAACTGAGACGTGGACCAACATTGTTAGGCGGCCGAAGAAGACGGCATCGACGCACGCCAATGCGCCCGCTAAGGCGCCCGTTAAAAGGAGCGCCCCGAATCTCCGCGCACCGCGAACTGCAGCAGTGGTGATAACGCTGCAGCGGGAAGCGGAGGGGCGGGGCGTAACCTACGCCGAAAAACTTGCCGAGGCTGAGAGGTCGATCGACCTCAAAAGCCTCGGCATCGACGGGCTGCGCTTCCGCACAGCGGCCACCGGGGGACGTATCCTCGAGGTCGCCGGTGCGGATAGAGGCGCAAAAGCGGACGCATTGGCGTCGAAATTAAGGGCGACCCTTGGTGACGACGTCCGCATCGCCAGGCCGGAGAAGTGCGCGGAGCTGCGCATCTCCGGCCTCGGCGATTCAGCGACGAAGGAGGTTGTGGCGCGGGTGGTGGCGGACGTTGGAGGTTGCGCCATCACCAGCGTCGTTGTCGGGGCTATCGTCCGCCAGGCAAGCAGAGAGGGTACGGCGTGGGTGAAGTGCCCCGTCGCGGCGGCCAAACTTTTAACTGATGGCCGCCCCGTAGTGATCGGTTGGACCCGCGTCCGTGCGGTCCTTTTGGAGTCCAGGCCGCAGCGGTGCTTCCGCTGCCTGGATGTGGGGCACGTGGGGGCCAGGTGTGCTGCGGGAGTTGACCGCAGCGCCCTGTGCTTCCGCTGCGGGCAGCCCGGCCACAAAGCGGCCGGCTGCGCCGCGGAACCGAACTGCCCCGTGTGTGCGGCGGCGGGAGAGACCGCTGCGCACCGCCTGGGCGCCAAGGCTTGCCTGGCGGCGTCAAAAAAGCGGCGTCGTCGCCGAGGAGGAGTCGGTGGGAAGCGGGTCGGGCCGGTCGCGGACCCCGCTCCCACCCAAACTGAGGAGGTTATGGACACCACCCAATCTTAAATGTCCACATTCTCGGTCCTGCAGGCCAACGTCAGGCACTGCGCTGCGGCCCAGGATGTTTTGATCCAGTCCGTAGCGCAGTGGCAGACGACCGTGGCTGTAGTCGCCGAACCGTACGCGGTTCGTGCCCGTGATGATTGGGCCAGCGACCGCGACGGTGGAGTGGCTATCGTCTCCCAGCGGGGCGCCTTCGATAAGGTGTCCAAAGGACGAATGTGCGTCCTCGCGCTGCTGGGAGACGCTGCAGTGATCGGGGTGTACTGTCCGCCCAGGAAGACCCGTGCTCAATTTGAGCAGTTACTCGTTGAGCTCGGGGCTCTTGTGGCGGAAGCACACCCCACCCCGCTCATCGTCGTCGGGGACTTCAACGCCCACTCTACGGCGTGGGGATCTCCGGCGACGGACTTGCGGGGGGAGTTGTTGGAGGATTGGGCGGTGTCCATGGATCTGGTGCTGCTGAACCAGGGGACGGTCCCCACGTACGTGGGCGAGAACGGGAACACGTCCATCGTGGACGTGTCCTTCGCCAGTTCTGGCCTGGCGAACCACGTACGTGGCTGGAGGGTGGTCACGGAGGTGGAGACGATGTCGGACCACCGGTATGTCCGATTTGATATCGTCTCCCCCGCCCTGAGGACCCACGATCGTCCCCTGGCCGGTGAGGGCCCACGGTGGCGACTAAAATCGCTAAACCGGGAGCTGGCGGAAGAGGCGGCCATCGTCGAGCGATGGGCCGCGTTTGGCGGAAACCCGGACGTAGACGCGAGGTCGGAGCGGTTGTCCGAGGCTCTGACCCGCGTCTGCGATGCGGCGATGCGGAGGGCAGGATCAGTTCACCCGCGGCGGCGGGTGTACTGGTGGAACGACGACCTGGAGGGGCTGCGTGCTGCTAGTCACGCAGCCCAGCGTCGGTACACCCGCTACCGCGGTCGAAGGAACGGAAACCCTGTCCTCATGGAGGAGTTGCGCGCCGCATACCGGGACGCCCGAGCGGCCCTTCGCTCGGCAATCAAGGCCGCCAAAGATGAGTCATGGAAGGTGTGGCTCGAGACATTGAACGGAGATCCGTGGGGGCGCCCGTATAAGGCCGTGAGCGACAAACTCCGGCCTTACGCGCCCCCGCTTACCAGGTCTCTCGAGCCCACCTTCGTGACAGAGATCGTCAGCTCCCTCTTCCCTGCGCGGGAAGAGTGGGTCCCGCCGAGTATGGCAGCACCAGATGGAACGCCGGCTGACACAGAGGCGATCCCGCCCGTGTCCGATGCCGAGTTGGGGGCGGCAGTTCTCAAGCTCAAGTTGAGACACCGCGCCCCCGGACCGGACGGCATCCCAGGGCGGGTCGTCGCCCTGGTCATGCCGGCGTTCGAAGAAGAGACGCTCTCCCTGATGTCGGAGTGTTTGGCGTCGGGTAGGGTCCCGCGAACGTGGAAGACGGGGAAGCTCGTGCTGCTTAAGAAGCACGGGCGCCCCGTCGAGTCGCCGTCGGCCTACCGCCCCATTGTTTTGCTCGGCGAGATGAGCAAGCTTTTCGAGCGGGTGCTCGCTGCTCGTCTCGTCGGGCACCTTGAGGGGGCGGGGCCCAACCTCGACGGCGGCCAGTACGGGTTCCGTCGCGGGCGGTCTACCCTAGACGCCATCTCCCGACTCAGGGACAGCGTCGAAGAGGCGGTCGGTCGGGGGGAGGTGTTGTTGGCGGTGTCGCTGGACATCGC
Source organism: Miltochrista miniata (assembly GCA_933228765.1). Taxonomy (NCBI): domain Eukaryota; kingdom Metazoa; phylum Arthropoda; class Insecta; order Lepidoptera; family Erebidae; genus Miltochrista; species Miltochrista miniata. The sequence goes on from OW121776.1 coordinate 208,699, forward strand.
GAACGCCTTCAACACCATCCCCTGGCAGACCATCGCCGAGGCGCTGAGGTACCACAAGGTCCCGTGGTACCTCAGGCGCGTCCTTGCGGACTATTTCGTGGACCGGGCCATTATCTACCCGGCCCGGTCGGGAATAGTCCGCAGGGAGATGTCGTGCGGTGTTCCACAGGGGTCGGTTCTGGGTCCGCTTCTGTGGAACATCGGCTATGACTGGGTCCTGCGCGGTGCAACTCTAACGGGGGTCGGTATTTTGTGTTACGCCGACGACACCCTCGTCACCGCGCGGGGCCCAGAATTCAGGGACGCGAAGGTTCTGGCCACCGCGGGCGTTGCCCAGGTGGTCAGCCGCATCAGGGCGCTGGGACTCCAGGTGGCTCTCGATAAGTCCGAGGCCGTGTTTTTCCACGGGCCTCGTCGGGGGCCACCTCGAGATTCCGCCATTGTGGTGAGCGGCACCCCCATCGCTATCGGGGAGACCATGAAGTACCTAGGATTGGTCCTCGATAGTCGATGGGGTTTCGTCGAGCACTTCCGGCGTCTGGCACCCAAACTGGTGTCATACGCCGGAGGGCTGGCGCGGCTGCTCCCCAATAAAGGGGGGCCGGAAAGTGCATGTCGCCGTCTCTACGACGGTGTAGTGCGCTCCAAGGCGCTCTACGGAGCGCCTATTTGGTCGGACGCTCTCTGCGCCAAAACCATCCCCCTGCTGCGGAGGCCGCAGCGGGTGATTGCGCAGAGGGCGGCGCGAGCGTACTGCACCGTCTCTTACGAGGCGGCGTGTTTGATTGGCGGGAGCCCCCCTTGGGATCTCGAGGCTGGAGTCCTCAAGCGCGTGTACGAGGAAAGCGCCCTGGTGCGGATGAATGGAGGTCGCCCACTTCCGGACGAGATCGATCGCTGGAGACAGTCTGCTCGCGACGATCTTTTCCGGAAGTGGGCCAATAGGTTGGAGTGTCCCTCCGCGAGCGTGCGGCTCGTGGGGGCTGTCCGGCCCGTTCTTCGGCCTTGGGTAGAGAGGGCGCACGGTGCGCCGACGTACCACCTCACTCAGCTCCTCACAGGACATGGTTGTTTCGCCAAGTACCTGTGGGAGGTGGTGGGTGTGGAGTCGGACCCCGTGTGCCGTCATTGCCCAAGTGGCGCCGTGGACTCGGCAGAGCACACGCTCGCCGAGTGCGCGGCGTGGGACGGGCCGCGTGTCGCCCTCACGGGCCGGGTTGGTGTCGATTTGTCGCTGCCGGCTGTGGTGCGAGCCATGGTCGGCAGCCAGGAGTGTTGGGCCGCCGTCACCTCTTTTGCCAGTGAGGTGATGGCGGCAAAGAGAGAGGAATTGCGGGTGCGGGAGCGTGCAGGTCAAACGCTCCCGCCTCGCCGTCCGGTTCGGGGGCGCCGCATGGCAGCTTTCGTGCGCGCCCCCGACTAGTGTTGTCCCGGTGGGTGGTGGTCGGGGGACCCCACCCACCGATGATCGCTTGGCGGAAGGCACCTCTCCGTGTTCCGGAGGTGCCTTATTGCCCGCCCGCTCGTCTGCTCTCTAACCCCTCTGCTTACAGAGGGGCGCTCGAGAGTGGTGCGATGCGGGCTTGTTTCTTCAGCTCCTCAGGGAGCTCCGGGGGGCAGACCATCTGGCCCCCCGAGGAGAGCCCCAACCCTACGGGGCATCCCTAGCCGGGTCGACGTAGAATCTTCAACTTCATATCCTTGCGGACTATTTCGTGGACCGGGCCATTATCTACCCGGCCCGGTCGGGAATAGTTCGCAAGGAGATGTCGTGCGGTGTTCCACAGGGGTCGGTGCTTGGTCCGCTCCTGTGGAACATCGGCTATGACTGGGTCCTGCGCGGTGCAACTCTTACGGGGGTCGGCATTATTTGTTACGCCGACGACACCCTCGTCACCGCGCGGGGCCCAGAATTCAGGGACGCGAAGGTTCTGGCCACCGCGGGCGTTGCCCAGGTGGTCAGCCGCATCAGGGCGCTGGGACTCCAGGTGGCTCTCGAAAAGTCCGAGGCCGTGTTTTTCCACGGGCCTCGGCGGGGGCCACCTCGAGATTCCTTCATTGTGGTGAGCGGCACCCCCATCGCTATCGGGGAGACCATGAAGTACCTAGGATTGGTCCTCGATAGTCGATGGGGTTTCGTCGAGCACTTCCGGCGCCTGGCACCCAAACTGGTGTCATACGCCGGAAGGCTGGCGCGGCTGCTCCCCAATAAAGGGGGGCCGGAAAGTGCATGTCGCCGTCTCTATGACGGTGTAGTGCGCTCCAAGGCGCTCTACGGAGCGCCTATTTGGTCGGACGCTCTCTGCGCCAAAACCATCCCCCTGCTGCGGAGACCGCAGCGGGTGATTGCGCAGAGGGCGGCGCGAGCGTACTGCACCGTCTCTTACGAGGCGGCGTGTCTAATTGGCGGAAGCCCCCCGTGGGATCTCGAGGCTGGAGTCCTCACTCGCGTGTATCATGAAAGCGCCCCGATCGAGATGATCGCCTTCAAGTCCTCCCGCCTGAAGGGCCAAAGCGTGCAGGGCCTGCGGAGTGCCGCCGGCTCTATACGGGAGCACATGAGGGAGATGGCCTCCCTCACGTGTAACGCGGAGGTCCTTCGTCTTAAGGGAGAGCTCACGGCTGTGCGGGCTGAGATGGAGGAGATGCGGCGCCAGATGAGCGCCGCTCCTGCTCGGTCGGCGGGGCTGTCGCGCGATGAGGTGCTGTACCTCATCGACGCGCGCCGCGCCGGCTTCGAGGACCGGCTGCTCCCGGCGCCTCGGTTGCGTCCTCCCCTTGCGGCGGACGCGCGCAACGCCGCCCGCACGGCCACTGCTTCAGCACCCGGCGGTGCTTCTGTCGGTCCTTCCGTGGGCCCTTCCGTCGGCGCTCCTGCGCCCACGCGTTCAAAGAGAAAGGCCGCTGGCGCCTCTGCCGCCGCTCCTGTGCCTCCCGTCCCCTCCACGTCTGTGGTGGAGGTGACTGAATCGGTCGTGGCCGCTCCGCCGGCCTCTTCTTCTTCTGCCCCATCCAAGGGGAAGAAGAAGAACAAGAAACAGAGGAGGAGCGCTGCGGCGCTTGAGGCCGAGGCGACGCGAAGAGAGCGCCAGCCAGTTTCTACTCAACCGGCCCCTACGTCTCAACCGGCCCACACGTCTCAGTCCCAAACTGAGACGTGGAATAATGTGGTGAAGCGGCCGAAGAAAACCAGGAAGATGGCATCGACGCCCGCCAATGCGTCCGCTAAGGCGCCCGCGAGGCCCGTCAAGACGAAGAGCGCTCCGAACCTCCGTGCGCCGCGAACTGCAGCTGTGGTAATCACGCTGCAGCGAGAAGCGGAGAGTCGGGGCGTTACCTACGCAGAAAAGCTTGCCGAGGCTGAGAGGTCGATCGACCTCAAAAGCCTCGGTATTGACGGCCTGCGCTTCCGCACTGCGGCCACCGGGGGTCGCATACTTGAGGTGGCGGGTGCGGATAGAGGCGCGAAAGCGGACGCCTTGGCGTCAAGACTCAGGGCATCCCTCGGCGACGACGTTCGTGTCGCCAGGCCGGAGAAGTGCGCGGAGCTGCGCATCTCCGGTCTGGGCGATTCAGCTACGAAGGAGGGTGTGGCGCAGGTGGTGGCGGACGTTGGAGGTTGCGCCACCACCAGCGTCGTTGTCGGAGCTATCGTCCGTCAGACAGGCAGAGAGGGCACGGCGTGGGTGAAATGCCCCGTCGCGGCGGCCAAACTAGTAACAGATGGCCGCGCTCTCGTTATTGGTTGGACCCGCGTCCGTGCGGTCCTCTTGGAGCCCAGGCCGCAGCGGTGCTTCCGCTGCCTGGACGTGGGGCATGTGGGGGCCAGGTGCGCTGCGGAAAGTGATCGCAGCGCCCTCTGCTTCAGGTGTGGGCAGCCCGGCCACAAAGCGGCCGGCTGCAGTGCAGAGCCCAACTGCCCCGTGTGTGCTGCGGCGGGAGAGGCCGCTGCGCACCGCCTGGGCGTCAAGGTCTGTCTGGCGGCCTCGAAGAAACGTTCACGTCGTCGCCGATGTGGTGTCAGTGGGAGGCGGGTCGGGCCGGTCGCGGACCCCGCTCCCACTCAACAAGTAGTGGAGGAGATGGACACCGCCCAAACCTAGATGTCCAACTCGAACTTCTCGATCCTGCAGGCCAACGTCAGGCACTGTGCTGCGGCCCAGGATGTCTTGCTCCAGTCCGTAGCACAGTGGCAGACGACCGTGGCTGTAGTCGCCGAACCGTACGTAGTCCGTGCCCGTGATGATTGGGCCGGCGACTGCGACGGTGAGGTGGCTATCGTCTCCCAGCGGGGCGCCTTTGACAAAGTGTCAAAAGGACGAATGTGCGTCCTCGCGCTGCTGGGAGACGCTGCAGTGATTGGGGTGTACTGTCCGCCCAGGAAGACCCGTGCTCAATTTGAGCAGTTACTCGTTGAGCTCGGGGCTCTTGTGGCGGAAGCTCACCCCACCCCGCTCATCGTCGCCGGGGACTTTAACGCCCACTCTACGGCGTGGGGATCTCCGGCGACGGACTTGCGGGGCGAGTTGGTCGAGGAATGGGCGGTGTCTAATGGCTTGGTGTTGCTCAACCAGGGGGCGGTCCACACGTACGTGGGGGAGACCGGGAACAGGTCTATTGTAGACCTGTCCTTCGCCAGTCCTAGCTTGGCGAACCACGTGCGTGGCTGGAGGGTGGTGACAGATGTGGAGACGATGTCGGATCATCGCTATATACGATTCGACATCGTCTCCCCCGCCCTAAGGACCCAGGATCGTCCCCTGGCCGGTGAGGGCCCACGGTGGCGTATCAAGACGCTAGACCGGGAACTGGCGAAAGAGGCGGCCATCGTCGAGCGATGGGCCGCGTTTGGCGGAAGCCCGGACGTGGACGCGAGGTCGGAGCGGCTGTCTGAAGCTCTGACTCGCGTCTGCGATGCGGCGATGCGGAGGGCAGGGCCAGTCCCACCGCGGCGGCGAGTGTACTGGTGGAACGACGACCTGTCGGGACTGCGTGCTGAAAGCCACGCAGCCCAGCGGCGGTACACTCGCTACCGCGGTCGAAGAGATAGGAACCCTGTCCTCGAAGAAGAACTGCGCGCCGCATACCGGGACGCCCGAGCGGCCTTTCGCTCGGCGATAAAAACCGCAAAGGAGGACTCGTGGAAAGCGTGGCTCGAGACGCTAAATCAGGATCCGTGGGGGCGCCCGTATAAGGTCGTGAGCGACAAACTCCGGCCTTATGCGCCCCCACTCACAAAATCCCTCGAGCCCGCTTTCCTCGGGCAAATCGTCAGTTCCCTCTTCCCTGCGCGGGAAGAGTGGGTCCCACCACGAATGGCAGCACCAAGCCGTGTGCCGGCAGACACTGAGGCGATCCCGCCCGTGTCCGATGTCGAACTGGGGGCGGCGGTCCTCAAGCTCCAATTGAGGAACCGCGCCCCTGGCCCGGACGGCATCCCAGGGCGGGTCGTCGCCCTGATCATGCCGGCGTTTGAACAGGAGACGCTGTCCCTCATGTCTGAGTGTCTGGCGTCGGGTAGAGTTCCGCGAAATTGGAAAACGGGGAAGCTCGTGCTGCTGAAGAAGCACGGGCGCCCCGCCGAGTCGCCGTCGGCCTACCGCCCCATTGTTTTGCTCGGCGAGATGAGCAAGCTCTTTGAGCGGGTGCTCGCTGCTCGTCTCGTCGGGCACCTGGAGGGGGCGGGGCCCAACTTGAATGACGGCCAATACGGATTTCGTCGCGGACGATCTACCCTCGACGCCATCTCCCGACTGAGGGACAGCGTCCGAGAGGCGGTCGATCGGGGGGAGGTGTTGTTGGCGGTGTCGCTGGACATCGCGAACGCCTTCAACACCATCCCCTGGCCGACCATCGCCGAGGCGCTGAGGTACCACAACGTTCCGTGGTACCTCAGGCGCGTCCTTGCGGACTACTTCTTGGACCGGGCCATTTCTTATCCGACCCGGTTGACCGTAGTCCGCAGGGAGATGTCTTGCGGTGTCCCACAGGGGTCGGTTCTTGGTCCGCTCCTGTGGAACATCGCATACGACTGGGTCTTGCGCGGTGCCACTCTTCGGGGGGTCGGCGTACTCTGCTACGCCGACGACACCCTGGTTACCGCGCGGGGCCCAGACTTTCGAGACGCGAAGGTCCTGGCCACCGCGGGCGTTGCCCAGGTGGTCAGCCGCATCAGGGCGCTGGGACTCCAGGTGGCCCTCGAAAAGTCCGAGGCCGTCTTCTTTTACGGGCCTCGGCGGAGGGCCCCTCGAGATTCGGTGATTGTGGTGAGCGGCACCCCCATCGCTGTCGGGGAGACCATTAAATATCTTGGACTGGTCCTCGACAGCCGATGGGGGTTCGTCGAGCACTTCCGGCGTTTAGCGCCTAAATTGATGTCTTACGCCGGAAGACTGGCGAGGCTGCTCCCCAATCGGGGGGGGCCTGGAAGTGCGTGTCGCCGTCTTTACGACGGTGTAGTACGCTCCAAGGCGCTCTACGGAGCGCCAATCTGGTCGGACGCCCTCTGCGCCAAAAACATCCCATTGCTGCGGAGACCGCAGCGAGTGATTGCGCAGAGGGCGGCGCGGGCGTACTGCACCGTCTCTTACGAGGCGGCGTGCCTAATTGGCGGGAGCCCCCCCTGGGATCTCGAGGCTGGAGTCCTTAAAATTGTATATGAGGAAAGCGCCCTGATGCGTAGGAATGGTGGTCGCCCACTTCCGGACGAGATCGATCGCTTGAGACAGTTGGCTCGCGATGATCTCTTCCGGAAGTGGGCCGTTCGATTGGAGGAGCCCTCTGCGAGCGTGCGGCTCGTGGGGGCTGTCCGGCCCGTCCTTCGGCCTTGGGTAGAGAGGGCGCACGGAGCGCCGACGTACCACCTCACCCAGCTCCTCACAGGTCATGGCTGCTTCGCGAAATACCTGTGGGAGGTGGCAGGGGTGGAGTCTAACCCCGTGTGTCACCACTGCCCAAGTGGCGCCGTGGACTCGGCGGAGCACACACTCGCCGAGTGCGCGGCGTGGGACGGGCCGCGGGTCGCCCTCACAGGCCAAATTGGTACAGATTTGTCGCTGCCGGCCGTGGTGCGAGCCATGGCTGGCAGCCAAGAGTGTTGGGCCGCTGTCACCTCGTTTGCTTGCGAGGTGATGGCGGCCAAAAGAGAGGAGTTGCGGGTGCGGGAGCGTGCTGGTGAGACGCTCCCGCCCCGCCGTCCGGTCCGAGGGCGCCGCATGGCGGCTTTTATGCGCGCCCCGGACTAATTGTCGTACCGGTGGACGGAGGTCGGGGGACCCCGTCCACCGATGATCGTTTGGCAGAAGGCACCTCCCCGTGTTCCGGAGGTGCCTTCAGAGCCGCCCGCTCGGCTGCTCTCCACTTGAGAGCAGTGCGACGCGGGCTTGATTTCTTCAGCTCCTTAGGGAGCTCCGGGGGAGCCGTGCATCTGGCTCCCCCGAGGAGAGCCTCAAAAATTTTTCACGGGGCAACCCTGCCGGGCCGACGTGAGTACTTTACATAACCTTCGGTCCGGCAAAAGGGTGAGTCGGAACACCGCGGGGTTTAGTGGGTAGGACGGTCCCTGTTTGGGACCGGTGAGTCCCACACACCGTCCCAGCTACCCCCGTAGCTGGGATGACGGTGCCTAAATGCATTCCCCGCGTCAAAAAAAAAAAAAAAAAAAAAAAAAAAAAACCTAACCTAACCTCCCCATTGCACGAGGGGGTCGTTGTTTGGCGGGCCTGCAAGGTCTGCGGCGTCGCGATAGCTCCCGGAGACCCGGTAGCGTCGCGACGCAGCTTGTTGTTGTCTGCTCCCGGCTGCGGCCGGTAGAAGCGGGAAGAGTCGTGGACGCGTAGGCCTACTGCTCGCGCAGGGGTCTACACAGGCGTCGGTGTTGGGGAGGACCAGCCACCCTCCTCGCGTTCCGTAGCCCCTAAGGTCATCGCAACCATCTGACTGGTGGCTCCAGTCGGTACGTGGTGTCCTTAGGGACCGGAGGGCTTGCCTTAATTGGCCGGCCCGCGACAAGGACAGTCTTTAAAACCCGACAGCGAAGTCGTTAAAACCTGTAGGGCACCTGGCGAACCCTGCAGTAATTAGCCCGCTCCCTGGAATGAGCGTCACCCAGGGAGTGAAACCCTTCGTCTCTTCTCGTGGGAACAAAATGGCAAGTGAACAAAATTTAAAAATAAACAAAAAACTAAATGACGTTGTAGAGGTCGACGCGGAAGTGTCGAGGCCCGGGACTCCAACCCCGGGCGTGAAGGAGTTGCGAGTGTCGCTGTCGCGATGCGACACGACCCCGCACAGTGCATGTCGAGACATAAAGTGTGACTGGCAGCGGCTATCTGACTCTGATAGCAGCTGTCAGTCCATGGAGACGGTTTCCTCCCGTCCCTCTTCGACCCCCAGGTTGTGGCAGCGCAAGCGCTGCAACAGTAAGAGCCCTGGGGAGTCGGGCAGTGACGGTGAGGAGTCGGCTGGCCCCAGCAACATCAGGGGCCAGCCCGTGAAAAGAGGGCGTGGGCGCCCGCCAACGACGGGGATGTATGTTGGCCTGGCCCAAGCCAGGGCGACTTATATTGCGGCGAAGGAGCGCGAGCTCGAGCTCCAGGCGGAGGAAGAGCTCGCGCGGGACGCCTTCCAGGCCAAGGAGGAGGAGCGTCTGAGGCGGGAGGAGGGGCGGCGCTCCTTCCTCCGAAAATCCCCGACGATGGAGGAGGCGTCGACGTCGGCAACTGTACCGGTGTTAAGGTCCGACCAGCTGTCGATGGCGGTCGAGGAGGGCCTGAAGTCGATCGAGATGATCGCCTTCAAGTCCTCCCGCCTGAAGGGCCAAAGCGTGCAGGGCCTGCGGAGTGCCGCCGGCTCTATACGGGAGCACATGAGGGAGATGGCCTCCCTCACGTGTAACGCGGAGGTCCTTCGTCTTAAGGGAGAGCTCACGGCTGTGCGGGCTGAGATGGAGGAGATGCGGCGCCAGATGAGCGCCGCTCCTGCTCGGTCGGCGGGGCTGTCGCGCGATGAGGTGCTGTACCTCATCGACGCGCGCCGCGCCGGCTTCGAGGACCGGCTGCTCCCGGCGCCTCGGTTGCGTCCTCCCCTTGCGGCGGACGCGCGCAACGCCGCCCGCACGGCCACTGCTTCAGCACCCGGCGGTGCTTCTGTCGGTCCTTCCGTGGGCCCTTCCGTCGGCGCTCCTGCGCCCACGCGTTCAAAGAGAAAGGCCGCTGGCGCCTCTGCCGCCGCTCCTGTGCCTCCCGTCCCCTCCACGTCTGTGGTGGAGGTGACTGAATCGGTCGTGGCCGCTCCGCCGGCCTCTTCTTCTTCTGCCCCATCCAAGGGGAAGAAGAAGAACAAGAAACAGAGGAGGAGCGCTGCGGCGCTTGAGGCCGAGGCGACGCGAAGAGAGCGCCAGCCAGTTTCTACTCAACCGGCCCCTACGTCTCAACCGGCCCACACGTCTCAGTCCCAAACTGAGACGTGGAATAATGTGGTGAAGCGGCCGAAGAAAACCAGGAAGATGGCATCGACGCCCGCCAATGCGTCCGCTAAGGCGCCCGCGAGGCCCGTCAAGACGAAGAGCGCTCCGAACCCCCGTGCGCCGCGAACTGCAGCTGTGGTAATCACGCTGCAGCGAGAAGCGGAGAGTCGGGGCGTTACCTACGCAGAAAAGCTTGCCGAGGCTGAGAGGTCGATCGACCTCAAAAGCCTCGGTATTGACGGCCTGCGCTTCCGCACTGCGGCCACCGGGGGTCGCATACTTGAGGTGGCGGGTGCGGATAGAGGCGCGAAAGCGGACGCCTTGGCGTCAAGACTCAGGGCATCCCTCGGCGACGACGTTCGTGTCGCCAGGCCGGAGAAGTGCGCGGAGCTGCGCATCTCCGGTCTGGGCGATTCAGCTACGAAGGAGGGTGTGGCGCAGGTGGTGGCGGACGTTGGAGGTTGCGCCACCACCAGCGTCGTTGTCGGAGCTATCGTCCGTCAGACAGGCAGAGAGGGCACGGCGTGGGTGAAATGCCCCGTCGCGGCGGCCAAACTAGTAACAGATGGCCGCGCTCTCGTTATTGGTTGGACCCGCGTCCGTGCGGTCCTCTTGGAGCCCAGGCCGCAGCGGTGCTTCCGCTGCCTGGACGTGGGGCATGTGGGGGCCAGGTGCGCTGCGGAAAGTGATCGCAGCGCCCTGTGCTTCAGGTGTGGGCAGCCCGGTCACAAAGCGGCCGGCTGCAGTGCGGAGCCAAATTGCCCCGTGTGTGCTGCGGCGGGAGAGGCCGCTGCGCACCGCCTGGGCACCAAAACTTGTCTGGCGGCATCGAGGACGCGCTCGCGTCGTCGTCGAGGAGGTGTCGGTGGGAGGCGGGTCGGGCCGGTCGCGGACCCCGCTCCCACCCAATTTGTGGAGGTGATGGACACCGCTCAAACATAAATGTCCACATTCTCGGTCCTGCAGGCCAACGTCAGGCACTGCGCTGCGGCCCAGGATGTTTTGATCCAGTCCGTAGCGCAGTGGCAGACGACCGTGGCTGTAGTCGCCGAACCGTACGCGGTTCGTGCCCGCGATGATTGGGCCAGCGACCGCGACGGTGAGGTGGCTATCGTCTCCCAGCGGGGCGCCTTTGATCGGGTGTTCAAAGGACGAATGTGCGTCCTCGCGCTGCTGGGAGACGCTGCAGTGATCGGGGTGTACTGTCCGCCCAGGAAGACCCGTGCTCAATTCGAGCAGTTACTCGTTGAGCTCGGGGTTCTTGTGGCGGAAGCACACCCCACCCCGCTTGTCGTCGTCGGAGACTTTAACGCCCACTCTACGGCGTGGGGATCTCCGGCGACTGACTTGCGGGGTGAGTTATTGGAGGATTGGGCGGTGTCCATGGGTCTGGTGCTGCTAAATCAGGGGACGGTCCCCACGTACGTGGGAGAAAACGGGAACACGTCCATCGTGGACGTGTCCTTCGCCAGTTCTGGCCTGGCGAACCACGTACGTGGCTGGAGGGTGGTAACGGAGGTGGAGACGATGTCGGACCACCGGTATGTCCGGTTCGATATCGTCTCCCCCGCCCTGAGGGCTCAGGATCGTCCCCTGGCCGGTGAGGGCCCACGGTGGCGGTTAAAATCGCTAAACCGGGAGCTGGCAGAAGAGGCGGCCATCGTCGAGCGATGGGCCGCGTTTGGCGGGAATCCGGACGTAGACGCGAGGTCGGAGCGATTATCCGAGGCTCTGACTCGCGTCTGCGATGCGGCGATGCGGAGGGCAGGATCAGTTCACCCGCGGCGACGGGTGTACTGGTGGAACGATGATCTGGAGGGGCTGCGTGCTGCTAGTCACGCAGCCCAGCGTCGGTACACCCGCTACCGCGGTCGAAGGAATGGAAACCCTGTCCTCATGGAGGAGTTGCGCTCCGCATACCGGGATGCCCGAGCGGCCCTTCGCTCGGCAATCAAGGCCGCCAAAGACGAGTCGTGGAAGGTGTGGCTCGAGACGTTGAACGGAGATCCTTGGGGGCGCCCGTATAAGGTCGTGAGTGACAAACTCCGGCCTTATGCGCCCCCGCTCACCAGGTCTCTCGAGCCCACCTTCGTGAATGAAGTTGTCAGCTCCCTCTTCCCTGCGCGGGAAGAGTGGCCGCCGAGTATGGCGGCACCAGACGGAACGCCGGCTGACACGGAGGCGATCCCGCCCGTGTCCGATGCCGAGTTAGGGGCGGCGGTTCTCAAGCTCAAGTTGAGACACCGCGCCCCAGGTCCGGACGGCATCCCAGGGCGGGTCGTCGCCCTGGTCATGCCGGCGTTCGAAGAAGAGACGCTCTCCCTGATGTCGGAGTGTTTGGCGTCGGGTAGAGTCCCGCGGACGTGGAAGACGGGGAAGCTCGTGCTGCTAAAGAAGCACGGGCGCCCCGTCGAGTCGCCGTCGGCCTACCGCCCCATTGTTCTGCTCGGCGAGATGAGCAAGCTTTTCGAGCGGGTGCTCGCTGCTCGTCTCGTCGGGCACCTTGAGGGGGCGGGGCCCAACCTCGACGGCGGCCAGTACGGGTTCCGTCGCGGGCGGTCTACCCTGGACGCCATCTCCCGACTCAGGGACAGCGTCCAAGAGGCGGTCGGTCGGGGGGAGGTGTTGTTGGCGGTGTCGCTGGACATCGCGAACGCCTTCAACACCATCCCCTGGCAGACCATCGCCGAGGCGCTGAGGTACCACAAGGTCCCGTGGTACCTCAGGCGCGTCCTTGCGGACTACTTCGTGGACCGGGCCATCATCTACCCGGCCCGGTCGGGAATAGTCCGCAGGGAGATGTCGTGCGGTGTTCCACAGGGGTCGGTGCTTGGTCCGCTCCTGTGGAACATCGGCTATGACTGGGTCCTGCGCGGTGCAACTCTTACGGGGGTCGGCATTATCTGCTACGCCGACGACACCCTCGTCACCGCGCGGGGCCCAGAATTCAGGGACGCAAAGGTTCTGGCCACCGCGGGCGTTGCCCAGGTGGTCAGCCGCATCAGGGCGCTGGGAGTCCAGGTGGCTCTCGAAAAGTCCGAGGCCGTGTTTTTCCACGGGCCTCGGCGGGGGCCACCTCGAGATTCCTTCATTGTGGTGAGCGGCACCCCCATCGCTATCGGGGAGACCATGAAATACCTAGGATTGGTCCTCGATAGTCGGTGGGGTTTCGTCGAGCACTTCCGGCGCCTGGCACCCAAACTGGTGTCATACGCCGGAAGGCTGGCGCGGCTGCTCCCCAATAAAGGGGGGCCGGAAAGTGCATGTCGCCGTCTCTACGACGGTGTAGTGCGCTCCAAGGCGCTCTACGGAGCGCCTATTTGGTCGGACGCTCTCTGCGCCAAAACCATCCCCCTGCTGCGGAGGCCGCAGCGGGTGATTGCGCAGAGGGCGGCGCGAGCGTACTGCACCGTCTCTTACGAGGCGGCGTGTTTGATTGGCGGGAGCCCCCCTTGGGATCTCGAGGCTGGAGTCCTCAAGCGCGTGTACGAGGAGAGCGCCCTGGTGCGGATGAATGGAGGTCGCCCACTTCCGGACGAGATCGATCGCTGGAGACAGTCTGCTCGCGACGATCTCTTCCGGAAGTGGGCCAATAGGTTGGAGTGTCCCTCCGCGAGCGTGCGGCTCGTGGGGGCTGTCCGGCCCGTTCTTCGGCCTTGGGTAGAGAGGGCGCACGGTGCGCCGACGTACCACCTCACTCAGCTCCTCACAGGACATGGCTGTTTCGCCAAGTACCTGTGGGAGGTGGTGGGTGTGGAGTCGGACCCCGTGTGCCGTCACTGCCCAAGTGGCGCCGTGGACTCGGCTGAGCACACACTCGCCGAGTGCGCGGCGTGGGACGGGCCGCGTGTCGCCCTCACGGGCCAGATCGGAAATAATTTGTCGCTGCCGGCCGTGGTGCGAGCCATGGTCGGCAGCCAGGAGTGTTGGGCCGCCGTCACCTCGTTTGCTTGTGAGGTGATGGCGGCCAAGAGAGAGGAGCTGCGGGTGCGGGAGCGTGCAGGCCAAACGCTCCCGCCTCGCCGTCCGGTTCGGGGGCGCCGCATGGCAGCGTTCGTGCGCGCCCCCGACTAGTGTTGTACCGGTGGGTGATGGTCGGGGGACCTCACCCACCGATAATCGTTTGGCGGAAGGCACCTCCCCGTGTTCCGGAGGTGCCTTAGTGCCCGCCCGCTCGGCCGCTCTCTGCCCCCTCTGCTTTCAGAGGGACGTTCGAGGGCGGTGCGATGCGGGCTTGTATTTCGTCAGCTCCTTAGGGAGCTCCGGGGGGCCGACCATCTGGTCCCCCGAGGAGAGCCCCATCCTTACGGGGCATCCCTAGCCGGGTCGACGTTGAATCTTCATCTTCATATCCCTCGGCCCGGCTATAGGGTGAGGAGGAACACCGCGGGGTTTAGTGGGTAGGACGGTCCCTTCTTCCGGGACCGGTGAGTCCCACACACCGTCCCAGCTACCCCCGTAGCTGGGATGACGGTGCCTAAATGCATTCCCCGCGTCAACAAAAAAAAAAAAAAACCTAACCTAACCTAACCTAACCTGGGGCGGGGCCCCAAGTGTTGTTCGTTTACGTCCACGTCGTCCGCCCTGGACCCCAACTTGACCACCGTAACGGAGTGGCAAGTTGGGTGACCGAATTTCGAACAGCTGGACTTGAGGCCAAAAGAATTTGATTTGATCATGGATGCGAATACGAGTAATTCTAATGCGAGTGACGCGAAAGTGTCGAGGCCCGGGACTCCAACCCCGGGCGAGAAGGAGCTGCGGGTGTCGCTGTCGCGCTGCGATGCGACCCCGCAGGCTTCTGCTAGCATCAAATGCGACTGGCAGCGGCTGTCGGACTCCGATAGCAGCTGCCAGTCGATGATGACGGTTTCTTCCCGTCCCTCCCCGACTCCCAGGTTGTGGCAGCGCAAGCGCTGCAACAGTAAAAGCCCTGGGGAGTCGGGGAGCGACGGTGAGGAGTCGGCTGGCCCCAGCACCATCAGGGGCCAGCCCGGTAAAAGAGGGCGTGGGCGCCCTCCAACGACGGGCCAGTATGTCGGCCTGGCTCAGGCTCGAGCTAGCTACGCTGCGGCCAAGGAGCGCGAGCTTGAGCTCCAGGCGGAGGAGGAGCTCGCTCGGGACGCTTTCCAGGCCGAAGAGGAGGAGCGTCTGAAGCGGGAGGAGCGGCGATGCTCCTTCCTCCGGAAATCCCCGACGCTGGAGAAGGAGGTGTCGACGTCGGCAGCTGCTCCGGTATTGCGGTGCGAGCAGCTGTCGAAGGCGGTAGAGGAGGCGGTGAAGGCGATCGATACGATCGCCTACAAATCCTCCCGCCTGAAGGGCCAGAGCGTCCAGGGCCTGCGGAGTGCCGCTGGATCGATCCTGGAGCATATGCGAGAGATGGCCTCCCTCAAGTGCAGCGACGAGGTCATGCGCTTGAAGGGAGAACTCGCGGCCGTGCGTGGCCAGATGGAGGAATTGAGGCGCCAGTTGAGCGCCGCTCCAACACCGTCGGCGGGGCTGTCGCGTGATGAGGTGCTGTACCTCATCGACGCGCGCCGCGCCGGCTTCGAGGATCGGCTGCTCCCGGCGCCTCGGTTGCGTCCTCCGCTTGCGGCGGATGCACGCAACGCTGCCCGCGCGGCCGGTGCTCCGGCACCCGGCGGTGCACCTGTTGCCCTCTCAACGGGCCCTTCCGTCGGCGCTTCGGCGCCCACGCGCTCAAAGCGCAAGGCCGCTGGCGCCTCTGCCGCGCCTCTACCTGCCGTCCCCTCCACATCTGAGGTGGAGGTGACGGAAACTGTCGTGGCCGTTCCGTCGGCCTCTTCTTCTTCTCTCCCAGCTCAGGGAGAGAAGAAGAACAGGAAGAAGAGGAAGAGCGCTGCGGCGCGTGAGGTGGAGGCGACGCGCCGAGAGCGTCAGTCGGCCTTGACTCAACCGGCCCCGGCTTCCACGTCTCAGTCTCAAACTGAGACGTGGAACAACGTTGTCAAGCGGAAGAAGAAACCCGCTAATGCGCCCGCTAGGGCACCCGCGAAGACAGGCGCAAAGAAGAGCGCCCCGAATCTCCGCGCACCGCGAACCGCAGCAGTGGTTATAACGCTGCAGCGGGAAGCGGAGGTTCGTGGCGTGACTTACGCCGAAAAACTTGCCGAGGCTGAAAGGTCAATCGACCTCAAAAGCCTCGGCATCGACGGCCTGCGCTTCCGCACTGCAGCCACCGGGGGACGTATCCTCGAGGTGGCTGGTGCGGAGAGGAGTGCCAAAGCGGACGCATTGGCGGAAAAATTAAGGGCGTCCCTCGGCGACGACGTTCGTGTCGCCAGGCCGGAGAAGTGCGCGGAGCTGCGCATCTCCGGTCTGGGCGATTCAGCAACCAAGGAGGTTGTGGCGCGGGTGGTGGCGGACGTTGGAGGTTGCGCCATCACCAGCGTCGTTGTTGGTTCTATTGTCCGCCAGGCAAGCAGAGAGGGCACGGCGTGGGTGAAGTGCCCCGTCGCGGCTGCCAAACTAGTTACGGATGGCCGCGCCCTAGTCATCGGTTGGACCCGCGTCCGTGCGGTCCTTTTGGAGTCCAGGCCGCAGCGGTGCTTCCGCTGCCTGGATGTGGGGCACGTGGGGGCCAGGTGTGCTGCGGGAGTTGACCGCAGCGCCCTGTGCTTCCGCTGCGGGCAGCCCGGCCACAAAGCGGCCGGCTGCGCCGCGGATCCGCACTGCCCCGTGTGTGCGGCGGCGGGAGAGACCGCTGCGCACCGCCTGGGCGCCAAGGCTTGCCTGGCGGCGTCAAAGAAGCGGCGTCGTCGCCGAGGAGGAGTCGGTGGGAGGCGGGTCGGGCCGGTTGCGGACCCCGCTCCCACCCAAGCTGAGGAGGTTATGGACACCGCTCAATCCTAGATGTCCACATTCTCGGTCCTGCAGGCCAACGTCAGGCACTGCGCTGCGGCCCAGGATGTTTTGATCCAGTCCGTAGCGCAGTGGCAGACGACCGTGGCTGTAGTCGCCGAACCGTACGCGGTTCGTGCCCGTGATGATTGGGCCAGCGACCGCGACGGTGAAGTGGCTATCGTCTCCCAGCGGGGCGCCTTTGATAAGGTGTCCAAAGGACGAATGTGCGTCCTCGCGCTGCTGGGAGACGCTGCAGTGATCGGGGTGTACTGTCCGCCCAGGAAGACCCGTGCTCAATTTGAGCAGTTACTCGTTGAGCTCGGGGCTCTTGTGGCGGAGGCACACCCCACCCCGCTCATCGTCGTCGGGGACTTCAACGCCCACTCTACGGCGTGGGGATCTCCGGCGACGGACTTGCGGGGGGAGTTGTTGGAGGATTGGGCGGTGTCCATGGATCTGGTGCTGCTGAATCAGGGGACGGTCCCCACGTACGTGGGGGAGAACGGGAACACGTCCATCGTGGACGTGTCCTTCGCCAGTTCTGGCCTGGCGAACCACGTACGTGGCTGGAGGGTGGTCACGGAGGTGGAGACGATGTCGGACCACCGGTATGTCCGATTTGATATCGTCTCCCCCGCCCTGAGGACCCACGATCGTCCCCTGGCCGGTGAGGGCCCACGGTGGCGCTTAAAAACGCTGAACCGGGAGCTGGCAGAAGAGGCGGCCATCGTCGAGCGATGGGCCGCGTTTGGCGGAAACCCGAGCGTGGACGCGAGGTCGGAGCGGTTATCTGAGGCTCTGACTCGCGTCTGCGATGCGGCGATGCGAAGGGCAGGGTCTGTCCAGCCGCGGCGGCGGGTGTATTGGTGGAACGACAACCTTGAAGGGCTGCGTGCTGCTAGTCACGCAGCCCAACGAAGATACACCCGCTACCGCGGTCGTAGGGCCGGAAACCCTGTCCTCGTGGAGGAGTTGCGCGCCGCATACCGGGACGCCCGAGCGGCCCTTCGCTCGGCGATCAAGGCCGCCAAAGACGAGTCGTGGAAGGTGTGGCTCGAGACTTTAAATGGAGATCCGTGGGGGCGCCCGTATAAGGTCGTGAGCGACAAACTCCGGCCTTATGCGCCCCCGCTCACTAGGTCTCTCGAGCCCACCTTCACTAGTGAAGTTGTCAGCTCCCTCTTCCCTGCGCGGGAAGAGTGGGTCCCGCCGTGTATGGCGGCACCAGATGGAACGCCGGCTGACACGGAGGCGATCCCGCCCGTGTCCGATGCCGAGTTAGGGGCAGCGGTTCTCAAACTCAAGATGAGACACCGCGCCCCCGGTCCGGACGGCATCCCAGGGCGGGTCGTCGCCCTGGTCATGCCGGCGTTCGAAGAAGAGACGCTCTCCCTGATGTCGGAGTGTTTGGCGTCGGGTAGAGTCCCGCGAACGTGGAAGACGGGGAAGCTCGTGCTGCTTAAGAAGCACGGGCGCCCCGTCGAGTCGCCGTCGGCCTACCGCCCTATTGTTCTGCTCGGCGAGATGAGCAAGCTTTTCGAGCGGGTGCTCGCTGCTCGTCTCGTCGGGCACCTTGAGGGGGCGGGGCCCAACCTTGACGGCGGCCAGTACGGGTTCCGTCGCGGGCGGTCTACCCTGGACGCCATCTCCCGACTCAGGGACAGCGTCCAAGAGGCGGTCGGTCGGGGGGAGGTGTTGTTGGCGGTGTCGCTGGACATCGCGAACGCCTTCAACACCATCCCCTGGCAGACCATCGCCGAGGCGCTGAGGTACCACAAGGTCCCGTGGTACCTCAGGCGCGTCCTTGCGGACTATTTCGTGGACCGGGCCATTATCTACCCGGCCCGGTCAGGTATAGTCCGCAAGGAGATGTCGTGCGGTGTTCCACAGGGGTCGGTGCTTGGTCCGCTCCTGTGGAACATCGGCTATGACTGGGTCCTGCGCGGTGCAACTCTAACGGGGGTCGGCATTATATGCTACGCCGACGACACCCTCGTCACCGCGCGGGGCCCAGAATTCAGGGACGCGAAGGTTCTGGCCACCGCGGGCGTTGCCCAGGTGGTCAGCCGCATCAGGGCGCTGGGACTCCAGGTGGCTCTCGAAAAGTCCGAGGCCGTGTTTTTCTACGGGCCTCGGCGGGGGCCACCTCGAGGTTCCAACATTGTGGTGAGCGGCACCCCCATCGCTATCGGGGAGACCATGAAGTACCTAGGATTGGTCCTCGATAGTCGGTGGGGTTTCGTCGAGCACTTCCGGCGCCTGGCACCAAAACTGGTGTCATACGCCGGAAGGCTGGCGCGGCTGCTCCCCAATAAAGGGGGGCCGGAAAGTGCATGTCGCCGTCTCTATGACGGTGTAGTGCGCTCCAAGGCGCTCTACGGAGCGCCTATTTGGTCGGACGCTCTCTGCGCCAAAACCATCCCCCTGCTGCGGAGGCCGCAGCGGGTGATTGCGCAGAGGGCGGCGCGAGCGTACTGCACCGTCTCTTACGAGGCGGCGTGTCTAATTGGAGGAAGCCCCCCGTGGGACCTCGAGGCTGGAGTCCTCAAACGGGTGTACGAGGAAAGCGCCCTGGTGCGGAGTAATGGAGGTCGCCCACTCCCGGACGAGATCGATCGCTGGAGACAGTCTGCTCGCGACGATCTCTTCCGGAAGTGGGCCAGTAGATTGGTTGTTCCCTCTGCGAGCGTGCGGCTCGTGGGGGCTGTCCGGCCAATTCTTCGGCCTTGGGTAGAGAGGGCGCACGGTGCGCCGACGTACCACCTCACTCAGCTCCTCACAGGACATGGCTGTTTCGCCAAGTACCTGTGGGAGGTGGTGGGTGTGGAGTCGGACCCCGTGTGCCGTCACTGCCCAAGTGGCGCCGTGGACTCGGCAGAGCACACACTCGCCGAGTGCGCGGCGTGGGACGGGCCGCGAGTCGCCCTCACGGGCCTAATTGGTTTTGATTTGTCGCTGCCGGCTGTGGTGCGAGCCATGGTCGGCAGCCAGGAGTGTTGGGCCGCCGTCACCTCTTTTGCCAATGAGGTGATGGCGGCAAAGAGAGAGGAATTGCGGGTGCGGGAGCGTGCAGGTCAAACGCTCCCGCCTCGCCGTCCGGTTCGGGGGCGTCGCATGGCTCAGTTCATGCGCGCTCCCGACTAGTGTTGTTCCGGTGGGTGGTGGTCGGGGGACCTCACCCACCGATGATCGTTTGGCGGAAGGCACCTCCCCGTGTTCCGGAGGTGCCTTAGTGCCCGCCCGCTCGGCCGCTCTCTACCCCTCTGCTTTCAGAGGGGCGCTCGAGAGTGGTGCGATGCGGGCTTGTTTTCTTTTGTTTTCTTCAGCTCCTTAGGGAGCTCCGGGGGCCGACCATCTGGTCCCCCGAGGAGAGCCCCTACCCTACGGGGCATCCCTAGCCGGGTCGATGTAGAATCTGCTCTTCATATCCCTCGGCCCGGCTATAGGGTGAGTCGGAACACCGCGGGGTTTAGTGGGTAGGACGGTCCCTGTTTTCGGGACCGGTGAGTCCTACACACCGTCCCAGCTACCCCCGTAGCTGGGATGACGGTGCCTAAACGCATTCCCCGCGTCAACAAAAAAAAAAAAAAAAAAAAAAAAAACCTAACCTAACCTAACCTAACCTAACCTAACCTAACCTAACCTGGGATGCGGGGTCCTACTAACATCTTAAGGACCCCAATGGGTCGGATCCTCCTCGTGGTGCATCCTGGGCAACGGAGTAGCGACCACTCCCCTTCCTCTGTGGGGGAGTTGTGCTACTCTGGCTAATTCCGGCCGAGGCGGGAGTAACCCACCTGTGGGTTGCTCGGTGGTGTGTGTTGCTGCCGGCCGTGCCGTTATTCACGGCCGGCAGCAGCAATGATGGGTCGCCGTCGCTTCGCCACCTTGCTGGCGAGACGATGGCGGCGAAGTGGGAGAGGCACTGCGTGGGGGGCGGGAGTTTGGGTAGATGCTCCCGCCCTGCCATGCAGTTCGGGCTGCCGGCCGTGAATAACGGCGCGACCGGCGGCAACAGTGCTGGGCCGCTGTCACCTCGCCAGTTGACGAGGTGATGGCGGCAAAGCGGGAGGTGCACTGTGCGGGGGAGCGGGAGTAACAGATAATGCTCCCGCTCTGCCGTTCAGTTCGGGGGCGCCGCGGTGAGGAGTTACTGCGCGCCCCCGATTGTTTCTTGACCGTGGGCGTAAGGTCGGGGGACCCCGCCCACCAACGGTCACATGGCGGTGGGCACCTTTTCCGTGTTCCAGGGGTGCCCATTAGCGCACGCCTGCGCCAGCCGCTCTCTGTCTCCTCTATTACAGAGGGGCGCTCGAGAGCGGTGCAGGCGTGGACTTCAGCTCCTTAGGGAGCTTTGGGGAGCCGCCCATCTGGCTCCCCCGAGGAGAGCCCCGAATAAACGGGGCGCCCCTAGCCGGGTCGACGTGAATAATCTTTTGATATCCCTCGGCCCGGCTAAAGGGTGAGGAGGAACACCGCGGGGTTTAGTGGGTAGGACGGTCCATTCCGGACCGGGCCGGGAGTCCCACACACCATCCCAGCTGCCCCCGCAGCTGGGATGAAGGCGCGTAAATGCGTTCCCCGCGTCAACAAAAAAAAAAAAACCTAACCTAACCTAACCTTTTTTTTTTTTTTTTTTTTTTTTTTTTTTATTTTTTTTTTTTTTTTTACAAGGAGTGATCCGCTTACAGACGAAACACGCTGGCGAGGCGTGTGACAGTGTGAGGGTCGCCCAGCACCTGATGTTGGTGGCACTGGGAATACTCACTAAAACTCCTTGGCACCGATCTGCCCAATCAGAGGTGTTTTGGGACCAAATTATTCACCAAAACACCTCAGGGCTGCTCAGCCTTGCTGAGCTACCGCGCCGGTGGGAGGATTACCTCGGTGTGCGCCAGGTAATCCACCAGACGTGGTGGCCAGTGCAATGCACACGAGAGGGCCACTCTCGTGTGCTGGCCACCCAAAGGGTTAGAGAGGGTCTGCGACCGGAGCCACTCGCCCTCTCCTTCCCCTCCGCCTACGCCGGATGGGAGCGGCCAGAGTATCCTCTTCCCGCTCCCTCTCCGCAGCCTCCTTCGCTGACATCACGACCTCAGCGAAGTTGGCGATCACTTGCCATGCCTCCTCGCTGTCGAGCATAGCACGTACCATGCCCGACAGCGTGAGGCCGCGTCCGTCAATCGCGGCATACAATTGAAGGCGTTGGTCCCGCCATGCAGAGCACTCCCAAAGAGTGTGCTCTGCAGTATCTTCCGGAGCGCCACAATGTTGGCAGATGGGCGACTCCTCTCGCCGTGCCACCCGGTGCAGGTAGTGACCGAAACATCCATGTCCAGTCAATACCTGCACCAGGCGGAAGGTTAGGTCTCCCCACTCACGTCGGACCCACTTTTCCAGCACCGGTCGGATGGCGTCGATCGTTCGATGGCCAGCGACTGGGCGAGATAGTGTCTCGCCCCACCGACGCAGAGCTTCTCTCCGCGCCTGTGAGCGAACCTCCTCGATCTCCTCGAGGCCAGGCCGCTCACCCCGAGTTCTGACGTCGACCCGATGCTGATACACTTCTGCAAGCACAAGTGCATCAACATCCCACGGCAGCGTGCCTGCCAAGACACAGGCAGCTCCGTGGCTGACCGTGCGATATGCCCGCACGGCCCGGGTCGCAATCACCCTCTGCGGTTGGCGCAGGAGAGCACGCGTCCGCCGGGAGAGACACCCCGCCCACACCGGGGCTCCATATAGGGCCATCGAACGAAGAACGCCGTGGTATAGACGACGACAAGACGAACCGGGGCCACCCATATTTGGGAGCAAACGACCGAGTGCGGCTGCGGCAGAACACAGCCGGGGAGCTAGGATGTTAAAATGCTCCCCGAAAGTCCATCGGGAGTCCAGTGTGAGACCGAGATATTTCATGTGGGGGGTGACCCGGACATGGACACCCTCCACTCGTACTGAAAGGGACGACGGGGTCCCGCGACGCGGGGGGTGGAAGGCCATGGCCCTCGTTTTTGTGAGGGCCACTTCCAACCCCAACCGACGGATTCGTCGGACCACAAGGGACGCACCGACTGACGCCAGATGCGCTGCGTCCTCCCATTCCCTAGCGGCCGCTGCTACCAAAGTATCGTCCGCAAAACACACGACGTCCATCCTTGGTAACAGTGAGCCGCGAAGAACCCAGTTGTACCCCAGGTTCCACAACAACGGACCGAGAACGGAACCCTGGGGTACACCTGCCACCACCCTCCAAGGCCGAATCTGTCCTTGAGCGTCCTCATACACGACGCTACGGTTCCTGAGGTAGTCCTTTACTAGATAGCGGAGGTAGGTAGGCACCCTGTGGAATCGTAGCGCCTCCTCAATACACTCGTGGGGGATGGCGTTAAAAGCGTTGGCAATGTCCAAGGACACCACCAACACCACCTCCCCACGAGCCGTTGCTGCTTCTGTCCACCTCTTCAGACGGCTTATTGCGTCTGATGTAGACCGCCCGGTTCGGAAGCCGTACTGGCAGTCGACCAAGTCGGGTCCCACACTCTCGAGGTGCTCGATGATGCGGGAAGCGAGAATTTTCTCAAAAGCTTTTCCCGCCTCATCGAGCAGCACGATTGGCCGGTAACCCGCCGGTGAATCCGCCGGGCGGCCCTCCTTCCGCAGCAGACAGAGGCGTCCCACCTTCCATCTGCTGGGAAAACGAACTTTTTGGATGCAGATGTTCAGCACCGCTCGGAAACGCGCTTCAAGAGGGCCCAGAGCGATGGCCAATACTTTGGCCGGAACTCCATCGGGCCCGGGCGCCTTCTTCTTCAAATTGAGCCGTTCCCTTACGACACCGAACTCTGCATCCGAGATGGGTGGCCCATCAGCCCACACCTCCGAGGCAAAATCGGAGGTCGGCATAGTTGGAGGCACAAAGTCTTCTTCCGTCTCCGGGAATAGAGTCTGGAGAACTCGGTTTAGGAGCGCCGTTTCCATACAGGATATAGGCGGAGCTGGAGCTGCGAGTTTCCGCCTGATTATCCTGTACGGTCGGCCCCAAGGGTCACCATTGAGGACGTCCAGGAATCGGTCCCAGGCTTCGGACTTAGCCCTGCGGATGGCCAAACCTAACCTAACCTAACCCAACCTAACCCAACCTAACCCAACCTAACCCAACCTAACCCAACCTAACCCAACCTAACCCAACCTAACCTAACCTCAGTTTCCGCAAACATCTTACAGAGGAGCTCCTTCGTAAGGGGATCGAGACGGACACTATCGCAAAGGCGGAGACTGAAGAGGACCTGGAGGCTTTGGTGACCAAATATACGTCTGCCATAACCCTTGCCTGCGAGGAAGCCATGCCAAAGTTGCCCATGACTGCCAAGACCAGGCCAACACGGTGGTGGACCCCCGAGCTAACATCGCTCAAGGCAGAGGTTAACAGGTGCCGAAGACGCGTCACCAAAGCCAACCCACAAAGACGACCGACCGTGGTCTCGCTGTATGTAGAAGTTCGGAACAAATACAAAGAGCTGATTCAGAAGACGATGAATGATAGCTGGAAGAACTTCTGCACCAGCGAGACCCGGGAAACTGTATGGCAGAGAACCTATCGAGTGCTGAAACTCTGTGACAATCGCACCGAAGAACAACTGCTCAGGCAAACAAACACCTCTGCAACCTTAGGTCCGAGGGAGTCCGCAGTGCTTCTGGCTGAGCAGTTCTTCCCCAAGGACGAATATAACACAGACACAGAGGAGCAGCACTCGATAAGGCAGAGGGTCGCAGACCATCAAGGTGAGACTACTTCGGCGGTAGACCAACCAGCACCCGAATTCACTTCGGAAGAGGTGGAGGAGGTCTACTCGCAAATGAACCCTAAGAAGTCTCCCGGAGAGGATGGCCTAACATCGGACATTTGTGAAGCAGGATACCGAGCGGCACCCAACATCCAGCTGCAACTGCTTAACAAATGTCTGAAATTGGGTATATTTCCAAAATTATGGAAGGTTGCCCGGATAAAAGTTATCCCAAAACCAGGCAAAGATGACTACACACTACCAAAGTCATACCGCCCCATTGGGCTACTGCCGGTTTTGGGAAAAGTACTGGAAAAACTGCTGGCCAAAAGAATTGCATGGCAAATTGGAAATTTCAGAACCCTGAGCCAACGCCAGTATGGATTCACTCCGCAAAAAGGGACAGATGATGCCTTATGTGACGCCTTAAACATCATCAGGAAGGGTGTGACAGAAAAGGGGATCGTAGCAGTGGTCTCCCTAGACATCGAGGGTGCATTCGATAACTGTTGGTGGCCCGGAATACTCAACGAGCTGAAAGGTAAAGATTTCGACGGACAAACTATGGCCCTGATCCAAAGCTACCTAAAGGACAGGACCATACGCCTCAATTACCTGGGCGAAGAGGTAGAAGCGGACACCAACAGAGGATGCGTACAGGGTTCGATTCTTGGTCCCCTTTTCTGGAACATCCAATTAGATCCTCTCCTCCAACGGGCAAATAAGCTTGAGGCTCATATACAGGCGTTCGCAGACGACCTGCTACTCATCGCCAAGGGCAAAAACGCCGAGGAAGCGCAACAAAGGGCAAACGAGGCCCTCAGCGTAATAGCTGAGTGGGGAAAATCCCACAAGATGAGGTTTGCTCCCCAAAAAACGCAGGCACTTCTAGTGACGAACCAAATCAAACATGACATACCGGCTCTTTCACTGCTTGGCGAGACAATAAAATATAGCGACAATATCAAGGTTCTGGGATTAACTATTGACACAAAGCTAAACTTCAACACCCACATCAAATCCGTGACTAGTAAGGCGGTCAGAATCTACAAAAAACTGTCGAGAGTAGTCCGAACCCAATGGGGCCTGAACCCTGAAATTACTAGGCTCCTGTACTTGACCGCAGTTGAACCAGTGGTCCTCTACGCAGCTTGCGCCTGGGCCCCTGCGGTCAAGTACAAACATAACCAAGACCAACTGGAACGACTCACTCGCACTTTCGCCCTCATGATAACCAAAGCGCATCGCACCACATCCATGGTAGCCAGCACACTCTTAGCTCGCATCATCCCGCTGGATCTGAGGGCGAAAGAAATCTGCGACCTGTACAAGATCAAAAAGGGGGAACCCCTGCTAGAACTCCCAGGGAGACCTATGGAAATGAGAGTTCACCCATACACCTTGCCCCATCCAAGCCTGAAAAAACGGATCGCATATGGAACGATCAAAAACCAAAGCGAGGACGACAACATCGCTGACCCAATAAAAATATATACCGACGGCTCGAAAATTGAAGGAAAAGTAGGAGCAGCGCTCACCATAAGGAAAGAAGGCGTAGAAGGGCGCTGCGTCAAATTAAAGCTAGCAGACTACTGCAGCGTTTACCAGGCTGAGCTCTTAGCAATCCTGGAAGCCGTGAAACAAGCCAATAAAGACAAACACACGACAGCAACCATACTCAGCGACTCCAGAGCTGCGCTGGACGCCCTGAGCTGTCGCACTACAAGCAACCCTCTCGTCGCCGAAATACAGGACCACATAATTAACTCATCAACAACTGAGTTCCGATTCTATTGGGTCAAAGCCCACGAGGGAATCACCGGCAACGAGAGAGCTGATGAGCTCGCTAAAGAGGCAGCGCTGCGATTGAAAACAGCTCCAAAATATGACGCGTTTCCACTTTCCTATGCGCGCCGAAACATCAGAGAGGAAACCATAGGAGAGTGGCAGTGTAGATACGAGTCAGCTGATGCCGGAGCCGTCACAAGGGCATTTTTTCCTGACGTGGCAAAGGCCTACAGAATCCTCAAGACAGAGCAAACCACAAATCTCAGGACACAGCTCTTTACCGGACACTGTGGCCTAAAGCAATATTTACACCGCTTCAAAATTGCGAGCAGTCCATACTGCACCTGTGACGACAGCACTGAAGAAGACATATGGCACATTCTAACAATATGTCCAAAATATGGACTAGCGCGCCAAGAGTGTGAATGGGCCATGCAAAGTAACTTCAATAAGGACAACATCAAAACTGTGCTTGAAGACAAGAACCTGAGAGGCGTATTCCTGGAATTTGCTGAAAAGGTGCTCGGGCGGGCAGTAAGGGCAAATGGCTCAACAATAAAACTACCCAACTCCTAGCAATACAGCAATTTATTACAACTACAATAAATACATGTATAGCGATATAACAATCAAGAAATATGTATGTATCTACGTGTATATAAATTATAATAACCATAGAAATAAATAACATAGTATAAAAAAATAAATAAACACGAATATATGCATATGTTCATGACCATAACAATATAATCGGGAAATAATAAACCAAATGTAAGAAATAAAAAACACAGTAAATAGTAATACACAAGACTATTAACAAAAATTAATTTAACAACCAAGTTGTATTCATCGAACTAACCAGGAATAATTTTATAATATACAGAAACAAATGTTGTTGCATTTAATAGCAACAGTATGAAACAGGCCCTCCCAACAACGGGGGGGTGGAAAAAAAAAAAAAAAAAAAAAAAAAAAAAAACCTAACCTAACCTAACCTAACCTAACCTAAAGGGGTGGGGGCGGGGCCCCAAGCGGGGCGGGGCCCCAAGTGTCGATAGCATACGTCCACGTCGTCCGCCCTGGACCCCGACTTGACCACCGTAACGGAGTGGCAAGTTGGGTGACCGAACTGCATCGACTGTACTTGTGGCCATAAAATCTTGTTATCAGTGTTTCATCATGAGTGAAATAAGGAATTGCGATGAAGAGTGTGACGCGAAAGTGTCGAGGCCCGGGACTCCAACCCCGGGCGAGAGGGAGCTGCGGGTGTCGCTGTCGCGCTGCGATACGACCCCGCAGGCTTCTGGAAGAATCAAACGCGACTGGCAGCGGCTGTCGGACTCCGACAGCAGCTGCCAGTCGATGATAACGGTTTCCTCCCGTCCCTCCCCGACTCCCAGGTTGTGGCAGCGCAAGCGCTGCAACAGTAAAAGCCCTGGGGAGTCGGGCAGCGACGGTGAGGAGTCGGCTGGCCCCAGCACCATCAGGGGCCAGCCCGTAAAAAGAGGGCGTGGGCGCCCTCCAACGACGGGCCAGTACGTTGGCCTGGCCAAAGCCAGGGCCAACTATATTGCGGCCCAGGAGCGCGAGCTCGAACTCCAAGCGGAGGAAGAGCTCGCGCAGGCCGCACACGAAGCGTCGGAGGAGCGTCGGCGGCGGGAGGAGAGGCGACTCTCCTTCCTCCGCAAATCCCCGACGATGGAGGAAACGTCGACGTCGGTAGCTGCTCCGGTATTGCGGTGCGAGCAGCTGTCGAAGGCGGTAGAGGAGGCGGTGAAGGCGATCGATACGATCGCCTACAAATCCTCCCGCCTGAAGGGCCAGAGTGTCCAGGGCCTGCGGAGTGCCGCCGGGTCGATTCTGGAACATATGCGAGAGATGGCCTCCCTCAAGTGTAGCGACGAGGTCATGCGCTTGAAGGGAGAACTCGCGGCCGTGCGTGGCCAGATGGAGGAATTGAGGCGCCAGTTGAGCGCCGCTCCAACACCGTCGGCGGGGCTGTCGCGTGATGAGGTGCTGTACCTCATCGACGCGCGCCGCGCCGGCTTTGAGGATCGGCTGCTCCCGGCGCCTCGGTTGCGTCCTCCGCTCGCGGCGGATGCACGCAACGATGCCCGCATGGCCGGTGCTCCAGCACCTGGCGGTGCACCTGTCGCCCAGTCAACGGGCCCTTCCGTCGGCGCCTCGGCGCCCACGCGCTCAAAGCGCAAGGCCGCTGGCGCCTCTGCCGCCGCGCCTCTACCTGCCGTCCCCTCCACATCTGTGGTGGAGGTGACGGAATCTGTTGTGGCCGTTCCGCCGGCCTCTTCTTCTTCTCCCTCAAAGGGGAAGAAGAACAAAAAGACAAGGAGGAGCGCCGCGGCGCGTGAAGTGGAGGCGACGCGCAGAGAGCGCCAGTCGGCCTCAACCCAACCGGCCCTGGCTTCCACGTCTCAGTCCCAAACTGAGACGTGGAACAACGTCGTCAAGCGGCCGAAGAAACCCGCTAATGCGCCCGCTAGGGCACCCGCGAAGCCAGGCGCAAAGAAGAGCGCCCCGAATCTCCGCTCACCGCGAACCGCAGCGGTGGTTATTACGCTGCAGCGGGAGGCGGAGGTTCGGGGCGTGACATACGCCGAAAAGCTTGCCGAGGCTGAGAGGTCAATCGACCTTAAAAGCCTCGGCATCGACGGCCTGCGCTTCCGCACTGCAGCCACCGGGGGACGTATCCTCGAGGTGGCTGGTGCGGAGAGGAGCGCGAAAGCGGACGCATTAGCGGAAAAACTAAGGCAGTCCCTCGGCGACGACGTCCGTATCGCCAGGCCGGAGAAGTGCGCGGAGCTGCGCATCTCCGGTCTCGGCGATTCAGCGACGAAGGATGTTGTGGCGCGGGTGGTGACGGACGTTGGAGGTTGCGCCATCACCAGCGTCGTTGTTGGTTCTATTGTCCGCCAGGCAAGCAGAGAGGGCACGGCGTGGGTGAAGTGCCCCGTCGCGGCTGCCAAACTAGTTACGGATGGCCGCGCCCTAGTCATCGGTTGGACCCGCGTCCGTGCGGTCCTTTTGGACCCCAGGCCGCAGCGATGCTTCCGCTGCCTGGATGTGGGGCACGTGGGGGCCAGGTGTGCTGCGGGAGTTGATCGCAGCGCCCTGTGCTTCCGCTGCGGGCAGCCCGGCCACAAAGCGGCCGGCTGCGCCGCGGATCCGCACTGCCCCGTGTGTGCGGCGGCGGGAGAGACCGCTGCGCACCGCCTGGGCGCCAAGGCTTGCCTGGCGGCGTCAAAGAAGCGGCGTCGTCGCCGAGGAGGAGTCGGTGGGAGGCGGGTCGGGCCGGTTGCGGACCCCGCTCCCACCCAAGCTGAGGAGGTTATGGACACCGCTCAATCCTAGATGTCCACATTCTCGGTCCTGCAGGCCAACGTCAGGCACTGCGCTGCGGCCCAGGATGTTTTGATCCAGTCCGTAGCGCAGTGGCAGACGACCGTGGCTGTAGTCGCCGAACCGTACGCGGTTCGTGCCCGTGATGATTGGGCCAGCGACCGCGACGGTGAAGTGGCTATCGTCTCCCAGCGGGGCGCCTTTGATAGGGTGTCCCAAGGACGAATGTGCGTCCTCGCGCTGCTGGGAGACGCTGCAGTGATCGGGGTGTACTGTCCGCCCAGGAAGACCCGTGCTCAATTTGAGCAGTTACTCGTTGAGCTCGGGGCTCTTGTGGCGGAAGCACACCCCACCCCGCTCGTCGTCGTCGGGGACTTCAACGCCCACTCTACGGCGTGGGGATCTCCGGCGACGGACTTGCGGGGGGAGTTGTTGGAGGATTGGGCGGTGTCCATGGATCTGGTGCTGCTAAATCAGGGGACGGTCCCCACGTACGTGGGGGATAACGGGAACACGTCAATCGTGGACGTGTCCTTCGCCAGTTCTGGTCTGGCGAACCACGTACGTGGCTGGAGGGTGGTAACGGAGGTGGAGACGATGTCGGACCACCGGTATGTCCGGTTCGATATCGTCTCCCCCGCCCTGAGGGCTCAGGACCGTCCCCTGGCCGGTGAGGGCCCACGGTGGCGACTGAAATCGCTTAACCGGGAGCTGGCGGAAGAGGCGGCCATCGTCGAGCGATGGGCCGCGTTTGGCGGAAACCCGGACGTAGACGCGAGGTCGGAGCGGTTGTCCGAGGCTCTGACCCGCGTCTGCGATGCGGCGATGCGGAGGGCAGGATCAGTTCACCCGCGGCGGCGGGTGTACTGGTGGAACGACGACCTGGAGGGGCTGCGTGCTGCTAGTCACGCAGCCCAGCGTCGGTACACCCGCTACCGCGGTCGAAGAAACGGAAACCCTGTCCTCATGGAGGAGTTGCGCGCCGCATACCGGGACGCCCGAGCGGCCCTTCGCTCGGCAATCAAGGCCGCCAAAGATGAGTCGTGGAAGGTGTGGCTCGAGACGTTGAATGGAGATCCGTGGGGGCGCCCGTATAAGGCCGTGAGCGACAAACTCCGGCCTTATGCGCCCCCGCTCACCAGGTCTCTCGAGCCCACCTTCGTGAATGATGTTGTCAGCTCCCTCTTCCCTGCGCGGGAAGAGTGGGTCCCGCCGAGCATGGCGGCACCAGACGGAACGCCGGCTGACACGGAGGCGATCCCGCCCGTGTCCGATGCCGAGTTAGGGGCGGCGGTTCTCAAGCTCAAGTTGAGACACCGCGCCCCCGGTCCGGACGGCATCCCAGGGCGGGTCGTCACCCTGGTCATGCCGGCGTTCGAAGAAGAGACGCTCTCCCTGATGTCGGAGTGTTTGGCGTCGGGTAGGGTCCCGCGAACGTGGAAGACGGGGAAGCTCGTGCTGCTTAAGAAGCACGGGCGCCCCGTCGAGTCGCCGTCGGCCTACCGCCCCATTGTTTTGCTCGGCGAGATGAGCAAGCTTTTCGAGCGGGTGCTCGCTGCTCGTCTCGTCGGGCACCTTGAGGGGGCGGGGCCCAACCTCGACGGCGGCCAGTACGGGTTCCGTCGCGGGCGGTCTACCCTAGACGCCATCTCCCGACTCAGGGACAGCGTCGAAGAGGCGGTCGGTCGGGGGGAGGTGTTGTTGGCGGTGTCGCTGGACATCGCGAACGCCTTCAACACCATCCCCTGGCAGACCATCGCCGAGGCGCTGAGGTACCACAAGGTCCCGTGGTACCTCAGGCGCGTCCTTGCGGACTATTTCGTGGACCGGGCCATTATCTACCCGGCCCGGTCGGGAATAGTCCGCAGGGAGATGTCGTGCGGTGTTCCACAGGGGTCGGTGCTTGGTCCGCTCCTGTGGAACATCGGCTATGACTGGGTCCTGCGCGGTGCAACTCTAACGGGGGTCGGCATTATATGCTACGCCGACGACACCCTCGTCACCGCGCGGGGCCCAGAATTCAGGGACGCGAAGGTTCTGGCCACCGCGGGCGTTGCCCAGGTGGTCAGCCGCATCAGGGCGCTGGGACTCCAGGTGGCTCTCGAAAAGTCCGAGGCCGTGTTTTTCCACGGGCCTCGGCGGGGGCCACCTCGAGATTCCTTCATTGTGGTGAGCGGCACCCCCATCGCTATCGGGGAGACCATGAAGTACCTAGGATTGGTCCTCGATAGTCGATGGGGTTTCGTCGAGCACTTCCGGCGCCTGGCACCCAAACTGGTGTCATACGCCGGAAGGCTGGCGCGGCTGCTCCCCAATAAAGGGGGGCCGGAAAGTGCATGTCGCCGTCTCTATGACGGTGTAGTGCGCTCCAAGGCGCTCTACGGAGCGCCCATTTGGGCGGATGCTCTCTGCGCCAAAACCATCCCCCTGCTGCGGAGACCGCAGCGGGTGATTGCGCAGAGGGCTGCGAGAGCGTACTGCACCGTCTCTTACGAGGCGGCGTGTCTAATTGGCGGAAGCCCCCCGTGGGATCTCGAGGCTGGAGTCCTCACTCGCGTGTATAACGAAAGCGCCCTGGTGCGGATTAATGGAGGTCGCCCACTCCCGGACGAGATCGATCGCTGGAGACAGTCTGCTCGCGACGATCTCTTCCGGAAGTGGGCCAATAGGTTGGTCGTTCCCTCTGCGAGCGCGCGGCTCGTGGGGGCTGTCCGGCCCGTTCTTCGGCCTTGGGTGGAGAGGGCGCACGGTGCGCCGACGTACCACCTCACTCAGCTCCTCACAGGACATGGCTGTTTCGCCAAGTACCTGTGGGAGGTGGTGGGTGTGGAGTCGGACCCCGTGTGCCGTCACTGCCCAAGTGGCGCCGTGGATTCGGCAGAGCACACACTCGCCGAGTGCGCGGCGTGGGACGGGCCGCGTGTCGCCCTCACGGGCCGTGTTGGTGTCGATTTGTCGCTGCCGGCTGTGGTGCGAGCCATGGTCGGCAGCCAGGAGTGTTGGGCCGCCGTCACCTCTTTTGCCAGTGAGGTGATGGCGGCAAAGAGAGAGGAATTGCGGGTGCGGGAGCGTGCAGGTCAAACGCTCCCGCCTCGCCGTCCGGTTCGGGGGCGCCGCATGGCAGCTTTCGTGCGCGCCCCCGACTAGTGTTGTCCCGGTGGGTGGTGGTCGGGGGACCCCACCCACCGATGATCGCTTGGCGGAAGGCACCTCCCCGTGTTCCGGAGGTGCCTTATTGCCCGCCCGCTCGGCTGCTCTCTACCCCCTCTGCTTACAGAGGGGCGCTCGAGAGTGGTGCGATGCGGGCTTGTTTGTTTCTTCAGCTCCTTAGGGAGCTCCGGGGGGCAGACCATCTGACCCCCCGAGGAGAGCCCCAAACCTTCGGGGCATCCCTAGCCGGGTCGACGTAGAATCTTCAACTTCATATCCTTCGGCCCGGCTATAGGGTGAGTCGGAACACCGCGGGGTTTAGTGGGTAGGACGGTCCCTTCTTCCGGGACCGGTGAGTCCCACACACCGTCCTAGCTACCCCCGTAGCTGGGATGACGGTGCCTAAATGCATTCCCCGCGTCAACAAAAAAAAAAAAAAAACCTAAAGGGGTGCTAGGTCGGGAAACCTCCTCGTGAGCTTGGACCGGTTTCCTATCCCTTCGGGCTATATGCCCGGGGGGAGTGGCAACTGGACTAAGACGGTGCATCCTGGATAGTCGGCTAACAGGCGCAGCGCTAAAATCTGCTGCCCCTGTAAGTCGATGAACCAATATCCCGACAACCGACCCCATGTCGAAGGGGGTCGTGGTATGGCGGGCCTGCTAGGCCTGCGGTTTCGGCGTTCACCGCCGCGACATTATGTGAAGTCCGCTCCCGGCTGCGGCCGGTAGAAGCGCTGTGGTTGTTGGTCGTTTTTTTTTTTTTTTTCGACCAAAGTTGACCCCATTGCACGAGGGGGTCGTGGTTTGGCGGGCCTGCAAGGTCTGCGGCGTCGCGGCAGCTCCCGGATACCGGTGGTAGCACCGCGACGCAGCTTGTTGTACGCTCCCGGCAACGGCCGGTAGAAGTGGAGAAAGTCGAGGACGCGTAGGCCTACTGCTCGCGCAGAGGTCTACCCTTGCGTCGGTGTTGGGGAGGACCAGCCACCCTCCTCGCGTTCCGCAATCCCTAAGGTCATCGCAACCATCTGACTGGTGGCTCCAGCCGGTACGTGGTGTCCTTAGGGACCGGAGGGCTTGCCTTTATTGGCCGGCCCGCGACAAGGACAGTCTTTAACACCCGACAGCGAAGTCGTTAAAACCTGTACGGGCACCTGGCGAACCCTACAGTATGTAGCCCGCTCCCTGGAATGAGCGTCACCCAGGGAGTGTACCCTTTCGTCTCATACTCGTGGGAACTGTATGGATTTAAATGAAAACTTATTTTTTAAAACGAATACTGGCAATTTAAAAACGGACAACGGATTACTTAGCGAAGTGGCTGAAGAAGGAAGAGTGGTGAGACCCGGGACCCCAATCTCGGGTCTCAAAGAAGTTAAAGTGGCGCTGTCGCGTTGCGACGCCGTCACTTTAAGGTGTGACGAGCAGATGCTGTCGGAGTCCGACAGCAGCTGCAAATCGAAGAAGACGGTTTCGTCCCGTCACTCTCCGACCCCAAGGCTGTGGCAGCGCAAGCGCTGCAACAGCAAAAGTCCTGGGGAGTCGGACAGTGACGGGAACGAGTCGGCTGGCTCCAGCACCATTCGGGGCCAGCCCGGTAAACGAGGGCGTGGCCGCCCGCCTACGACAGGGCAGTACGTCGGCCTGGCGAAAGCCAAGGCTGACCTCGTCGCGGCCGAAGAGCGCGAGCTCGAGCAGCAGGCGGAGCGGGAGCTCGCGCAAGAAGAGGAGAGAAGACGGCGGGAGGAGAGGCGAAACTCCTTCCTCCGCGAACAACCTGCGCCGGAAGAGGCGCCGACGCCGGTGACTGTTCGGGGACCCAGATCCGAACAGTTATCGAAGGCGGTAGAGGAGGCTTGTGCGTATATTCAAGAAATAGCGTACAAGTCCTCCCGCCTGAAGGGACAGAGCGTCCAGGGGCTCAGGAGCGCGTCTGGCTCCATCCTGGAGCACGTGAGGGAGCTAGTCTCCCTCAAAGTAAACGACGAAATTTTGTACTTGAAAGGCGAGCTCCAATCTGTGCAGAAGGAGCTAGAGTGGACGAAGCGGCAGGCCAGCGCCGCTCCCCCTCCACAACCGTCAATGACACGTGAGGAAATCATGTTCGTCATTGACGCGCGCTTCGGAGGGGTGGAAAACAGGCTCCTGCCTGAGCCCCGGTTGCGTCCACCTCTTGCAGCGGACGCTCGCAACGCAGCCCGCAGTGCCGCTGCGGCTGCTGAGACTCCTGTCGGTCCTTCCACGGGCCCTGTGGTCGGCGCCTCTGCGCCTCCACGCCCTAAAAAAGGCAAGGGCAAAAAGTCGTCTGGCGCCCCTGCCGCCACGCAATCTTCTGCCGTCCCCTCCACATCTGGGGTGGAGGTGACGGACATGGATGTTGTCGAGGCCACTCCGCTGGCTCCTTCCTCTTCTGCCCCAAGCCAGGGGAAGAGGAACAGAAAGAAGAAGAGCGCTGCGGCGCAGGAGGTGGAGGCTGCGCGCAGGGAGCGCCAGCCGGCCACAACTGCCGAAACAACACCCGTGACCCTGGCTCCAACCGAGTCGTGGAGCCAGGTCACGAAAAAGAAGAAGACGACAGGTCCGGCGAAGGTAAAGACGTCGACCAAGTCATCCGCTAAGGCGCCTACGAAGCCCGTCGCGAAAAAAAGCGTCCCGAACCTCCGCGCCCCGCGAACCGCAGGGGTAGTAATAACGCTGCAGCGGGAAGCGGAAGGGCGGGGCGTTACATACGCCGAAAAGCTTGCCGAGGCTGAGAGGTCGATTGACCTCAAAAGCCTCGGCATTGACGGGCTGCGCTTCCGCACTGCGGCCACTGGGGGCCGCATACTTGAAGTGGCGGGTGCGGATAGAGGCGCGAAAGCGGACGCCTTGGCGTCGAAGCTAAAAGAGTCCCTCGGCGACGACGTTCACATCGCCAGGCCGGAGAAGTGCGCGGAGCTGCGCATCTCCGGTCTGGGCGACTCAGCAACGAAGGAGGTTGTGGCGCGGGTGGTGGCGGACATTGGAGGCTGCGCCGCCACCAGCGTCATGGTTGGAGATATCGCCCGCCAGGCAGGCAGAGAGGGCACGGCGTGGGTGAAGTGCCCAGTCGCGGCGGCCAAAATTATAACTGATGGCCGCGCCCTCGTGATCGGCTGGACCCGCGTCCGTGCGGTCCTCTTGGAGGCCAGGCCGCAGCGGTGCTTCCGCTGCTTAGACGTGGGGCACGTGGGGGCCAAGTGCGCTGCGGGTATCGACCGCAGCGCCCTCTGCTTCAGGTGTGGGCAGCCCGGCCACAAAGCGGCCGGCTGCAGTGCAGAGCCCAACTGCCCCGTGTGTGCTGCGGCGGGAGAGGCCGCTGCGCACCGCCTGGGCGTCAAGGTCTGTCTGGCGGCCTCGAAGAAACGTTCACGTCGTCGCCGATGTGGTGTCAGTGGGAGGCGGGTCGGGCCGGTCGCGGACCCCGCTCCCACTCAACAAGTAGTGGAGGAGATGGACACCGCCCAAACCTAGATGTCCAACTCGAACTTCTCGATCCTGCAGGCCAACGTCAGGCACTGTGCTGCGGCCCAGGATGTCTTGCTCCAGTCCGTAGCACAGTGGCAGACGACCGTGGCTGTAGTCGCCGAACCGTACGTAGTCCGTGCCCGTGATGATTGGGCCGGCGACTGCGACGGTGAGGTGGCTATCGTCTCCCAGCGGGGCGCCTTTGACAAAGTGTCAAAAGGACGAATGTGCGTCCTCGCGCTGCTGGGAGACGCTGCAGTGATTGGGGTGTACTGTCCGCCCAGGAAGACCCGTGCTCAATTTGAGCAGTTACTCGTTGAGCTCGGGGCTCTTGTGGCGGAAGCTCACCCCACCCCGCTCATCGTCGCCGGGGACTTTAACGCCCACTCTACGGCGTGGGGATCTCCGGCGACGGACTTGCGGGGCGAGTTGGTCGAGGAATGGGCGGTGTCTAATGGCTTGGTGTTGCTCAACCAGGGGGCGGTCCACACGTACGTGGGGGAGACCGGGAACAGGTCTATTGTAGACCTGTCCTTCGCCAGTCCTAGCTTGGCGAACCACGTGCGTGGCTGGAGGGTGGTGACAGATGTGGAGACGATGTCGGATCATCGCTATATACGATTCGACATCGTCTCCCCCGCCCTAAGGACCCAGGATCGTCCCCTGGCCGGTGAGGGCCCACGGTGGCGTATCAAGACGCTAGACCGGGAACTGGCGAAAGAGGCGGCCATCGTCGAGCGATGGGCCGCGTTTGGCGGAAGCCCGGACGTGGACGCGAGGTCGGAGCGGCTGTCTGAAGCTCTGACTCGCGTCTGCGATGCGGCGATGCGGAGGGCAGGGCCAGTCCCACCGCGGCGGCGAGTGTACTGGTGGAACGACGACCTGTCGGGACTGCGTGCTGAAAGCCACGCAGCCCAGCGGCGGTACACTCGCTACCGCGGTCGAAGAGATAGGAACCCTGTCCTCGAAGAAGAACTGCGCGCCGCATACCGGGACGCCCGAGCGGCCTTTCGCTCGGCGATAAAAACCGCAAAGGAGGACTCGTGGAAAGCGTGGCTCGAGACGCTAAATCAGGATCCGTGGGGGCGCCCGTATAAGGTCGTGAGCGACAAACTCCGGCCTTATGCGCCCCCACTCACAAAATCCCTCGAGCCCGCTTTCCTCGGGCAAATCGTCAGTTCCCTCTTCCCTGCGCGGGAAGAGTGGGTCCCACCACGAATGGCAGCACCAAGCCGTGCGCCGGCAGACACTGAGGCGATCCCGCCCGTGTCCGATGTCGAACTGGGGGCGGCGGTCCTCAAGCTCCAATTGAGGAACCGCGCCCCTGGCCCGGACGGCATCCCAGGGCGGGTCGTCGCCCTGATCATGCCGGCGTTTGAGGAGGAGACGCTGTCCCTCATGTCTGAGTGTCTGGCGTCGGGTAGAGTTCCGCGAAATTGGAAAACGGGGAAGCTCGTGCTGTTGAAGAAGCACGGGCGCCCCGCCGAGTCGCCGTCGGCCTACCGTCCCATTGTTTTGCTCGGCGAGATGAGCAAGCTCTTTGAGCGGGTGCTCGCTGCTCGTCTCGTCGGGCACCTGGAGGGGGCGGGGCCCAACTTGAATGACGGCCAATACGGATTTCGTCGCGGACGATCTACCCTCGACGCCATCTCCCGACTGAGGGACAGCGTCCGAGAGGCGGTCGATCGGGGGGAGGTGTTGTTGGCGGTGTCGCTGGACATCGCGAACGCCTTCAACACCATCCCCTGGCCGACGATCGCCGAGGCGCTGAGGTACCACAACGTTCCGTGGTACCTCAGGCGCGTCCTTGCGGACTACTTCGTGGACCGGGCCATTTCTTATCCGACCCGGTCGACCGTAGTCCGCAGGGAGATGTCATGCGGTGTCCCACAGGGGTCGGTTCTTGGTCCGCTCCTGTGGAACATCGCATACGACTGGGTCTTGCGCGGTGCCACTCTTCGGGGGGTCGGCGTACTCTGCTACGCCGACGACACCCTGGTTACCGCGCGGGGCCCAGACTTTCGAGACGCGAAGGTCCTGGCCACCGCGGGCGTTGCCCAGGTGGTCAGCCGCATCAGGGCGCTGGGACTCCAGGTGGCCCTCGAAAAGTCCGAGGCCGTCTTCTTCTACGGGCCTCGGCGGAGGGCCCCTCGAGATTCGGTGATTGTGGTGAGCGGCACCCCCATCGCTGTCGGGGAGACCATTAAATATCTTGGACTGGTCCTCGACAGCCGATGGGGTTTCGTCGAGCACTTCCGGCGTTTAGCGCCTAAATTGATGTCTTACGCCGGAAGACTGGCGAGGCTGCTCCCCAATCGGGGGGGGCCTGGAAGTGCGTGTCGCCGTCTTTACGACGGTGTAGTACGCTCCAAGGCGCTCTACGGAGCGCCAATCTGGTCGGACGCCCTCTGCGCCAAAAACATCCCATTGCTGCGGAGACCGCAGCGAGTGATTGCGCAGAGGGCGGCGCGGGCGTACTGCACCGTCTCTTACGAGGCGGCGTGCCTAATTGGCGGGAGCCCCCCCTGGGATCTCGAGGCTGGAGTCCTTAAAATTGTATATGAGGAAAGCGCCCTGATGCGTAGGAATGGTGGTCGCCCACTTCCGGACGAGATCGATCGCTTGAGACAGTTGGCTCGCGATGATCTCTTCCGGAAGTGGGCCGTTCGATTGGAGGAGCCCTCTGCGAGCGTGCGGCTCGTGGGGGCTGTCCGGCCCGTCCTTCGGCCTTGGGTAGAGAGGGCGCACGGAGCGCCGACGTACCACCTCACCCAGCTCCTCACAGGTCATGGCTGCTTCGCGAAATACCTGTGGGAGGTGGCAGGGGTGGAGTCTAACCCCGTGTGTCACCACTGCCCAAGTGGCGCCGTGGACTCGGCGGAGCACACACTCGCCGAGTGCGCGGCGTGGGACGGGCCGCGGGTCGCCCTCACGGGCCAAATTGGTACAGATTTGTCGCTGCCGGCCGTGGTGCGAGCCATGGCCGGCAGCCAAGAGTGTTGGGCCGCTGTCACCTCGTTTGCTTGCGAGGTGATGGCGGCCAAAAGAGAGGAGTTGCGGGTGCGGGAGCGTGCTGGTGAGACGCTCCCGCCCCGCCGTCCGGTCCGAGGGCGCCGCATGGCGGCTTTTATGCGCGCCCCGGACTAATTGTCGTACCGGTGGACGGAGGTCGGGGGACCCCGTCCACCGATGATCGTTTGGCGGAAGGCACCTCCCCGTGTTCCGGAGGTGCCTTCAGAGCCGCCCGCTCGGCTGCTCTCCACTTGAGAGCAGTGCGACGCGGGCTTGATTTCTTCAGCTCCTTCGGGAGCTCCGGGGGAGCCGTGCATCTGGCTCCCCCGAGGAGAGCCTCAAATTTTTCACGGGGCAACCCTGCCGGGCCGACGTGAGTACTTTACATAAGGTATACGGTCCGGCAAAAGGGTGAGTCGGAACACCGCGGGGTTTAGTGGGTAGGACGGTCCCTGTTTGGGACCGGTGAGTCCCACACACCGTCCCAGCTACCCCCGTAGCTGGGATGACGGTGCCTAAATGCATTCCCCGCGTCAAAAAAAAAAAAAAAAAAAAAAAAAAAAAAAAAAAAAAAAAAACCTAACCTAAACAATCACTGCGTTAGCTCCGATAGATCAGAGTTATGTAAATGATCTCTGTGTTAACCCTGATAGCTCAGAGTTATGTAAACGATCACTGCGTTAGCTCCGATAGCTCAGAGTTATGTAAACGATCACTGCGTTAGCTCCGATAGATCAGAGTTATGTAAATGATCTCTGTGTTAACCCTGATAGCTCAGAGTTATGTAAACGATCACTGCGTTAGCTCCGATAGATCAGAGTTATGTAAACGATCACTGCGTTAGCTCCGATAGATCAGAGTTA
The DNA here is from genome assembly GCA_933228765.1 of Miltochrista miniata. Lineage (NCBI taxonomy): Eukaryota > Metazoa > Arthropoda > Insecta > Lepidoptera > Erebidae > Miltochrista > Miltochrista miniata. The sequence goes on from OW121776.1 coordinate 248,474, forward strand.
TGTAAACGATCACTGCGTTAGCTCCGATAGATCAGAGTTATGTAAACGATCACTGCGTTAGCTCCGATAGCTCAGAGTTATGTAAACGATCACTGCGTTAGCTCCGATAGATCAGAGTTATGTAAACGATCACTGCGTTAGCTCCGATAGCTCAGAGTTATGTAAACGATCACTGCATTAGCTCCGATAGCTCAGAGTTATGTAAACGATCACTGCGTTAGCTCCGATAGATCAGAGTTATGTAAACGATCACTGCGTTAGCTCCGATAGCTCAGAGTTATGTAAACGATCACTGCGTTAGCTCCGATAGATCAGAGTTATGTAAACGATCACTGCGTTAGCTCCGATAGATCAGAGTTATGTAAACGATCACTGCGTTAGCCCTGATAGCTCAGAGTTATGTAAACGATCACTGCGTTAGCTCCGATAGCTCAGAGTTATGTAAACGATCACTGCGTTAGCTCCTATAGCTCAGAGTTATGTAAACGATCACTGCGTTAGCTCCGATAGCTCAGAGTTATGTAAACGATCACTGCGTTAGCTCCGATAGCTCAGAGTTATGTAAACGATCACTGCGTTAGCTCCGATAGCTCAGAGTTATGTAAACGATCACTGCGTTAGCTCCGATAGATCAGAGTTATGTAAACGATCACTGCGTTAGCTCCGATAGATCAGAGTTATGTAAACGATCACTGCGTTAGCTCCGATAGATCAGAGTTATGTAAACGATCACTGCGTTAGCTCCGATAGCTCAGAGTTATGTAAACGATCACTGCGTTAGCCCTGATAGCTCAGAGTTATGTAAACGATCACTGCGTTAGCTCCGATAGATCAGAGGTATGTAAACGATCACTGCGTTAGCTCCGATAGCTCAGAGTTATGTAAACAATCACTGCGTTAGCTCCGATAGCTCAGAGTTATGTAAACGATCACTGCGTTAGCTCCAATAGATCAGAGTTATGTAAACGATCACTGCGTTAGCTCCGATAGATCAGAGTTATGTAAACGATCACTGCGTTAGCTCCGATAGCTCAGAGTTATGTAAACGATCACTGCGTTAGCTCCGATAGCTCAGAGCTATGTAAACGATCACTGCGTTAGCTCCGATAGATCAGAGTTATGTAAATGATCTCTGTGTTAACCCTGATAGCTCAGAGTTATGTAAACGATCACTGCGTTAGCTCCGATAGCTCAGAGTTATGTAAACGATCACTGCGTTAGCTCCGATAGCTCAGAGTTATGTAAACGATTACTGCGTTAGCTCCGATAGATCAGAGTTATGTAAACGATCACTGCGTTAGCTCCGATAGCTCAGAGTTATGTAAACGATCACTGCGTTAGCTCCGATAGATCAGAGTTATGTAAATGATCTCTGTGTTAACCCTGATAGCTCAGAGTTATGTAAACGATCACTGCGTTAGCTCCGATAGATCAGAGTTATGTAAACGATCACTGCGTTAGCTCCGATAGATCAGAGTTATGTAAACGATCACTGCGTTAGCTCCGATAGATCAGAGTTATGTAAACGATCACTGCGTTAGCTCCGATAGCTCAGAGTTATGTAAACGATCACTGCGTTAGCTCCGATAGCTCAGAGTTATGTAAACGATCACTGCGTTAGCTCCGATAGATCAGAGTTATGTAAACGATCACTGCGTTAGCCCTGATAGCTCAGAGTTATGTAAACGATCACTGCGTTAGCTCCGATAGATCAGAGTTATGTAAACGATCACTGCGTTAGCTCCGATAGCTCAGAGTTATGTAAACAATCACTGCGTTAGCTTCGATAGATCAGAGTTATGTAAACGATCACTGCGTTAGCTCCGATAGATCAGAGTTATGTAAACAATCACTGCGTTAGCTCCGATAGATCAGAGTTATGTAAACGATCACTGCGTTAGCTCCGATAGCTCAGAGTTATGTAAACAATCACTGCGTTAGCTCTGATAGATCAGAGTTATGTAAATGATCTCTGTGTTAACCCTGATAGCTCAGAATTATGTAAACGATCACTGCGTTAGCTCCGATAGCTCAGAGTTATGTAAACGATCACTGCGTTAGCTCCGATTTATCAGAGTTATGTAAATGATCTCTGTGTTAGCCCTGATAGCTCAGAGTTATGTAAACGATCACTGCGTTAGCTCCGATAGATCAGAGTTATGTAAACGATCACTGCGTTAGCTCCGATAGATCAGAGTTATGTAAACGATCACTGCGTTAGCTCCGATAGCTGAGAGTTATGTAAACTATCACTGCGTTAGCTCCGATAGATCAGAGTTATGTAAATGATCTCTGTGTTAACCCTGATAGCTCAGAGTTATGTAAACGATCACTGCGTTAGCTCCGATAGCTCAGAGCTATGTAAACGATCACTGCGTTAGCTCAAATAGATCAGAGTTATGTAAATGATCTCTGTGTTAACCCTGATAGCTCAGAGTTATGTAAACGATCACTGCGTTAGCTCCGATAGCTCAGAGTTATGTAAACGATCACTGCGTTAGCTCCGATAGCTCAGAGTTATGTAAACGATTACTGCGTTAGCTCCGATAGATCAGAGTTATGTAAACGATCACTGCGTTAGCTCCGATAGATCAGAGTTATGTAAACGATCACTGCGTTAGCTCCGATAGATCAGAGTTATGTAAACGATCACTGCGTTAGCTCCGATAGATCAGAGTTATGTAAACGATCACTGCGTTAGCTCCGATAGCTCAGAGTTATGTAAACGATCACTGCGTTAGCTCCGATAGATCAGAGTTATGTAAACGATCACTGCGTTAGCTCCGATAGCTCAGAGTTATGTAAACGATCACTGCGTTAGCTCCGATAGCTCAGAGTTATGTAAACGATCACTGCGTTAGCTCCGATAGCTCAGAGTTATGTAAACGATCACTGCGTTAGCTCCGATAGATCAGAGTTATGTAAATGATCTCTGTGTTAACCCTGATAGCTCAGAGTTATGTAAACGATCACTGCGTTAGCTCCGATAGATCACAGTTATGTAAACGATCACTGCGTTAGCTCCGATAGATCAGAGTTATGTAAACGATCACTGCGTTAGCTCCGATAGATCAGAGTTATGTAAACGATCACTGCGTTAGCTCCGATAGATCAGAGTTATGTAAATGATCTCTGTGTTAACCCTGATAGCTCAGAGTTATGTAAACGATCACTGCGTTAGCTCCGATAGATCAGAGTTATGTAAACGATCACTGCGTTAGCTCCGATAGATCAGAGTTATGTAAACGATCACTGCGTTAGCTCCGATAGATCAGAGTTATGTAAACGATCACTGCGTTAGCTCCGATAGCTCAGAGTTATGTAAACGATCACTGCGTTAGCTCCGATAGCTCAGAGTTATGTAAACGATCACTGCGTTAGCTCCGATAGATCAGAGTTATGTAAACGATCACTGCGTTAGCCCTGATAGCTCAGAGTTATGTAAACGATCACTGCGTTAGCTCCGATAGATCAGAGTTATGTAAACGATCACTGCGTTAGCTCCGATAGCTCAGAGTTATGTAAACAATCACTGCGTTAGCTTCGATAGATCAGAGTTATGTAAACGATCACTGCGTTAGCTCCGATAGATCAGAGTTATGTAAACAATCACTGCGTTAGCTCCGATAGATCAGAGTTATGTAAACGATCACTGCGTTAGCTCCGATAGCTCAGAGTTATGTAAACAATCACTGCGTTAGCTCCGATAGATCAGAGTTATGTAAATGATCTCTGTGTTAACCCTGATAGCTCAGAGTTATGTAAACGATCACTGCGTTAGCTCCGATAGCTCAGAGTTATGTAAACGATCACTGCGTTAGCTCCGATTTATCAGAGTTATGTAAATGATCTCTGTGTTAGCCCTGATAGCTCAGAGTTATGTAAACGATCACTGCGTTAGCTCCGATAGATCAGAGTTATGTAAACGATCACTGCGTTAGCTCCGATAGATCAGAGTTATGTAAACGATCACTGCGTTAGCTCCGATAGATCAGAGTTATGTAAACGATCACTGCGTTAGCTCCGATAGCTCAGAGTTAAGTAAACGATCACTGCGTTAGCTCCGATAGATCAGAGTTATGTAAACGATCACTGCGTTAGCTCCGATAGCTCAGAGTTATGTAAACGATCACTGCGTTAGCTCCGATAGATCAGAGTTATGTAAACGATCAATGCGTTAGCTCCGATAGCTCAGAGTTATGTAAACGATCACTGCGTTAGCTCCGATAGCTCAGAGTTATGTAAACGATCACTGCGTTAGCTCCGATAGCTCAGAGTTATGTAAACGATTACTGCGTTAGCTCCGATAGATCAGAGTTATGTAAACGATCACTGCGTTAGCTCCGATAGATCAGAGTTATGTAAACGATCACTGCGTTAGCTCCGATAGATCAGAGTTATGTAAACGATCACTGCGTTAGCTCCGATAGATCAGAGTTATGTAAACGATCACTGCGTTAGCTCCGATAGCTCAGAGTTATGTAAACGATCACTGCGTTAGCTCCGATAGATCAGAGTTATGTAAACGATCACTGCGTTAGCTCCGATAGCTCAGAGTTATGTAAACGATCACTGCGTTAGCTCCGATAGCTCAGAGTTATGTAAACGATCACTGCGTTAGCTCCGATAGCTCAGAGTTATGTAAACGATCACTGCGTTAGCTCCGATAGATCAGAGTTATGTAAATGATCTCTGTGTTAACCCTGATAGCTCAGAGTTATGTAAACGATCACTGCGTTAGCTCCGATAGATCACAGTTATGTAAACGATCACTGCGTTAGCTCCGATAGATCAGAGTTATGTAAACGATCACTGCGTTAGCTCCGATAGATCAGAGTTATGTAAACGATCACTGCGTTAGCTCCGATAGCTCAGAGTTATGTAAACGATCACTGCGTTAGCTCCGATAGATCAGAGTTATGTAAGTGATCTCTGTGTTAACCCTGATAGCTCAGAGTTATGTAAACGATCACTGCGTTAGCTCCGATAGATCAGAGTTATGTAAACGATCACTGCGTTAGCTCCGATAGATCAGAGTTATGTAAACGATCACTGCGTTAGCTCCGATAGATCAGAGTTATGTAAACGATCACTGCGTTAGCTCCGATAGCTCAGAGTTATGTAAACGATCACTGCGTTAGCTCCGATAGATCAGAGTTATGTAAACGATCACTGCGTTAGCTCCGATAGATCAGAGTTATGTAAACGATCACTGCGTTAGCTCCGATAGCTCAGAGTTATGTAAACAATCACTGCGTTAGCTTCGATAGATCAGAGTTATGTAAACGACCACTGCGTTAGCTCCGATAGATCAGAGATATGTAAACAATCACTGCGTTAGCTCCGATAGATCAGAGTTATGTAAACGATCACTGCGTTAGCTCCGATAGCTCAGAGTTATGTAAACAATCACTGCGTTAGCTCCGATAGATCAGAGTTATGTAAATGATCTCTGTGTTAACCCTGATAGCTCAGAGTTATGTAAACGATCACTGCGTTAGCTCCGATAGCTCAGAGTTATGTAAACGATCACTGCGTTAGCTCCGATAGATCAGAGTTATGTAAATGATCTCTGTGTTAACCCTGATAGCTCAGAGTTATGTAAACGATCACTGCGTTAGCTTCGATAGATCAGAGTTATGTAAACGATCACTGCGTTAGCTCCGATAGCTCAGAGTTATGTAAACGATCACTGCGTTAGCTCCGATAGATCAGAGTTATGTAAACGATCACTGCGTTAGCTCCGATAGCTCAGAGTTATGTAAACGATCACTGCGTTAGCTCCGATAGCTCAGAGTTATGTAAACGATCACTGCGTTAGCTCCGATAGCTCAGAGTTATGTAAACGATCACTGCGTTAGCTCCGATAGCTCAGAGTTATGTAAACGATTACTGCGTTAGCTCCGATAGATCAGAGTTATGTAAACGATCACTGCGTTAGCTCCGATAGATCAGAGTTATGTAAACGATCACTGCGTTAGCTCCGATAGATCAGAGTTATGTAAACGATCACTGCGTTAGCTCCGATAGATCAGAGTTATGTAAACGATCACTGCGTTAGCTCCGATAGCTCAGAGTTATGTAAACGATCACTGCGTTAGCTCCGATAGATCAGAGTTATGTAAACGATCACTGCGTTAGCTCCGATAGCTCAGAGTTATGTAAACGATCACTGCGTTAGCTCCGATAGCTCAGAGTTATGTAAACGATCACTGCGTTAGCTCCGATAGCTCAGAGTTATGTAAACGATCACTGCGTTAGCTCCGATAGATCAGAGTTATGTAAATGATCTCTGTGTTAACCCTGATAGCTCAGAGTTATGTAAACGATCACTGCGTTAGCTCCAATAGATCACAGTTATGTAAACGATCACTGCGTTAGCTCCGATAGATCAGAGTTATGTAAACGATCACTGCGTTAGCTCCGATAGATCAGAGTTATGTAAACGATCACTGCGTTAGCTCCGATAGCTCAGAGTTATGTAAACGATCACTGCGTTAGCTCCGATAGATCAGAGTTATGTAAGTGATCTCTGTGTTAACCCTGATAGCTCAGAGTTATGTAAACGATCACTGCGTTAGCTCCGATAGATCAGAGTTATGTAAACGATCACTGCGTTAGCTCCGATAGATCAGAGTTATGTGAACGATCACTGCGTTAGCTCCGATAGATCAGAGTTATGTAAACGATCACTGCGTTAGCTCCGATAGCTCAGAGTTATGTAAACGATCACTGCGTTAGCTCCGATAGCTCAGAGTTATGTAAACGATCACTGCGTTAGCTCCGATAGATCAGAGTTATGTAAACGATCACTGCGTTAGCCCTGATAGCTCAGAGTTATGTAAACGATCACTGCGTTAGCTCCGATAGATCAGAGTTATGTAAACGATCACTGCGTTAGCTCCGATAGATCAGAGTTATGTAAACGATCACTGCGTTAGCTCCGATAGATCAGAGTTATGTAAACGATCACTGCGTTAGCTCCGATAGCTCAGAGTTATGTAAACAATCACTGCGTTAGCTTCGATAGATCAGAGTTATGTAAACGAACACTGCGTTAGCTCCGATAGATCAGAGATATGTAAACAATCACTGCGTTAGCTCCGATAGATCAGAGTTATGTAAACGATCACTGCGTTAGCTCCGATAGCTCAGAGTTATGTAAACAATCACTGCGTTAGCTCCGATAGATCAGAGTTATGTAAATGATCTCTGTGTTAACCCTGATAGCTCAGAGTTATGTAAACGATCACTGCGTTAGCTCCGATAGCTCAGAGTTATGTAAACGATCACTGCGTTAGCTCCGATAGATCAGAGTTATGTAAATGATCTCTGTGTTAACCCTGATAGCTCAGAGTTATGTAAACGATCACTGCGTTAGCTCCGATAGATCAGAGTTATGTAAACGATCACTGCGTTAGCTCCGATAGATCAGAGTTATGTAAACGATCACTGCGTTAGCTCCGATAGATCAGAGTTATGTAAACGATCACTGCGTTAGCTCCGATAGCTCAGAGTTATGTAAACGATCACTGCGTTAGCTCCGATAGATCAGAGTTATGTAAACGATCACTGCGTTAGCTCCGATAGCTCAGAGTTATGTAAACGATCACTGCATTAGCTCCGATAGCTCAGAGTTATGTAAACGATCACTGCGTTAGCTCCGATAGATCAGAGTTATGTAAACGATCACTGCGTTAGCTCCGATAGCTCAGAGTTATGTAAACGATCACTGCGTTAGCTCCGATAGATCAGAGTTATGTAAACGATCACTGCGTTAGCTCCGATAGATCAGAGTTATGTAAACGATCACTGCGTTAGCCCTGATAGCTCAGAGTTATGTAAACGATCACTGCGTTAGCTCCGATAGCTCAGAGTTATGTAAACGATCACTGCGTTAGCTCCTATAGCTCAGAGTTATGTAAACGATCACTGCGTTAGCTCCGATAGCTCAGAGTTATGTAAACGATCACTGCGTTAGCTCCGATAGCTCAGAGTTATGTAAACGATCACTGCGTTAGCTCCGATAGCTCAGAGTTATGTAAACGATCACTGCGTTAGCTCCGATAGCTCAGAGTTATGTAAACGATCACTGCGTTAGCTCCGATAGATCAGAGTTATGTAAACGATCACTGCGTTAGCTCCGATAGATCAGAGTTATGTAAACGATCACTGCGTTAGCTCCGATAGCTCAGAGTTATGTAAACGATCACTGCGTTAGCCCTGATAGCTCAGAGTTATGTAAACGATCACTGCGTTAGCTCCGATAGATCAGAGGTATGTAAACGATCACTGCGTTAGCTTCGATAGCTCAGAGTTATGTAAACGATCACTGCGTTAGCTCCGATAGCTCAGAGTTATGTAAACGATCACTGCGTTAGCTCCAATAGATCAGAGTTATGTAAACGATCACTGCGTTAGCTCCGATAGATCAGAGTTATGTAAACGATCACTGCGTTAGCTCCGATAGCTCAGAGTTATGTAAACGATCACTGCGTTAGCTCCGACAGCTCAGAGCTATGTAAACGATCACTGCGTTAGCTCCGATAGATCAGAGTTATGTAAATGATCTCTGTGTTAACCCTGATAGCTCAGAGTTATGTAAACGATCACTGCGTTAGCTCCGATAGCTCAGAGTTATGTAAACGATCACTGCGTTAGCTCCGATAGCTCAGAGTTATGTAAACGATTACTGCGTTAGCTCCGATAGATCAGAGTTATGTAAACGATCACTGCGTTAGCTCCGATAGCTCAGAGTTATGTAAACGATCACTGCGTTAGCTCCGATAGATCAGAGTTATGTAAATGATCTCTGTGTTAACCCTGATAGCTCAGAGTTATGTAAACGATCACTGCGTTAGCTCCGATAGATCAGAGTTATGTAAACGATCACTGCGTTAGCTCCGATAGCTCAGAGTTATGTAAACAATCACTGCGTTAGCTCCGATAGATCAGAGTTATGTAAATGATCTCTGTGTTAACCCTGATAGCTCAGAGTTATGTAAACGATCACTGCGTTAGCTCCGATAGCTCAGAGTTATGTAAACGATCACTACGTTAGCTCCGATAGATCAGAGTTATGTAAATGATCTCTGTGTTAACCCTGATAGCTCAGAGTTATGTAAACGATCACTGCGTTAGCTCCGATAGATCAGAGTTATGTAAACGATCACTGCGTTAGCTCCGATAGATCAGAGTTATGTAAACGATCACTGCGTTAGCTCCGATAGATCAGAGTTATGTAAACGATCACTGCGTTAGCTCCGATAGCTCAGAGTTATGTAAACGATCACTGCGTTAGCTCCGATAGCTCAGAGTTATGTAAACGATCACTGCGTTAGCTCCGATAGCTCAGAGTTATGTAAACGATCACTGCGTTAGCTCCGATAGCTCAGAGTTATGTAAACGATTACTGCGTTAGCTCCGATAGATCAGAGTTATGTAAACGATCACTGCGTTAGCTCCGATAGATCAGAGTTATGTAAACGATCACTGCGTTAGCTCCGATAGATCAGAGTTATGTAAACGATCACTGCGTTAGCTCCGATAGCTCAGAGTTATGTAAACGATCACTGCGTTAGCTCCGATAGATCAGAGTTATGTAAATGATCTCTGTGTTAACCCTGATAGCTCAGAGTTATGTAAACGATCACTGCGTTAGCTCCGATAGATCAGAGTTATGTAAACGATCACTGCGTTAGCTCCGATAGATCAGAGTTATGTAAACGATCACTGCGTTAGCTCCGATAGATCAGAGTTATGTAAACGATCACTGCGTTAGCTCCGATAGCTCAGAGTTATGTAAACGATCACTGCGTTAGCTCCGATAGCTCAGAGTTATGTAAACGATCACTGCGTTAGCTCCGATAGCTCAGAGTTATGTAAACGATCACTGCGTTAGCTCCGATAGCTCAGAGTTATGTAAACGATTACTGCGTTAGCTCCGATAGATCAGAGTTATGTAAACGATCACTGCGTTAGCTCCGATAGATCAGAGTTATGTAAACGATCACTGCGTTAGCTCCGATAGATCAGAGTTATGTAAACGATCACTGCGTTAGCTCCGATAGATCAGAGTTATGTAAACGATCACTGCGTTAGCTCCGATAGCTCAGAGTTATGTAAACGATCACTGCGTTAGCTCCGATAGATCAGAGTTATGTAAACGATCACTGCGTTAGCTCCGATAGCTCAGAGTTATGTAAACGATCACTGCGTTAGCTCCGATAGCTCAGAGTTATGTAAACGATCACTGCGTTAGCTCCGATAGCTCAGAGTTATGTAAACGATCACTGCGTTAGCTCCGATAGATCAGAGTTATGTAAATGATCTCTGTGTTAACCCTGATAGCTCAGAGTTATGTAAACGATCACTGCGTTAGCTCCGATAGATCACAGTTATGTAAACGATCACTGCGTTAGCTCCGATAGATCAGAGTTATGTAAACGATCACTGCGTTAGCTCCGATAGATCAGAGTTATGTAAACGATCACTGCGTTAGCTCCGATAGCTCAGAGTTATGTAAACGATCACTGCGTTAGCTCCGATAGATCAGAGTTATGTAAGTGATCTCTGTGTTAACCCTGATAGCTCAGAGTTATGTAAACGATCACTGCGTTAGCTCCGATAGATCAGAGTTATGTAAACGATCACTGCGTTAGCTCCGATAGATCAGAGTTATGTAAACGATCACTGCGTTAGCTCCGATAGATCAGAGTTATGTAAACGATCACTGCGTTAGCTCCGATAGCTCAGAGTTATGTAAACGATCACTGCGTTAGCTCCGATAGCTCAGAGTTATGTAAACGATCACTGCGTTAGCTCCGATAGATCAGAGTTATGTAAACGATCACTGCGTTAGCCCTGATAGCTCAGAGTTATGTAAACGATCACTGCGTTAGCTCCGATAGATCAGAGTTATGTAAACGATCACTGCGTTAGCTCCGATAGATCAGAGTTATGTAAACGATCACTGCGTTAGCTCCGATAGATCAGAGTTATGTAAACGATCACTGCGTTAGCTCCGATAGCTCAGAGTTATGTAAACAATCACTGCGTTAGCTTCGATAGATCAGAGTTATGTAAACGAACACTGCGTTAGCTCCGATAGATCAGAGATATGTAAACAATCACTGCGTTAGCTCCGATAGATCAGAGTTATGTAAACAATCACTGCGTTAGCTCCGATAGCTCAGAGTTATGTAAACAATCACTGCGTTAGCTCCGATAGATCAGAGTTATGTAAATGATCTCTGTGTTAACCCTGATAGCTCAGAGTTATGTAAACGATCACTGCGTTAGCTCCGATAGCTCAGAGTTATGTAAACGATCACTGCGTTAGCTCCGATAGATCAGAGTTATGTAAATGATCTCTGTGTTAACCCTGATAGCTCAGAGTTATGTAAACGATCACTGCGTTAGCTCCGATAGATCAGAGTTATGTAAACGATCACTGCGTTAGCTCCGATAGATCAGAGTTATGTAAACGATCACTGCGTTAGCTCCGATAGATCAGAGTTATGTAAACGATCACTGCGTTAGCTCCGATAGCTCAGAGTTATGTAAACGATCACTGCGTTAGCTCCGATAGATCAGAGTTATGTAAACGATCACTGCGTTAGCTCCGATAGCTCAGAGTTATGTAAACGATCACTGCATTAGCTCCGATAGCTCAGAGTTATGTAAACGATCACTGCGTTAGCTCCGATAGATCAGAGTTATGTAAACGATCACTGCGTTAGCTCCGATAGCTCAGAGTTATGTAAACGATCACTGCGTTAGCTCCGATAGATCAGAGTTATGTAAACGATCACTGCGTTAGCTCCGATAGATCAGAGTTATGTAAACGATCACTGCGTTAGCCCTGATAGCTCAGAGTTATGTAAACGATCACTGCGTTAGCTCCGATAGCTCAGAGTTATGTAAACGATCACTGCGTTAGCTCCTATAGCTCAGAGTTATGTAAACGATCACTGCGTTAGCTCCGATAGCTCAGAGTTATGTAAACGATCACTGCGTTAGCTCCGATAGCTCAGAGTTATGTAAACGATCACTGCGTTAGCTCCGATAGCTCAGAGTTATGTAAACGATCACTGCGTTAGCTCCGATAGATCAGAGTTATGTAAACGATCACTGCGTTAGCTCCGATAGATCAGAGTTATGTAAACGATCACTGCGTTAGCTCCGATAGCTCAGAGTTATGTAAACGATCACTGCGTTAGCCCTGATAGCTCAGAGTTATGTAAACGATCACTGCGTTAGCTCCGATAGATCAGAGGTATGTAAACGATCACTGCGTTAGCTCCGATAGCTCAGAGTTATGTAAACGATCACTGCGTTAGCTCCGATAGCTCAGAGTTATGTAAACGATCACTGCGTTAGCTCCAATAGATCAGAGTTATGTAAACGATCACTGCGTTAGCTCCGATAGATCAGAGTTATGTAAACGATCACTGCGTTAGCTCCGATAGCTCAGAGTTATGTAAACGATCACTGCGTTAGCTCCGACAGCTCAGAGCTATGTAAACGATCACTGCGTTAGCTCCGATAGATCAGAGTTATGTAAATGATCTCTGTGTTAACCCTGATAGCTAAGAGTTATGTAAACGATCACTGCGTTAGCTCCGATAGCTCAGAGTTATGTAAACGATCACTGCGTTAGCTCCGATAGCTCAGAGTTATGTAAACGATTACTGCGTTAGCTCCGATAGATCAGAGTTATGTAAACGATCACTGCGTTAGCTCCGATAGCTCAGAGTTATGTAAACGATCACTGCGTTAGCTCCGATAGATCAGAGTTATGTAAATGATCTCTGTGTTAACCCTGATAGCTCAGAGTTATGTAAACGATCACTGCGTTAGCTCCGATAGATCAGAGTTATGTAAACGATCACTGCGTTAGCTCCGATAGATCAGAGTTATGTAAACGATCACTGCGTTAGCTCCGATAGCTCAGAGTTATGTAAACGATCACTGCGTTAGCTCCGATTTATCAGAGTTATGTAAATGATCTCTGTGTTAACCCTGATAGCTCAGAGTTATGTAAACGATCACTGCGTTAGCTCCGATAGATCAGAGTTATGTAAACGATCACTGCGTTAGCTCCGATAGATCAGAGTTATGTAAACGATCACTGCGTTAGCTCCGATAGATCAGAGTTATGTAAACGATCACTGCGTTAGCTCCGATAGCTCAGAGTTATGTAAACGATCACTGCGTTAGCCCTGATAGCTCAGAGTTATGTAAACGATCACTGCGTTAGCTCCGATAGATCAGAGTTATGTAAACGATCACTGCGTTAGCTCCGATAGATCAGAGTTATGTAAACGATCACTGTGTAAGCTCCGATAGATCAGAGTTATGTAAACGATCACTGCGTTAGCTCTGATAGCTCAGAGTTATGTAAACAATCACTGCGTTAGCTTCGATAGATCAGAGTTATGTAAACGATCACTGCGTTAGCTCCGATAGATCAGAGTTATGTAAACAATCACTGCGTTAGCTCCGATAGATCAGAGTTATGTAAACGATCACTGCGTTAGCTCCGATAGATCAGAGTTATGTAAACGATCACTGCGTTAGCTCCGATAGATCAGAGTTATGTAAACGATCACTGCGTTAGCTCCGATAGCTCAGAGTTATGTAAACGATCACTGCGTTAGCTCCGATAGATCAGAGTTATGTAAACGATCACTGCGTTAGCTCCGATAGATCAGAGTTATGTAAACGATCACTGCGTTAGCTCCGATAGCTCAGAGTTATGTAACCGATCACTGCGTTAGCTCCGCTAGATCAGAGTTATGTAAACGATCACTGCGTTAGCTCCGATAGCTCAGAGTTATGTAAACGATCACTGCGTTAGCTCCGATAGCTCAGAGTTATGTAAACGATCACTGCGTTAGCTCCGATAGATCAGAGTTATGTAAACGATCACTGCGTTAGCTCCGATAGCTCAGAGTTATGTAAACGATCACTGCGTTAGCTCCGATAGATCAGAGTTATGTAAACGATCACTGCGTTAGCTCCGATAGATCAGAGTTATGTAAACGATCACTGCGTTAGCCCTGATAGCTCAGTGTTATGTAAACGATCACTGCGTTAGCTCCGATAGCTCAGAGTTATGTAAACGATCACTGCGTTAGCTCCTATAGCTCAGAGTTATGTAAACGATCACTGCGTTAGCTCCGATAGCTCAGAGTTATGTAAACGATCACTGCGTTAGCTCCGATAGCTCAGAGTTATGTAAACGATCACTGCGTTAGCTCCGATAGCTCAAAGTTATGTAAACGATCACTGCGTTAGCTCCGATAGCTCAGAGTTATGTAAACGATCACTGCGTTAGCTCCGATAGATCAGAGTTATGTAAACGATCACTGCGTTAGCTCCGATAGATCAGAGTTATGTAAACGAACACTGCGTTAGCTCCGTTAGCTCAGAGTTATGTAAACGATCACTGCGTTAGCCCTGATAGCTCAGAGTTATGTAAACGAACACTGCGTTAGCTCCGATAGATCAGAGGTATGTAAACGATCACTGCGTTAGCTCCGATAGCTCAGAGTTATGTAAACGATCACTGCGTTAGCTCCGATAGCTCAGAGTTATGTAAACGATCACAGCGTTAGCTCCGATAGATCAGAGTTATGTAAACGATCACTGCGTTAGCTCCGATAGATCAGAGTTATGTAAACGATCACTGCGTTAGCTCCGATAGCTCAGAGTTATGTAAACGATCACTGCGTTAGCTCCGATAGCTCAGAGCTATGTAAACGATCACTGCGTTAGCTCCGATAGATCAGAGTTATGTAAATGATCTCTGTGTTAACCCTGATAGCTCAGAGTTATGTAAACGATCACTGCGTTAGCTCCGATAGCTCAGAGTTATGTAAACGATCACTGCGTTAGCTCCGATAGCTCAGAGTTATGTAAACGATTACTGCGTTAGCTCCGATAGATCAGAGTTATAAAAACGATCACTGCGTTAGCTCCGATAGCTCAGAGTTATGTAAACGATCACTGCGTTAGCTCCGATAGCTCAGAGTTATGTAAACGATCACTGCGTTAGCTCCGATAGATCAGAGTTATGTAAACGATCACTGCGTTAGCTCCGATAGATCAGAGTTATGTAAACGATCACTGCGTTAGCCCTGATAGCTCAGAGTTATGTAAACGATCACTGCGTTAGCTCCGATAGATCAGAGTTATGTAAACGATCACTGCGTTAGCTCCGATAGATCAGAGTTATGTAAACGATCACTGCGTTAGCCCTGATAGCTCAGAGTTATGTAAACGATCGCTGCGTTAGCTCCGATAGCTCAGAGTTATGTAAACGATCACTGCGTTAGCTCCTATAGCTCAGAGTTATGTAAACGATCACTGCGTTAGCTCCGATAGCTCAGAGTTATGTAAACGATCACTGCGTTAGCTCCGATAGCTCAGAGTTATGTAAACGATCACTGCGTTAGCTCCGATAGCTCAGAGTTATGTAAACGATCACTGCGTTAGCTCCGATAGCTCAGAGTTATGTAAACGATCACTGCGTTAGCTCCGATAGATCAGAGTTATGTAAACGATCACTGCGTTAGCTCCGATAGATCAGAGTTATGTAAACGATCACTGCGTTAGCTCCGATAGCTCAGAGTTATGTAAACGATCACTGCGTTAGCTCCGATAGCTCAGAGCTATGTAAACGATCACTGCGTAAGCTCCGATAGATCAGAGTTATGTAAATGATCTCTGTGTTAACCCTGATAGCTCAGAGTTATGTAAACGATCACTGCGTTAGCTCCGATAGCTCAGAGTTATGTAAACGATCACTGCGTTAGCTCCGATTGCTCAGAGTTATGTAAACGATTACTGCGTTAGCTCCGATAGCTCAGAGTTATGTAAACGATCACTGCGTTAGCTCCGATAGCTCAGAGTTATGTAAACGATCACTGCGTTAGCTCCGATAGATCAGAGTTATGTAAACGATCACTGCGTTAGCTCCGATAGATCAGAGTTATGTAAACGATCACTGCGTTAGCCCTGATAGCTCAGAGTTATGTAAACGATCACTGCGTTAGCTCCTATAGATCAGAGTTATGTAAACGATCACTGCGTTAGCTCCGATAGATCAGAGTTATGTAAACGATCACTGCGTTAGCCCTGATAGCTCAGAGTTATGTAAACGATCACTGCGTTAGCTCCGATAGCTCAGAGTTATGTAAACGATCACTGCGTTAGCTCCTATAGCTCAGAGTTATGTAAACGATCACTGCGTTAGCTCCGATAGCTCAGAGTTATGTAAACGATCACTGCGTTAGCTCCGATAGCTCAGAGTTATGTAAACGATCACTGCGTTAGCTCCGATAGCTCAGAGTTATGTAAACGATCACTGCGTTAGCTCCGATAGCTCAGAGTTATGTAAACGATCACTGCGTTAGCTCCGATAGATCAGAGTTATGTAAAC
Organism: Miltochrista miniata; assembly: GCA_933228765.1. Lineage (NCBI taxonomy): Eukaryota > Metazoa > Arthropoda > Insecta > Lepidoptera > Erebidae > Miltochrista > Miltochrista miniata. The sequence goes on from OW121776.1 coordinate 264,921, forward strand.
GATCACTGCGTTAGCTCCGATAGATCAGAGTTATGTAAACGATCACTGCGTTAGCTCCGATAGCTCAGAGTTATGTAAACGATCACTGCGTTAGCTCCGATAGCTCAGAGCTATGTAAACGATCACTGCGTTAGCTCCGATAGATCAGAGTTATGTAAATGATCTCTGTGTTAACCCTGATAGCTCAGAGTTATGTAAACGATCACTGCGTTAGCTCCGATAGCTCAGAGTTATGTAAACGATCACTGCGTTAGCTCCGATAGCTCAGAGTTATGTAAACGATTACTGCGTTAGCTCCGATAGATCAGAGTTATGTAAACGATCACTGCGTTAGCTCCGATAGCTCAGAGTTATGTAAACGATCACTGCGTTAGCTCCGATAGATCAGAGTTATGTAAACGATCACTGCGTTAGCTCCGATAGCTCAGAGTTATGTAAACGATCACTGCGTTAGCTCCGATAGATCAGAGTTATGTAAACGATCACTGCGTTAGCTCCGATAGCTCATAGTTATGTAAACGATCACTGCGTTAGCTCCGATAGCTCAGAGTTATGAAAACGATCACTGCGTTAGCTCCGATAGCTCAGAGTTATGTAAACGATTACTGCGTTAGCTCCGATAGATCAGAGTTATGTAAACGATCACTGCGTTAGCTCCGATAGATCAGAGTTATGTAAACGATCACTGCGTTAGCTCCGATAGATCAGAGTTATGTAAACGATCACTGCGTTAGCTCCGATAGATCAGAGTTATGTAAACGATCACTGCGTTAGCTCCGATAGCTCAGAGTTATGTAAACGATCACTGCGTTAGCTCCGATAGATCAGAGTTATGTAAACGATCACTGCGTTAGCTCCGATAGCTCAGAGTTATGTAAACGATCACTGCGTTAGCTCCGATAGCTCAGAGTTATGTAAACGATCACTGCGTTAGCTCCGATAGCTCAGAGTTATGTAAACGATCACTGCGTTAGCTCCGATAGATCAGAGTTATGTAAACGATCACTGCGTTAGCTCCGATAGATCAGAGTTATGTAAACGATCACTGCGTTAGCTCCGTTAGCTCAGAGTTATGTAAACGATCACTGCGTTAGCCCTGATAGCTCAGAGTTATGTAAACGATCACTGCGTTAGCTCCGATAGATCAGAGGTATGTAAACGATCACTGCGTTAGCTCCGATAGCTCAGAGTTATGTAAACGATCACTGCGTTAGCTCCGATAGCTCAGAATTATGTAAACGATCACTGCGTTAGCTCCGATAGATCAGAGTTATGTAAACGATCACTGCGTTAGCTCCGATAGATCAGAGTTATGTAAACGATCACTGCGTTAGCTCCGATAGCTCAGAGTTATGTAAACGATCACTGCGTTAGCTCCGATAGCTCAGAGCTATGTAAACGATCACTGCGTTAGCTCCGATAGATCAGCGTTATGTAAACGATCACTGCGTTAGCTCTGATAGCTCAGAGTTATGTAAACAATCACTGCGTTAGCTTCGATAGATCAGAGTTATGTAAACGATCACTGCGTTAGCTCCGATAGATCAGAGTTATGTAAACAATCACTGCGTTAGCTCCGATAGATCAGAGTTATGTAAACGATCACTGCGTTAGCTCCGATAGATCAGAGTTATGTAAACGATCACTGCGTTAGCTCCGATAGATCAGAGTTATGTAAACGATCACTGCGTTAGCTCCGATAGCTCAGAGTTATGTAAACGATCACTGCGTTAGCTCCGATAGATCAGAGTTATGTAAACGATCACTGCGTTAGCTCCGATAGATCAGAGTTATGTAAACGATCACTGCGTTAGCTCCGATAGCTCAGAGTTATGTAACCGATCACTGCGTTAGCTCCGATAGATCAGAGTTATGTAAACGATCACTGCGTTAGCTCCGATAGCTCAGAGTTATGTAAACGATCACTGCGTTAGCTCCGATAGCTCAGAGTTATGTAAACGATCACTGCGTTAGCTCCGATAGATCAGAGTTATGTAAACGATCACTGCGTTAGCTCCGATAGCTCAGAGTTATGTAAACGATCACTGCGTTAGCTCCGATAGATCAGAGTTATGTAAACGATCACTGCGTTAGCTCCGATAGATCAGAGTTATGTAAACGATCACTGCGTTAGCCCTGATAGCTCAGTGTTATGTAAACGATCACTGCGTTAGCTCCGATAGCTCAGAGTTATGTAAACGATCACTGCGTTAGCTCCTATAGCTCAGAGTTATGTAAACGATCACTGCGTTAGCTCCGATAGCTCAGAGTTATGTAAACGATCACTGCGTTAGCTCCGATAGCTCAGAGTTATGTAAACGATCACTGCGTTAGCTCCGATAGCTCAAAGTTATGTAAACGATCACTGCGTTAGCTCCGATAGCTCAGAGTTATGTAAACGATCACTGCGTTAGCTCCGATAGATCAGAGTTATGTAAACGATCACTGCGTTAGCTCCGATAGATCAGAGTTATGTAAACGATCACTGCGTTAGCTCCGTTAGCTCAGAGTTATGTAAACGATCACTGCGTTAGCCCTGATAGCTCAGAGTTATGTAAACGAACACTGCGTTAGCTCCGATAGATCAGAGGTATGTAAACGATCACTGCGTTAGCTCCGATAGCTCAGAGTTATGTAAACGATCACTGCGTTAGCTCCGATAGCTCAGAGTTATGTAAACGATCACAGCGTTAGCTCCGATAGATCAGAGTTATGTAAACGATCACTGCGTTAGCTCCGATAGATCAGAGTTATGTAAACGATCACTGCGTTAGCTCCGATAGCTCAGAGTTATGTAAACGATCACTGCGTTAGCTCCGATAGCTCAGAGCTATGTAAACGATCACTGCGTTAGCTCCGATAGATCAGAGTTATGTAAATGATCTCTGTGTTAACCCTGATAGCTCAGAGTTATGTAAACGATCACTGCGTTAGCTCCGATAGCTCAGAGTTATGTAAACGATCACTGCGTTAGCTCCGATAGCTCAGAGTTATGTAAACGATTACTGCGTTAGCTCCGATAGATCAGAGTTATAAAAACGATCACTGCGTTAGCTCCGATAGCTCAGAGTTATGTAAACGATCACTGCGTTAGCTCCGATAGCTCAGAGTTATGTAAACGATCACTGCGTTAGCTCCGATAGATCAGAGTTATGTAAACGATCACTGCGTTAGCTCCGATAGATCAGAGTTATGTAAACGATCACTGCGTTAGCCCTGATAGCTCAGAGTTATGTAAACGATCACTGCGTTAGCTCCGATAGATCAGAGTTATGTAAACGATCACTGCGTTAGCTCCGATAGATCAGAGTTATGTAAACGATCACTGCGTTAGCCCTGATAGCTCAGAGTTATGTAAACGATCGCTGCGTTAGCTCCGATAGCTCAGAGTTATGTAAACGATCACTGCGTTAGCTCCTATAGCTCAGAGTTATGTAAACGATCACTGCGTTAGCTCCGATAGCTCAGAGTTATGTAAACGATCACTGCGTTAGCTCCGATAGCTCAGAGTTATGTAAACGATCACTGCGTTAGCTCCGATAGCTCAGAGTTATGTAAACGATCACTGCGTTAGCTCCGATAGCTCAGAGTTATGTAAACGATCACTGCGTTAGCTCCGATAGATCAGAGTTATGTAAACGATCACTGCGTTAGCTCCGATAGATCAGAGGTATGTAAACGATCACTGCGTTAGCTCCGATAGCTCAGAGTTATGTAAACGATCACTGCGTTAGCTCCGATAGCTCAGAGCTATGTAAACGATCACTGCGTAAGCTCCGATAGATCAGAGTTATGTAAATGATCTCTGTGTTAACCCTGATAGCTCAGAGTTATGTAAACGATCACTGCGTTAGCTCCGATAGCTCAGAGTTATGTAAACGATCACTGCGTTAGCTCCGATAGCTCAGAGTTATGTAAACGATTACTGCGTTAGCTCCGATAGCTCAGAGTTATGTAAACGATCACTGCGTTAGCTCCGATAGCTCAGAGTTATGTAAACGATCACTGCGTTAGCTCCGATAGATCAGAGTTATGTAAACGATCACTGCGTTAGCTCCGATAGATCAGAGTTATGTAAACGATCACTGCGTTAGCCCTGATAGCTCAGAGTTATGTAAACGATCACTGCGTTAGCTCCGATAGATCAGAGTTATGTAAACGATCACTGCGTTAGCTCCGATAGATCAGAGTTATGTAAACGATCACTGCGTTAGCCCTGATAGCTCAGAGTTATGTAAACGATCACTGCGTTAGCTCCGATAGCTCAGAGTTATGTAAACGATCACTGCGTTAGCTCCTATAGCTCAGAGTTATGTAAACGATCACTGCGTTAGCTCCGATAGCTCAGAGTTATGTAAACGATCACTGTGTTAAATCCGATAGCTCAGAGTTATGTAAACGATCACTGCGTTAGCTCCGATAGCTCAGAGTTATGTAAACGATCACTGCGTTAGCTCCGATAGCTCAGAGTTATGTAAACGATCACTGCGTTAGCTCCGATAGATCAGAGTTATGTAAACGATCACTGCGTTAGCTCCGATAGATCAGAGTTATGTAAACGATCACTGCGTTAGCTCCGATAGCTCAGAGTTATGTAAACGATCACTGCGTTAGCTCCGATAGCTCAGAGCTATGTAAACGATCACTGCGTTAGCTCCGATAGATCAGAGTTATGTAAATGATCTCTGTGTTAACCCTGATAGCTCAGAGTTATGTAAACGATCACTGCGTTAGCTCCGATAGCTCAGAGTTATGTAAACGATCACTGCGTTAGCTCCGATAGCTCAGAGTTATGTAAACGATTACTGCGTTAGCTCCGATAGATCAGAGTTATGTAAACGATCACTGCGTTAGCTCCGATAGCTCAGAGTTATGTTAACGATCACTGCGTTAGCTCCGATAGATCAGAGTTATGTAAACGATCACTGCGTTAGCTCCGATAGCTCAGAGTTATGTAAACGATCACTGCGTTAGCTCCGATAGATCAGAGTTATGTAAACGATCACTGCGTTAGCTCCGATAGCTCAGAGTTATGTAAACGATCACTGCGTTAGCTCCGATAGCTCAGAGTTATGAAAACGATCACTGCGTTAGCTCCGATAGCTCAGAGTTATGTAAACGATTACTGCGTTAGCTCCGATAGATCAGAGTTATGTAAACGATCACTGCGTTAGCTCCGATAGATCAGAGTTATGTAAACGATCACTGCGTTAGCTCCGATAGATCAGAGTTATGTAAACGATCACTGCGTTAGCTCCGATAGATCAGAGTTATGTAAACGATCACTGCGTTAGCTCCGATAGCTCAGAGTTATGTAAACGATCACTGCGTTAGCTCCGATAGATCAGAGTTATGTAAACGATCACTGCGTTAGCTCCGATAGCTCAGAGTTATGTAAACGATCACTGCGTTAGCTCCGATAGCTCAGAGTTATGTAAACGATCACTGCGTTAGCTCCGATAGATCAGAGTTATGTAAACGATCACTGCGTTAGCTCCGATAGCTCAGAGTTATGTAAACGATCACTGCGTTAGCTCCGACAGATCAGAGTTATGTAAACGATCACTGCGTTAGCTCCGATAGATCAGAGTTATGTAAACGATCACTGCGTTAGCCCTGATAGCTCAGAGTTATGTAAACGATCACTGCGTTAGCTCCGATAGCTCAGAGTTATGTAAACGATCACTGCGTTAGCTCCTATAGCTCAGAGTTATGTAAACGATCACTGCGTTAGCTCCGATAGCTCAGAGTTATGTAAACGATCACTGCGTTAGCTCCGATAGCTCAGAGTTATGTAAACGATCACTGCGTTAGCTCCGATAGCTCAGAGTTATGTAAACGATCACTGCGTTAGCTCCGATAGCTCAGAGTTATGTAAACGATCACTGCGTTAGCTCCGATAGATCAGAGTTATGTAAACGATCACTGTGTTAGCTCCGATAGATCAGAGTTATGTAAACGATCACTGCGTTAGCTCCGTTAGCTCAGAGTTATGTAAACGATCACTGCGTTAGCCCTGATAGCTCAGAGTTATGTAAACGATCACTGCGTTAGCTCCGATAGATCAGAGGTATGTAAACGATCACTGCGTTAGCTCCGATAGCTCAGAGTTATGTAAACGATCACTGCGTTAGCTCCGATAGCTCAGAGTTATGTAAACGATCACTGCGTTAGCTCCGATAGATCAGAGTTATGTAAACGATCACTGCGTTAGCTCCGATAGATCAGAGTTATGTAAACGATCACTGCGTTAGCTCCGATAGCTCAGAGTTATGTAAACGATCACTGCGTTAGCTCCGATAGCTCAGAGCTATGTAAACGATCACTGCGTTAGCTCCGATAGATCAGCGTTATGTAAATGATCTCTGTGTTAACCCTGATAGCTCAGAGTTATGTAAACGATCACTGCGTTAGCTCCGATAGCTCAGAGTTATGTAAACGATCACTGCGTTAGCTCCGATAGCTCAGAGTTATGTAAACGATTACTGCGTTAGCTCCGATAGATCAGAGTTATGTAAACGATCACTGCGTTAGCTCCGATAGCTCAGAGTTATGTAAACGATCACTGCGTTAGCTCCGATAGCTCAGAGTTATGTAAACGATCACTGCGTTAGCTCCGATAGCTCAGAGTTATGTAAACAATTACTGCATTAGCTCCGATAGATCAGAGTTATGTAAACGATCACTGCGTTAGCTCCGATAGATCAGAGTTATGTAAACGATCACTGCGTTAGCTCCGATAGATCAGAGTTATGTAAACGATCACTGCGTTAGCTCCGATAGATCAGAGTTATGTAAACGATCACTGCGTTAGCTCCGATAGCTCAGAGTTATGTAAACGATCACTGCGTTAGCTCCGATAGATCAGAGTTATGTAAACGATCACTGCGTTAGCTCCGATAGCTCAGAGTTATGTAAACGATCACTGCGTTAGCTCCGATAGCTCAGAGTTATGTAAACGATCACTGCGTTAGCTCCGATAGATCAGAGTTATGTAAACGATCACTGCGTTAGCTCCGATAGCTCAGAGTTATGTAAACGATCACTGCGTTAGCTCCGATAGATCAGAGTTATGTAAACGATCACTGCGTTAGCTCCGATAGATCAGAGTTATGTTAACGATCACTGCGTTAGCCCTGATAGCTCAGAGTTATGTAAACGATCACTGCGTTAGCTCCGATAGCTCAGAGTTATGTAAACGATCACTGCGTTAGCTCCTATAGCTCAGAGTTATGTAAACGATCACTGCGTTAGCTCCGATAGCTCAGAGTTATGTAAACGATCACTGCGTTAGCTCCGATAGCTCAGAGTTATGTAAACGATCACTGCGTTAGCTCCGATAGCTCAAAGTTATGTAAACGATCACTGCGTTAGCTCCGATAGCTCAGAGTTATGTAAACGATCACTGCGTTAGCTCCGATAGATCAGAGTTATGTAAACGATCACTGCGTTAGCTCCGATAGATCAGAGTTATGTAAACGATCACTGCGTTAGCTCCGTTAGCTCAGAGTTATGTAAACGATCACTGCGTTAGCCCTGATAGCTCAGAGTTATGTAAACGATCACTGCGTTAGCTCCGATAGATCAGAGGTATGTAAACGATCACTGCGTTAGCTCCGATAGCTCAGAGTTATGTAAACGATCACTGCGTTAGCTCCGATAGCTCAGAGTTATGTAAACGATCACTGCGTTAGCTCCGATAGATCAGAGTTATGTAAACGATCACTGCGTTAGCTCCGATAGATCAGAGTTATGTAAACGATCACTGCGTTAGCTCCGATAGCTCAGAGTTATGTAAACGATCACTGCGTTAGCTCCGATAGCTCAGAGCTATGTAAACGATCACTGCGTAAGCTCCGATAGATCAGAGTTATGTAAATGATCTCTGTGTTAACCCTGATAGCTCAGAGTTATGTAAACGATCACTGCGTTAGCTCCGATAGCTCAGAGTTATGTAAACGATCACTGCGTTAGCTCCGATAGCTCAGAGTTATGTAAACGATCACTGCGTTAGCTCCGATAGATCAGAGTTATGTAAACGATCACTGCGTTAGCTCCGATAGCTCAGAGTTATGTAAACGATCACTGCGTTAGCTCCGATAGCTCAGAGTTATGTAAACGATCACTGCGTTAGCTCCGATAGCTCAGAGTAATGTAAACGATTACTGCGTTAGTTCCGATAGATCAGAGTTATGTAAACGATCACTGCGTTAGCTCCGATAGATCAGAGTTATGTAAACGATCACTGCGTTAGCTCCGATAGATCAGAGTTGTGTAAACGATCACTGCGTTAGCTCCGATAGATCAGAGTTATGTAAACGATCACTGCGTTAGCTCCGATAGCTCAGAGTTATGTAAACGATCACTGCGTTAGCTCCGATAGATCAGAGTTATGTAAACGATCACTGCGTTAGCTCCGATAGCTCAGAGTTATGTAAACGATCACTGCGTTAGCTCCGATAGATCAGAGTTATGTAAACGATCACTGCGTTAGCTCCGATAGCTCAGAGTTATGTAAACGATCACTGCGTTAGCTCCGATAGATCAGAGTTATGTAAACGATCACTGCGTTAGCTCCGATAGATCAGAGTTATGTAAACGATCACTGCGTTAGCCCTGATAGCTCAGAGTTATGTAAACGATCACTGCGTTAGCTCCGATAGCTCAGAGTTATGTAAACGATCACTGCGTTAGCTCCTATAGCTCAGAGTTATGTAAACGATCACTGCGTTAGCTCCGATAGCTCAGAGTTATGTAAACGATCACTGCGTTAGCTCCGATAGCTCAGAGTTATGTAAACGATCACTGCGTTAGCTCCGATAGCTCAGAGTTATGTAAACGATCACTGCGTTAGCTCCGATAGCTCAGAGTTATGTAAACGATCACTGCGTTAGCTCCGATAGATCAGAGTTATGTAAACGATCACTGCGTTAGCTCCGATAGATCAGAGTTATGTAAACGATCACTGCGTTAGCTCCGTTAGCTCAGAGTTATGTAAACGATCACTGCGTTAGCCCTGATAGCTCAGAGTTATGTAAACGATCACTGCGTTAGCTCCGATAGATCAGAGGTATGTAAACGATCACTGCGTTAGCTCCGATAGCTCAGAGTTATGTAAACGATCACTGCGGTAGCTCCGATAGCTCAGAGTTATGTAAACGATCACTGCGTTAGCTCCGATAGATCAGAGTTATGTAAACGATCACTGCGTTAGCTCCGATAGATCAGAGTTATGTAAACGATCACTGCGTTAGCTCCGATAGCTCAGAGTTATGTAAACGATCACTGCGTTAGCTCCGATAGCTCAGAGCTATGTAAACGATCACTGCGTTAGCTCCGATCGATCAGAGTTATGTAAATGATCTCTGTGTTAACCCTGATAGCTCAGAGTTATGTAAACGATCCCTGCGTTAGCTCAGATAGCTCAGAGTTATGTAAACGATCACTGCGTTAGCTCCGATAGCTCAGAGTTATGTAAACGATTACTGCGTTAGCTCCGATAGATCAGAGTTATGTAAACGATCACTGCGTTAGCTCCGATAGCTCAGAGTTATGTAAACGATCACTGCGTTAGCTCCGATAGCTCAGAGTTATGTAAACGATCACTGCGTTAGCTCCGATAGCTCAGAGTTATGTAAACGATTACTGCGTTAGCTCCGATAGATCAGAGTAATGTAAACGATCACTGCGTTAGCTCCGATAGATCAGAGTTATGTAAACGATCACTGCGTTAGCTCCGATAGATCAGAGTTATGTAAACGATCACTGCGTTAGCTCCGATAGATCAGAGTTATGTAAACGATCACTGCGTTAGCTCCGATAGCTCAGAGTTATGTAAACGATCACTGCGTTAGCTCCGATAGATCAGAGTTATGTAAACGATCACTGCGTTAGCTCCGATAGCTCAGAGTTATGTAAACGATCACTGCGTTAGCTCCGATAGCTCAGAGTTATGTAAACGATCACTGCGTTAGCTCCGATAGATCAGAGTTATGTAAACGGTCACTGCGTTAGCTCCGATAGCTCAGAGTTATGTAAAGGATCACTGCGTTAGCTTTGATAGCTCAGAGTTATGTAAACGATCACTGCGTTAGCTCCGATAGCTCAGAGTTATGTAAACGATCACTGCGTTAGCTCCGATAGATCAGAGTTATGTAAACGATCACTGCGTTAGCTCCGATAGATCAGAGTTATGTAAACGATCACTGCGTTAGCTCCGTTAGCTCAGAGTTATGTAAACGATCACTGCGTTAGCCCTGATAGCTCAGAGTTATGTAAACGATCACTGCGTTAGCTCCGATAGATCAGAGGTATGTAAACGATCACTGCGTTAGCTCCGATAGCTCAGAGTTATGTAAACGATCACTGCGTTAGCTCCGATAGCTCAGAGTTATGTAAACGATCACTGCGTTAGCTCCGATAGATCAGAGTTATGTAAACGATCACTGCGTTAGCTCCGATAGATCAGAGTTATGTAAACGATCACTGCGTTAGCTCCGTTAGCTCAGAGTTATGTAAACGATCACTGCGTTAGCCCTGATAGCTCAGAGTTATGTAAACGATCACTGCGTTAGCTCCGATAGATCAGAGGTATGTAAACGATCACTGCGTTAGCTCCGATAGCTCAGAGTTATGTAAACGATCACTGCGTTAGCTCCGATAGCTCAGAGTTATGTAAACGATCACTGCGTTAGCTCCGATAGATCAGAGTTATGTAAACGATCACTGCGTTAGCTCCGATAGATCAGAGTTATGTAAACGATCACTGCGTTAGCTCCGATAGCTCAGAGTTATGTAAACGATCACTGCGTTAGCTCCGATAGCTCAGAGCTATGTAAACGATCACTGCGTAAGCTCCGATAGATCAGAGTTATGTAAATGATCTCTGTGTTAACCCTGATAGCTCAGAGTTATGTAAACGATCACTGCGTTAGCTCCGATAGCTCAGAGTTATGTAAACGATCACTGCGTTAGCTCCGATAGCTCAGAGCTATGTAAACGATCACTGCGTAAGCTCCGATAGATCAGAGTTATGTAAATGATCTCTGTGTTAACCCTGATAGCTCAGAGTTATGTAAACGATCACTGCGTTAGCTCCGATAGCTCAGAGTTATGTAAACGATCACTGCGTTAGCTCCGATAGCTCAGAGTTATGTAAACGATCACTGCGTTAGCTCCGATAGATCAGAGTTATGTAAACGATCACTGCGTTAGCTCCGATAGATCAGAGTTATGTAAACGATCACTGCGTTAGCCCTGATAGCTCAGAGTTATGTAAACGATCACTGCGTTAGCTCCGATAGATCAGAGTTATGTAAACGATCACTGCGTTAGCTCCGATAGATCAGAGTTATGTAAACGATCACTGCGTTAGCCCTGATAGCTCAGAGTTATGTAAACGATCACTGCGTTAGCTCCGATAGCTCAGAGTTATGTAAACGATCACTGCGTTAGCTCCTATAGCTCAGAGTTATGTAAACGATCACTGCGTTAGCTCCGATAGCTCAGAGTTTTGTAAACGATCACTGCGTTAGCTCCGATAGCTCAGAGTTATGTAAACGATCACTGCGTTAGCTCCGATAGCTCAGAGTTATGTAAACGATCACTGCGTTAGCTCCGATAGCTCAGAGTTATGTAAACGATCACTGCGTTAGCTCCGATAGATCAGAGTTATGTAAACGATCACTGCGTTAGCTCCGATAGATCAGAGTTATGTAAACGATCACTGCGTTAGCTCCGTTAGCTCAGAGTTATGTAAACGATCACTGCGTAAGCCCTGATAGCTCAGAGTTATGTAAACGATCACTGCGTTAGCTCCGATAGATCAGACGTATGTAAACGATCACTGCGTTAGCTCCGATAGCTCAGAGTTATGTAAACGATCACTGCGTTAGCTCCGATAGCTCAGAGTTATGTAAACGATCACTTCGTTAGCTCCGATAGATCAGAGTTATGTAAACGATCACTGCGTTAGCTCCGATAGATCAGAGTTATGTAAACGATCACTGCGTTAGCTCCGATAGCTCAGAGTTATGTAAACGATCACTGCGTTAGCTCCGATAGCTCAGAGCTATGTAAACGATCACTGCGTTAGCTCCGATAGATCAGAGTTATGTAAATGATCTCTGTGTTAACCCTGATAGCTCAGAGTTATGTAAACGATCACTGCGTTAGCTCCGATAGCTCAGAGTTATGTAAACGATCACTGCGTTAGCTCCGATAGCTCAGAGTTATGTAAACGATTACTGCGTTAGCTCCGATAGATCAGAGTTATGTAAACGATCACTGCGTTAGCTCCGATAGCTCAGAGTTATGTAAACGATCACTGCGTTAGCTCCGATAGATCAGAGTTATGTAAACGATCACTGCGTTAGCTCCGATAGCTCAGAGTTATGTAAACGATCACTGCGTTAGCTCCGATAGATCAGAGTTATGTAAACGATCACTGCGTTAGCTCCGATAGTTCAGGGTTATGTAAACGATCACTGCGTTAGCTCCGATAGCTCAGAGTTATGTAAACGATCACTGCGTTAGCTCCGATAGCTCAGAGTTATGTAAACGATTACTGCGTTAGCTCCGATAGATCAGAGTTATGTAAACGATCACTGCGTTAGCTCCGATAGATCAGAGTTATGTAAACGATCACTGCGTTAGCTCCGATAGATCAGAGTTATGTAAACGATCACTGCGTTAGCTCCGTTAGCTCAGAGTTATGTAAACGATCACTGCGTTAGCCCTGATAGCTCAGAGTTATGTAAACGATCACTGCGTTAGCTCCTATAGCTCAGAGTTATGTAAACGATCACTGCGTTAGCTCCGATAGCTCAGAGTTATGTAAACGATCACTGCGTTAGCTCCGATAGCTCAGAGTTATGTAAACGATCACTGCGTTAGCTCCGATAGCTCAGAGTTATGTAAACGATCACTGCGTTAGCTCCGATAGCTCAGAGTTATGTAAACGATCACTGCGTTAGCTCCGATAGATCAGAGTTATGTAAACGATCACTGCGTTAGCTCCGATAGATCAGAGTTATGTAAACGATCACTGCGTTAGCTCCGTTAGCTCAGAGTTATGTAAACGATCACTGCGTTAGCCCTGATAACTCAGAGTTATGTAAACGATCACTGCGTTAGCTCCGATAGATCAGAGGTATGTAAACGATCACTGCGTTAGCTCCGATAGCTCAGAGTTATGTAAACGATCACTGCGTTAGCTCCGATAGCTCAGAGTTATGTAAACGATCACTGCGTTAGCTCCGATAGATCAGAGTTATGTAAACGATCACTGCGTTAGCTCCGATAGATCAGAGTTATGTAAACGATCACTGCGTTAGCTCCGATAGCTCAGAGTTATGTAAACGATCACTGCGTTAGCTCCGATAGCTCAGAGCTATGTAAACGATCACTGCGTAAGCTCCGATAGATCAGAGTTATGTAAATGATCTCTGTGTTAACCCTGATAGCTCAGAGTTATGTAAACGATCACTGCGTTAGCTCCGATAGCTCAGAGTTATGTAAACGATCACTGCGTTAGCTCCGATAGCTCAGAGCTATGTAAACGATCACTGCGTAAGCTCCGATAGATCAGAGTTATGTAAATGATCTCTGTGTTAACCCTGATAGCTCAGAGTTATGTAAACGATCACTGCGTTAGCTCCGATAGCTCAGAGTTATGTAAACGATCACTGCGTTAGCTCCGATAGCTCAGAGTTATGTAAACGATCACTGCGTTAGCTCCGATAGATCAGAGTTATGTAAACGATCACTGCGTTAGCTCCGATAGATCAGAGTTATGTAAACGATCACTGCGTTAGCCCTGATAGCTCAGAGTTATGTAAACGATCACTGCGTTAGCTCCGATAGATCAGAGTTATGTAAACGATCACTGCGTTAGCTCCGATAGATCAGAGTTATGTAAACGATCACTGCGTTAGCCCTGATAGCTCAGAGTTATGTAAACGATCACTGCGTTAGCTCCGATAGCTCAGAGTTATGTAAACGATCACTGCGTTAGCTCCTATAGCTCAGAGTTATGTAAACGATCACTGCGTTAGCTCCGATAGCTCAGAGTTATGTAAACGATCACTGCGTTAGCTCCGATAGCTCAGAGTTATGTAAACGATCACTGCGTTAGCTCCGATAGCTCAGAGTTATGTAAACGATCACTGCGTTAGCTCCGATAGCTCAGAGTTATGTAAACGATCACTGCGTTAGCTCCGATAGATCAGAGTTATGTAAACGATCACTGCGTTAGCTCCGATAGATCAGAGTTATGTAAACGATCACTGCGTTAGCTCCGTTAGCTCAGAGTTATGTAAACGATCACTGCGTTAGCCCTGATAGCTCAGAGTTATGTAAACGATCACTGCGTTAGCTCCGATAGATCAGAGGTATGTAAACGATCACTGCGTTAGCTCCGATAGCTCAGAGTTATGTAAACGATCACTGCGTTAGCTCCGATAGCTCAGAGTTATGTAAACGATCACTTCGTTAGCTCCGATAGATCAGAGTTATGTAAACGATCACTGCGTTAGCTCCGATAGATCAGAGTTATGTAAACGATCACTGCGTTAGCTCCGATAGCTCAGAGTTATGTAAACGATCACTGCGTTAGCTCCGATAGCTCAGAGCTATGTAAACGATCACTGCGTTAGCTCCGATAGATCAGAGTTATGTAAATGATCTCTGTGTTAACCCTGATAGCTCAGAGTTATGTAAACGATCACTGCGTTAGCTCCGATAGCTCAGAGTTATGTAAACGATCACTGCGTTAGCTCCGATAGCTCAGAGTTATGTAAACGATTACTGCGTTAGCTCCGATAGATCAGAGTTATGTAAACGATCACTGCGTTAGCTCCGATAGCTCAGAGTTATGTAAACGATCACTGCGTTAGCTCCGATAGATCAGAGTTATGTAAACGATCACTGCGTTAGCTCCGATAGCTCAGAGTTATGTAAACGATCACTGCGTTAGCTCCGATAGATCAGAGTTATGTAAACGATCACTGCGTTAGCTCCGATAGTTCAGGGTTATGTAAACGATCACTGCGTTAGCTCCGATAGCTCAGAGTTATGTAAACGATCACTGCGTTAGCTCCGATAGCTCAGAGTTATGTAAACGATTACTGCGTTAGCTCCGATAGATCAGAGTTATGTAAACGATCACTGCGTTAGCTCCGATAGATCAGAGTTATGTAAACGATCACTGCGTTAGCTCCGATAGATCAGAGTTATGTAAACGATCACTGCGTTAGCTCCGTTAGCTCAGAGTTATGTAAACGATCACTGCGTTAGCCCTGATAGCTCAGAGTTATGTAAACGATCACTGCGTTAGCTCCTATAGCTCAGAGTTATGTAAACGATCACTGCGTTAGCTCCGATAGCTCAGAGTTATGTAAACGATCACTGCGTTAGCTCCGATAGCTCAGAGTTATGTAAACGATCACTGCGTTAGCTCCGATAGCTCAGAGTTATGTAAACGATCACTGCGTTAGCTCCGATAGCTCAGAGTTATGTAAACGATCACTGCGTTAGCTCCGATAGATCAGAGTTATGTAAACGATCACTGCGTTAGCTCCGATAGATCAGAGTTATGTAAACGATCACTGCGTTAGCTCCGTTAGCTCAGAGTTATGTAAACGATCACTGCGTTAGCCCTGATAGCTCAGAGTTATGTAAACGATCACTGCGTTAGCTCCGATAGATCAGAGGTATGTAAACGATCACTGCGTTAGCTCCGATAGCTCAGAGTTATGTAAACGATCACTGCGTTAGCTCCGATAGCTCAGAGTTATGTAAACGATCACTGCGTTAGCTCCGATAGATCAGAGTTATGTAAACGATCACTGCGTTAGCTCCAATAGATCAGAGTTATGTAAACGATCACTGCGTTAGCTCCGATAGCTCAGAGTTATGTAAACGATCACTGCGTTAGCTCCGATAGCTCAGAGCTATGTAAACGATCACTGCGTAAGCTCCGATAGATCAGAGTTATGTAAATGATCTGTGTGTTAACCCTGATAGCTCAGAGTTATGTAAACGATCACTGCGTTAGCTCCGATAGCTCAGAGTTATGTAAACGATCACTGCGTTAGCTCCGATAGCTCAGAGTTATGTAAACGATTACTGCGTTAGCTCCGATAGCTCAGAGTTATGTAAACGATCACTGCGTTAGCTCCGATAGCTCAGAGTTATGTAAACGATCACTGCGTTAGCTCCGATAGATCAGAGTTATGTAAACGATCACTGCGTTAGCTCCGATAGATCAGAGTTATGTAAACGATCACTGCGTTAGCCCTGATAGCTCAGAGTTATGTAAACGATCACTGCGTTAGCTCCGATAGATCAGAGTTATGTAAACGATCACTGCGTTAGCTCCGATAGATCAGAGTTATGTAAACGATCACTGCGTTAGCCCTGATAGCTCAGAGTTATGTAAACGATCACTGCGTTAGCTCCGATAGCTCAGAGTTATGTAAACGATTGAAAAGCTGATGGCTTTCAGAAAAGGAGAAGAGAGAAATAAAAAGATAGAATTAAAATTTCTAATGATGGTATATTGTAATTTAAACTCGGGGTCGTGGTAATTTCGGGCAGCAAGTGCGATCTCCGAAGGCCTTCGCAGGGTTCCGACTTATCTTAGTGGTTCTCAAGGCTGATGCAGTCCGCGACGTAGCCGTGCCGTCCACAAATTCGGCTGGCACGGTGTTTTCGACCCGCAGGGTGGATGCTGACAACCCGTAGGGTGGACGTTGACAACCCGTAGGGTGGATGCTGACAACCCGTAGGGTGGACGTTCCTGCTTGGAACCCGCAGGGTGGACCCTGGAATGTTCCAGATGACGGGTTAGCTGGAACCCTTTTTCCCGCCCATTGCTAAGACAGCCGACTCCTGTTAACCATTTCAGGAATCGGGGGTCTCACAATGTTTGCTGATATTCTACTTTTACAAAGAGATTTTTTCACACCCCTTTAATCTACCCTCCCATAACAGGGTTGACCAACAGCCGTTAATTTTCACTGTTTTAAAAATCTAGATTCATTATAAATAATTTGACTCACCCAATGATGGGGTTATTGACGCTCGCAGCTAAATCGCTGATCACTTTGGGAGCACCTGGCTCCTAACAATATTTTTTCACTTTGAAATTATACTCTGATGCACCTACGCCTTCGCGACTAGTGACTTTACATTATTTGAGTAATGGGGGCTTCGAAATTCGCGCGCGGTTGTTTTTATATTTTTGTACAGCGCCTCTAGCGGCACCACTCGAAACTACTAAACGTCAAGACCGCTTTTTAAATACGAATGAGGCTTCCGCCGTTGCGACAATAACTCGGTAGATGGCGCTTTCATTTATTAATCTACGTTTTCATTTTAAAACCCCTAATGTTGAACCCCTAATTGCACCCGTTGTTCCACAACGTTACATACTCCCCCTCCCCGGTGAGCGTTTGACGTACCCTAACGCGTCAAATGCTGCGTTCGTCCTCGAACGCCCCTAACATAATACCTAATACTCGTCTATGTGTGTGTGTATGTTAGTGTGTTGTGTGAATGAGATGATGCTGGGTGTAGCGAAGAGTCGGCCTTAACTTTAATGAAACCAACTCGCAGGATGTATTAAGGTGATTCTGAAGGATCTTATAGGACAGAAAGAGAAAAGACGTATTTGAGGCTTTGGGTTGAAGGTTCAGGTAATACGCACCGCCTGAAAGTGGGGTGTGTATAATAAGGCTTTTTGCTGAAGGCTGGGATTTATACAACCGTCCCAGAGAAGAACATCCTACTAGGGCTAGTGTAACACTTCCGACTCATAAGATGGACTATCCCCCAGGGCAAGCCTCTAGCTTCCGAGTGGTAGGAGTAGCCATATGACGAAAATAAAGATAACGGTGATCTACACCTACGACTGTTAGGGCAAGACAAATGCTGCCAAATAACAGTCCACCATAATTCTGTTCGGGTAAGCCTCATGCTTCCTCGTAACAGTACTAAACCTACACCATAAATCTGTTCGGGTAAGACTCATGCTTCCTCGAAACAGTAATAAACCTACACCATTAATCTGTTAGGGCACGACCATGCTGCCAACTAACAGTAACCGACGAACTCTGTTAGGGATAGACCCATGCTTCCAACTAACAGAAAACTCCCAACTAAACCAAGAAACAGAAAAGTGATAGAATTAATTTACTCGCAGAATCCTCCGTGTTGCTAATTAACCCTTATGTCCCCATGACGAACACGGCATGTGTTTGTCACGTTGTTCTGTGTACTTATTTGAAAGTCGTGTGTAGTGTGTAGTGTGTAGTGTCCCTAACTAATTACTAGGCTATTTAGCCCTTTAACCAAATAAAATAAAAAACCAAGTGCATATTCGCAATCTTAGTATCAATAACAAAAGACAAATGCTTATTCTCAACTTTAGTAGAAGAATGTTGACTATGACTATTATGTCAACCTTAATAAATGACGAAGATCATTGATCTTTGGCCATTCTGCCAAATATCTAAACAAAATATGGTGCCCTTGTTTGCCACCATGTCAGTGTAAAATGTATTTAAATAAATAATGTGTATGTATGTACGTATGAAATCTCCCCTGTGCAAGTTTTATTTTGTTTGCGCGTAAGCTGCTGACGTAATCGTGTTGATGCAAACGTGTTATTCATCGTTGCATCTAAGGCCAGTGTCACACTATGTAAACAAACAAAAAAAAAACTGCTTGTTGAGTGTTTGGAATTTTGTGTGAAGATAATTGTGATGAATATGTAATGACTATATCTTATTTATTTATTTATTTATTTATTAGTGTGACATGGGTGGGTACAAAGATCTTATAGTAACACATAACTGGTTCTCCAAGTCTGCCAGTGGCTTACACAATTCTTAATCTATTGTTATAATCTATATAAAATTTCATTTTTTATATTACAATACGATATACACATTCATCATTATATGTCACTGTTCATCAATCAATTCCCAATTAAATTTTAGAAGACATCAATTCTGTACATCTTGAAAAGAAAAACATCATATTTTCCAAGGCTTACATATTTTGAGATTATTATTAGGATTTATAACATCAATTTAACATAATTGTCAGAATTAAATTATTTATGTTACCAAATGTCAAAAATTCAAAATGTCAAAGGTACAAATGTCAAATTTATTTAATGTCACTGATTTGTACTTATCTAAATGGTCAATAGTGTCAATATCTAATAAATGTCAAATACATAGCTCAGACCATCTACGCTACATCAAGGTTGTCCTTCAGATAATCATCCACCGAATAGAAACATTTGTGAATCAATAATAATTTTACTCTATTCTTAAAAATATTAAGTTCTGCAAGTTCTCGGAAGGATTTTGGCAAATGATTATAGATACGCGCAATCATACATAACACACTTTTGTTAAACAGCGCCGTCTTGTTGCTCGGCATACATATTCTTAATTGGTGTCTTTTACTTCTCAGTGTTTTAAATAAATTAATATTTCTCTTCACAAACAGTACCATTTCGAGTATATATATACACGGAAGTGTTAGTATATGCAATTTTAAAAAGTGTGGTTTGCAGCTATCTGTCTGTTTTAGATTACACAGAGACCGTATACACCTTTTTTGAGCTTTAAAAACAGTATCCTTATCAGTGGAGTTACCCCAGAACAGCACCCCATACCTCAGGAGAGGTGTGACATAACCATGGTATGCCATTACTCCCACAGATGCGCTCACTGTCCTACTAAGCATAAATAGGGCATAAGAGTAGGAATTCAGTCTAGAACATACCGATACAATATGCTGTTTCCAGTTTAGTTTGCTATCTATTGTCACGCCTAAGAATTTCGTTGTGTCAACTTCTTCTATTGTTGAATCCAGATACTTATCTTACTTAATTATTATGTAAGTGTAAATGTGAAACTTCCGTATGATCATATGTATGCGTGTAACCTGACACGAGATGTGGTACCTATATGTGCCACCTATGTACTAAAGTTATATGACGGTGTGCTAACACCCTTATATTTTCCAAAAAAATAATTATCAAAACCTATTGTGTAACTGTACTGATGTACTATATAAACTGTTAGTGAATGCATTTTAATGCAGTGTGTTACGGCCTTTACCGTTATCTGCATTCGTACACACATCGTTGAGGAATGTTTATGTTATTCGTCTCACCGATGCAATGGACGATACCGAATGTTGTTTTATGTCTTTGACGTGCCAACTTCCTAGGTTTGTTCCTGTCATATCTTCCAGGATATAGACCAAATTTGATAGCTTTTCCTTGACCCTACATTTGATAAATTTGGGGGCCAGTTTTTTGGAAAAGTATGCGTCTTTATCACTTTGGAAATAGCATTTTTTCCACACTATGTCGCCTACTTCGAATTGTGCGTGTCTGTGTCTCGTGTTGTAATGGTGTGCGTACTTCAGATGGCTACGCCAGAGGTTTTCTTGTACTGTGTTGAACACCTCTGCGAGATATCCTAGGTTCTCCGCGTATATGTTTCTAGGCAATAGGTTAAGTTCACTTGGGTCATCATTTTGTAAGTAATGTGACCCGCATGTTACCAATTCCCTACCATGAACCAAATATGCTGGTGTGTAACCGGTGGACGCGTTGATCGAGTTGTTGATCGCAAATTGGATTTTTGGGATATGTATGTCCCATGATCGATGGTCATTATTGGTAAATATTGATATGGCTGTCATTATAGTTTTATTGTACCGTTCTACGGTATTTACTTGGGGTGTGTATTTAGGTGTGAAGTTGATGTTGGGAATTTTATATTTCGTAAATAATGTGTTCAACTCTTTGCTTATGAATTGGACACCGTTATCCATTAATACCGTTTGTGGTATGCCGTGCACCATGAAAACATTGTCCTCTAGTATTTTGGCTATTGGTTCTGCGGTAGCTCTGCGTAGTGGGAAGATTAAACAATATTTAGAGAAACAACACGTGTCGACGAGAATGTATACGTGTTGTTTTTTAGAGACCGGTAAGGGTCCTACTAGATCAGTCGAAATTGTCTGAAACGGGCGAGAGCACTGTTTGGGACGGCCCATTTTACCGATGGATGCTTGAGTGTCATGTTTGTGTGCTTTGCACTTTTCACAAGATGACACATAGCTTACCGTGTCCTTATATAGCCCCGGCCAGTAATACCGTAACTTTATTCTATGGTATGTTTTAAAAATGCCGAAGTGTCCGGCTGTAGGTGAGTCATGGTTTTCTCGAAATACTGCGTTTCTCGCTTCGGGTGGTACTACCGTTTTCCACTCGAACTCATTGTTTACAAAGTCCTTTATGTCAGTCCGTCTGTATAGTACGTCGTTCTCTATTTTGAAGTTGGGGTATGCCTGCGGTAAGCTAGTCACGCCGTTGCATATTTTCATGAACCATTCGTCCTTGCTGTCGGTGACTTTGCATTGTTTCGTGGATATGGTAGATACTGGTACAGCTCGTGACAATGCGTCTGGTATTATGTTGTCTTTGCCCTTCCTGTGCTTTAACTCGAAGTTGAAGCAGCTAAGCCGTATGCCCCAACGAGCTAACCGGCCGGTTGGATTGTTCAAAGATATAAACCATTTTAGTGCCGAATGGTCAGTATACACCGTGAATTTGTGACCATTGTCTAGGTAGCATCTCCAATGTTCTAATGCGGCTATCACCGCCAAGCATTCTCGTTCTGTTACACTATAGTTCTTTTCCGGACCGCTCAGTGACCGACTCATGTATGCTATTGGGTGTTCTACTCCCTCGTGTAGTTGTGTTAACATGGCACCAATGCCAAAGTTGCTTGCGTCTGTATGTACCTGAAATGGTTCGTCGTATTTTGGACATTTTAGTACCGGGCTTTTTATTAAGTGTGCTTTAAGTTCCATGAATGCCCTTTCCGCCTCTGTGTTCCAATGAAATGCCGGGGCTCCTTTCTTTGTTGTAGTCAGTTTGTTAAGAGGTGCAGCAATCGTACTGAAGTTGGGTATAAACCGTCTGTACCATGACGCAGTGCCTAAGAACCTCTTAACGTCCTTCTTTGTTGTTGGTACCGGGAATTTCAAGATTGAGTTTACTTTCTCCGGATCTGTTCTGAGACCCAGACCATCCACAATGTACCCCAGGAACTTTAGCCTGTCCTTGAAGAAGTTAGATTTCTCCAGATTGATGGTTAGATTTGCCCTTTTTAATATTTGTTGAACTCTTGAAATGAGTGACACATGTTCTTCGAATGTAGATGACGCTATCACTATGTCATCTATGTAACAGAACACCTTGTTTTGAAACTGTGGCCCAAATAGATTGTCCATTAGTCTTTGTTGTGAGCTGCTTGAGTTGCTTAGTCCAAATGGTAAAACCTTGTAATGGTATGCTCCTCGTCCTGGGATGAAGAAGGCTGTTTTTTCCCGGTCTTTTGGTGCTAAAGGAATTTGCCAGAAGGCTTTGGAGAGATCCAGTGTTGTTAGATACTTCACTTCTCTCAAGTTGTCTAATATCTCTGATATGTATGGCAGGCTGTATGCGTCCTTTTTTGTGACTGCATTGAGCTTGCGACTGTCCAGGCAGAAACGCGGCTTGCCGTCTTTTTTATTCACGATTAGTACGGGGCTTGACCAAGGGCTCTGACTAGGCTCGATAACGTCAGCCTTTAGCATCTCGTCTACTTGTTCTGATACTATTCGCGTTTTCTCAGGGGACATTCTATAGGTACGTTGTTTGATTGGCTTGCTGTCTCCCGTATCTATTGTGTGTTCTATCAGATGTGTTCTGCCTAGCCCTACTTTCTCATATGATATTTCGGCACATTTCGATATCATTTTTTCTGCTATTAAGCGTTGTTGTTGCGTGAGGCTACGCCAGTCATACAGTTTATTTTGCTCTTCGGATATTAATGACAGTTTAGGGTCATCGTCCACTACTATGGGTATATGTCCGAAGTACTTGGGACATAGGTTGAATCTGAGTCAGAAATCTATACCTAAAATTAGGTTTGTGGTTATGTTAGGCACTATATACGCCGTAATTATGTGAGTTCTGTCTTCGAATTTGATGGGTAATTTTACCTTTCCTTGTACTACGGTTGTGTGTCCGCCGGCCGTTGTAACCGTTGTACTTATGTCTTCCTCTATCTTGTATCCTATATTTTGTAACACTCTGTGTGAGTTGTTACCTAAAATTGTGATTGCGGCTCCTGTGTCCAACAATCCATATGCAACTAACTGTGGGTTTGACATGATTGTTATTTTGGCGTAAGGCCTGGGGTCATTTGTAGGTAATGGGGAGAGTATAGAAGATTCCTTCTGAACTGTAAGTTCGTTTTCTTGATTTTGAAGGGCTTTCTCAGCGACCCCGTCTTGCTGATACAGACTTCCATATCTCCCTCTTAGTTTTCCGAATTATTACGGCGACCTTGAGTGGCTGATTTATTGAAGTTATGAGTGAAGTTTTTGTTGTGGTATGTGTATCTGTGTGCTTGATCTGGTTGTACATTACACGATGTGCATTCAGTAGCCCTTACTCCTTTTCTTCCACATTTGTAACAATATGGCTCCTTATTGTTTCGACATGCCATAGTCGAGTGGTATCTGGACCCGCACTTTGAACATGGCCGTGTGTCGTCCGATGTTGTCGCCGCCACAGTGTTTTGCGATCTGAAGTTACGACTGTCGCGGTTGTAACCTGTGCTGTAAGCGTTACTGGTCCCGTAGGTATTGTTCGCCATTCTGCTGCTTGGGAAGTTACGGCCGTTTCTGTTGAAGTTGTTGTAACTTTGCCCTGTAGATGTTGAGGTCTTGCTCGCAGTCTTCCTGCTTGTGAATGCGAATTCCGCTGCTACCATTCCTTCAGATGCTGTTGGAGGCTCTGTAAAGAACGCTCTGCGTGCCACCATGTCTTCATGTTTTCTGCATATGTTCTTTAAATGTTCCAATGAGACTATATCTCCATTGGTTGCTAGGATGGTGTCGTAGACGGGTCTGATGTTATTTAATATGATGTGTAACTTTTCCGTTTCAGACACCTTGTTGCTTAGTCGAGCAAACATTCCATCCATAATGGCCAGGTACACTACTATGCCTTCTCCGTTTCCTTGAGTGCGTTGTCGAATCTCCTGCCATAGCCGGTTTTCGTAGTTACTGACTCCGAAATCCTGTATTAGCGCATTCGTTAGATCTTGCCAACACACAAATTTATCGCGATTACTGCGGTACCAATGCCTAGCGTTGCCGGTGAATAATTCAGAGGCTGCTGTTAACAATCTCTTGTCGTCGATTTCTCGGGCTTGTTTAAAGTCTTCCACCCGTTCAATGAAAGAGTGTACCTGCGAATTACCGTCGTATCTAAATTTGGAAAGTTCCGTAAGAGAGCATCGCTCATATTTTACGGGAAAACTTGGAAAGTGACTCTCTTTCCGGTTGTTGCTATTTGCTTTCTCTTTAATGTCCGCGAGGGTTTCTGCCTCCTGCGCCTCATTGGTAGGGGCAGCAATGCTCTCGTCCGCATCATCAAATTCGCTGGTGTTTGATGCATGCGAATAACTTTCGGATATGGCTTTCAATCTCTTGTATGTAGTTTTGAAAGTGAGATGAAAGTCGTCGTATCTTTCTTTTAAATCAGACTCCTCTGGGGGAATGATTCTAGCAAACCTAGACTCCATATGAGCGCATAAAGCTTTGGAGCTAGCCAGTAATGACAGTTTGTACTTGTCCTGAAGGGACGCCACGTTCCTCTCCAACACGGCCAGCGAGGAGTACAACCCTACTAAGTCTTCCTCCAAATCCAAAGGGGAGACCTGTAAGTCCTCTTCGTCCGTGGTTAACTTTAATTTTTTAATTTGTTGCCTGAGGGCTGCCACCGTTGAACCAGGTTCCTCTCCCCGGATCTTAACTTCATATGCAAGTTCCGCTTTTGGAAGCGATGTGAAATTTGATTTGAATGCCATTGTACTGACTATTTCAATTACTCTAGCCGGGAATCTTTAGTGATGATGATTATTTACCAATGTATAGTGTATTTATCTGCTACTTATTTTACATGAAAAGTTAATTTTATGTAAACAACGAATGTTCGCTATATTCGCTAACGAATTCTGTTGTAGTGAACGACGGCCCTTATCGTTGTCTGTTTATGTCTTGTTGAATGTTAAGGAATGTGAATATTTTTCGATCCACCCGCCGAATAACGAAAAATAAATTCTACTTTTTAGGGTTCGTTGAACCGAATTATAAATTGAACCTTTATAAAACTTAGTATTTGCTTTAGGAAATACTTAAGTTTGGAAATAGTACCTTTTAGGGTTCCTTCACTCAATTAATAGATTGGACCCTTCTAGAAATTAATTGTCTGTCTGTCTGTCTGTGTTTAAATGTAATCTAATCCTAAGCAGTGAGTAGTGAAAGTGAAGTGTGTGATGATGGGTTGATGAAATTAACTAAGTGTTTTACAGCTTTACTCGAATAATGCAATTTTCGACGCTGCTATTATTTTTATTGAAATGTAACTATTCACACGAACGTACCACGAGTTAATTGTTTTTTAACTCGTACCACTAATTTTTTCTTTAAATCGTTCCTTACTACTACGGAACCCTTAATTATTCTGAACTGTGTCAAAGACGATTCGCACTTGGACGGTTCTTGAAATAAACTATATGGTAGTAACCAACCTTTTATGTAAATTGTTCCTCACCACTACGGAACCCTTGAATATTTCGAATTGTTTGAAAACCGATTCGTACTTGGACGATTCTGGAAATGTTTTGTATGAGACTGTTGGTGCCCGGAGTGTATTATATTCACTTCCACCCACAGTTTATATGGAAAAAAAAATTTCTTCTACTATCGAGCTAGTAATTCAACTTACTCGTAAACGTTATGAAAGCAACATCTGCCGTTGTTTATTTGGAACACGAATCAAAGTTAATAGTTTATAATTGTTCTTTGGCAAGAATGTATTCACTGCGTGATCTACTTTTGGAATGTTTTTTCTTACAGTTGTACTTCAGTGTATCAGAATTCGACGTAATTCGAAAAGTGAAACAATTATGAATCTTTTAAAATTTACGTGAAGTGAAATTTGTAAAATCTTTGTTCTACCGTTTTACTAGAGTGAAATTTCAATAGGGATTGTTACCCAGACGTGTGATTATCGGCTGTTGGTCTCGCTGTAAATTCACATATGGGAAATACAACAAAATAATACACAAATTGAGGCGGTTTGACGCCGTAAAAAAATAAAAATTGTGGTGGTGATATCCTTTGACTACTTTTTACGATGAATATAGGCAATTAATTCACTTACTAATATTAATGTAAGCGTTTCAAATGTGAAGTTTTACTTCAGACTTTAATAAAGTAATATTTAAAATTGGAACAAAACAAAAAAAACTGTTACTTTAAATTTAATTAAAATTTTTCCACCATAAAATAAATACGTGAGGGTGTGAAAAATAAAATGGGGACCGTTAAAATTTTGAAAAATTACAATTTATGTTGAGAAAAATTCAAATTTTGCCTTGTTCTTGTTTATGCCGAAATCTGTCTAAAATCACTAAAAAACACACAAAATAAGCCGGAAAGAACAAGTTGGCAGCAGAGATCAGGAGAGCCAAATTCCTGGGTAGTTGTGATAATTTGGAGGGAAACTACCCCGCTAACGGGCACTCTTAAGACTATTTTACACAAATTGAATAATCTTATAATTATGACCTCCGACTCCCGTCGGAAACCGCTTTCTCGCTACCCGAAACCACGATGTGGGCGCCACTGAAAAGCTGATGGCTTTCAGAAAAGGAGAAGAGAGAAATAAAAAGATAGAATTAAAATTTCTAATGATGGTATATTGTAATTTAAACTCGGGGTCGTGGTAATTTCGGGCAGCAAGTGCGATCTCCGAAGGCCTTCGCAGGGTTCCGACTTATCTTAGTGGTTCTCAAGGCTGATGCAGTCCGCGACGTAGCCGTGCCGTCCACAAATTCGGCTGGCACGGTGTTTTCGACCCGCAGGGTGGATGCTGACAACCCGTAGGGTGGACGTTGACAACCCGTAGGGTGGATGCTGACAACCCGTAGGGTGGACGTTCCTGCTTGGAACCCGCAGGGTGGACCCTGGAATGTTCCAGATGACGGGTTAGCTGGAACCCTTTTTCCCGCCCATTGCTAAGACAGCCGACTCCTGTTAACCATTTCAGGAATCGGGGGTCTCACAATGTTTGCTGATATTCTACTTTTACAAAGAGATTTTTTCACACCCCTTTAATCTACCCTCCCATAACAGGGTTGACCAACAGCCGTTAATTTTCACTGTTTTAAAAATCTAGATTCATTATAAATAATTTGACTCACCCAATGATGGGGTTATTGACGCTCGCAGCTAAATCGCTGATCACTTTGGGAGCACCTGGCTCCTAACAATATTTTTTCACTTTGAAATTATACTCTGATGCACCTACGCCTTCGCGACTAGTGACTTTACATTATTTGAGTAATGGGGGCTTCGAAATTCGCGCGCGGTTGTTTTTATATTTTTGTACAGCGCCTCTAGCGGCACCACTCGAAACTACTAAACGTCAAGACCGCTTTTTAAATAAATAAATAAAATAAATAAAATAAAATAAAATTTATTCCCTTTGAAATTTTTAAAAAAATATTTAGGTTTGTCAAAATTTTTGTGACTCTACCGGGGGTTCGGAAATGCTACAGACTGAGAAGAACACCCCAAGAAACTCAGTCCGGTCCCTCTTATTCATCTTAGTATCTAATACAGTTTTTTTTTTAAATGTAGAAAGGAGCAATTCGTGTCACTGCCAGGCAGTCTTGTCTTCTAGAAAGTCTTTAATGCTATAATAAGCTTTCTGGCACAATTTAAGCTTTACTAGTTTTTTAAATTTATTAACTGACAAACTTGTTATGGCTGTCGGCAATGTATTGTACATTCGAATACAATTACCCGCAAAAGAATTGCTTATTTTATTAAGCCTAAATCTAGGTACAGCCAATTTATTCTTATTTCTTAAGTTTAGGTTATGGATATCACTATTTTTAATAAATTTACTGTTATTTTTATGAGTATATAATAAGTTTTCATATATGTACTGTGAATACACAGTAAGGATGTTGATATCCTTAAACTTTTCTCTTAATGACTCCCGAAACCCCATACCATAGATAGCCCGGACAGCCCTTACACATACAATACGAATGAGGCTTCCGCCGTTGCGACAATAACTCGGTAGATGGCGCTTTCATTTATTAATCTACGTTTTCATTTTAAAACCCCTAATGTTGAACCCCTAATTGCACCCGTTGTTCCACAACGTTACACGATCACTGCGTTAGCTCCTATAGCTCAGAGTTATGTAAACGATCACTGCGTTAGCTCCGATAGCTCAGAGTTATGTAAACGATCACTGCGTTAGCTCCGATAGCTCAGAGTTATGTAAACGATCACTGCGATAGCTCCGATAGCTCAGAGTTATGTAAACGATCACTGCGTTAGCTCCGATAGCTCAGAGTTATGAAAACGATCACTGCGTTAGCTCCGATAGATCAGAGTTATGTAAACGATCACTGCGTTAGCTCCGATAGATCAGAGTTATGTAAACGATCACTGCGTTAGCTCCGTTAGCTCAGAGTTATGTAAACGATCACTGCGTTAGCCCTGATAGCTCAGAGTTATGTAAACGATCACTGCGTTAGCTCCGATAGATCAGAGGTATGTAAACGATCACTGCGTTAGCTCCGATAGCTCAGAGTTATGTAAACGATCACTGAGTTAGCTCCGATAGCTCAGAGTTATGTAAACGATCACTGCGTTAGCTCCGATAGATCAGAGTTATGTAAACGATCACTGCGTTAGCTCCGATAGATCAGAGTTATGTAAACGATCACTGCGTTAGCTCCGATAGCTCAGAGTTATGTAAACGATCACTGCGTTAGCTCCGATAGCTCAGAGCTATGTAAACGATCACTGCGTTAGCTCCGATAGATCAGAGTTATGTAAATGATCTCTGTGTTAACCCTGATAGCTCAGAGTTATGTAAACGATCACTGCGTTAGCTCCGATAGCTCAGAGTTATGTAAAAGATCACTGCGTTAGCTCCGATAGCTCAGAGTTATGTAAACGATTACTGCGTTAGCTCCGATAGATCAGAGTTATGTAAACGATCACTGCGTTAGCTCTGATAGCTCAGAGTTATGTAAACGATCACTGCGTTAGCTCCGATAGCTCAGAGTTATGTAAACGATCACTGCGTTAGCTCCGATAGATCAGAGTTATGTAAACGATCACTGCGTTAGCTCCGATAGCTCAGGGTTATGTAAACGATCACTGCGTTAGCTCCGATAGCTCAGAGTTATGTAAACGATTACTGCGTTAGCTCCGATAGATCAGAGTTATGTAAACGATCACTGCGTTAGCTCCGATAGCTCAGAGTTATGTAAACGATCACTGCGTTAGCTCCGATAGATCAGAGTTATGTAAACGATCACTGCGTTAGCTCCGATAGCTCAGGGTTATGTAAACGATCACTGCGTTAGCTCCGATAGCTCAGAGTTATGTAAACGATCACTGCGTTAGCTCCGATAGCTCAGAGTTATGTAAACGATTACTGCGTTAGCTCCGATAGATCAGAGTTATGTAAACGATCACTGCGTTAGCTCCGATAGATCAGAGTTATGTAAACGATCACTGCGTTAGCTCCGATAGATCAGAGTTATGTAAACGATCACTGCGTTAGCTCCGATAGATCAGAGTTATGTAAACGATCACTGCGTTAGCTCCGATAGCTCAGGGTTATGTAAACGATCACTGCGTTAGCTCCGATAGCTCAGAGTTATGTAAACGATCACTGCGTTAGCTCCGATAGCTCAGAGTTATGTAAACGATTACTGCGTTAGCTCCGATAGATCAGAGTTATGTAAACGATCACTGCGTTAGCTCCGATAGATCAGAGTTATGTAAACGATCACTGCGTTAGCTCCGATAGATCAGAGTTATGTAAACGATCACTGCGTTAGCTCCGATAGATCAGAGTTATGTAAACGATCACTGCGTTAGCTCCGATAGCTCAGAGTTATGTAAACGATCACTGCGTTAGCTCCGATAGATCAGAGTTATGTAAACGATCACTGCGTTAGCTCCGATAGCTCAGAGTTATGTAAACGATCACTGCGTTAGCTCCGATAGCTCAGAGTTATGTAAGCGATCACTGCGTTAGCTCCGATAGATCAGAGTTATGTAAACGATCACTGCGTTAGCTCCGATAGCTCAGAGTTATGTAAACGATCACTGCGTTAGCTCCGATAGATCAGAGTTATGTAAACGATCACTGCGTTAGCTCCGATAGATCAGAGTTATGTAAAGGATCACTGCGTTAGCCCTGATAGCTCAGAGTTATGTAAACGATCACTGCGTTAGCTCCGATAGCTCAGAGTTATGTAAACGATCACTGCGTTAGCTCCTATAGCTCAGAGTTATGTAAACGATCACTGCGTTAGCTCCGATAGCTCAGAGTTATGTAAACGATCACTGCGTTAGCTCCGATAGCTCAGAGTTATGTAAACGATCACTGCGTTAGCTCCGATAGCTCAGAGTTATGTAAACGATCACTGCGTTAGCTCCGATAGCTCAGAGTTATGTAAACGATCACTGCGTTAGCTCCGATAGATCAGAGTTATGTAAACGATCACTGCGTTAGCTCCGATAGATCAGAGTTATGTAAACGATCACTGCGTTAGCTCCGTTAGCTCAGAGTTATGTAAACGATCACTGCGTTAGCCCTGATAGCTCAGAGTTATGTAAACGATCACTGCGTTAGCTCCGATAGATCAGAGGTATGTAAACGATCACTGCGTTAGCTCCGATAGCTCAGAGTTATGTAAACGATCACTGCGTTAGCTCCGATAGCTCAGAGTTATGTAAACGATCACTGCGTTAGCTCCGATAGATCAGAGTTATGTAAACGATCACTGCGTTAGCTCCGATAGATCAGAGTTATGTAAACGATCACTGCGTTAGCTCCGATAGCTCAGAGTTATGTAAACGATCACTGCGTTAGCTCCGATAGCTCAGAGCTATGTAAACGATCACTGCGTTAGCTCCGATAGATCAGAGTTATGTAAATGATCTCTGTGTTAACCCTGATAGCTCAGAGTTATGTAAACGATCACTGCGTTAGCTCCGATAGTTCAGAGTTATGTAAACGATCACTGCGTTAGCTCCGATAGCTCAGAGTTATGTAAACGATTACTGCATTAGCTCCGATAGATCAGAGTTATGTAAACGATCACTGCGTTAGCTCCGATAGCTCAGAGTTATGTAAACGATCACTGCGTTAGCTCCGATAGCTCAGAGTTATGTAAACGATCACTGCGTTAGCTCCGATAGATCAGAGTTATGTAAACGATCACTGCGTTAGCTCCGATAGATCAGAGTTATGTAAACGATAACTGCGTTAGCCCTGATAGCTCAGAGTTATGTAAACGATCACTGCGTTAGCTCCGATAGATCAGAGTTATGTAAACGATCACTGCGTTAGCTCCGATAGATCAGAGTTATGTAAACGATCACTGCGTTAGCCCTGATAGCTCAGAGTTATGTAAACGATCACTGCGTTAGCTCCGATAGCTCAGAGTTATGTAAACGATCACTGCGTTAGCTCCGATAGATCAGAGTTATGTAAACGATCACTGCGTTAGCTCCGACAGATCAGAGTTATGTAAACGATCACTGCGTTAGCTCCGATAGCTCAGAGTTATGTAAACGATCACTGCGTTAGCTCCGATAGATCAGAGTTATGCAAACGATCACTGCGTTAGCCCTGATAGCTCAGAGTTATGTAAACGTTCACTGCGTTAGCTCCGATAGCTCAGAGTTATGTAAACGATCACTGCGTTAGCTCCGATAGATCAGAGTTATGTAAACGATCACTGCGTTAGCTCCGATAGCTCAGAGTTATGTAAACGATCACTGCGTTAGCTCCGATAGCTCAGAGTTATGTAAACGATCACTGCGTTAGCTCCGATAGATCAGAGTTATGTAAACGATCACTGCGTTAGCTCCGATAGCTCAGAGTTATGTAAACGATCACTGCGTTAGCTCCGATAGCTCAGAGTTATGTAAACGATCACTGCGTTAGCTCCGATAGCTCAGAGTTATGTAAACAATCACTGCGTTAGCTCCGATAGATCAGAGTTATGTAAATGATCTCTGTGTTAACCCTGATAGCTCAGAGTTATGTAAACGATCACTGCGTTAGCTCCGATAGCTCAGAGTTATGTAAACGATCACTGCGTTTGCTCCGATAGCTCAGAGTTATGTAAACGATCACTGCGTTAGCTCCGATAGCTCAGAGTTATGTAAACGATCACTGCGTTAGCTCCGATAGCTCAGAGTTATGTAAACGATCACTGCGTTAGCTCCGATAGATCAGAGTTATGTAAACGATCACTGCGTTAGCTCCGATAGATCAGAGTTATGTAAACGATCACTGCGTTAGCTCCGTTAGCTCAGAGTTATGTAAACGATCACTGCGTTAGCCCTGATAGCTCAGAGTTATGTAAACGATCACTGCGTTAGCTCCGATAGATCAGAGGTATGTAAACGATCACTGCGTTAGCTCCGATAGCTCAGAGTTATGTAAACGATCACTGCGTTAGCTCCGATAGCTCAGAGTTATGTAAACGATCACTGCGTTAGCTCCGATAGATCAGAGTTATGTAAACGATCACTGCGTTAGCTCCGATAGATCAGAGTTATGTAAACGATCACTGCGTTAGCTCCGATAGCTCAGAGTTATGTAAACGATCACTGCGTTAGCTCCGATAGATCAGAGTTATGTAAATGATCTCTGTGTTAACCCTGATAGCTCAGAGTTATGTAAACGATCACTGCGTTAGCTCCGATAGATCAGAGTTATGTAAATGTTCTCTGTGTTAACCCTGATAGCTCAGAGTTATGTAAACGATCACTGCGTTAGCTCCGATAGCTCAGAGTTATGTAAACGATCACTGCGTTAGCTCCGATAGATCAGAGTTATGTAAATGATCTCTGTGTTAACCCTGATAGCTCAGAGTTATGTAAACGATCACTGCGTTAGCTCCGATAGATCAGAGTTATGTCAACGATCACTGCGTTAGCTCCGATAGATCAGAGTTATGTAAACGATCACTGCGTTAGCTCCGATAGATCAGAGTTATGTAAACGATCACTGCGTTAGCTCCGATAGCTCAGAGTTATGTAAACGATCACTGCGTTAGCTCCGATAGCTCAGAGTTTTGTAAACGATCACTGCGTTAGCTCCGATAGATCAGAGTTATGTAAACGATCACTGCGTTAGCCCTGATAGCTCAGAGTTATGTAAACGATCACTGCGTTAGCTCCGATAGATCAGAGTTATGTAAACGATCACTGCGTTAGCTCCGATAGATCAGAGTTATGTAAACGATCACTGCGTTAGCTCCGATAGATCAGAGTTATGTAAACGATCACTGCGTTAGCTCCGATAGCTCAGAGTTATGTAAACAATCACTGCGTTAGCTTCGATAGATCAGAGTTATGTAAACGATCACTGCGTTAGCTCCGATAGATCAGAGTTATGTAAACAATCACTGCGTTAGCTCCGATAGATCAGAGTTATGTAAACGATCACTGCGTTAGCTCCGATAGCTCAGAGTTATGTAAACAATCACTGCGTTAGCTCCGATAGATCAGAGTTATGTAAATGATCTCTGTGTTAACCCTGATAGCTCAGAGTTATGTAAACGATCACTGCGTTAGCTCCGATAGCTCAGAGTTATGTAAACGATCACTACGTTAGCTCCGATTTATCAGAGTTATGTAAATGATCTCTGAGTTAACCCTGATAGCTCAGAGTTATGTAAACGATCACTGCGTTAGCTCCGATAGATCAGAGTTATGTAAACGATCACTGCGTTAGCTCCAATAGATCAGAGTTATGTAAACGATCACTGCGTTAGCTCCGATAGATCAGAGTTATGTAAACGATCACTGCGTTAGCTCCGATAGCTCAGAGTTATGTAAACAATCACTGCGTTAGCTCCGATAGATCAGAGTTATGTAAATGATCTCTGTGTTAATCCTGATAGCTCAAAGTTATGTAAACGATCACTGCGTTAGCTCCGATAGCTCAGAGTTATGTAAACGATCACTGCGTTAGCTCCGATAGATCAGAGTTATGTAAACGATCACTGCGTTAGCTCCGATAGATCAGAGTTATGTAAACGATCACTGCGTTAGCTCCGATAGCTCAGAGTTATGTAAACGATCACTGCGTTAGCTCCGATAGCTCAGAGCTATGTAAACGATCACTGCGTTAGCTCCGATAGATCAGAGTTATGTAAATGATCTCTGTGTTAACCCTGATAGCTCAGAGTTATGTTAACGATCACTGCGTTAGCTCCGATAGCTCAGAGTTATGTAAACGATCACTGCGTTAGCTCCGATAGCTCAGAGTTATGTAAACGATTACTGCGTTAGCTCCGATAGATCAGAGTTATGTAAACGATCACTGCGTTAGCTCCGATAGCTCAGAGTTATGTAAACGATCACTGCGTTAGCTCCGATAGATCAGAGTTATTTAAACGATCACTGCGTTAGCTCCGATAGCTCAGAGTTATGTAAACGATCACTGCGTTAGCTCCGATAGATCAGAGTTATGTAAACGATCACTGCGTTAGCTCCGATAGCTCAGGGTTATGTAAACGATCACTGCGTTAGCTCCGATAGCTCAGAGTTATGTAAACGATCACTGCGTTAGCTCCGATAGCTCAGAGTTATGTAAACGATTACTGCGTTAGCTCCGATAGATCAGAGTTATGTAAACGATCACTGCGTTAGCTCCGATAGATCAGAGTTATGTAAACGATCACTGCGTTAGCTCCGATAGATCAGAGTTATGTAAACGATCACTGCGTTAGCTCCGATAGATCAGAGTTATGTAAACGATCACTGCGTTAGCTCCGATAGCTCAGAGTTATGTAAACGATCACTGCGTTAGCTCCGATAGATCAGAGTTATGTAAACGATCACTGCGTTAGCTCCGATAGCTCAGAGTTATGTAAACGATCACTGCGTTAGCTCCGATAGCTCAGAGTTATGTAAACGATCACTGCGTTAGCTCCGATAGATCAGAGTTATGTAAACGATCACTGCGTTAGCTCCGATAGCTCAGAGTTATGTAAACGATCACTGCGTTAGCTCCGATAGATCAGAGTTATGTAAACGATCACTGCGTTAGCTCCGATAGCTCAGAGTTATGTAAACGATCACTGCGTTAGCTCCGATAGCTCAGAGCTATGTAAACGATCACTGCGTTAGCTCCGATAGATCAGAGTTATGTAAATGATCTCTGTGTTAACCCTGATAGCTCAGAGTTATGTAAACGATCACTGCGTTAGCTCCGATAGCTCAGAGTTATGTAAACGATCACTGCGTTAGCTCCGATAGCTCAGAGTTATGTAAACGATTACTGCATTAGCTCCGATAGATAAGAGTTATGTAAACGATCACTGCGTTAGCTGCGATAGCTCAGAGTTATGTAAACGATCACTGCGTTAGCTCCGATAGCTCAGAGTTATGTAAACGATCACTGCGTTAGCTCCGATAGATCAGAGTTATGTAAACGATCACTGCGTTAGCTCCGATAGATCAGAGTTATGTAAACGATCACTGCGTTAGCCCTGATAGCTCAGAGTTATGTAAACGATCACTGCGTTAGCTCCGATAGATCAGAGGTATGTAAACGATCACTGCGTTAGCTCCGATAGCTCAGAGTTATGTAAACGATCACTGCGTTAGCTCCGATAGCTCAGAGTTATGTAAACGATCACTGCGTTAGCTCCGATAGATCAGAGTTATGTAAACGATCACTGCGTTAGCTCCGATAGATCAGAGTTATGTAAACGATCACTGCGTTAGCTCCGATAGCTCAGAGTTATGTAAACGATCACTGCGTTAGCTCCGATAGCTCAGAGCTATGTAAACGATCACTGCGTTAGCTCCGATAGATCAGAGTTATGTAAATGATCTCTGTGTTAACCCTGATAGCTCAGAGTTATGTAAACGATCACTGCGTTAGCTCCGATAGCTCAGAGTTATGTAAACGATCACTGCGTTAGCTCCGATAGCTCAGAGTTATGTAAACGATTACTGCATTAGCTCCGATAGATAAGAGTTATGTAAACGATCACTGCGTTAGCTCCGATAGCTCAGAGTTATGTAAACGATCACTGCGTTAGCTCCGATAGCTCAGAGTTATGTAAACGATCACTGCGTTAGCTCCGATAGATCAGAGTTATGTAAACGATCACTGCGTTAGCTCCGATAGATCAGAGTTATGTAAACGATAACTGCGTTAGCCCTGATAGCTCAGAGTTATGTAAACGATCACTGCGTTAGCTCCGATAGATCAGAGTTATGTAAACGATCACTGCGTTAGCTCCGATAGATCAGAGTTATGTAAACGATCACTGCGTTAGCCCTGATAGCTCAGAGTTATGTAAACGATCACTGCGTTAGCTCCGATAGCTCAGAGTTATGTAAACGATCACTGCGTTAGCTCCTATAGCTCAGAGTTATGTAAACGATCACTGCGTTAGCTCCGATAGCTCAGAGTTATGTAAACGATCACTGCGTTAGCTCCGATAGCTCAGAGTTATGTAAACGATCACTGCGTTAGCTCCGATAGCTCAGAGTTATGTAAACGATCACTGCGTTAGCTCCGATAGCTCAGAGTTATGTAAACGATCACTGCGTTAGCTCCGATAGATCAGAGTTATGTAAACGATCACTGCGTTAGCTCCGATAGATCAGAGTTATGTAAACGATCACTGCGTTAGCTCCGTTAGCTCAGAGTTATGTAAACGATCACTGCGTTAGCCCTGATAGCTCAGAGTTATGTAAACGATCACTGCGTTAGCTCCGATAGATCAGAGGTATGTAAACGATCACTGCGTTAGCTCCGATAGCTCAGAGTTATGTAAACGATCACTGCGTTAGCTCCGATAGATCAGAGTTATGTAAACGATCACTGCGTTAGCTCCGATAGATCAGAGTTATGTAAACGATCACTGCGTTAGCTCCGATAGCTCAGAGTTATGTAAACGATCACTGCGTTAGCTCCGATAGCTCAGAGTTATGTAAACGATCACTGCGTTAGCTCCGATAGCTCAGAGTTATGTAAACGATCACTGCGTTAGCTCCGATAGCTCAGAGTTATGTAAACGATCACTGCGTTAGCTCCGATAGCTCAGAGTTATGTAAACGATCACTGCGTTAGCTCCGATAGATCAGAGTTATGTAAACGATCACTGCGTTAGCTCCGATAGATCAGAGTTATGTAAACGATCACTGCGTTAGCTCCGTTAGCTCAGAGTTATGTAAACGATCACTGCGTTAGCCCTGATAGCTCAGAGTTATGTAAACGATCACTGCGTTAGCTCCGATGGATCAGAGGTATGTAAACGATCACTGCGTTAGCTCCGATAGCTCAGAGTTATGTAAACGATCACTGCGTTAGCTCCGATAGCTCAGAGTTATGTAAACGATCACTGCGTTAGCTCCGATAGATCAGAGTTATGTAAACGATCACTGCGTTAGCTCCGATAGATCAGAGTTATGTAAACGATCACTGCGTTAGCTCCGATAGCTCAGAGTTATGTAAACGATCACTGCGTTAGCTCCGATAGATCAGAGTTATGTAAATGATCTCTGTGTTAACCCTGATAGCTCAGAGTTATGTAAACGATCACTGCGTTAGCTCCGATAGATCAGAGTTATGTAAATGATCTCTGTGTTAACCCTGATAGCTCAGAGTTATGTAAACGATCACTGCGTTAGCTCCGATAGCTCAGAGTTATGTAAACGATCACTGCGTTAGCTCCGATAGATCAGAGTTATGTAAATGATCTCTGTGTTAACCCTGATAGCTCAGAGTTATGTAAACGATCACTGCGTTAGCTCCGATAGATCAGAGTTATGTCAACGATCACTGCGTTAGCTCCCATAGATCAGAGTTATGTAAACGATCACTGCGTTAGCTCCGATAGATCAGAGTTATGTAAACGATCACTGCGTTAGCTCCGATAGCTCAGAGTTATGTAAACGATCACTGCGTTAGCTCCGATAGCTCAGAGTTATGTAAACGATCACTGCGTTAGCTCCGATAGATCAGAGTTATGTAAACGATCACTGCGTTAGCCCTGATAGCTCAGAGTTATGTAAACGATCACTGCGATAGCTCCGATAGATCAGAGTTATGTAAACGATCACTGCGTTAGCTCCGATAGATCAGAGTTATGTAAACGATCACTGCGTTAGCTCCGATAGATCAGAGTTATGTAAACGATCACTGCGTTAGCTCCGATGGCTCAGAGTTATGTAAACAATCACTGCGTTAGCTTCGATAGATCAGAGTTATGTAAACGATCACTGCGTTAGCTCCGATAGATCAGAGTTATGTAAACAATCACTGCGTTAGCTCCGATAGATCAGAGTTATGTAAACGATCACTGCGTTAGCTCCGATAGCTCAGAGTTATGTAAACAATCACTGCGTTAGCTCCGATAGATCAGAGTTATGTAAATGATCTCTGTGTTAACCCTGATAGCTCAGAGTTATGTAAACGATCACTGCGTTAGCTCCGATAGCTCAGAGTTATGTAAACGATCACTACGTTAGCTCCGATTTATCAGAGTTATGTAAATGATCTCTGAGTTAACCCTGATAGCTCAGAGTTATGTAAACGATCACTGCGTTAGCTCCGATAGATCAGAGTTATGTAAACGATCACTGCGTTAGCTCCAATAGATCAGAGTTATGTAAACGATCACTGCGTTAGCTCCGATAGATCAGAGTTATGTAACCGATCACTGCGTTAGCTCCGATAGCTCAGAGTTATGTAAACAATCACTGCGTTAGCTCCGATAGATCAGAGTTATGTAAATGATCTCTGTGTTAATCCTGATAGCTCAAAGTTATGTAAACGATCACTGCGTTAGCTCCGATAGATCAGAGTTATGTTAACGATCACTGCGTTAGCTCCGATAGATCAGAGTTATGTAAACGATCACTGCGTTAGCTCCGATAGCTCAGAGTTATGTAAACGATCATTGCATTAGCTCCGATAGCTCAGAGTTATGCAAACGATCACTGCGTTAGCTCCGATAGCTCAGAGTTATGTAAACGATCACTGCGTTAGCTCCGATAGCTCAGAGTTATGTAAACGATCTCTGCATAGCTCCGATAGCTCAGAGTTATGTAAACGATCTGTGCGTTAGCTCCGATAGATCAGAGTTATGTAAACGATCACTGCGTTAGCTCCGATAGATCAGAGTTATGTAAACGATCACTGCGTTAGCTCCGATAGATCAGAGTTATGTAAACGATCACTGCGTTAGTTCCGATAGCTCAGAGTTATGTAAACGATCACTGCGTTAGCTCCGATAGATCAGAGTTATGTAAATGATCTCTGTGTTAACCCTTATAGCTCAGAGTTATGTAAACGATCACTGCGTTAGCTCCAATAGCTCAGAGTTATGTAAACGATCACTGCGTTAGCTCCGATAGATCAAAGTTATGTAAATGATCTCTGCGTTAACCCTGATAGCTCAGAGTTATGTAAATGATCACTGCGTTAGCTCCGATAGATCAGAGTTATGTAAACGATCACTGCGTTAGCTCCGATAGATCAGAGTTATGTAAACGATCACTGCGTTAGCTCCGATAGCTCAGAGTTATGTAAACAATCACTGCGTTAGCTTCGATAGATCAGAGTTATGTAAACGATCACTGCGTTAGCTCCGATAGATCAGAGTTATGTAAACAATCACTGCGTTAGCTCCGATAGATCAGAGTTATGTAAACGATCACTGCGTTAGCTCCGATAGCTCAGAGTTATGTAAACAATCACTGCGTTAGCTCCGATAGATCAGAGTTATGTAAATGATCTCTGTGTTAACCCTGATAGCTCAGAGTTATGTAAACGATCACTGCGTTAGCTCCGATAGCTCAGAGTTATGTAAACGATCACTACGTTAGCTCCGATTTATCAGAGTTATGTAAATGATCTCTGAGTTAACCCTGATAGCTCAGAGTTATGTAAACGATCACTGCGTTAGCTCCGATAGATCAGAGTTATGTAAACGATCACTGCGTTAGCTCCAATAGATCAGAGTTATGTAAACGATCACTGCGTTAGCTCCGATAGATCAGAGTTATGTAAACGATCACTGCGTTAGCTCCGATAGCTCAGAGTTATGTAAACAATCACTGCGTTAGCTCCGATAGATCAGAGTTATGTAAATGATCTCTGTGTTAATCCTGATAGCTCAAAGTTATGTAAACGATCACTGCGTTAGCTCCGATAGATCAGAGTTATGTTAACGATCACTGCGTTAGCTCCGATAGATCAGAGTTATGTAAACGATCACTGCGTTAGCTCCGATAGCTCAGAGTTATGTAAACGATCACTGCGTTAGCTCCGATAGATCAGAGTTATGTAAACGATCACTGCGTTAGCCCTGATAGCTCAGAGTTATGTAAACGATCACTGCGTTAGCTCCGATAGCTCAGAGTTATGTAAACGATCACTGCGTTAGCTCCGATAGCTCAGAGTTATGTAAACGATCACTGCGTTAGCTCCGATAGCTCAGAGTTATGTAAACGATCACTGCGTTAGCTACGATAGCTCAGAGTTATGTAAACGATCACTGCGTTAGCTCCGATAGATCAGAGTTATGTAAACGATCACTGCGTTAGCCCTGATAGCTCAGAGTTATGTAAACGATCACTGCGTTAGCTCCGATAGATCAGAGTTATGTAAACGATCACTGCGTTAGCTCCGATAGATCAGAGTTATGTAAACGATCACTGCGTTAGCTCCGATAGATCAGAGTTATGTAAACGATCACTGCGTTAGCTCCGATAGCTCAGAGTTATGTAAACAATCACTGCGTTAGCTTCGATAGATCAGAGTTATGTAAACTATCACTGCGTTAGCTCCGATAGATCAGAGTTATGTAAACAATCACTGCGTTAGCTCCGATAGATCAGAGTTATGTAAACGATCACTGCGTTAGCTCCGATAGCTCAGAGTTATGTAAACAATCACTGCGTTAGCTCCGATAGATCAGAGTTATGTAAATGATCTCTGAGTTAACCCTGATAGCTCAGAGTTATGTAAACGATCACTGCGTTAGCTCCGATAGATCAGAGTTATGTAAACGATCACTGCGTTAGCTCCAATAGATCAGAGTTATGTAAACGATCACTGCGTTAGCTCCGATAGATCAGAGTTATGTAAACGATCACTGCGTTAGCTCCGATAGCTCAGAGTTATGTAAACAATCACTGCGTTAGCTCCGATAGATCAGAGTTATGTAAATGATCTCTGTGTTAATCCTGATAGCTCAAAGTTATGTAAACGATCACTGCGTTAGCTCCGATAGATCAGAGTTATGTTAACGATCACTGCGTTAGCTCCGATAGATCAGAGTTATGTAAACGATCACTGCGTTAGCTCCGATAGCTCAGAGTTATGTAAACGATCACTGCGTTAGCTCCGATAGATCAGAGTTATGTAAACGATCACTGCATAGCCCTGATAGCTCAGAGTTATGTAAACGATCACTGCGTTAGCTCCGATAGCTCAGAGTTATGTAAACGATCACTGCGTTAGCTCCGATAGCTCAGAGTTATGTAAACGATCACTGCGTTAGCTCCGATAGCTCAGAGTTATGTAAACGATCACTGCGTTAGCTACGATAGCTCAGAGTTATGTAAACGATCACTGCGTTAGCTCCGATAGATCAGAGTT
This sequence comes from Miltochrista miniata, assembly GCA_933228765.1. NCBI lineage: Eukaryota > Metazoa > Arthropoda > Insecta > Lepidoptera > Erebidae > Miltochrista > Miltochrista miniata. The sequence continues at coordinate 306,769 of OW121776.1, forward strand.
ATGTAAACGATCACTGCGTTAGCCCTGATAGCTCAGAGTTATGTAAACGATCACTGCGTTAGCTCCGATAGATCAGAGTTATGTAAACGATCACTGCGTTAGCTCCGATAGCTCAGAGTTATGTAAACGATCACTGCGTTAGCTCCGATAGATCAGAGTTATGTAAATGATCTCTGTGTTAACCCTGATAGCTCAGAGTTATGTAAACGATCACTGCGTTAGCTCCGATAGCTCAGAGTTATGTAAACGATCACTGCGTTAGCTCCGATAGATCAGAGTTATGTAAACGATCACTGCGTTAGCTCCGTTAGCTCAGAGTTATGTAAACGATCACTGCGTTAGCCCTGATAGCTCAGAGTTATGTAAACGATCACTGCGTTAGCTCCGATAGATCAGAGGTATGTAAACGATCACTGCGTTAGCTCCGATAGCTCAGAGTTATGTAAACGATCACTGCGTTAGCTCCGATAGCTCAGAGTTATGTAAACGATCACTGCGTTAGCTCCGATAGATCAGAGTTATGTAAACGATCACTGCGTTAGCTCCGATAGATCAGAGTTATGTAAACGATCACTGCGTTAGCTCCGATAGCTCAGAGTTATGTAAACGATCACTGCGTTAGCTCCGATAGCTCAGAGTTATGTAAACGATCACTGCGTTAGCTCCGATAGATCAGAGTTATGTAAACGATCACTGCGTTAGCTCCGATAGATCAGAGTTATGTAAACGATAACTGCGTTAGCCCTGATAGCTCAGAGTTATGTAAACGATCACTGCGTTAGCTCCGATAGCTCAGAGTTATGTAAACGATCACTGCGTTAGCTCCTATAGCTCAGAGTTATGTAAACGATCACTGCGTTAGCTCCGATAGCTCAGAGTTATGTAAACGATCACTGCGTTAGCTCCGATAGCTCAGAGTTATGTAAACGATCACTGCGTTAGCTCCGATAGCTCAGAGTTATGTAAACGATCACTGCGTTAGCCCTGATAGCTCAGAGTTATGTAAACGATCACTGCGTTAGCTCCGATAGCTCAGAGTTATGTAAACGATCACTGCGTTAGCTCCTATAGCTCAGAGTTATGTAAACGATCACTGCGTTAGCTCCGATAGCTCAGAGTTATGTAAACGATCACTGCGTTAGCTCCGATAGCTCAGAGTTATGTAAACGATCACTGCGTTAGCTCCGATAGCTCAGAGTTATGTAAACGATCACTGCGTTAGCTCCGATAGCTCAGAGTTATGTAAACGATCACTGCGTTAGCTCCGATAGATCAGAGTTATGTAAACGATCACTGCGTTAGCTCCGATAGATCAGAGTTATGTAAACGATCACTGCGTTAGCTCCGTTAGCTCAGAGTTATGTAAACGATCACTGCGTTAGCCCTGATAGGTCAGAGTTATGTAAACGATCACTGCGTTAGCTCCGATAGATCAGAGGTATGTAAACGATCACTGCGTTAGCTCCGATAGCTCAGAGTTATGTAAACGATCACTGCGTTAGCTCCGATAGATCAGAGTTATGTAAACGATCACTGCGTTAGCTCCGATAGATCAGAGTTATGTAAACGATCACTGCGTTAGCTCCGATAGCTCAGAGTTATGTAAACGATCACTGCGTTAGCTCCGATAGCTCAGAGCTATGTAAACGATCACTGCGTTAGCTCCGATAGATCAGAGTTATGTAAATGATCACTGTGTTAACCCTGATAGCTCAGAGTTATGTAAACGATCACTGCGTTAGCTCCGATAGATCAGAGTTATGTCAACGATCACTGCGTTAGCTCCCATAGATCAGAGTTATGTAAACGATCACTGCGTTAGCTCCGATAGATCAGAGTTATGTAAACGATCACTGCGTTAGCTCCGATAGCTCAGAGTTATGTAAACGATCACTGCGTTAGCTCCGATAGCTCAGAGTTATGTAAACGATCACTGCGTTAGCTCCGATAGATCAGAGTTATGTAAACGATCACTGCGTTAGCCCTGATAGCTCAGAGTTATGTAAACGATCACTGCGTTAGCTCCGATAGATCAGAGTTATGTAAACGATCACTGCGTTAGCTCCGATAGATCAGAGTTATGTAAACGATCACTGCGTTAGCTCCGATAGATCAGAGTTATGTAAACGATCACTGCGTTAGGTCCGATAGCTCAGAGTTATGTAAACAATCACTGCGTTAGCTTCGATAGATCAGAGTTATGTAAACGATCACTGCGTTAGCTCCGATAGATCAGAGTTATGTAAACAATCACTGCGTTAGCTCCGATAGATCAGAGTTATGTAAACGATCACTGCGTTAGCTCCGATAGCTCAGAGTTATGTAAACAATCACTGCGTTAGCTCCGATAGATCAGAGTTATGTAAATGATCTCTGTGTTAACCCTGATAGCTCAGAGTTATGTAAACGATCACTGCGTTAGCTCCGATAGCTCAGAGTTATGTAAACGATCACTACGTTAGCTCCGATTTATCAGAGTTATGTAAATGATCTCTGAGTTAACCCTGATAGCTCAGAGTTATGTAAACGATCACTGCGTTAGCTCCAATAGATCAGAGTTATGTAAACGATCACTGCGTTAGCTCCGATAGATCAGAGTTATGTAAACGATCACTGCGTTAGCTCCGATAGCTCAGAGTTATGTAAACAATCACTGCGTTAGCTCCGATAGATCAGAGTTATGTAAATGATCTCTGTGTTAATCCTGATAGCTCAAAGTTATGTAAACGATCACTGCGTTAGCTCCGATAGATCAGAGTTATGTTAACGATCACTGCGTTAGCTCCGATAGCTCAGAGTTATGTAAACGATCATTGCGTTAGCTCCGATAGCTCAAAGTTATGCAAACGATCACTGCGTTAGCTCCGATAGCTCAGAGTTATGTAAACGATCACTGCGTTAGCTCCGATAGCTCAGAGTTATGTAAACGATCTCTGCATAGCTCCGATAGCTCAGAGTTATGTAAACGATCACTGCGTTAGCTCCGATAGATCAGAGTTATGTAAACGATCACTGCGTTAGCTCCGATAGATCAGAGTTATGTAAACGATCACTGCGTTAGCTCCGATAGATCAGAGTTATGTAAACGATCACTGCGTTAGTTCCGATAGCTCAGAGTTATGTAAACGATCACTGCGTTAGCTCCGATAGATCAGAGTTATGTAAATGATCTCTGTGTTAACCCTTATAGCTCAGAGTTATGTAAACGATCACTGCGTTAGCTCCAATAGCTCAGAGTTATGTAAACGATCACTGCGTTAGCTCCGATAGATCAAAGTTATGTAAATGATCTCTGCGTTAACCCTGATAGCTCAGAGTTATGTAAATGATCACTGCGTTAGCTCCGATAGATCAGAGTTATGTAAACGATCACTGCGTTAGCTCCGATAGATCAGAGTTATGTAAACGATCACTGCGTTAGCTCCGATAGCTCAGAGTTATGTAAACAATCACTGCGTTAGCTTCGATAGATCAGAGTTATGTAAACGATCACTGCGTTAGCTCCGATAGATCAGAGTTATGTAAACAATCACTGCGTTAGCTCCGATAGATCAGAGTTATGTAAACGATCACTGCGTTAGCTCCGATAGCTCAGAGTTATGTAAACAATCACTGCGTTAGCTCCGATAGATCAGAGTTATGTAAATGATCTCTGTGTTAACCCTGATAGCTCAGAGTTATGTAAACGATCACTGCGTTAGCTCCGATAGCTCAGAGTTATGTAAACGATCACTACGTTAGCTCCGATTTATCAGAGTTATGTAAATGATCTCTGAGTTAACCCTGATAGCTCAGAGTTATGTAAACGATCACTGCGTTAGCTCCGATAGATCAGAGTTATGTAAACGATCACTGCGTTAGCTCCAATAGATCAGAGTTATGTAAACGATCACTGCGTTAGCTCCGATAGATCAGAGTTATGTAAACGATCACTGCGTTAGCTCCGATAGCTCAGAGTTATGTAAACAATCACTGCGTTAGCTCCGATAGATCAGAGTTATGTAAATGATCTCTGTGTTAATCCTGATAGCTCAAAGTTATGTAAACGATCACTGCGTTAGCTCCGATAGATCAGAGTTATGTTAACGATCACTGCGTTAGCTCCGATAGATCAGAGTTATGTAAACGATCACTGCGTTAGCTCCGATAGCTCAGAGTTATGTAAACGATCACTGCGTTAGCTCCGATAGATCAGAGTTATGTAAACGATCACTGCGTTAGCCCTGATAGCTCAGAGTTATGTAAACGATCACTGCGTTAGCTCCGATAGCTCAGAGTTATGTAAACGATCACTGCGTTAGCTCCGATAGCTCAGAGTTATGTAAACGATCACTGCGTTAGCTCCGATAGCTCAGAGTTATGTAAACGATCACTGCGTTAGCTACGATAGCTCAGAGTTATGTAAACGATCACTGCGTTAGCTCCGATAGATCAGAGTTATGTAAACGATCACTGCGTTAGCCCTGATAGCTCAGAGTTATGTAAACGATCACTGCGTTAGCTCCGATAGATCAGAGTTATGTAAACGATCACTGCGTTAGCTCCGATAGCTCAGAGTTATGTAAACGATCACTGCGTTAGCTCCGATAGATCAGAGTTATGTAAATGATCTCTGTGTTAACCCTGATAGCTCAGAGTTATGTAAACGATCACTGCGTTAGCTCCGATAGCTCAGAGTTATGGAAACGATCACTGCGTTAGCTCCGATAGATCAGAGTTATGTAAACGATCACTGCGTTAGCTCCGATAGATCAGAGTTATGTAAACGATCACTGCGTTAGCTCCGATAGCTCAGAGTTATGTAAACGATTACTGCGTTAGCTCCGATAGATCAGAGTTATGTAAACGATCACTGCGTTAGCTCCGACAGCTCAAAGTTATGCAAACGATCACTGCGTTAGCTCCGATAGATCAGAGTTATGTAAACGATCACTGCGTTAGCTCCGATAGATCAGAGTTATGTAAACGATCACTGCGTTAGCTCCGATAGATCAGAGTTATGTAAACGATCACTGCGTTAGTTCCGATAGCTCAGAGTTATGTAAACGATCACTGCGTTAGCTCCGATAGATCAGAGTTATGTAAATGATCTCTGTGTTAACCCTTATAGCTCAGAGTTATGTAAACGATCACTGCGTTAGCTCCAATAGCTCAGAGTTATGTAAACGATCACTGCGTTAGCTCCGATAGATCAAAGTTATGTAAATGATCTCTGCGTTAACCCTGATAGCTCAGAGTTATGTAAATGATCACTGCGTTAGCTCCGATAGATCAGAGTTATGTAAACGATCACTGCGTTAGCTCCGATAGATCAGAGTTATGTAAACGATCACTGCGTTAGCTCCGATAGCTCAGAGTTATGTAAACAATCACTGCGTTAGCTTCGATAGATCAGAGTTATGTAAACGATCACTGCGTTAGCTCCGATAGATCAGAGTTATGTAAACAATCACTGCGTTAGCTCCGATAGATCAGAGTTATGTAAACGATCACTGCGTTAGCTCCGATAGCTCAGAGTTATGTAAACAATCACTGCGTTAGCTCCGATAGATCAGAGTTATGTAAATGATCTCTGTGTTAACCCTGATAGCTCAGAGTTATGTAAACGATCACTGCGTTAGCTCCGATAGCTCAGAGTTATGTAAACGATCACTACGTTAGCTCCGATTTATCAGAGTTATGTAAATGATCTCTGAGTTAACCCTGATAGCTCAGAGTTATGTAAACGATCACTGCGTTAGCTCCGATAGATCAGAGTTATGTAAACGATCACTGCGTTAGCTCCAATAGATCAGAGTTATGTAAACGATCACTGCGTTAGCTCCGATAGATCAGAGTTATGTAAACGATCACTGCGTTAGCTCCGATAGCTCAGAGTTATGTAAACAATCACTGCGTTAGCTCCGATAGATCAGAGTTATGTAAATGATCTCTGTGTTAATCCTGATAGCTCAAAGTTATGTAAACGATCACTGCGTTAGCTCCGATAGATCAGAGTTATGTTAACGATCACTGCGTTAGCTCCGATAGATCAGAGTTATGTAAACGATCACTGCGTTAGCTCCGATAGCTCAGAGTTATGTAAACGATCACTGCGTTAGCTCCGATAGATCAGAGTTATGTAAACGATCACTGCGTTAGCCCTGATAGCTCAGAGTTATGTAAACGATCACTGCGTTAGCTCCGATAGCTCAGAGTTATGTAAACGATCACTGCGTTAGCTCCGATAGCTCAGAGTTATGTAAACGATCACTGCGTTAGCTCCGATAGCTCAGAGTTATGTAAACGATCACTGCGTTAGCTACGATAGCTCAGAGTTATGTAAACGATCACTGCGTTAGCTCCGATAGATCAGAGTTATGTAAACGATCACTGCGTTAGCCCTGATAGCTCAGAGTTATGTAAACGATCACTGCGTTAGCTCCGATAGATCAGAGTTATGTAAACGATCACTGCGTTAGCTCCGATAGCTCAGAGTTATGTAAACGATCACTGCGTTAGCTCCGATAGATCAGAGTTATGTAAATGATCTCTGTGTTAACCCTGATAGCTCAGAGTTATGTAAACGATCACTGCGTTAGCTCCGATAGCTCAGAGTTATGTAAACGATCACTGCGTTAGCTCCGATAGATCAGAGTTATGTAAACGATCACTGCGTTAGCTCCGATAGATCAGAGTTATGTAAACGATCACTGCGTTAGCTCCGATAGCTCAGAGTTATGTAAACGATTACTGCGTTAGCTCCGATAGATCAGAGTTATGTAAACGATCACTGCGTTAGCTCCGACAGCTCAAAGTTATGCAAACGATCACTGCGTTAGCTCCGATAGATCAGAGTTATGTAAATGATCTCTGTGTTAACCCTTATAGCTCAGAGTTATGTAAACGATCACTGCGTTAGCTCCAATAGCTCAGAGTTATGTAAACGATCACTGCGTTAGCTCCGATAGATCAGAGTTATGTAAACGATCACTGCGTTAGCCCTGATAGCTCAGAGTTATGTAAACGATCACTGCTTTAGCTCCGATAGATCAGAGTTATGTAAACGATCACTGCGTTAGCTCCGATAGCTCAGAGTTATGTAAACGATCACTGCGTTAGCTCCGATAGATCAGAGTTATGTAAATGATCTCTGTGTTAACCCTGATAGCTCAGAGTTATGTAAACGATCACTGCGTTAGCTCCGATAGCTCAGAGTTATGTAAACGATCACTGCGTTAGCTCCGATAGCTCAGAGTTATGTAAACGATCACTGCGTTAGCTACGATAGCTCAGAGTTATGTAAACGATCACTGCGTTAGCTCCGATAGATCAGAGTTATGTAAACGATCACTGCGTTAGCCCTGATAGCTCAGAGTTATGTAAACGTTCACTGCGTTAGCTCCGATAGCTCAGAGTTATGTAAACGATCACTGCGTTAGCTCCGATAGATCAGAGTTATGTAAACGATCACTGCGTTAGCTCCGATAGCTCAGAGTTATGAAAACGATTACTGCGTTAGCTCCGATAGATCAGAGTTATGTAAACGATCACTGCGTTAGCTCCGATAGCTCAAAGTTATGCAAACGATCACTGCGTTAGCTCCGATAGATCAGAGTTATGTAAACGATCACTGCTTTAGCTCCGATAGCTCAGAGTTATGTAAACGATCACTGCGTTAGCTCCGATAGATCAGAGTTATGTAAATGATCTCTGTGTTAACCCTGATAGCTCAGAGTTATGTAAACGATCACTGCGTTAGCTCCGATAGATCAGAGTTATGTAAACGATCACTGCGTTAGCTCCGATAGATCAGAGTTATGTAAACGATCACTGCGTTAGCTCCGGTAGATCAGAGTTATGTAAACGATCACTGCGTTAGCTCCGATAGATCAGAGTTATGTAAACAATCACTGCGTTAGCTCCGATAGATCAGAGTTATGTAAACGATCACTGCGTTAGCTCCGACAGATCAGAGTTATGTAAACGATCACTGCGATAGCTCCGATAGCTCAGAGTTATGTAAACGATCACTGCGTTAGCTCCGATAGATCAGAGTTATGTAAACGATCACTGCGTTAGCCCTGATAGCTCAGAGTTATGTAAACGTTCACTGCGTTAGCTCCGATAGCTCAGAGTTATGTAAACGATCACTGCGTTAGCTCCGATAGATCAGAGTTATGTAAACGATCACTGCGTTAGCTCCGATAGCTCAGAGTTATGCAAACGATCACTGCGTTAGCTCCGATAGCTCAGAGTTATGTAAACGATCACTGCGTTAGCTCCGATAGATCAGAGTTATGTAAACGATCACTGCGTTAGCTCCGATAGCTCAGAGTTATGTAAACGATCACTGCGTTAGCTCCGATAGCTCAGAGTTATGTAAACGATCACTGCGTTAGCTCCGATAGCTCAGAGTTATGTAAACAATCACTGCGTTAGCTCCGATAGATCAGAGTTATGTAAATGATCTCTGTGTTAACCCTGATAGCTCAGAGTTATGTAAACGATCACTGCGTTAGCTCCGATAGCTCAGAGTTATGTAAACGATCACTGCGTTTGCTCCGATAGATCAGAGTTATGTAAACGATCACTGCGTTAGCCCTGATAGCTCAGAGTTATGTAAACGATCACTGCGTTAGCTCCGATAGCTCAGAGTTATGTAAACGATCACTGCGTTAGCTCCGATAGCTCAGAGTTATGTAAACGATCACTGCGTTAGCTCCGATAGCTCAGAGTTATGTAAACGATCACTGCGTTAGCTACGATAGCTCAGAGTTATGTAAACGATCACTGCGTTAGCTCCGATAGATCAGAGTTATGTAAACGATCACTGCGTTAGCCCTGATAGCTCAGAGTTATGTAAACGATCACTGCGTTAGCTCCGATAGATCAGAGTTATGTAAACGATCACTGCGTTAGCTCCGATAGCTCAGAGTTATGTAAACGATCACTGCGTTAGCTCCGATAGATCAGAGTTATGTAAATGATCTCTGTGTTAACCCTGATAGCTCAGAGTTATGTAAACGATCACTGCGTTAGCTTCGATAGCTCAGAGTTATGTAAACGATCACTGCGTTAGCTTCGATAGCTCAGAGTTATGTAAACGATCACTGCGTTAGCTCCGATAGATCAGAGTTATGTAAACGATCACTGCGTTAGCCCTGATAGCTCAGAGTTATGTAAACGATCACTGCGTTAGCTCCGATAGCTCAGAGTTATGTAAACGATCACTGCGTTAGCTACGATAGCTCAGAGTTATGTAAACGATCACTGCGTTAGCTCCGATAGATCAGAGTTATGTAAACGATCACTGCGTTAGCCCTGATAGCTCAGAGTTATGTAAACGTTCACTGCGTTAGCTCCGATAGCTCAGAGTTATGTAAACGATCACTGCGTTAGCTCCGATAGCTCAGAGTTATGAAAACGATTACTGCGTTAGCTCCGATAGATCAGAGTTATGTAAACGATCACTGCGTTAGCTCCGATAGCTCAAAGTTATGCAAACGATCACTGCGTTAGCTCCGATAGATCAGAGTTATGTAAACGATCACTGCTTTAGCTCCGATAGCTCAGAGTTATGTAAACGATCACTGCGTTAGCTCCGATAGATCAGAGTTATGTAATTGATCTCTGTGTTAACCCTGATAGCTCAGAGTTATGTAAACGATCACTGCGTTAGCTCCGATAGATCAGAGTTATGTAAACGATCACTGCGTTAGCTCCGATAGATCAGAATTATGTAAACGATCACTGCGTTAGCTCCGGTAGATCAGAGTTATGTAAACGATCACTGCGTTAGCTCCGATAGATCAGAGTTATGTAAACAATCACTGCGTTAGCTCCGATAGATCAGAGTTATGTAAACGATCACTGCGTTAGCTCCGACAGATCAGAGTTATGTAAACGATCACTGCGATAGCTCCGATAGCTCAGAGTTATGTAAACGATCACTGCGTTAGCTCCGATAGATCAGAGTTATGTAAACGATCACTGCGTTAGCTCTGATAGCTCAGAGTTATGTAAACGTTCACTGCGTTAGCTCCGATAGCTCAGAGTTATGTAAACGATCACTGCGTTAGCTCCGATAGATCAGAGTTATGTAAACGATCACTGCGTTAGCTCCGATAGCTCAGAGTTATGCAAACGATCACTGCGTTAGCTCCGATAGCTCAGAGTTATGTAAACGATCACTGCGTTAGCTCCGATAGATCAGGGTTATGTAAACGATCACTGCGTTAGCTCCGATAGCTCAGAGTTATGTAAACGATCACTGCGTTAGCTCCGATAGCTCAGAGTTATGTAAACGATCACTGCGTTAGCTCCGATAGCTCAGAGTTATGTAAACAATCACTGCGTTAGCTCCGATAGATCAGAGTTATGTAAATGATCTCTGTGTTAACCCTGATAGCTCAGAGTTATGTAAACGATCACTGCGTTAGCTCCGATAGCTCAGAGTTATGTAAACGATCACTGCGTTTGCTCCGATAGCTCAGAGTTATGTAAACGATCACTGCGTTAGCTCCGATAGATCAGAGTTATGTAAACGATCACTGCGTTTGCACTGATAGCTCAGAGTTATGTAAACGATCACTGCGTTAGCTCCGATAGCTCAGAGTTATGTAAACGATCACTGCGTAAGCTCCGATAGATCAGAGTTATGTAAACGATCACTGCGTTAGCTCCGATAGCTCAGAGTTATGTAAACGATCACTGCGTTAGCTTTGATAGATCAGAGTTATGTAAACGATCACTGCGTTAGCTCCGATAGATCAGAGTTATGTAAATGATCTCTGTGTTAACTCTGATAGCTCAGAGTTATGTAAACGATCACTGCGTTAGCTCCGATAGCTCAGAGTTTTGTAAACGATCACTGCGTTAGCTGCGATAGATCAGAGTTATGTAAATGATCTCTGTGTTAACCCTGATAGCTCAGAGTTATGTAAACGATCACTGCGTTAGCTCCGATAGCTCAGAGTTATGTAAACGATCACTGCGTTAGCTCCGTTAGATCAGAGTTATGTAAACGATCACTGCGTTAGCCCTGATAGCTCAGAGTTATGTAAACGATCACTGCGTTAGCTCCGATAGATCAGAGTTATGTAAACGATCACTGCGTTAGCACCGATAGCTCAGAGTTATGTAAACGATCACTGCGTTAGCTCCGATAGCTCAGAGTTATGTAAACGATCACTGCGTTAGCTCCAATAGATCAGAGTTATGTAAACGATCACTGCGTTAGCTCCGATAGATCAGAGTTATGTAAACGATCACTGCGTTAGCTCCGATAGCTCAGAGTTATGTAAACAATCACTGCGTTAGCTCCGATAGATCAGAGTTATGTAAATGATCTCTGTGTTAATCCTGATAGCTCAAAGTTATGTAAACGATCACTGCGTTAGCTCCGATAGATCAGAGTTATGTTAACGATCACTGCGTTAGCTCCGATAGATCAGAGTTACGTAAACGATCACTGCGTTAGCTCCGATAGCTCAGAGTTATGTAAACGATCATTGCGTTAGCTCCGATAGCTCAGAGTTATGCAAACGATCACTGCGTTAGCTCCGATAGCTCAGAGTTATGTAAACGATCACTGCGTTAGCTCCGATAGCTCAGAGTTATGTAAACGATCTCTGCATAGCTCCGATAGCTCAGAGTTATGTAAACGATCACTGCGTTAGCTCCGATAGATCAGAGTTATGTATACGATCACTGCGTTAGCTCCGATAGATCAGAGTTATGTAAACGATCACTGCGTTAGCTCCGATAGATCAGAGTTATGTAAACGATCACTGCGTTAGCTCCGATAGCTCAGAGTTATGTAAACGATCACTGCGTTAGCTCCGATAGATCAGAGTTATGTAAATGATCTCTGTGTTAACCCTTATAGCTCAGAGTTATGTAAACGATCACTGCGTTAGCTCCAATAGCTCAGAGTTATGTAAACGATCACTGCGTTAGCTCCGATAGATCAGAGTTATGTAAATGATCTCTGTGTTAACCCTGATAGCTCAGAGTTATGTAAGTGATCACTGCGTTAGCTCCGATAGATCAGAGTTATGTAAACGATCACTGCGTTAGCTCCGATAGCTCAGAGTTATGTAAACGATCACTGCGTTAGCTCCGATAGATCAGAGTTATGTAAACGATCACTGCGTTAGCCCTGATAGCTCAGAGTTATGTAAACGATCACTGCGTTAGCTCCGATAGCTCAGAGTTATGTAAACGATCACTGCGTTAGCTCCGATAGCTCAGAGTTATGTAAACGAACACTGTGTTAGCTCGGATAGCTCAGAGTTATGTAAACGATCACTGCGTTAGCTCCGATAGCTCAGAGTTATGTAAACGATCACTGCGTTAGCTCCGATAGATCAGAGTTATGTAAACGATCACTGCGTTAGCCCTGATAGCTCAGAGTTATGTAAACGATCACTGCGTTAGCTCCGATAGATCAGAGTTATGTAAACGATCACTGCGTTAGCTCCGATAGCTCAGAGTTATGTAAACGATCACTGCGTTAGCTCCGATAGATCAGAGTTATGTAAATGATCTCTGTGTTAACCCTGATAGCTCAGAGTTATGTAAACGATCACTGCGTTAGCTCCGATAGCTCAGAGTTATGTAAACGATCACTGCGTTAGCTCCGATAGATCAGAGTTATGTAAACGATCACTGCGTTAGCTCCGATAGATCAGAGTTATGTAAACGATCACTGCGTTAGCTCCGATAACTCAGAGTTATGTAAACGATTACTGCGTTAGCTCCGATAGATCAGAGTTATGTAAACGATCACTGCGTTAGCTCCGATAGCTCAAAGTTATGCAAACGATCACTGCGTTAGCTCCGATAGATCAGAGTTATGTAAACGATCACTGCGTTAGCTCCGATAGCTCAGAGTTATGTAAACTATCACTGCGTTAGCTCCGATAGATCAGAGTTATGTAAATGATCTCTGTGTTAACCCTGATAGCTCAGAGTTATGTAAACGATCACTGCTTTAGCTCCGATAGATCAGAGTTATGTAAACGATCACTGCGTTAGCTCCGATAGATCAGAGTTATGTAAACGATCACTGCGTTAGCTCCGATAGATCAGAGTTATGTAAACGATCACTGCGTTAGCTCCGATAGCTCAGAGTTATGTAAACAATCACTGCGTTAGCTCCGATAGATCAGAGTTATGTAAACGATCACTGCGTTAGCTCCGACAGATCAGAGTTATGTAAACGATCACTGCGTTAGCTCCGATAGCTCAGAGTTATGTAAACGATCACTGCGTTAGCTCCGATAGATCAGAGTTATGCAAACGATCACTGCGTTAGCCCTGATAGCTCAGAGTTATGTAAACGTTCACTGCGTTAGCTCCGATAGCTCAGAGTTATGTAAACGATCACTGCGTTAGCTCCGATAGATCAGAGTTATGTAAACGATCACTGCGTTAGCTCCGATAGCTCAGAGTTATGTAAACGATCACTGCGTTAGCTCCGATAGCTCAGAGTTATGTAAACGATCACTGCGTTAGCTCCGATAGATCAGAGTTATGTAAACGATCACTGCGTTAGCTCCGATAGCTCAGAGTTATGTAAACGATCACTGCGTTAGCTCCGATAGCTCAGAGTTATGTAAACGATCACTGCGTTAGCTCCGATAGCTCAGAGTTATGTAAACAATCACTGCGTTAGCTCCGATAGATCAGAGTTATGTAAATGATCTCTGTGTTAACCCTGATAGCTCAGAGTTATGTAAACGATCACTGCGTTAGCTCCGATAGCTCAGAGTTATGTAAACGATCACTGCGTTTGCTCCGATAGCTCAGAGTTATGTAAACGATCACTGCGTTAGCTCCGATAGATCAGAGTTATGTAAACGATCACTGCGTTTGCACTGATAGCTCAGAGTTATGTAAACGATTACTGCGTTAGCTCCGATAGCTCAGAGTTATGTAAACGATCACTGCGTTAGCTCCGATTGATCAGAGTTATGTAAACGATCACTGCGTTAGCTCCGATAGCTCAGAGTTATGTAAACGATCACTGCGTTAGCTTTGATAGATCAGAGTTATGTAAACGATCACTGCGTTAGCTCCGATAGATCAGAGTTATGTAAATGATCTCTGTGTTAACCCTGATAGCTCAGAGTTATGTAAACGATCACTGCGTTAGCTCCGATAGATCAGAGTTATGTAAACGATCACTGCGTTAGCCCTGATAGCTCAGAGTTATGTAAACGATCACTGCGTTAGCTCCGATAGATCAGAGTCATGTAAACGATCACTGCGTTAGCTCCGATAGCTCAGAGTTATGTAAACGATCACTGCGTTAGCTGCGATAGATCAGAGTTATGTAAATGATCTCTGTGTTAACCCTGATAGCTCAGAGTTATGTAAACGATCACTGCGTTAGCTCCGATAGCTCAGAGTTATGTAAACGATCACTGCGTTAGCACCGATAGATCAGAGTTATGTAAATGATCTCTGTGTTAACCCTGATAGCTCAGAGTTATGTAAACGATCACTGCGTTAGCTCCGATAGATCAGAGTTATGTAAACGATCACTGCGTTAGCTCTGATAGCTCAGAGTTATGTAAACGATTACTGCGTTAGCTCCGATAGATCAGAGTTATGTAAACGATCACTGCGTTAGCTCCGATAGCTCAGAGTTATGCAAACGATCACTGCGTTAGCTCCGATAGATCAGAGTTATGTAAACGATCACTGCGTTAGCTCCGATAGCTCAGAGTTATGTAAACGATCACTGCGTTAGCTCCGATAGATCAGAGTTATGTTAATGATCTCTGTGTTAACCCTGATAGCTCAAAGTTATGTAAACGATCACTGCGTTAGCTCCGATAGATCAGAGTTATGTAAACGATCACTGCGTTAGCTCCGATAGATCAGAGTTATGTAAACGATCACTGCGTTAGCTCCGGTAGATCAGAGTTATGTAAACGATCACTGCGTTAGCTCTGATAGATCAGAGTTATGTAAACAATCACTGCGTTAGCTCCGATAGATCAGAGTTATGTAAACGATCACTGCGTTAGCTCCGACAGATCAGAGTTATGTAAACGATCACTGCGTTAGCTCCGATAGCTCAGAGTTATGTTAACGATCACTGCGTTAGCTCCGATAGATCAGAGTTATGTAAACGATCACTGCGTTAGCTCCGATAGATCAGAGTTATGTAAATGATCTCTGTGTTAACCCTGATAGCTCAGAGTTATGTAAACGATCACTGCGTTAGCTCCGATAGCTCAGAGTTATGTAAACGATCACTGCGTTAGCTCCGATAGATCAGAGTTATGTAAACGATCACTGCGTTAGCCCTGATAGCTCAGAGTTATGTTAACGATCACTGCGTTAGCTCCGATAGATCAGAGTTATGTAAACGATCACTGCGTTAGCTCCGATAGCTCTGAGCTATCGGAGCTAATGCAGTGATCGTTTACATAACTCTGAGCAATCAGGGTTAACACAGAGATCATTTACATAACTCTGATCTATCGGAGCTAACGCAGTGATCGTTTACATAACTCTGATCTATCGGAGCTAACGCAGTTATCGTTAGTAGTATATTATTGGGCATTCTACTCCACCTTCCGTTCCATCAGCTCTCTCCGATCAGAGGCGATCGGAGAGAGCTGAGTCACTCCCAGTGGAGTAGAATAACCCAATAATATTTTTGTCATCGAAATCAGCAGTATGCATTTGCACTTCCACACTAATAGCACAGTCGTCAGATATAGACTTAGGCATTCCATCCTTCCTGTCGCTCTGCGACACGCCTCGCTCCAGATGAGACAGAATTTACCATTTATAACCTACGACGTTTTCTGTAACCAGTTTGGCTCGACTACTTGTAGTTATAAATATTTATGTTATAAATTCATCTTTTCACTACGAATCCAGCAGTATTGAATAGCAAACATGAAATTCGTTAAACAAACACAATCGTTGCAAGTCAATCCAATCAGCGACGATTTAACAAAAAACAAGTTACGTCATGGAGAATTATTACCGAACACTGTACGTTGCATCATTTGCGGACCATCAAATTGTGGAAAAACTAACTTATTGATTGGTCTTCTATTGCACGAAAATGGATTGACATTTCAGAATGTTTATGTGTATTCTAAAACTCTACATCAACCGAAGTACATCTTTTTAGAAAAGGTTTTACGAAGGGTACCTGGTATCACTCTCCAGAAATACCAAGCAAATGATGACGTTTTGAAGATTTCAGATGCAAAACCTAATTCTGTGATTATTTTCGACGATGTAGCATGTGAAAATCAAAGTAATATGCGTGATTATTTTGCCATGGGAAGACATAAATTGATTGACTGTTTTTATATTATTAGATGAAATTTGAATATTTAAGTAGACTGCAGTCACTTTATTGTTATTCTTTAATTGGTTCTTATTCGATTACCACATATTTTACATAATGGATAAATCATTGAAAAAACAAATTGTTGATGCGACACAAGCTGTCAAGAAAAAAATACGTAAAATGAAGGATTTTGAAGATAGTAATAGGTATGCTCTTAATGCAGTTTTTAAGCCTGTTACAGAATCTCTCAATTTAATAACCAACACTAATAACCACTTAGCTCCAACAAAAAAAGGAGGAAAAAGTAGAACCCCAAGAACCACAAGACCAAGATATGAAAGAAACAGATGATATCAGTATTGCTAGTAACGAATCGGAACCCTCATCAGACTCTTCATTTCAGTCATTAGTCGGTACTAATCCAGATGCATCATCTTGGTCGTTATCTTCACAAGTACTATCAGATGTACCGTTTGGTATAAGAAATGAACGTGGAAAGTTAATGATGGGTTCCTCTAACATAACTATGGGGGATAAAGTTATTACTGTAGCCGGACACAAGTATGAAAGTACCCCTGGGTTGCGAGAGTTACTGTTAAAAAAGGACATTGATCTGAGCTTGGTTAATGACTATGACAAGCAAAATTATAAGGCAATGTTACTTGTAACGAATGCACATCGTCGTGATTTCGATTCAAAAAAACCAATTAAAAGTAATAAAGGACAAAAATATTTGCAAGTTATTAAACCACTTTTCGATCAAGAAAGTAGAAGTCCAAGTTGTAGACAGAAAGTAGGAAAAGGATTACCTTTAACAAAAATGTGGAAAAAAAACACAGATTTTGTATATTGGGATGATCCCAATGAATTGGTTGATAGATTAAAGCTATTAATTGCTTCTCGAGATGCTGGTAACACAGGACTAGACAATGAAATAATATCTATTATTGAAGAACTACGTGAAAGCAAAATTATTAAATAAATAAATCTACTAATATTGTATGTGTGTCATTTTACTATATACCGTTCAACATAATACACCTTTAATATGAATGTAGACAAATTTGGACATTATATTCATAAGCGAATGCGTATATCGGAAATACTTGATTTTAATGATAACGCATTAATAAAATCTGATTATGGAGATTATGACTTGAAGACATCGAGGCTAAAAGGTGTCAAACCTCCTCAATACGCAGATGATGCAGTAAATAAAGCATATGTAGATGAATTGAAAGGTGTACTAATCAATGACTTACGAAAATTGCAAAGTTCTATTCCAAATAGTGTTCAAAACCACATAGAGAAAGCTTTAAAAACAATAATGTCTGAGATAGACACTCATTTGGAAAGCAAATTTTACACAAGAAAAGCAGTTGATAAACTAGTTCAAGACGCAATTCAATCTATATTAAAAGATCGAAAAACATAGACCTTAAAGTTAGTTAAAATGACAAAACAACAAGTCGTCAATGAAATACATAAAGCAGCACGAAAAAATTTTCCTCGACGATCTGTAATTTTAAAAGGTATTGATGATTTGTGGCAAGCAGATTTAGCTGATATGCAAAACCTAAAAACCTTTAATAAAGGATATAACTATATTTTAATAGTTATTGACTGCTTCTCAAAGTACGTTTGGGTGGAACCATTAAAAACTAAATCCAAACATGAGGTCTCTCTTGCATTTGAAAAAATACTTTCTACTAATCACAGGATACCAACTCATCTGCAAACTGATATGGGTACCGAGTTCTATAATTCTACATTTCAAAAGCTTTTACAGAACTATAATATTAATCACTACTCTACATTTTCAACCAAAAAGGCTTCAATTGTAGAACGAGTTATTAAAACTATTAAAAATAAATTGTACAAATACTTTAGCTTGAACGGACACTATAAGTGGATAGATGGTGGCTTGAACGGTATTGTGAAGACATATAACAACACAAAACATCGTACTATTAAATTTGCACCTGTTAATGTTAATAAGTTTAATGAAACGGACATTAAAAATAATATTACGAATTCCATGATAAAGGTAACCCAAAAATGTTGTTCAAAGTTTATAATTGGTGACAAAGTTCGAATTAGTAAGTACAAACATATATTTGAGAAAGGATACACTCCTAACTGGTCAACAGAATTATTTACTATAAAAAAGATAAATAACACTGAACCAATAACATATCGCCTCGAAGATAATCAAAAACAAGTCATATTAGGAACTTTTTACGAACAAGAGCTTCAAAAGTCGTCCTGTCCTGGTGTCTATTTAATAGAAAAGGTATTAAAAAAGAAAGGAAACAAACTGTTTGTAAAATGGTTGGGTTTAAATAACGAAGAGAACAGTTGGATTGATAAGACTGCAATAGTGGAATAAGTTAAATATATAAGTGATATGTAATTTTAAAGTATATTCATTATTCTTTGGATAATGCAAGGTGGTGGACTAATAAACAATATCATTAATCATTTACCGTTCGAACTACACATACCTGGTTATAACTATTGTGGACCAGGAACAAAGCTTTCGAAACGATTACTACGTGGTGATAAAGGTGTAAATAAGTTAGACGAAGCTTGTATGCATCACGATATCGCATACGCAAACTACACAGACTTGCCTAACCGTCAAAAAGCCGACTTACGTCTTATAGATATGGCTAAACAAAGACTTAAAGCAAAAGATGTTTGAACAGGGGAAAAGATTAGTTCGTGGATAGTAAACAAAGTTATGAAAGCTAAATTGAAGTCTGGTGCTGGTGTTAAGACCTTTAATAACTTTGTTAGAAAAATAAAAAGAAAAATCAAGAAACTCTCACCTAAAGATAATAAGTCATTAATAAATGTAGCTTATATGGTTGCCAGAAAATTAGTTCCATGCATTCCAAAAGTTCGAGTACCTCGAATGATACCTGTACCAAAAACTGGAGGCATTCTACCTTTAATCCCAATTTTTGCTGGTTTATCTGCTTTAGGAGCATTAGCTGGTGGTGCAGCTGGTATTGCAAAAACTGTGAATGACTATAAACATGGTCAGAAAAAATTACAAGAAACTGAACGTCATAATAAAACTATGGAGGCTATAGCAATAGGTAAAGGTCTATACATTAAACCGCATAAGCAAGGTCAGGGATTGTTTATAAATCCATCAAAAAACTAATTGATCAGCTACCTAATCGCGCTTTAACTAATATCGATATTCAGAAGTATGGCCATTGTATTCCACATTTTCGAGGAGTTTATATGAAAGATCAGTTACCAAAAACACCTAAACGAATTGAATGTGCTATAGTTAACCTAGATAATTCGAGAAATGATGGAACGCATTGGGTAGCTTATGTTAAAATAAACAATTATTGTGAATATTTTGATAGCTATGGTGATTTAAAACCGCCAAGAGAATTAATGTTATATTTTAAGAACTGTGATGTTCATTATAACTATGATAGATATCAACAATTTAACACAATAGTTTGTGGACATATGTGTTTAAGTTATTTGCAAACTTTTTGGATTAAATACTATAAATCTTTATTATAATTATAATACTTTAAATAAAAATACTATAAATCTTATATCACTCTTTCATTTCCATCATTTGCAAGATGTCACTCACCTTATCGATAACTGGAAACTCATCGGTATTATCTACCTATTATCCAAACACGTTGCCATTAGTTGGGGAGTATGAATGTGCATTATTACATTTCTCTACATATAATTCTATTCCAAATTTTGATAATACAAACAATAAATTATACTATGGTTCTAAAAATGTTATTGAGATACCTGAAGGAACTTATGAATTACAAGATATTGGTGACTATTTAAAAACTGAGATAAAAGATGCATCCATAAAACTTCATTGTAATAACAACACCTTAAAAACTATGTTATTTTGTACATCAACTATAGATTTTACTAAAGAAGGTACATTTGGAAGTTTATTGGGATTTAAAAAACAGATCTTAGAAGCAAATAAATATCATGTATCAGAGTTTCCAGTTAACATTTTGCCTACGACTGTCATAAGGATTGAATGTGATATAGTTAGCGGTTCTTATATAAACGGTCAATCCAGTCACATCTTGCACGAATTTGCACTTAATGTTCCCCCTGGATACAGGATTATAGAAATTCCGAAAAACGCAATCTACTTTCCAATAAACCAAACCAATATAAGCTGCATACAGATAAGGTTGTTGGATATAAATAATAATTTAATAAATTTGCGAGGTGAAGAAGTGCAGTTGTATCTACATATCAGAAGAAAACAATGATAGATTATAATAAATATGTGGTTTGTCCAATTAAAAATAACAGTCCTACTCAAACTATCAAACCAATAAGAGCTCGCTCCAAAAAGGTCATAAAATTGAATAACAATAATAAAGCATTTCTTAAAGCAATTGGTTTGTTAAAATGAATATACTAGATGTTTTATCCGCTCCTGCACACAACAACTCTGTGGAAGGAATTGAATTTCATTCTTACAAGCCTTACGTAACAAGTTTCAATAGAAGCGATGAAATCAGAATACCTATTAATCAGCAAGACTTGTATATATTACCATCAGCAAGCACTTTGTTTTTGGAAGGAACTGTTATTGTAAAAAAGGGTGAAAATTCGAAAGAGAGAGTCAGTAGTGTTCATTTTACAAATAATAGTTTACTTTACTTGTTTCAAGACATAAGGTATGAGATAAATGGAGTGGAAATAGATAAAATAAAAAACGTTGGTATAACTACCACAATTAAATCATTAATATCAATGAACGAAAACGAGGCTAAAATATCTAATGCTTGGGGTTGGAATATCGATGGCATAAATAGTACAAATGGAGGTAGCTTTTCAGCCTCTATACCCCTCTGTAACATTCTTGGGTTTGCAGAAGATTTCAAGAAAGTAGTGATAAACAGCAAACATGAATTAATATTGTTAAGAAGTAATACTAATCTGAACGCAATAAAACTTAACGATGGTGAAACGGTAGAAGATATTATTATAAACAAAATAATATGGCGTGTACCACATGTCAAAGTATCCGATAAAGAAAAAATAAATATGTTAAAACTGTTAGAAAAAGATCTTCCACTTCAAATGATATTCAGGAATTGGGATTTATATGAATATCCGGCTTTACCAAAAACTACTAAACAAACTTGGTCCATAAAAACATCATCGCAAATAGAGAAACCAAGATTTGTTATTATTGCTCTACAAACAAATAGAAAAAATAATCCCAAATCGGATATGTCTCATTTTGATCACTGTAACGTTCGTGATGTTAGAGTATACCTAAATTCGACCTACTTCCCATACGAAAATTTGAATTCAAGTTTCTCGAATAACAGAATTGCTTTAACCCTTAGAGCTCCTCGCGGCGACCCGTCGCCGCGCATAATAATCAAGTTTTTCCGTAAAGCCCCGCGCGGCGACCGGTCGCCGCACCTACCCAGACGACTTTAAACTTAAATTTAGCCTGCTTACGTCCTACTTTTCAATGAACAGGTTTATTGCATGTGTAGTTTATAACATTTTCTTGTTTTTGGAATCTTATGAAATGACGTCAATGGGCCAGAATTATTTACAAAAATCGAACAGTTGAAGTTGAGAGTGGATTGCGCATGGATGGCGTGCGTTTGTGTAGTACGTGTGTGTTTCGTGTTTTTATTATAAATAATGTGTTTGCATTATTATTTATTATTATACACAGTAAAATAAACAATATATCAATAATCCGGTTGGTGTTTACAGGATCGTAAAATATGGTGTGGTGGTAGAGTAATCAATGTTTTTTTTGTTGAGTGCGTGTGTACCAAGTGCAAGTGTGCGTGTGTGTTTTGTTTTTTTATTATAAATAATGTGTTTTCATTATTGTTTATTATTATACACAGTAAAATAAACAATTTATCAATAATCCGGTTGCTGTTTGCAGAATTGAAAAATTTGGTCTGGTAAGTGAGATAAAAATTTTTTTTGGGAAATGGGAAATCTTTTTTCATTTTTAGGGTGGTGGAGCTAGGTCCACGTGATTACCGATTTTCGATATATTTTTTTAGTGTGTTGAAGGGTTAATATATGAACAATACACTAGATTTCAACAGTCATATTATGGAGGTCGACGCAGTGAACCGTTATTAAATGAGAAACAATTTAAAAATATTGCTCCATTATTTGTCGTAGACTGTTCTAGACAACCAGATAATCTTAAGTCAGGTCCTGTTGTGGATGTCAGAGTGGAAATTGAAAGTGATATTGATATACCAGATCAAACTTCAGCATATTGTCTTATATTGAACGATTGTATAATAGAGTATAAACCATTAAGCAGTACTGTAAGAAAAATATCATGAATTCTAATACGATCATTTTAGATATACAAGGCTTTAAGGATCGTTGTAATAAGTTTATAATAAAGGAATTAGCTTTTGCGACTCTTGATTATACTCAGTCATTTTTAATAAAACCTCCGTACATGTTTAAATATCTAACAAGCGAAGAAAGGAAACAAGTTAAATGGATAGAAAGAAACAGAGGAATTTATTGGAGCGAAGGATATATTGACTATAGAGAATTCCGTCGTATAATCATTACCTACTTGGAAAATAAAGTAATTATTGTTAAGGGTTTGGAGAAAGTGAAATGGGTAAAGGATCTTTGCGAAAATTGTAAAGTATTAGATGTTGATGAAACACTCTGCCCGAAGTTCTCCGTCTTGCATCAGATATATAGCAATAATGAGAGTGTTAGCTTAAACTGTAGTAAACATTTAAAACAGTGTGCTCTTAAAAATGTATTGTGTTTAAAAAAGTATTTGCAAGAACAAGGAAGTGTAAAATAAAATATTATTAAGTCTAGTATTTTATATTTTTATGTAACATGATCTATTTTTATATCAAATATTTTATTTTATTTCATTCCCATTTCCCGTTCCCAGTTCCCACTTCAAAGTAAATAGATATAAAAATGTGATAAAAAGTATCCTTTTCCTAGATCTAAGCTACATCCTCACTAATTTAAAGCCAAATCAGTTCAGACGTTTCTGAGTTATAAATTTAAAAAAAAAAATCTTTTATACAGAGTATTGATTTGTAACGATGCAATAATTTCACACATGATTCTCCTGCTATTACTCATTAATATTCCATCAAAAAGAAGACACCATTTTTTATATTGTTATTTTTCATAAGTTTGAGCAGTAGAGTTCTCGTTAAAAAAATAAAATTTAAAATAAGATGTCTTGTTTTTTTGACGAAATTTTAACGAGTAATAGCAGGAGAGTCGTGTATGCAATTATTGCACAGATACAGATCAACATGTTGTATTATACTAGCGGTCCCAGCGAACTTCGTTTCGCGGTAGGATAGAATCTGTTTTTCCTATCTTAGTTATCATCCCTGGTTTCCATCCCAATTCCCATTATCAATTCCTAGATACCAAACCTAGTTCCAAATTAAAAACGTTATAAATAGTAGCCTATGACCTTCTCCAGGTTCTATGCTACCCCTTAACCAAGTTCCAGTACAATCAGTACAGTCGTTCTTGAGTTATAAAATAGTGTATTATACGCAGGTTAAGTTTCAATAAGTAAACAATATTTATAGAAAATGAATGAGTTTATTTTTTATTCTACAGATTAATTACTTGTTTTACATTCTTACTTTAAATATTTACACAAATATTAAAATACAAAATCAATAAAAATGGTACTCTATACATTTATTTGCAATAATATTATAACTACATAGCCACTACATTAAAAATCAGTATCTATTAAAGTTTTTGATATTTTTTTAACTAATGCTTCTGTATCGTCCAACACACTGTCTATATTATTGTCCATCACAATATACTGAGCATTTAATAAAACGTTCTCACTGTCACTATCACTATCACATGTTTGAGTATTCTCGGTGAGGTCTATTACGGAAATTTTAATGAGCTTTACCCCACGTCGCTGCAATCGACTCATCACAAAAGATTTAGTTTTCACGATTTTTTTCTTTGATGAACGACGTAGGGAGAGACAACGGCGTTTTGGGGGTTTGTCCACCCCTTCAGCTTCTTTACAACGCTCAGCCTCCTTTCGAATCATTTCATTGTATTCTTCATAAGGGTCCTGGGCATACTGACTGAATAAAATCTCCGTATCAGAGTTCTGAAACAAAATATAATTAAAGAATTAACATCCTTGCTAGGAAAATAAAAATAAAATAAACAAATAGGTTAGTATAATATAGATAAACTAGTTTACTTACCATTGACATATTTGGAATTTTAAGTATTTGATAAATTGAAAATAAAATTATATTAATAAATAAAATATAACCGAAAATAAGTGTATTCATACACTACACCACTATTATTAAAACAATATATTATTATGTTTAGGTAAATATTGCAAGCCTGCAAATTGTAGTGTGATTGAGGTCACACCTGGTTCAGATCATGTTTCAACGTGTAACTAATACTATCTCCATACTTTGTTGGGACATTAAATACAATCAACTTTATTATCTATACTAATAATAATATTATAAAGAAGTAAACTTTGTGTGTTTGTATATTTGTTAAATTGTAAGGGGTAATCTCGGGATCTACTGAACCAATTTTAAAAATTCTTTCACCACTAAACAGCTACGTTATTGTGGAGTGTCATAGGCTATATAGCATCACGCTATAACGAATAGGAGCGGAGCAGTAATAGTAAATGTTTCAAAACGGGGGAAAAGTTATTCCTTTTGAGAGCTTCGTTGCGTGTGCTGCGTAAATATTTATACTTTATAGTTATGTAAAAAAATATGTACTAATGCGACGGGAATAGGTAATACTCTCTCTTATGTGGCGCAAACAAAGTTGTGTGGGTCAGCTAGTAAGTAATATAATGGGTTGAAAATAGATGTAGCGCGCAGAAGTTCTGGGTTCGATTCCCAGGTCGAAACAAAATATTTGTATCGGTGTTTGGATGCCTCGGAAAGTACGTTAAGCATGTCGGTCTCGGTTCCCATACGATCATCTATGACAATCGTTACGGATCGTTCAACTAGCTTAACTGAAGAGGGTTAGCAGCACGTGTGACGCGTGTGTGACGTGACAAACGTTCATAGGCTGTGGTAACTACTTAGGTACCATCAGGTGGATCGTAAGCTTGTTGTAACCGACTGATGCGCAGAAGTCCAAGGCTCGATTCCCGGGTCGAAAACAAATTTTTTTTTTTTTGTAGTCCACAAATGTTGTTTCAGTGTTTTGGGTGCCTCGGAAAGCATATTAAGCTAACGGTCTCGGTTGCTATACGAACATCTATGACAATCGTTACGGATAGTTCAACTAGCCAAATTAAAGATAGGTTGGTAGCGCGTGGGTGATACCTCTGGTGTCACAAACGTTCAAAGGTTGTGTTAACCACTTACCATCAGGTAGTTCGTAAGCTTGTCTGTCACCGTAGTGGTATAAGAACTTCGATGTCGCTAATTTGGGTGTGGAGGTCCGATGGCAGTCGCTTCACGTTAAAAAATAGTGAAGTTCAGCTGCATTGCAGTTGGCCTAAAAACTCGAGCTCAACTGAGTTGGGAAGGAGCTCAGAGGAAGAAGAGGAAATACCCAGTGTCTTTTGGTAAATAAAACAATGTATTTACATAGTTAATAAGGTTTTTATTTCAATTATTAAAACAGTGTAGGTAAGTATTTAAATCTATAAATTATTTTATGTACAATCATAATATAATAAAATATTACTTATCTATATTTACTTATAACTAAACAATTGTTGTTATCTATATATATAAAAATCAATGCCACTTTTCGTTGTAATTTTATAACTCAAGAACGGGCTCACCTATCCAAACCAAATGTTTAGGCTTTGTTCGGACTATTTAGTAGATGGTTTATGCGAAGTTTGCACAAAATCGGTCGAGCGGTTCTTTACTTATCACGCAAACGAAGTTGCGCGGGTCAGCTAGTACTTTATAAAGTTATGTTCGTACCTATCTACTATAATTATTTTTAAATACAGTCTATAAAATAGATGAATGACCCCATGCTAGTGTTGATATGTTATTTGTAGATATTAAACGTTTGTCATCGTTACTCGACAATGCAATTTTATTGACCGATTGAGTAAATATTTCGTGTTTAATCGATTTAAACAAGATATTTTTTCTACGTATAATTTCATTAGTAAATAGAACATTTTCATAATCTATGAAGTCTAAATCTCTAACTACGCATGCTTTTACTCCTTTTGCTTTTTTTACGGTTTTATTTAACGTTTTAAAAGAGTAAAGTTTTGATCTCAAACCAACAAAGTTTAAAATAAATTGTCCTCCCATTTCATCTTTGAACAGTCCAGGAACTTTTTTATTTTTTAAAGGTATATTAAAAACATTTTCCTCATCATAGTTACTGCTATCAAAATATTGTAAAAAGTTATACCTTAAGTCGTGATAAAAATCATAAGTACTTATTTTGTAAACAAAAGAATCAGTATCTGTATAACACAACTGCACTCGATCTTTATAAAAAGGTTTAATTACATTATAATGAAAGTGATACATGTGTGTTTTGGAAAGTTCTAACACAGTAAATCCAATATAAATAGGTTTATCTAAAATAATTTGATGAGGTTTCATTTGTATTGCAACTAAATTTTTTGAGAGAATAGATGCACTGTGAAAGTATGGATTTGCAACCAATCTCTCAGCACATAAGGATTTTTTGGTTCGATTCATTTTATCACTCCATTGATTCACTAAATGAACGATTACCCTGTTCTCGGTATTTTCTAACGTCGTGAACATCAGAATGACGGGTGTACCTCAATAAACAGAGATTCCATACACATGAAAGTAATGTTCTAGCAATGTGAGGAATGTGCGTAAAGTTTGAAGCAATGTGCTTTTAAAAAACCAGAGTTATTTCAGAAATTTAGTGAGCCGCCAACCTGATATCAGAATGACGGGTGTATTTTTATTACGAGAAAATTGCTTACTACCTAAAGATGAAAACCTTACCGTAGCAATGATCCGGCAATGTGCTCTCGAACGTACCAAAGCAGAATCAGATGCGGTGAAAGTTTTAAAAGTAATTTTGAAAATAAAATTTTAACGCCTGCAGATTTTATACAGGCAATCCGACGAATAGTGTAAAGTAACATTTAAACTATAAGTGTTTCATGTCATCATTAGTGTAGTCAAACATCAAAACCCGGTACGTCCACTCTGATACGTTTTAGCTATACTTTTTTTAAATTATAAGTTTGTATTATCGAACAATCACTCAAGTAGGGGGTTGCGTAAGTTTATTAAAGTAGTAAAAAACATCTTATAAATAAACGGTAGGCTAGAAAATCAGTTTCTAATAGGACATGGTCACATGGTCTTGGATGTACACTGGCTAAATGTACTGGAGTTTGAAAAAAGAACCATTTGGACTTGCCGGTATTTGAAAAATATCGAATGGATTTACCTGGTTTTGCTAAAACCCAAAATTAAGGGACGTACTTAGGGTTCATGAAACGAAAAAAATAACAAAGAGCAGTTATTTTATATTAAAATAAAAAAAGATTTTGTATAATTTAACAGCAGCATAAATTATTTTTTCGCTGCTGTAAAATTACACTAAATCGAATACTTCCTCCATTGCATAATATGCCATGGAGGAAGTATTCGATTTAGTGGAGACAGAAGGAGAAGACGTCTTCTCCTTCTGTCTCTTCCATCGGTTCAATATTATTTACACGTTTTCTTTAGAATACTGGTTGGCAACTTAGCAGTGTGCTAAAATAATTAATTATTATTATTATTAATATTTCAGGATTTTTCAAAGTTCTACCTCATACAACCATCTATATCCAGTCCAAACCCTTAGATCTAGAAACTTAAATACTTTAGGATTGTTGGAAATTTTACCATTAAAGTGATAAAATAAGGTATAAAAAGTTGTATGGAAATTCGTCATCTTCAAAGTTAGCATCATGAAATTAGGTAAGTATACCGTTTTCTGGTTAAAAAATAATAGATAAGGATAATTTTGGATTTGCAAAATTTTACCAATAAGGAGGAAAACTAGTGGTAGTAGGTTCGTATGTAAATTTCTTAGTTTTCGATGGAAATTACTTTAAAATTCGTACACCTGCTATACATATAATAAAATGATAGAAAAGTCAAAACTGTACATTGGGAATATTAAAAATAAATACTCGCTGGGTGTTCAACAGAAGATACCGAATCTGAAAATATAGTTAATTTTTTTTTGTCCGTTTATCTGATAAAAAAGAAATTAACATTAATATAATTATTCAAATAAATATAGTTAAAAAAAATTTTGTCTGTTTATCTGTTTGTCTGTTTGCTTTGCTTTGTCCAAAAGGATCTCGAAAAGTACTCAATAGATTTGTTTCAAATTTTGCATAAATATTAACTAGGAGTAGGGTCTTCAAATAGGCTATATAGTATCCACTCTACATAACCCAGGGGCTAAGCAGACAGCAATCAAATTGGCATTATAACATAATTTTCACACGTCACGGGCAACAGCTAGTGTATAGATAAATGTGTAGTCAAATATCAAAGCCAGCTACAAAATATCTCAACACCCCTACTCGAAACTAAACTATGAATGGCGCCAAATTCGAAAATTTTAATACCAACGTTCCATTTTTTTTAAATGAGGTAAATCACTGAAATCACAACAAAAATAACGGCCAAACAGATGGTTTCTTTCATATCCCAGTAGTATTTTTAAATTTAAGATGGTGTTTGTCCAGTCGAAATCTAAATAATTACGTGCAAAATTTAATCTCGCAGTTTTGTGTGCATTCGTTAAATGAGCTTTTTAGCATGATGTCTGTAATGCAGCCCAGTGTGGTGCAAATTATTTCTAATTGTTTTTAGACAAACGTCGTAACGTGCTGCAAAATAGCGGGTACGAGTAAAAGGATGTTCTTCGTAATGGTATTGCATTTACGTTCTCTGTTGGTGTGTGATTCGACGAACCCCATGATTATGTCGTCGTCGGTCTTCATGGTACCTCTTCAGCGTGCCGTCTGATCCAGGTTCTGACCGTGTTACGACTTATATTTAACTCACGTGATATTTCTCTAACGCCGTAACCTTGCTCACTAAGCACTACAATCCGAGCTCTTTGTTCTACCAAATTGGCCATTATACGATTCGTTTATAGATACAAATATAAATATTCTTAGATTTTTATTTTAATATTTTCAGACCGACTACTACTTGAAATCAACACATAATGTCATTTCGTTTTAAAAATTATAATTTTTTTTTCCGCAATGAAAAGAGTTTGGATTTTAAACGATTATATTATTTGAAATTCAAATAAGACTGCTTTATCAAAAATGTATCTTGTTAAGTGATAACAAACCTTAAAATTGCATAGACATCTAACCCGACTTAGACTTGACGGTATTTTAAAAATATACCATGGACTTATCTGGTTTTGCGAAAACCCAAAATTAAGGGATGTACTATCGGTCTAATTGAATCATGACCCACTTTGCCAATTATTCCTTTGTAATCGTAAATGTAGTTAGGTTTTCTTCGCTTTTTGCTCATAGTACGTTTTAGATATAAACAAAAACGCGTCATTACACGCGTTTTCGTGCGAAGCGAAGAAAACCTAACTACATTTACGATTACAAAGGAATAATTGGCAAAGTGGGTCATGATTCAATTAGACCGATAGTACATCCCTTAATTTTGGGTTTTCGCAAAACCAGGTAAGTCCATTGTATATTTTTAAAATACCGGCAAGTCTAAAGGTTTTATTTTTCAAACTGCGGTACATTTAGTCAGTGTACATCAAAGATCATGTGACCATGTCTATATTAGAAACTGATTTTCTAGCCTAACCGTTTATTTATATGATATTTTTTTTACTAGTTTTATATACACAAACCCCTATTTGAGTGATTGTTCAAAAATATAAACATATTTTTTTAAAAGTATTGCAAAAAAGTATTTCTTTCATTTCCCACTTTTCACTTACGAGTGGACGTACCTGGTTTTGATACGAGTATTTGACTACACATGATGACTTGACACATTTGTAGTTTAAATGTTACTTTACACTATTCGTCGGATTGCCTGCATAAAATCTGCAGGCGTTAAAAATTTATTTCCAAAATTACATTTAAACCTTTCACCGCATCAGATTCTGCTTTGGTACGTTCGAGAGCACATTGCCGGATCATTGCTACGGTAAGGTTTTTATCTTTAGGTAGTAAGCAATTTGCTCGTAATAAAAATACACCCGTCATTCTGATATCAGGTTGGCGGCTCACTAACTTTCTGAAATAACTCTGGTTTTTTAAAAGCACATTGCTTCAAACTTTACGCACATTCCTCACATTGCTAGAACATTACATGGGGGGGAAGTAGTGTGCCTTCACGAAGAGCGTTACCTGTGCTCGGGCCCTCCCCGTAAGTAGCGGCGAAAGCGAAAACGCGAAACAAAACACTACCGATGAGTGCCGACAGGGCTAGGGCGTCCCCCCAAGGCGACGCGTACCGGTATGCCCCCGTCGGTACGACTGCATGCGCACGCGGCGAAGGGGGCCGCCACCCTTCACGCAGCGCCAACTCTGGCGGGATGCGAGGAGCCGAGTGCCGGATAGGCACGTGGAATGTGCGTGGTGGTATGGAAGGTAAGATGAATGAATTGATGGATGTAATGAAAGAGCGATGCCTGGATGTATTGTGTGTCACAGAGACTAAGCGGAAGGGGAGCGGCATCGACGATCTTCCTGGCGGAATAATTGCTTTGTGGTCCGGAGTGAACCAAGAGGAACATGCCAGTAAGGGAGTGGGTGTCTTGCTCTCCTCCCGTTTGGCCTCTGGAGTGAAAGATTATGGATTGGTAGGCCCAAGACTCCTGTGGGTACGTATAAAACTGGGGATCACGAGAGTTTTTTTGGTCGCAGCCTATGCTCCCGTCAGCTCGGCTAATCCCCAAGTGCTCGCGGAGTTCTGGGAATCCGTTAGGGACGTCCTCGATTTGGCTGACGGGAATGAAAAGTTGATCATGTGTGGTGATTTGAATGGATGGGTGGGGACCAAGCGAGATGGCTTCGATGCTGTCCTTGGTCCGTATGGAGATAAGAGAGCGAATGATGCTGGTAAGTCAATCTTAGACGTATGCTTGGAACGAGACCTCCTTGTGGCGAACAGTTTATTCCGTCACAAAGATATCCACACGTATACATGGAGACGGAAGGAAGAAAAAAGTGTGATTGATCTGATTTTGATAGACAATCGTCTTCGACAGGCTATAAGGGATACAAGAGCCTACAGAGGCCCCACTCTTGAAACTGATCACTACCTGGTGGTAAGCCGGTTTGTTGGTCTTTTCAAGAAGTGGAGGCACTGGCGAGTGCGTGTCCCTTTCGGAGACTATGAAAGGATAAAGAGTGAAAAACTGGAAGATGAAAGCGTAAGGAGTATGTATGTTGGCTTAGTCAGCGAAAGGCTTGCAAACGCGAGCCTTTCCGACTTAGATGTGGATGAATGCTGGAATATTATGAAAGAAAGTATAGTGGATAGTGCAAAAGAAGCATGTGGGAGTGCAAAGAGACATGAACATTCGAAAGGTGATGCCTGGTGGGATGCAGAAGTTCAATCCTGCGTAGCAAGAAAGAAGAAAGCGTGGTTGGATTATGTCTCATCTTTGCAACTGAATGACAGTATGAAAGACACGAAGAAAGAAATTTACCGCCTCTGCAAGAATGAAGCCAAAGCTTTAGTGAAAGAGAAGCGTGAAAGAATAAATATGATTGCGGAAGAGAAGTTGACGAGGAACTTCGAGACGAATACCAAACTCTTTTGGAGGGAGGTCAAGAAGTCTCGGAGCTGTTCGTCAGTTTCCAGAATGGATAAGATAAAGAGTAAAGCTGGGGACATTCTTGCGGACCCCTTAGAGGTGTTAGAGCGGTGGAATGAGTACTTTGGAGAAATGTATGAATATCTCCCGGATGCGGGCACTGCGAGGGAGGCGATGACTGATCTTGCGGTGCAAGCATCAAGCGGAGATATTACTTTGGAAGAGATTGAATGGTCGATACGAAGCTTGAAAAATGGAAAGTCTGCGGGAATTGATAGGATATCTGCTGAAATGATCAAATTAGGTGGTCCTTGCGTCCGGGACGCCTTCTGGTCACTGAGCAATCTATGCTGGAAGACTGGAAGGGTCCCAATGGACTGGAGGCGTGCTATCGTCGTGCCCTTGTATAAAGGCAAGGGCTCACGTATGGAGTGCGCCAACTATAGGGCCATCAGTTTGATCAGTATAGCAGCTAAAGTGTATGGCAAAATTATTGAAAGGAGAATGAGGGTGGAATCTGACGGATTACTGTGGGAGGCGCAGGGTGGTTTCCGAAATGGAAGGGGATGTATGGACCAAGTTTTCTCGCTCCGCAACATTGTAGAGAAGCAGCTGGCTGTAGGCCGGAAGGTTTTCTGCGGTTTTGTGGACATGGAGAAAGCATTTGACAGAGTTGTACGGAAGGACCTCTGGGATATATTGCCAGGATACGGGATTGATGGTACGCTGCTTCGTGCTGTGCAGTCTACATATGTGGGATGTACGGCATGTGTGCGGGTGGGCGGCAGCCTGTCTCCCTGGTTTGACGTCAACATTGGCGTCAGACAGGGTTGCGTGCTGTCGGCTCTGCTGTTTGTCCTGTACCTGGACGATTGTCTTAAGAGAGTAAGATCGATGAATGTTGGATTGCGAATGGGTGACTTACTTGTGAACTGTTTGCTGTATGCAGATGATGCCGTGCTCATAGCCGAATCGCCATCAGAACTACAGTCACTAGTCACAACGATGAAAGATGATTGTCTAATGAGAGGCTTACATTTGAACGCGACTAAAACGAAAGTGATGGTATTCGAAAGAGAAGAGGACAGAACGAATGCCAGGATAACTGTAAATGATGTAGTGCTGGAACAGGTGGATGAGTTTGTATATCTTGGATGTGCATTTAGCAGGGATGGACGGTACACCGCTGATGTAGAAAAGAGGGTAACTGCGGGAAATAGTGTGAATGGAGCGTTAGGCAAACTTTTAGGTACCAAGGCCTTAAGTAAAAAGGCCCAGCTCGCAGTACACAATGCGGTGCTGATACCTACGCTAACGTATGGAAGCGAGAGTTGGGTATGGCAGGAAACGCATGAAAGTAGAATAAACGCGGTCGAGATGCGCGCGCTACGCAAAATCTGCGGAGTAACGCTCGCAGATCGCGTTCGGAATGAAGATGTAAGAAAGAGAGTTGGTCTGAAAGAGAGTGTCGGTGTTAAAGTAAGGAAGGGCATGCTACGATGGTTCGGGCATGTGGAACGAATGGGAGATGAACGAATGACAAAACAGATATACAACGCGAAAGTGGATGGACGTAGGAGTCGGGGAAGGCCACGACACACCTACCACGACCAAATTAATCATGTGTTAGTGGAGGGTGGTGTCAAGAGTAGGGATTGCAATCCGGTGGCATTTTGAATCCGGCCGGATTCGTACCGGATTTCACAAATCCGGCCGGATCCGGTCGGACCCGGCCGGATTGGTTTAACCAGGATTTCCTGTATTTATTCCAACATGAACTGTTTGAATAAGAAGCTGAAGTGTACAATCAAAACGAGACGATTTAACCTTATAGAAAAGAAAAAACAATTATTAAAAAAAAGCTGCAAATTTTCATTTTCCGAGACTAAAACTCAAATCTTAAACTTAAAGGTAATAGTCCATGCAGTTAATAAATCAGTTGTAGAGTGCGTGAGCGGGAACCTAAACTGTTTCTTGTTCTTTGCCTAAGCAGTAAAGTAACTTATTCAGGGTGCTGTGAAGAAAACATACTACAATAAATAAATAAATAAATATTCACGGACATTTCACACAACGCTATCTGATCCCAAAGTAAGCTAGGAATAACCTGCTTGTGTTTTGGGTATCAGACCGCGGATATGAATACTTATATACTTTTAAATAATTATACATAGAAACACCCAGACTATTGAGACAAACATTTATGGGTCACACAAATATTAGTCTCCGGTGGGAATCGAACCCACGACCTCCAGCGCCGCAGGCGGTATCACTACCGGCTGCGCCACAGAGGCAGTCAAAAGTCCCAACATCTAGGAGGCGAGGCAGAGAAAGAGGGCGGGTGTGACAAAGATCTCAATTTTAAGTTTTTCAAAACTATTCCAAAATCAGTGCGTCTTTCGTAGCAAAGCTTATAAAATAATCTACACCTCTGGTTCTAAACACTTTTCCATTATTCCAATGATTTTGGACTACACGGTTCAGAAATATAGAAAATGAAGTTATTCCGCGTGATCGTCGCCGTCGTTGACGAACGACCATCACGTGGAATAACTTTACGTCGTCGTCGACGACTACCTCATATTGAGAAAACTTTCATCCATGTAAGCAAAAATTTCTTTTACTTGTTTTTAAAACAATGATAGTTCTAGGAATCTCAGCTTTCTGGAGTTTTGGTAAGTGACAGGGTTCAGAAATAAGTAATACCAATATCTGTCATATTTTGCTCCGTCAGCAACCATGATCGTTATGAGGGACAAACTATTAAAAATTTCTCACCCTAGGCTTTATTTTTCAAAGAACATTCCTCCCTGACACTATATACTATACTAGCCGACCCGCGCAACTTCGTTTGCGTGATAAATGAAGAACCGCTCGACCGATTTTGTGCAAACTTCACATAAACCATCCACTAAGTAGTCCGATCAAAGCCTAAACATTTGGTTTGGATAGGTGAGTTCTTGAGTTATAAAATTACAACGAAAAGTGGCATTGATTTTTATATATATAGATTTAAAGTGAAAACCAAACGTACAATCTTTCTTTTTTCAGAGGCTTTTTTAAACCGATACGTTGAACTACTTTCATTTCTACATTTTGGATATGTGTAGTTAAAAAACTGTTAAAAATGTGGAAAAATGACACGACTCAAAGCTATGTGAATTTCACTTTCATTTCACTTTACTTGTTCTTGGGATATTGGCGAGCCCTCCGGCTCATCTCCTAGATTTCGGGACTTTTAGTATGTTTTTTGTTTGTATCCTGTAAGTTTCACCCTGAAGAAGGCATTCAAATGACTGACGTGCAGTACAAGCTCCTTGCGCTTGACCTACATTTGGCTACAGCACGGTTATTTTGCCAAAATATTCAAACACCGGGTCCGGAATCCGGATCCGGTGTATTGGCACCGGATCCGGTAGACGAATATTGGTGCCGGATCCGCCGGATTACCGGATCCGGTTTTCCGGATTGCAATCCCTAGTCAAGAGCCGTAGGAACCGACGTGCATGCATGAAAAGAAAAATGAAAGTTGAAGAGGCGAGTGAGGTGTGTATGGACCGTGCCGTGTGGCGCTCGGTTCTTTCTGCCTACCCCGCAAGGGATTTGGCGTGAAGATAGTATAGTATAGTATAGTATTACTTTCATGTGTATGGAATCTCTGTTTATTGAGGTACACCCGTCATTCTGATGTTCACAACGTCGTGAATGTGATGTTCGAATGAACTTTTTGCTTTTTGACGTAATCGAGTATTTAAATCAATGTACTGTTTTAAGTATGGACTTTGTCGGAAAGTTATGACTCTATGAATTTTACGTAATATTAATCCGTGTTCTAAACATTTCTTTAAATGAACGTAATGTATAACATACTTATATTTGTTATATAAATTAGTCATCAATTTCTTGGTTTTACCGCCAGGTGCCATACACTTTTCAGGACAAAACGGTAAATCGTTATGGTAAACGTGTAAATGTTTGGGATAGAAAATATCAACTTCTAATCTGAAACCCCACTCAGCGTCATTTTCAATATTTTCAAACTGTATATTATTTATTTCATTTTCGGTAAGAAATCTAAAACTTGAATATGGTAAATACTGACACATGCTAAACCCATAAAGATTGTTACAGTCTAGATACACAATATAATTCGATGGTTCTAACGCATTATAATCTAACAAGTACTTATGATTAGCCTTAGCATATCGATAAGAACACATGCACAATCCTCCTCGTATACCGTTTTGAATCATTCTTACTATAGCCAAATCCGACACTAGATCTAACTGAACGCCTGTCATAAGTAACATAGCATCAAATGACAAACTGGGTGCAGTTATGTAAAAGGCAGGATCAAGCTTGTAATGCTGTTTACATATCTTTCGAAATTTTTGAAATATATCTGTCAGTAAAAGTACGTCAGTCTTTAAGTATAAATCAGTATATTCACCCATATTATTTATGTTAAACTCTTTCCAAATAGTTTGAGCGTGAATATAATCTTCCTCACTAATATCTTCGCTAGTCAAAGAGTTATAAAAATAAGATTTTGATGGTAGCAATGTTTGTTCATAGCATGACCAATCTGACATGTAGTCATAGGGGTAAATACCCTTACGTGTCAATAATTTAAATTGCTTTTTATCAGGAAAGTGAAACAAAAGATTATCAAAATCTTCTAACTCTAATGTTTTTGCGAGCTTGTCTAAACTGGTACCTAAAAAATTATATGAATCTAAAAATCTTATTTGTACATAGTCCTCATTACCTATAGGAACGAACTTTGTAAACGTTGTGTATTTTTCCTTGGTCTTTGGTATTATTTTAATTTGACCAGGAAGTTCGCCTAATTGTTTTATAAATAAATGACAATCATATCCAGATAAGTTATGGAAAAAAATTGGAACAAATTTCGGTACTTTATGTAGAAGATTACATTGTCGATGTGCTGCACCGCGATATTGACCTGTAAGATGACAATGGTCTCTAACCTTATCACTAATCAATAAATTTCCACATATATGACATAAAACACTGTTTTTAAAATCACATGCATCTTTATCGGTGAATATCATAGGTTCATTTTTGGTTAGAATTGTATGTATTGCTTTTACATCTCTAATTAAAAAATCTATAAATTTTGAAACACAATCTTTACCGCGATAGTTTCTGTACCTAGCAACAGTATTATGTACCGATGACACAATATTATATGCGAAGGCAGCCGGCTCATGTTGCTGCGAATATGACGTATTAGAGGTGTTGAATTCAGTAACGGAAATTGGTTTTAACAATGTTTCGAAATCGGCGTATATTACGAAAGGAATGTCTTGTTTCCTATTATAATTTTTAAATTTTAAGACAGGTCCTTGTTCTGGCAATACTGTTACGACTCCACCACACAAATGTGAATCGACTTGACTTGATGAAGGAAAAAATAGCAAACATGTTTCACAAAAATAAAGTTTACCATGATGCTTAGTCATTTGACTTCTAACTAGACGAGGTAAATCTTTGATTAGACAATAATGAGAAGATGTGTTATTTTCTAAAAGTAATAAATGAATACTCCTAGCTTTATTATCATTAACTGATGTATACAGAGGTCCGATGATTATCTTATCATTTTGTAATCCGTACACAAAAATATTTAAATGAGGATTATTTTTCTCAAACACGCTTATATCCGAAAATGTAATTGGGAATGACAAATCGTTAATATTCAAAACTTGTTGAAAATGTGGATAAGACTGAACCCTGTTAGGGTGTTTATTTGTCGGATATAAGGCTGCCACAATACACCATAGAAAACAATACTTATCAGTATTTTTAATATTCACACATGCTTTTTTATTTTTTATAAATTTCGGCAAAGGTATAAACTTGGATCCGCGAAGAGGTTGATATTTATTAATGTTAATTTCTAGATGTGAATTACGAAAAAAGGTCCATCCACTATCTCTCTCTTGAAACTCACTAATTTTCTTTAACAGTAGCTCTATTATAGATTTATATACTGAATCAAAGTTATAACTATAATTAATTATAACATTTTTTGTAGAAAATGATTTCATTTCTTGAAGGTCATTTTTGAACATAAGAAAAAGTGAAAAAAGTTCAAAATTTATCTTAACAGATGTATGTTTTTGCAATGATTGATCTATTAAATTTTTAACTCGATCATTAATATTGGTGAGAAAAATCTCTGGGAAAGCTTTTATTTCTTCATTCGAAGCCAAAATTTTGTAACTTGCGATACGATTTTTAAACGAAGAACTAATAAATTCAACATTGTTATAAAGTAGAGTTGAACTATTCGTTTTATGAGCATTACTATGTAAATGACCAGACCACCTACGATTATCTACAAATATTTTACAAACCGAGCAGTGAGGCATAATTAAATATTTGAATTTGACTATGCTACGAATTAGATAATTAAGTATACGGGGAGAGTACTTGACAGATAATTAAATATTTCTTACAAATTACTTACAATTGTATGAGTAAATACTAATATACTAGTAACACTATCAGGAATGTGATGTCCACGTTTCTTCGTTGAGTAATTCTTTGTCTTCAAAGTATGCTTAAAATTGTCTGAAATTAAAATATATTTCAAATTAGGTTTAAAATATAAAAAAATAATAATTAATGTAGGATTGTATATCGGATACATGATCTTCAATTTTCGGTATAGTTATAAAAACGTCTTATGTTATCTATCAATAAATAGTAAGTTTAGTCCCTCAACAGTGTTTTCAGTTCGAATAGGAGTGACACAACAATCTCGATACTTAGACAACATCGTTACGTTAGCTATTGTCGATAGTCATAAGTATGTTGCAAACTGCATAGAGTTATTTCTCGAAATAAAGGATAAATATTCAAAAACATTACTTACATTATGGTGATTAAATAGGTCCTCATAGTTCTCTCTGCAAAGCTTTTTGTAAAGCAGAATGTATTATTAGTCCATTACTAATTATTACAAATGTGATCTGAAAAGGAAAGAAAAGAAACATATTATATAAGTATAACTAAGAAAGAATTACGTACTTCCATACAGTGATTTAATATATTATTTTATTAATTGAAAATATACCTTATGTTATTGGAGATATGCATTGACTTCATTCTAACTTATAACGTCTCCAATGAACGTTAATTAAATACACTCTCCCAATATGGTTTTTCTTCAGACCTACTTCAATAACGTTTTGTTGTGATGCCTGAAAAATAATAAAGTATGTTTTTAACATAATCAAAATTAAGTTTAAACAATATTTAGATTTTAATAAAGGATACTTTAAAATATAAATAAAATAAGTAATATTTACCTTGTAATTTATAGATTGGTTTAAAAAAAAATATATCATTAAAAATATTCAATAACAACACGTAGACTTTTAATTATTACCTATTTTTAGTAAAAAAAATCAACAAAATCCGCGTGTTGTTACAACAATAGTTTTATCAAAACAAAAGTTTCACATGACATTCACTCCATTTCCTAATTTCAAGTAGGGCTGGCAAACATCATATTATTGTGTTTCATAGTATTAAATACGCTTCGTTATCGCATATTTTCTTGTTACAATTATTACAATTATTAATTAATATTATTTTTCGTAATCCAATTAAAAGTAACTATAAGTTCATACGAGTATTCTATTATTTTTTTTCACAGTAAACGATTAACTAGGCTTTATGAAATACCAGCGTTCGCCTTCGCATGAGTGCAATGTTAATATACATATTATAAACCTTCCTTTCAATCACTCTATCAGATCTGTAGGGATTTGTGGATAAAGAAAGCGATTTTGAGCTTTATATGACTAGCTTCCGCCCCTCTCGACTTCATATGCGCGATGTTTGCGTCACGTTCTATTGATCGTAGCGTGATAATATACATATAGCCTATATGTTGCTTGGATATATGATCTATACCAACACATTTTTTCAATTCGAATCAGTTCTGAGATTAGTGCGTTCAACCAACTAAACAAACAAACTCTTCAGCTTTATATTATTACTATAGATATACAAGTTTGAGACTTAATATTAATATTCTTTACAAAAATATCTTTTGTTTATTAAAGGATGACTGTTGAAATGGATTATTAAAGAAACGCTTGCCAACCCTAAGTTTTTGTTATGTTAGAATTTCAACATGACTAGATGTTTTGCGATAAAATTATAATTTCATATGCGAGTATCAAATTAAATTGCTAAATTATCATTTTCCAAAACACATTTTAACTAATCAACAATATCGTTTAAGGATGCCCTAATTATGTGTTTGAGTTACGTAACCCTCTTTGGTGAATCAAGTTTGTTTAAAAATTGTATTGAATGATTTATAATATTTTTGACACCCCTAAAATTTCAATGCGTTGACAAATAACAATTTTATTGAAATGCATATTTTTGTATTTTAGGCGTAATTTATGTACATTTATTTGTAATACAGACCTTATTTTATGATGTTTAGTGTTATAATTACATTGATTTGGAAGTTATATATTTTTAGCATATAAAAACACGTATTTTATAAAGATAATCTCACATTCTAACATCAACCTGCAAGTAGTAAAATACTCTTCAAGAAGTCTTCAAGGTTCAAGAATCCATTGCTGTATTGATTCACCAACAGAACCCTATTGTAGTAAAAGTAGTGCTCTTCAATCTTTGGGTGAACTACATACGCAAAATTAAAAATGTAAGTATTTAAACTTTATCAATTTAAACTAATTACATGCTGCTATGTTTTTTTTTTTTTGTAAACCGGCACTGCAGTTAGCAACTTTAACTGTGGTGGGTGCTCAGATTGATGACTGATTTTGAATTAATGTTTTCAGGTCTGATTTCGAGTATGACTACCATCAACCAGCTGTCGAACCGAAAGCAAAAACTAATCGCAAGACCTCTGTAGAGAAGACTAGGAAACGAAAATCATCATCATCATCAACAACTACGGGTTTTACTGCAAAGAGGTATGTAAATAAAATAAATCAAGTATTTTGTAGTTTTACTTTGTACTACATAAAATTAGTTAAAAGTAAAAGTTTTTAACTAACTTTATATAGTTATTTACATATTTTATGGGTGAGTTTAATGTTTGTTACGTATCAGAAATTTCGTTATGTACAGACAGCCTCAGAAGTAAGTAGCTTAACACATTTCAAACTTACGAAATAGATTCATGAATGAAAACTTACCCGTAGTTCTTGTTAATGTTGTTCTACTAGTAAATAAAGTATGTATTTATAAAATGTTAGTTTCAATCAAGTTTAAGTTTTCATTTATAAAACTATTTCGTAAAATTTAAATGTGTTAATCTACTTCTGAGGCTGACTGTACCTATTGCAGACATATTAGGAACGAGTATTTCAGTTACGTAAGAGTAAGTCATTTAGGTAATTTTGTTTAATCAACTTCAATCATTATTTTATCTAGTTTTAAGCATCATACGAAAGTTTAACTTTTTCACAAATAAAAACTAAAAATGTATGTTCAATTCAATCTACCTATATCTTCACGAAACAGTTCAGACCTATAGCACAATAGTTTGTTGATCGAACCGCTTAACTAGTAATCGATACCTCAATCAATTTTGATTATTTTAATTTTTTTCTCAGGGACTGATATGAGCATTCACTCATCGTTGTGAATATTGACTCGTTATAGACAAACACCGATGGGTATAATTTTTACTAAATGTTTATTGTTTCTTTGTTGCAGTAAAAAAGCGAATGTCGATGTATTCGGCATCAGCCATCATCACGACTCTAGAGCAAGAGACAATGAAAGCTCAAAATCCTGTCTAACATCATATTTCGTAAACCGAGTGGGCAATGGCAATGAACGACGAACATCGAATACAGAAGGCGAGTACTACATTGACTGCAAGGTGTACAAGACCGATGATGCGCGCCTCACTGACGCATCGGATTTATGGAAAAAGGCGCTTGTTCGCGTCAAGTATCACACTGACAGAGATTCTCCTCAGTGGCGTAAACTCCATGACTTCATCCTATCGTCTGATTCGTTGTTCCCAGACCCACCAACATTTTATGAGAAATGAATTAAAGTAAATATTTATGTGTATAATAACTCATTTATGTATGATAATTTGATGAAATAAATGAACAGTAAGTACTGATGTTTG
This sequence comes from Miltochrista miniata, assembly GCA_933228765.1. NCBI lineage: Eukaryota > Metazoa > Arthropoda > Insecta > Lepidoptera > Erebidae > Miltochrista > Miltochrista miniata. Next base: position 349,101 of record OW121776.1, read on the forward strand.
GTGTGTTTTAATTATTTTTGTAATACGATGAATCTTATTGAACTTAGGCATACCTAACCATCAATAGTTTGATCGGAATGATAACGATCACAGAGTATGTTACGATGTTATGAAGTCCTATAGACGTGTTCAAAACGTTGCTCACTCGAATGTGTTAAATCGATTTTACGTTATTGAGTATTTTGAGCCACTTCGTTCGGGAGCGAAAACTTTTTTCGCCGAGCGACTGAACGATGTTATAAAGTCGTATAGACGTGTTCAAACGTTGCTCACTCGAATGTGTTAAATTGATTTTACGTTATTCGTTGCTTGCAATGGGTTAAATCGATTTTACGTTATTGGGCATTCTGAGCCACTTCGTTCAGGAGCGAGAGCGAAAAACTTTTTTTCGACGAGCGACTGAGCCAAGTGGCCTAGAATGCCCAATAAACACCTACTATCGTTTACATAACTCTGATCTATCAAAGCTAACGCAGTGATCGTTTACATAACTCTGAGCTATCGGAGCTAACGCAGTGATCGTTTACATAACTCTGATTTATCGGAGCTAACGCAGTGATCGTTTACATAACTCTGAGCTATCGGAGCTAACGCAGTGATCGTTGACATAACTTTGGTCTATCGGAGCTAACGCAGTGATCGTTTACATAACTCTGAGCTATCAGGGTTAACACAGAGATCATTTACATAACTCTGATCTATCGGAGCTAACGCAGTGATCGTTTACATAACTCTGAGCTATCGGAGCTAACGCAGTGATCGTTTACATAACTCTGAGCTATCAGGGTTAACACAGAGATCATTTACATAACTCTGATCTATCGGAGCTAACGCAGTGATCGTTTACATAACTCTGAGCTATCGGAGCTAACGCAGTGATCGTTTACATAACTCTGATTTATCGGAGCTAACGCAGTGATCGTTTACATAACTCTGAGCTATCAGGGCTAACGCAGTGATCGTTTACATAACTCTGATCTATCGGAGCTAACGCAGTGATCGTTTACATAACTCTGAGCTATCAGGGTTAACACAGAGATCATTTACATAACTCTGATCTATCGGAGCTAACGCAGTGATCGTTTACATAACTCTGAGCTATCGGAGCTAACGCAGTGATCGTTTACATAACTCTGATCTATCGGAGCTAACGCAGTGATCGTTTTTATAACTCTGAGCTATCGGAGCTAACGCAGTGATCGTTTACATAACTCTGAGCTATCGGAGCTAACGCAGTGATCGTTTACATAACTCTGAGCTATCGGAGCTAACGCAGTGATCGTTTACATAACTCTGATCTATCGGAGCTAACGCAGTGATCGTTTACATAACTGTGAGCTATCGGAGCTAACGCAGTGATCGTTTACATAACTCTGAGCTATCAGGGTTAACACAGAGATCATTTACATAACTCTGATCAATCGGAGCTAACGCAGTGATCGTTTACATAACTCTGAGCTATCGGAGCTAACGCAGTGATCGTTTACATAACTCTGAGCTATCGGAGCTAACGCAGTGATCGTTTACATAACTCTGAGCTATCAGGGTTAACACAGAGATCATTTACATAACTCTGATCTATCGGAGCTAACGCAGTCTCAGACTCTCGAGACAGGGCATGGCGCAGACTGTCAGCTGTCAAACGCGCTTCACGGTCTGTGAAAGTCTCAGAAGCTCGAGACTCAGCATGACGCTGACTATCTGCAGTTAAGCGCTCCTGATACTGAGTATAGGTCTCAGACTCTCCAGACATTATGCCATCTAGAAAAAGACCTAATCTTTCTCGCTCCACGAGAAATGCCAAAAAACTGAGACTGAGAGTTTAACAAGAAACCGAGTTAGAACGTAGTGCTCGACAGGCAAGTGATCGTCAACGTTATGCTGAATCTAGCTCTTCGGAAGGTTCAGCTCAACGGGATTTCCGTTTAGCATCCTTGCGTGCAGCTTCATCCGAATATCGTAGCAATGAACTAATGAGTCTACTTTACGACGGTCAATCCGTCTAACTACTGACACCCAGAGGCATACCCAGTCGCGAATTACCGAGACTTACACTCATCGTGAGGACGCTTGATTTTAGATAGTCAGCGCCATGCTGAGTCTCGCGCTTCTGAGACCTATACAGAGCGTGAAGCGCGTTTGACGGCTGACAGTCTGAGACATGCCCTGTCTCGAGAGTCTGAGACCTATACTCAGTATCAGGAGCGCTTAACTGCAGATAGTCAGCGTCATGCTGAGTCTCGAGCTTCTGAGACTTTCACAGAGCGTGAAGCGCGTTTGACAGCTGACAGTCTGCGCCATACCCTGTCACGAGAGTCTGAGACTGATACTCAATATCAGGAGCGCTTAACTGCAGATAGTCAGCGTCATGCTGAATCTCGCGCCTCTGAGACAGATACACAGCGTGAATTGCGGCTGAGTTCAGTTAGGGCTGCCTATGAACGCCGCCATCAACACCACGCCATTGCCCTGTCATCGGAAAGAATTAGAATCATTGAAAGTCATGAGGCAGAAATGCAAGATCAGCGAGAAACGCGGCAGTACAATGACCGTCTACGACATTCTCTAAGTATAATGATGTTTTCTATTGATGACTCCTCTGAACTCATCTTACCATGGACTGACAGAGCAAGAAGTGGATTGTGCTACTCTCCAAACATTGATTATAAGCAATACGCAGGTATAGGTGTTATGCGTGAAATATGTTCCCACTGTTCAGCACTAAAATGGAAAAAAGAGGCGAAGGGAATGTGTTGCGCAAGTGGAAAAATTCGCTTAGAGGACACCAGGCTATCAGCGCGCTTTTTGAAGCATATTCGTGCTTACAATAGTGCGTTTCAGATGACATCTTTTGGAGCAAACCAAATTGTTCAGGGAGCATTTATGCCAACATTTAAAATTCGAGGACAGGTTTACCAACTGATAGGTTCGCTTTTGCCTATCAGTGAACCTAAATTTCTTCAGGTTTACTTTATTTCAGATCAGATTGAGCAGGCAGGTGTAAGAAGTCGAACATTTGATAATTTAAATAGGGATTTAATCTCCAGATTGCAAACTATGCTACATGAGACAAACCCCTATGTTAGGGATTCCAAAGTTGCCTTAGAGTCTATACTTGGGGTATAGACTCTAAGGCAACTTTCAGTCAACAAAATAATTACAAAATTGTCATCAATGCTGACAAATGTCCCACCGGAGAGAATTCCGGTCGATTTAATGTTCCTACCACTAACGAAGTGGCTGAGGTCCTGGTAGACCAGCAGTGTGACAGGCGGGACATAGTGCTGCATACCAGAGACAACCGCTTGCAGCGTGTCAGTGAGACACATCGAGCATAATTATGCCCTTCAGTATCCACTTATATACTGCCGTGGTGAAGATGGGTATAACTTTGGCGTTCGACGAGTTAATCCAACAACTGGAGAGACTCTCCTAAGTAACAAGGTTTCCGCTATGCAATTTTATGCTTACATTATACAGATCAGAGAGGTTCGAACTGCTCATTTGCAAAAGTTTCGTTGTTTATTCAACCAGTACTTGGTAGATGTTTATGCCAAGATAGAAACGGAGCGTTTGGTATATATAAGAACAAACCAGAGAAGATTGCGACCGGAAACTACGTAGACCTGCGAGACGCCATGAATCAAGACAGAAATAACGAAGATTTAGGCAGACTGGTAATTCTTCCTTCAAGTTTTACTAGGGGACCACGCTATATGCACAAGCGTACACAGGATGCATTCACATACGTAAGTAAAATATGGGCGTCTCGATGTTTTCATCACATTTACTACCAATCCAAAGTAAATTGAGATTGCACAGGAGCTGTTTGAAGGACAAGCTGCACACGATAGGCACCATATAGTTGGTAGAGTATTCCATCTGAAACTCAAATTGATGGTAAATCTTCTCACTAAAGAAAACTTGTTTGGTGCAATACTTTGTTTTATGTATAGTGTCGAATGGCAAAAGAGAGGATTGCCGTATGCACATATTCTTTTATGGCTGCAAGATAAAATACGCCCTAACCATTAGGTATTCGTCTATTGTCCTGACGGCGTAACACATAATGTGGTATACAGAGAAGCTCTGTAAACATAACCCACGTCATCTTATCCGGAGGTGCCTCTAGCGCTCACACGCTCGGTCGCTCTCTACCCTCTCTGCTTACAGAAAGGCGCTCGAGAGCGGTGCGATGCAGGTTGGGCTTTCGTTAGCTCCGGGGGAGCCACCTATCTGGATCTCCTGAAAGGAGTTGCGAACTTACGAGGTTGAACCGATTGAATATCTGGGATATCCTTCGACCAGGTTATATGGCGAGGAGGACTACCGCGGGGTTTAGTGGGTAGGACGGACCCTTTCCGGGGCCGGGAGTCCCACACACCATCCCAGCTACCCCTGGCTGTGATGACGGTGCGTAAAGGCATTCCCCGCGTCAACAAAAAAAAACACAATTTGAACTTATAGTTCGAAAAAGGCTTTAGGACGCTACTTGATCCACATCTTCTGCGCGGTTGCTTAATTATTTTGCTGTAAGCTCTTCTATACATATAATAAAACTGTAGAGGGTCAAGAGTCTGTATGTACAGTCTGTATGAATTCTCAGAAGAAATAAGCACATTAAAACAAAACAAAAACTTACATTCAAAGAGCTCACTATTACAATTTAACCCATTCCTGGACCAACATGGAGTTCTACGAGTGGGAGGTCGACTGAAAAAGGCTGACCTGAATCCCGACATGATGCATCCCATAATTCTCCCTCATAGCCATCACCTGACAGATATAATTATCGATTATGCTCATAAATTAACCTTACAAGGTGGAACTCGAGTAACTTTAGCAAATCTCCGACAAAAATATTGGATTATTGGAGGCAACAGAGCCGTTAAAAAACGCTTAAGAAACTGTGTAACATGTCGGAAGCACAACCCTATTAAAATGACACAATTAATGGGGGAGTTACCTGCACAAAGATGCAACCAAGCGAAACCCTTTTATCACACAGGAGTAGATTTTACAGGTCACGTGATGATAAAAGCCAACAAGAGTCGTGGTATCAAGACCACAAAAGGGTATATTGCACTTTTTGTATGCATGGTTACAAAGCTAGTCCATTTAGAGCTAGTTTCCGACTTAACATCTTCAGCATTCCTAGCAGCGCTAAGGAGAATGGCCGCTAGAAGAGGAACCCCACGACACATGTATAGTGACAACGGAACAAACTTCGTTGGAGCTAGCAGAGCCTTGACAAACGAATACCAGTATATGGTTAGTAATTTTAATCAGGAATTTATCAGTGAAATTACAACAATGGAGATTGAGTGGCACTTTAATGTACCTTTATTTCCCTCTGCAGCCGGAATCTGGGAATCCGGGATTTGCTGCATGAAACGACATCTTCGTAGAGTTACTGGCGAACAACGCTTAACCTTCGAAGAATATTCAACCGTTCTTACACAAGTAGAAGCGGTGCTTAACTCGAGACCATTGTGTCCCTTATCGGAAGATGTTAACGATTTGGATTATCTCACACCCTCGAGTTTTAATAACATTTCACAAGATATGACCACATTAGAAACAGAGACGGACATGCGTACTAGGTGGTATCTTACACAGAAAATCGTACAAGACATATGGAAGCGATGGCGCACAGAATATTTAAGCCAATTGACAGCAAGAAGCAAGTGGAGGAACTAACTGACACCAACCGATATATTTATTTCTGTTGTGGCACGTGTTTCGCCTACTTTGTGATGGAGCAGGATACATGGAGCAGGGATATTTAGTATGGGGCCAGAGTGTTTGATCCAGACTCAGAATTTCACAATTTACTCACACAACGTAGGATTAAGCAGTAGCATTTACATTAAACCAAAAATGTATGCACCCGAAATCGAGCCCATAAACAGCATCTTAAATATTAGCATTCCCATTTCTGTAGACCAGAACTATTCATCGCATCACAAACAGCTCGAGCTTCTCAGAAAGGAAATAGACCTCCTGAAAGCAAACGAAAACGTAGCGAATCCAATTTCCTACCATGATATTCACCAGTACACGGTCGCTTATATCATGGTAGGTTTCATGTTACTGGCTGGAGTAATCTGGATAATTAGAAGAGTTCGCAGCAGACAGCCCACTCAGGCGGCGGCGAAGGTCGACCAAGCGACTTCAGAGCCAATTGTGATTTATGAGCGGCCTTTATCAAAGAGACCGTCATCATCTAAGCTTCGTGTATATAGTATTAGTAAGAATCATGATCAAGACAATGTGCCGAGTGTCAGTGAAAATCAAAGCAGTGGTGTCAGTGAAAGACAAAGTGAATGTGGTTACAGTGAAGTTACTAAAATAAATACAGTGGACAAGTCTCTTACCCCAATGCCTAGAAAAACGCAATTTTATTTAGAGACTTTAAATCACCATTAATTTAAGCAATCAATGGTATCACCTTGTAACCTAGATATAACTCATTACTCTCATTTTCCCTCGGGAGCATGTACAGTCTAACTGTACAGTTTTCAGCACATCATCATTTTAATACAGTTTTCCATTTCATCAGCATTTTTGTAAACGCTCATTATAATTTCATATTCGTTAAAATCATTAGTTCGCGTGTAGCTAGCAAGAACGCCGCGTGTCCTCACTAATCATCAAAATAGCATATCAGTTCATTTAGCAATAATTAATTAATGACAATAAAATTAGTTTTCCATCCAAGTGACTTTACATTCAATTATCAACACAAAGGCGCACAGGTTGCCAAGAACCCGTACACTGTACATGGAAGATATTTTAAAAAATTTAATTGGAGGGCGTTCTCTAATCGATACTGAAGCCGAAAATGTAATTTAAACTTTTCATGTCTGTCTGTCTGTCTGTTTCCCGAATAAGTATATTGCCGAAACTACTGAACCGATTTGAATGATACTTGGTACATTCTGAGCTTATAGTCCGAGGAAGGTTCTAGGATACTTTTGATCCCGACATTTTGCGCGGTTCCTGCGGGAGAGGGGATGAAAGATAAAATGATTTTTCAGTTGTAATATCTCAACGCGTGATGCGATTTCAAATATTTTTTTAGTATTGGAAAGGAAGTACCTACTTTAAGGATTTTTCGACCTAAGTTTCAAGATTGAGGGGTTTTTAGTTCAGAAATTAGAGGCATCTCAACTTTCGCCAAACCTAGAATTCAAGGGTTCCTTTGAATGAGAGGGTAAATCTAAACGGGCGTGTTGGCTTAATCATTAAATAGCTTGATTATTAAGGCTGTTGTAAAACAATTCAGTCTGCGCCCAAGGCGTGGACTGAATTGTTTTAGAATAGCCTCCAAGATTTAGAATAGTCTTCAAGGCTGGTTTGGATCACTTCACTCGGTCGATCGCTTCAGAACTGGGTCCTAAAGAGGTCCGCGTGAACGCGGTGAACCCTGGGCCGGTGCTCACAGATATAATGAAAGATATCGCGAACAAAGCTGGTATGTCTGTCGAGAGTTATTACGAGCAGATTAAATTGAGGACTGCGCTGGGCAGAGCATCGCGGCCAGAGGAGATAGCCGAGGTGATTGCGTTCCTGGCGGGCGACACGGCGGTTGCTGTCACTGGCTCCACCTTCGTCATCGACAACGGCATGCTGGTGAAGGGCAACTGGCCTACCTCGTAGTATCTACTACTACTACGGAAATATCCCCATCGATACGATGAACTCTGTAAAAATTAAATGTAACAACCATTTGTTCTGTCTAGTCAGACACGTAGACAGGAGGTGATCGAGAAATCAGTCGTCACTGATATCTGTGTTGTGTGTATCGTCTAAGCTAAGAGAAGGTTACCAGTGCAGAGGAAAAAGTTATAATAGTGTATACTTATATTTATTTGATTTTAAATTAACATGGTCATTACTATACACTATACAACTGTTAACGGGATATTTACCATGTTCATCCGTGATCATGGCGCTTGCAACAGTGCCGAAATATTAGAAACTCGATAAAACAGTACATGGTAAATATCACGTTACAGTTGTTTAGTGTAAAACGATTAAACGTGAACGAACGTTCGATATTTTGAACGTTCGAGAATTTGGATGTTCGATTATTTGGCATTCGATTTGGCGTAGTATACCCCGTATACGGGTATACTACGCCAAATCGAATGCCAAATAATTGAACGTTCAAAATATCGAACGTTCAGTATATCGAACGTTCAAAATATCGAAGATTACAATATCAATGTTCGATATAGTAAACGTTCGATATTTTGAACGTTCGAGTATTTGGATGTTCGATTATTTGGCATTCGATTTGGCGTAGTATACCCGTGTATACTTATTATTATTTATGTTAGTACGTATTCTTTACTGAAATAGACTTTGACAACAATTGGTGTTAAATTATCAATGAATCAAATCAGCGTATGACAGCCCACTGCTAGATATAGGCTTGTATTTAAATTCGAAACTAGCTGACCCTCGCAACTTCTTTTACGTCACATAAGGTCTATGAAAGGAGAGGTATTTCTTTATCAGACGCCTAGGAACGTGTGAAACTACCCTGTTTGCTTAATCAGAAAAGAACTTAAAGATTTAGTCTATTCTAAAACAATTCAGTCAACGCCACAATCTTTAAGTTTTTTTATGACTACGTAAACACGCCAGTGTAGAATGCCTCTTACATTCAAATGAACCCTTGAATTATACAAGTTGTAGATCTGCATTTGTGCAATACTTCACACGTGACCCTACTGCCTACATTCGTTATTATTTTGTGATAAAAAAAAATTTCATGTCTTTGATATTTGATTTTATTTGCAAAGGAACTCTGCCTGTACCCAATGGCCAATAATACGTGAACATAAATTTAAGTAAGTACTTAGTAATCAATATCAATACATATAATAAAATCGTAACAGGTCGCTGTCTGTACATGGAAGATAAATAAGAAAAAATATTTTAGGGGGGCTTTATGAACGCAATAGAACCCAAAACAATGATTTTTAGAATTTTTGTCTGTTTGTCTGTATGTCTGTATGTCTGTATGTCTGTATATCTGTTTGTCTGTACGGTTGTGCACGCTAATCTCAGTAACCGCTCAACCGATTGCAATGCGGTTTTTTTTATTGTGTTGAGGTTTGCTCCAGTTAACATTTAGCGTTTGTTTTATGTAAATCGGTTTAGAAATAAAAGAGTTATAACACTTTTAAGAATCAGATATTTTGAAAATTTTAATTGTAGGGGTTTCTTTGAATGTGAGTGAACCTAAACTGGCGTGTTGGCTTAATCATAAAAGAGCTTAATGATTAAGACTATTGTTAAACAATTCAGTCCGCGCCGAAGGCGTGGACTGAATTGTTTGAAAATAGACTTAATCATTAAGCTCTTTTATGATTAAGCAAACAGGGCAGTTTCAGACGCTGCTTGATGACTCTGATGAAGAAATACCTTTCCTTTCATACACCTTATGTGACGTAAACGAAGTTGCGGGCTCAGCTAGTTAATAATAAATCTAAAAAGCGAAAGACTGTAAATGATTACTCGCATACTTATATGCCTATTTCTATTTATTACCCAGTGCTATGACCTCTGGATCGTTTGTGGCTGCGTTCGAGCGTTTACTGCTCACTTTTTGCCGTTTTTTGGTAAGGAACTCGCACTTGACGGGTTTTTCTGTTTCATATGTTCACGTATTATTAGTAGTGGTTGCAGACAGAGTTCCTGTTGGAATTAAAAAACGAATTCAATATGAAAAAAAAAACCGGCCAAGTGCGAGTTGGACTCGCCCATGAAGGGTTTCGTAGCAGCAAGTAACATAATAATATAAAAGTTCTTATAGTTCGTTATAACTTTGATCTGATTTTTCTAACCGAAAATTGCGGTTTATGACGTATTAAAAAAAAACTACCAGCTCTATCTCGTTAAAACTAATTTTCATTGGTAGTTTTTATGGCAATGTACATCATATATTCTTTTTAGATATATCATTCTCTTAGTTTAGAAGTTAGAGGGGGGGGGGGACACTCATTTTTCCACTTTGGTAGTGTCTCTTGCGCAAACTATTCACTTTAGCAAAAAATGATGTTAGAAACCTCAATAACATTTTTGAAGACCTATCTATAGATACCCCACATGTATGGGTTAGATGAAAAAAAAAATTTTGAGTTTCAGTTCTGAGTATGGGGACCCCCAAAATATACTGCTTTTTTTCTAGTTTTATATAAGAATCTTAATGCGGTTCACAGAATACATCTAGTTACCAAGTTTCAATAGCATAGGCCTTTCAGTTTCAGAGAAAAGTGGCTGTGACACACGGACGGACAGACAGACGGACAGACAGACAGACAGACATAACGAATCTATAAGGGTTCCGTTTTTGCCATTTGGCTACGAAACCCTAAAAAGACTAGATTTTTTTTTTATCACGAAATATTTACGAGTGTAGGCAGTAGAGTCACGTGTGTGTGCAAGTATTGCACAAATGCAAATCTACAACTTGTATAGGTTTAGTGAAAGTTGAGATGTCTCTAATTTCTGAATTACATAATTCTCAGTACTTTCGGCGTGATACTTATTCGGGATACAGACAGACAGACAGACATGAAAATTTAAAATTACATTTTTGGCTTCAGTATCGATTAGAGGACACCCTACAATTAAAATTTTCAAAATATGTTACATGTACAGACTCTAAGTCTAGATAGACCATCTACAGTTTTATTATATGTACTAGCTGACCCTCGCAACTTCCTTACGTCATGTAAGTATGAAAACAATTCAGTCCACGCCTTCGGCGCAGACTGAATTATTTTACAACAGCCTTAATCTTTAAGCTCTTTTATGATTAAGCAAACAGGACCGTTTCACACGGAACTTGACGAGCTGATGAAGAATTACCTCTCCTTTCGTGCCCATTATGTGACGTAAACGAAGTTGCGAGGGTCAGCTGGTTTATAATAAAGTCAGACGAATAAATACACCTTTCTCTCGATTTCTCTTTTGTGACGTAAACGAAGTTGCGCGGGTCAGCTTGTCTATACATCTATACATAATAATAAAACGGTAGAGGGTCGTTGGATAGTGTATAGTAATGACCATGTTAATTTAAAATCAAATAAAAATAAGTATACACTATTATAACTTTTTCCTCTGCACTGGTAACCTTCTCTTAGCTTAGACGATACACACAACACAGATATCAGTGATGACTGATTTCTCGATCACCTCCTGTCTACGTGTCTGACTAGACAGAACAAATGGTTGTAACATTTAATTTTTACAGAGTTCATCGTATCGATGGGGATATTTCCGTAGTAGTAGTAGATACTACGAGGTAGGCCACTTGCCCTTCACCAGCATGCCGTTGTCGATGACGAAGGTGGAGCCGGTGACAGCAACCGCAGTGTCGCCCGCCAGGAACGCCATCACCTCGGCTATCTCCTCTGGCCGCGATGCTCTGCCCAGCGCAGTCCTCAATTTAATCTGCTCGTAATAACTCTCGACAGACATACCAGCTTTCTTCGCGATATCTTTCATTATATCTGTGAGCACCGGCCCAGGGTTCACCGCGTTCACGCGGACCCCTTTAGGACCCAGTTCTGAAGCGATCGACCGAGTGAAGTGATCCAAACCAGCCTTGGAGACGTTGTAGGCGAAATTGGTCCCCCTGGAGACTATGGAGGCGACGCTCGACACGTTCACCACGTTGCCTTTAGTTAGTATGAGATGCGGCGCGGCGCAGTGCGTCAGCAGCACGGCCGCGCGCAGGTTCGTGGCCATGATGCGATCGTACAACGCGATGCTGTCTTCGTGTATGAAGCTCACTTCTTCATAGAAACCGGCGATGTTCAACAAAACGTCCAAGCGCCCAAAACGCTTGATCGTGTGGTCCACAATTCGTTTGATGTCGTCATCTTTAGAGAGGTCCGCGACGACGACTAAGGGATCTCCACACTTGGCGGCGACTTTCCTTAGATTCTCTTTGTTCTTGTCGACGAGGCTCAGGTCGGCGCCCTCCGCCGCGAACTTGCGGGCGGTGGCGGCGCCGATGCCGGAGCCTGCGCCCGTCACGATCACCACTTTGCCTCGGAACGCCATGTTGTGTCCGTAGTAGCAACGCCTGCCAGGAGCGTCTCGGTCGAAGTGCCGGCAACTCCGCGGTGTCTACCGTTTATAGGTATTCATTGCGCGGTCAAGGTCTGCTCGATATCGAAGTTATGAAGCTTAGCTGTAAGTAATTGTATTTCTATTATAATAAAACTGTAGAGGTTCGATAGCCTGTACCTACATGGAAGATATTTTGAAAAATATAATTGTAGGACGTTTTTTATCCGTACAGAAGCCGAAAACGTAGGTATTTAATTTTTTTTATTTTTGTCTGTCTGTCTGTATCCCGAATAAGTATCACGTTGAAACTACTGAACCAATTTGAACGATACTTGAAATACTGTATAATACTAATAGGTACCCGAACTTCAAAATATCTTTCATGTCCAGACTCTCGACCCTCAACAGTATTATTATATGTATAGATAGAATTTAACTGTTCTTCGAAGGTCCATTGCAGGCTTGTGGGACGTATGAAATTGTTTTTATGTGCCATAATTTTGAATACAAATTCGAGCGATGACGAAGGATCTTTCATTCAGCAGCGCGAATAAGTATTCATCAGTAAGTCGGTGTGTGATTGAGTTCATGGTCGAAAAAGTCTGTTCATTTTACCTAGTATAATATGGCCTGCGATAACTATATTTAACAGTCTTGAAGTAGAGAGAAGATTCTACTTAGTAGAGCAATAGATGCATTCTACTAAGTAGACTTTTCTACATAATTCTTCAGGACAGTCATATAATTATCGCGGGCCATGTGCTAGGTAGGTATTGACCGTCGGCGGGCCGGATTAAATCCTTTCGCAGGCCGTACTTTGCACATCACTGGGTCAGCCCAACCAGTAATATGTTACTAAGATTTAGAGAGTTAAGGTTTCCTATAGCAATTACCTATATGGGGGGACTTATTAGACAATTACCCCTGTGTTATGTCTTAGACTACCTTTTTAGGGTCTCGTTTTTCTTTTTGGTTACGGAATCCTAAAAAGGCGATCTAGGACATTACATGAACCTACCCCTTTGCAGTCGGTTCCGTGGAAATAGGGTAAAATCGGGACACATAACTAAGACTTCGTTCGCCGTCTGTCTATCTGTAAGTTGACTGTATCTCATGCACCCTGATACTTAGACCGTCAAAAATTTTCACAGATGATGTATTTCTTTCGCAACAAATAATAAAAACAAACAAATTAACAATATTAAATATGGCCTCCCACACAGCAAACGTGATTTTTTGCCGCTTTTCTTTTACGGAACCTCTACATGCGCGAGTCCGCCTCGCTCTTGGCCGGTGTTGGTTACCTTACCTTACATCCTTAATAATAATAATAACTGGCAACCCCACACAAGAGCAGTGGTATATTTTTTTATCACAGAAAGAAATTTATAATTAAGTTGTATATATTTTGCATTTTGTTAAAAAGTGAACCATTTTATAAAATAGAAGAAGTATACTATAAACCTGCAATGAAAAATATAACAAATATGTTTTTATCAATCAATAAACCTAAAGAAAAATTTATGGAGGAGAATGACATGACATGTCAACATGTCAACCAAAATGTGTAATAAATAAAATATACCTAAATAATGCTTACAAGAGCCAGAAGGCGTTTAGCACAACTAACATCACCAGACTCGTCGCCTAGCTCCGCCTCGCAGCACGTGGAAACCATATCGTCGGAACCGATTGCTGCTGAGGCGTCGAGCTCATCATCAAGCGACGAGTACTTCTCTCCGCCGACGTCGCCAACACCTACACGTCGCCAGGGGAGGACCCGGCCACCGACCTGCTTGGGACCCCGAGGCCCACCGGCCTCGAATGCGGCCCCCGCTGCCGGTGGTAATGTGCACCGCATGCGATGGACTTCATCTATGAACGAAAACGTCATGCGGGCATATTTTGCGGCTACAGAGGGAGGAACTAACCTCACTGCGCACCGTGTTCGTTTGCTGCCTTTGTTTCAGGCTCTTGAACCAACTATCAGCGTGTCGGCACAGCGGCTATCGGATCAAGTGCGGGTCATACAACGTAATCATATGTTGGATGATGCTGTGCTTGAGAGGCTTCGCTCAGAGCTGCAGTGTAGCGTCATCATCCCTACTTCGTCTCAAACTACTGATATACAGATTCATGCAACGCAACCTGACGTACCTATTGACGAACTAGTGGATGATGTTGCTACAACAGTAAGTACTCAATACAATGATGAACTAAGGAGTGTTTTGGAACGAACGATTCAAGAGTATAGGTTTTGCGATCCTGTGTGTCGCCCACGTATACCGCGTTTGCCAACGCATAAAAAAAACATGGCTCTAGTGAGCACCCTGGACTCGGTTCTACCAAGCTATTTCAATACTTGTGTAGATATTAGTGATGCACACTCAATTCTGTATTGCGCGGCTGTAGCAGTTTGTCGCGTAGCTGGTGTCAAATTTCCTAAAGTTGAGCCAGCTACTAGACCTAAGTCTGTTCCAGTCTGGCAATGCAGGATTGAGCGTCGTATCACCGAGACTAGGGTGCTCATTGGTAAGCTATGCTGCTTCAGGGGGGGTAATACCCGACCCAGAGTGATGCGTTTTGTGACTCGTGCATTTGCGGGGACAGATATTAGTCCCCGCGAATTCTCTGTACGAGTCACGGAACGCATTGACTACCTGAAGCAGAAAATTTATGCGTGGGCAAACCGTATACGGCGATACAAGAAGAGAGTGGGTAGATATATTCAGAATCGTTCGTTTCAAAAAGATGAGAGGTGTGTATATAGAAGATGGGAGCAACCCGATTCAAGTATGACTAATATGTGCCTACCTGATGCCGAAACCACAAGCACATTTTGGCGAGGTATTTGGTCGGCGCCTATTAGTCAGAGTGTGATTGGATGCGGGATGTCGGGCGGTCATGCGAGTCTATTGAGACCATGGCACCAGTCATAATAACAACTGTTGACATTGCTAGTGCAGTTCGTTCGTTGCCCAATTGGAAATCAACTGGGCCGGACGGACTGCACAATTTTTGGCTCAAATGGTTCCATAGCTCGCATGATTGTTTGGCATCTTGCTTTCAATCATCACTTGAGTCCGGATCGCTCCCATCTTTTATGACTTCGGGTATTACACACCTCCTCTATAAATCCGGTAGTACCACGGACCCGAAAAATTAAAGACCGATAACTTGTTTGCCTACGGTCTATAAGCTTCTCACATCTATTTTGAGAGTTAAATTATCATCTCATATAGAAAATAATTGTATTATGTCCAACTCTCAAAATGGATGTAGAAGCGGGTCACGTGGTACTAAAGAACTCCTTATTCTTGACATGGCCATTAATCAGCAGGTTCGTCGGAACCGGAGAAATCTGGCGACATGCTGGATTGATTACAAGAAAGCCTACGACTCCGTGCCACATACATGGCTGTTGAGGGTGCTAGAGTTGTATAAAGTTGATACAACTCTTTGCACCTTCTTGAAGGCATGTATGGGGCAATGGAGAACGGCTCTTGTTTATCCAGGATGTCGTCAGATTCTTGGGAACGGTGAACCTGTCAAGATTGAGAGGGGTATATTTCAGGGTGATAGCCTGAGTCCCTTATGGTTTTGTCTAGCACTGAATCCTCTCAGTACTTTACTGGAGGGTTCAGGGCTAGGCTATCAGTTTAGGAGAGGAGGTCAAGTTGTTTCCCACCTTCTGTACATGGATGACTTGAAATTATTTGCCTGCACCAATTCCCACTTGATAGAGTTACTCAAGATAACTAAAACCTTTAGTAATTCTATCAAAATGGAATTGGTGTAGATAAATGTGCAGTCATGCATGTAAAGAAGGGACGGATTGTGGAATCTGAAAGAGTACAACTTTCAGATTTCACAAAACTTAAATCCCTCTCCGCAACTGAAACCTACAAATATCTTGGTATGTCGCAGGCTTTAGGTATTGCTGAGACAGACATGAAACAAGCGTTGATGGATCGTTTCTTTGGCCGCCTGAAAAAAGTACTGAGAAGTCTTTTATCAGGTGGTAATAGGGTGCGAGCCATCAATGGTTGGGCCATGCCTGTCTTAGGATATTCCTTCGGCATATTGAGATGGACTCAGACAGAACTTGACACCCTGGATAGAAAATGGACTCAGACAGAACTTGACACCCTGGATAGAAAAGTCCGTTCGTTGTTGACTGCAAACCGGATGCATCATCCGCGTTCGTCTGTAATGAGGTTGTATATCCCACGGAAATGCGGCGGTCGTGGTTTTTTAAATATCAAGACGTTGCACAACCGTGAGATATACAACCTTAGGGAATATTTCCTTCATGCGGACGTGGGTATGCATCGGGATGTAGTAACAATAGACAGCGGACTGGTGTGCGTACTCCTGGCGGAAAAGTGTCGATTTTTTAAATTCTAGATATGCAGAAAATTAGCGTAAGAGTCCGTGTAAATGTGTATCGTAAATAGAAATTTGTGTATCCAGCCATTGTGAAGATATTCTTGAAAAACTGATTCCGCCAGGAGTACGTTCGAAACGTCCGCCCAGCGGAACTTTTTCTTTTTTTGCAAAAAAAAAGGCTCACTAGGTTGCTTAGTGCGAGCTGTAAATGTGTATGTATAAATGAAATTTGTGTATCATGATATCACGGAGCAATTCAGGTTTCCGCTGGGAGTACGTTTGACGATATCGTAATTATCATATACAGAGACTTGGTACAGTGTTGAGTTTACTCATGTACGTTGCTATGAATTTGCTTAAAATCTGTGTAAAAGCAGAAATTGAAAATAATATCCCACTCAAAAGATATAGACAGATAGGTAAAATCAGGTTATTAACCTCTAGGGCCTAAAATAGGAACCTTACAGCCAAACTTGTAACGTTAATATCCAATCTCACACAGAAGCTGCTCAATAGACAATACCATTTAATTCCACAAGGTTATTCAAAACTAGGTAACAATACACAGCAGGTTAAGCCGTTTGGTCCTGTTTTCAGTAAAATTGCAGCTATGGCGGAGGCCAGGCCTAGTCAGCAAGCGAGTGTCAAAGAGTCTGAGATGATGAAGATGTGTATATATTATGTACGAATCATTAGTACCTACTTAATAAAAAAATACTAATATTTTAGAAGACTTTTGTATCTACCTGTACTAAATTAAAACTGATGCTATGCTACAAATTTAGAAATGTACCTTCATGTACTGCGCGGCCGCTTTTTGACGTCATTTCAATTTGGTTGGTTTACCCGTGTTTTCCATCGATTCCGGCTGTAGATGGTATTTTTCTTATATTTTGTTAAATACTGAATGTAATGAGCTGAATTTTTAAATTTGAGTAGTTGAATAAATACACAAAATATTGCAATATAGTTTGTTGTGTTTATTTTCTAAGAACATTGACAACAAAGGTCATATAAAACAATGGGCTGATTGCGACAAATTTCATGATTACTCTGTAATTACTAAGGAGATATTAATGAAACTCGGTTGAAGAGTGTAGACTTTGATTAGATACAAATTAACGTTACAAGTTTGGCTGTAAGGTTCCTATTTTAGGCCCTAGAGGTTAATAACCTGATTTTACCTATATGTCTATATCTTTTGAGTGGGATATTATTTTCAATTTCTGCTTTTACACAGATTATAAGCAAATTCATAGCAACGTACATGAGTAAACTCAACACTGTACCAAGTCTCTGTATATGATAATTACGATATCGTCAAACGTACTCCCAGCGGAAAAATGAATTACTCCGTGATATCATGATACACAAATTTCATTTATACATACACATTTACAGCTCGCACCAAGCTACCTAATGAGCCCTTTCTTTTTGCAAAAAAAGAAAAAGTTCCGCTGGGCGGACGTTTCGAACGTACTCCTGGCGGAATCAGTTTTTCAAGAATATCTTCACAATGGCTGGATACACAAATTTCTATTTACGATACACATTTACACGGTCTCTTACGCTAATTTTCTGCATATCTAGAATTTAAAAAATCGACACTTTTCCGCCAGGAGTACGCACACGCGGACTGACCCCTCTTTCTCTTGCCAAAGAGAACTGGCACAAACCAGTAATACTAACTACCAATGACCGCAAGGAGATATGGCAGAGTAAAGAACTGCATGGACGATTTTATCGGGCCTTACATGGGCCCGATGTAGATTTACTAGCATCAGTATCCTGGCTACGTTTTGGTGATCTGTTTGGAGAAACCGAAGGTTTTGTCTGTGCAATTACTGACGAAGTTGTTATGACGAATAACTATCGGAAGTATATTTTGAGAGATGGTACGGTTGACATATGTCGGGCATGCCACCTACCGGGTGAATCTCTCAGACATATTATTTCTGGTTTTCCTCGTCTTGCCAACGGGGAGTATTTGCATAGACACAACCAAGTGGCCAGGATTGTCCATCAGCAACTTGCACTAAAATATAAACTTGTTGATTCAGAGGTACCGTATTATATGTATGTGCCCGACCCAGTTCTTGAAAATGGTCGTGTCACATTGTATTGGGATCGATCTATTATCACTGACAGGACTATTGTGGCCAATAAGCCTGATATAGTGGTAATAGATCGATCAGAGCGCCTAGCAATAATCGTTGACATTACCGTCCCACATGACGGAAATCTCGTGAAGGCAGAAAAGGAGAAACAAATAAAGTATTTGGATTTGGCTCACGAGATTGTCGACATGTGGGATGTGGATTCAGCGATTATTGTTCCGATAGTCGTATCAGCGCATGGTCTGATTGCCAAGAGCCTCGATCAACATCTAAAGAGGCTCGAGTTAGGTAGTTGGGTCAAGAACCAGATGCAAAAGGCAGTCCTCCTAGACACGGCACGCATTGTGAGGAGGTTCCTGTCTCTGCAGCCCTAACCACCGGTAGCTTGGTCCCTGTACTCGATACCGGTGGGACACTATTTTTTTATATTTTTAAATATATTTTTTTGTTTTATACTAATGTATTTAAAAATCTAAATTAATATGTATAAAGTAGTAAATAAAGGAAATAATAATAATATTCTTTATTGACAAAAACAAGGTTTACAACAATGTGGGATTCCCTCACACCTGCGCTAGTAAAAACTGTGTTGCAGGTGTAAGTTTCTTCCCCTACACTAAGGTGACAAATTTCACTATGGTGAAAAACATACAAATGAAATCGTGCTTGCATGCATACTTTGGTATTGTGTGTGAGTGTGCGTGTGTGTGTGTGTGTGTGTGTGTGTGTGTGTGTGTGTGTGTGTGTGTGTGTGTGTGTGTGTGTGTGTGTGTATGTGTGTGTGTGTGAATGTTCGGGAGTTATTTTCTATTTTCTGTGTACTTCAGATGCGTCATTTACCTACCACTTTTAAGAGATTCTCTACAGTGTCATAGTCCATACATTTTAGCCAGTCCAATACAACTTTTTTAAATTTTGTATTATTAAATTTACGGACTTTGAGAGCCTTGTCACACTTATTGTAAACATGGGGAGCCAAAAAATTGTAGTGCCTTTGAGCAAATGCAGATCTGGTTCGTGGTACGGGGCATCGCTCTCTTCGCTGTTGCGAAGTAGGTAGCAGTGGAACAGCTCGTTTATGGTACCTTTGTAAAATTTCCTTTACAAATATTTTTCTTACCGACAGTACACCCGCCAATTCGTATACTGATGTTGTTGGCTGGCGATACGGTAAAGATAACAGTACCTTGAGCACCAAACGCTGCGCACGCTCAACCGCCATCATGTGCGTACCCGCCGCACCACCCCATGCGCAGATGCAATATCTTATAATGCATTCGCACAATGCCTTGTAGGTCTGTATAAGTACTGCAACTGTAGCTACTGTGCGCAAGTTTTTGAAGATGTAAACTAACTTTCTGACTCTAGCTGTTATTGTCTTGAGATGTGCAGTCCAGGAAAGCAGAGCGTCCAGCATAACACCTAGGTATTTAACAGATGTTGCTGGTGAAAGTGCCGGACATTCGCAGTTTGTGCGAACGGCTCTCCTATTACACGGGAATGTATGAATTTTGAGAATGTGCGACCCCGACGGCTGACCCACAGTTGTTTTGCTGAAACAAATATATTTTGTCTTACTGGCATTTAATGATAGAAGGCTATTTTCCAACCAAGAGGTCACCCCCGCCAGTCCAATCTCCGCCAATTCAAATACCGTATTCCAGGTTGGACCATGAAAGATCAACACGGTATCATCAGCAAACATAAGAAGGTCCATGAATGCCAAGTTAGTCTCTCTGCACAGCTCATTTATATAAATAAGAAATAAGGTAGGTCCTAGTGTGGAGCCCTGGGGTACGCCATATTTGTAAGTAGAGTCGGCACTTTCATATTCATCCACTCTGACGCGCTGGTACCTATCAGTCAAGTAATCCGTGAACCAGTCCAAAGCTATCCCCCTTATGCCAACATTCTCCAGCCGAGTTATTAAAATTGGAATAGAGACGGTATCAAATGCTTTTTGTAGGTCTAAGAAGACCCCTAAGCACTTATGACCTTGGTCTATATACGATACTACAGTTGAGGTTAGCATCATAACGGCGTCTTCGGTTGATTTTGTTGCTCTGAAGCCAAATTGACTATCACTAAGAATTTGATTTTGCTCTAGATATTTAACAACTCTCTTGTTTACGATTTTCTCCAGTATTTTAGATACTGTTGACAGAAGGGAGATCGGGCGGTAGTTATTTGGCTCATTTTTGTTTATTTTAGATTTAAAAATTGGACATACAACCGCTCCTTTCAGTTTAGCTGGAAACGACCCAGTAACGAGACTCAGATTGCACATAAATGCAATAGGTGGGGCCAGAGTAATAACATTCTGTTTAAAAATTTCTGACGTGATTTTATCCAATCCAGGTGAACTATTGGATCTGAGTCCTAAGATTATACTCTGAATGAAGTTCAGAGTATAATCTTAGGGATCTGTTGGCATGAATGAAATGGAGTTGAGTGGTGAGGTATTAATAGCAGTGGCCTTACGGGACAGTTCTTGTTCAGTGACATTCATTTCACACAACAATTTATTTGCAAGGGCAGCTCCAACACCTGTAAAATAATTGTTCACCTTTTCAAGTGACTCTGTCGGAGATGTATCAATATTTAATAGGTCTACAGATGGCTCGCAGTTTTTCTTCATGTCGCAAAATTCCTTCATGATTTTCCAAGTTTCCCTGATGTTACCCTTGCTTTTATTAAGTTTTTCTTGATAGTATTGTCTTTTAAGGGCTTTGATTATAAAGTTGCATGTATTTCTGTATTTATTGTAGCGGTTTTTTAGATGTATATTGTTTGGCGCCTTCACTGTGGCTCTGTGTAGTTTATCTCGTTTCCTTATGCATCTCACTATGCCTTTCGTTATCCACGGTTTGAGTGGTCTATATCTATTATAATTTCGTACAGAGTTGGTATTGTCCCTAATTATATTGTACACATTAGTCACTATAATCTCCGATGCAATATTGACCTCAGTAGCTTTATAAAGAATATCCCAGGACAATTTGTTGATGGAGTCTTTTATTGTTTTATAGTCTATAACTATCTTTGTGTGTGCAATGGTCCTTCTAAAAACCTTACGGTCATTAATGAATAGCAGCACCGGACGGTGGTCAGTAATTGGCTGCTCAAAAACGACGGTCTTCCAAGGATGTGAGCATTTAATCATGATGTGGTCAAGACATGTCATGGTTGGAAGGCGCGTAGGCTTGTCAATTCCAAGTTTCAATCCATGCATAGCCATCAAGTTAATATAGTCCTGAGCTTCAACAGAAAAATTTTCAGGAAGTGTGTCAATATTTATATCACCGGTGAAGATTATATTCCTTGTACGAATATTTTCTAATACGATATTAAGTGATTCCAGGTAGAGCTCAGAATTACTAAAACAAGGCGGACGATAGGAGCAAATAATTGTATAATATGGTTTAATAGATACAACCAGGCAATTACCCTCCTGAAAGCCAGGCTCCCAGGCATATGAAACTAGTACATTACGCACGTACACTACCACACCATCGTTTTTATTTATGCTAGTCTTAGTCCAATATTTAATATAGTCATTCAAATCAGGAGGGGGTTTATTTAAATTTGTAAAACACTCAGACAAAACAATTATATCTATATGCATATTTAGGGCGGAAAGAAAGGTCAGAACGACATCAAAATTATGACCAATACTTCTAACATTAAGACTTATCATTATTATTGCGTTATGGGTTCTTATATTATAGTCAAGCAGTCCTGAGCAGAGATGTGTATCTCCAAGGAGAATGCATTCAGTCTGATCAGAAGCATCTAACTCTTCCGTTAGAGTAATGCTATCGTTGTGATCGAATTTTAAATATAAATCACAGTGGTGACACAACCAAGGGAACAACAATAATCAAAGGTTTCACCCTCGCTACAAAGGCAACGATTGCAAATAGGTATATTGCGATTATTAGACTTGTTAGTCAATATGTTAGCACTATAGCCAGACCAATAAAATAATGAATTATGACTTGGGTTGCGCTCTGTCAAAGTGTGCAGTAGGTGTGCAATATTTCTGGTATGTTCACTCAGATTTGTGCCATAATAATCACACCAGTTATAGCACTGGCAGAAAGTAACTGCTCCAATTTCAAAATTGATAATGTAATTTCTCCTATCTATTATACAATAATCGCGCATAAAGTATGGAAGGCACTTCTGGTTTCCCATGACGTACTCTAAAAATAGTGTAAAAATAATATAATGTGTATAAAATAGATTCGTGTATTTGTGTTTGTTACTTTAAACGTGTTAGTACTAGTATGCTGTAATTGATAGTGAATTTGATGAACGTTTAACTATGTGTTTATAGTATGTAATCAGACAGTTTGTTTCAACATTTAATATTGTATGCAAGCGTGTATACAGGCACTCTAATTTAAAAACTTTAAATTTAAAAACTAAGATTATGGTAAATATGGCTAAAAGACATGCAATACAAGAAGCAGGTGATGTAACATAGGTTAGTGTGTAAAACAGTTCGTTATAGGCTAAAGTGTTTAGTCACTTCTCCTGTATTTTCAAACCTCCAAAGTCGGACTCGTGGTCTATTCTCTTTGCAGGAGCTCCTTCCTCCTTTCTAATGATACTTATTATTGAATGGTCGATACGAAGCTTGAAAAATGGAAAGTCTGCGGGAATTGATAGGATATCTGCTGAAATGATCAAATTAGGTGGTCCTTGCGTCCGGGACGCCTTCTGGTCATTGAGCAATCTATGCTGGAAGACTGGAAGGGTCCCAATGGACTGGAGGCGTGCTATCGTCGTGCCCTTGTATAAAGGCAAGGGCTCACGTATGGAGTGCGCCAACTATAGGGCCATCAGTTTGATCAGTATAGCAGCTAAAGTGTATGGCAAAATTATTGAAAGGAGAATGAGGGTGGAATCTGACGGATTACTGTGGGAGGCGCAGGGTGGTTTCCGAAATGGAAGGGGATGTATGGACCAAGTTTTCTCGCTCCGCAACATTGTAGAGAAGCAGCTGGCTGTAGGCCGGAAGGTTTTCTGCGGTTTTGTGGACATGGAGAAAGCATTTGACAGAGTTGTACGGAAGGATCTCTGGGATATATTGCCAGGATACGGGATTGATGGTGCGCTGCTTCGTGCTGTGCAGTCTACATATGTGGGATGTACGGCATGTGTGCGGGTGGGCGGCAGCCTGTCTCCCTGGTTTGACGTCAACATTGGCGTCAGACAGGGTTGCGTGCTGTCTGCTCTGCTGTTTGTCCTGTACCTGGACGATTGTCTTAAGAGAGTAAGATCGATGAATGTTGGATTGCGAATGGGTGACTTACTTGTGAACTGTTTGCTGTATGCAGATGATGCCGTGCTCATAGCCGAATCGCCATCAGAACTACAGTCACTAGTCACAACGATGAAAGATGATTGTCTAATGAGAGGCTTACATTTGAACGCGACTAAAACGAAAGTGATGGTATTCGAAAGAGAAGAGGACAGAACGAATGCCAGGATAACTGTAAATGATGTAGTGCTGGAACAGGTGGATGAGTTTGTATATCTTGGATGTGCATTTAGCAGGGATGGACGGTACACCGCTGATGTAGAAAAGAGGGTAACTGTGGGAAATAGTGTGAATGGAGCGTTAGGCAAACTTTTAGGTACCAAGGCCTTAAGTCAAAAGGCCCAGCTCGCAGTACACAATGCGGTGCTGATACCTACGCTAACGTATGGAAGCGAGAGTTGGGTATGGCAGGAAACGCATGAAAGCAAAATAAACGCGGTCGAGATACGCGCGCTACGCAAAATCTGCGGAGTAACGCTCGCAGATCGCGTTCGGAATGAAGATGTAAGAAAGAGAGTTGGTCTGAAAGAGAGTGTCGGTGTTAAAGTAAGGAAGGGCATGCTACGATGGTTCGGGCATGTGGAACGAATGGGAGATGAAAGAATGACAAAACAGATATACAACGCGAAAGTGGATGGACGTAGGAGTCGGGGAAGGCCACGACACACCTACCACGACCAAATTAATCATGTGTTAGTGGAGGGTGGTGTCAAGAGCCGTAGGAACCGACGTGCATGCATGAAAAGAAAAATGAAAGTTGAAGAGGCGAGTGAGGTGTGTATGGACCGTGCCGTGTGGCGCTCGGTTCTTTCTGCCTACCCCGCAAGGGATTTGGCGTGAAGATAGTATAGTATAGTATAGTACTTTTAAATATTACAATCTAGCTTATGGGCTAATAAGTAATTTTACTTTGACTTAAACTTCTAAAATGAAAATACTTATTCTAAGAAGATAATCCATTGATTTTTCTTAGAGTCTGTTAAGTTTACGTACACATTGTTCTTGTGTTCTACACTTAACGACTAAAGTCACTTATCGCGTTTACATAGCGCTACACTAACTCAAAGGGTTTAGTTCTTTTGAGTCTTCTTTTTAAGTCTGTCCAATCGAGGAGCTGGATTGCCTCAGGATTGTCATGATAGTGAAGTCTCTTTTCGTGAGCTTCTGCAAAACGTTGAATAATTTTGTCGACGGACTCCACTTGAAGGTCCCGATGGAGGTCGTCATTTCGGATATACCAAGGTGCATTAACTATACTTCTTAGCACTTTATTTTGAAAACGCTGGATAATGTTTTTGTTGCTCTGTTTAGTGCAGCCCCACAGCTGTACACCATATGTCCATACGGGCATCAGGACTTGCTTATACAGTAAAAGTTTGTTTGGTATTGACAGGCTTGACTTTTTTCCAAGCAGCCAATTCATTTCGCTGTAACGTATAGCTAGTTCTTGCCGTTTTTTCTTAATGTGCGCTTTCCAACGTAGCTTCACATCAAGCGTCATGCCAAGATATTTAGCTGTATTACCATATGGAACAAGCTTATTGTTGATGACTATTGGGTAGTACTGGGGTGCTTTGTTTGTAAAATCTATGTGAGTTGATTTTGATTTATTTAAGTTGATGCGCCATTTTTTAGTCCATTCAAAAACTTTTGTCACAGCTATTTGTGCGTTAATCACGGCTTCCTTATGGGTACTTCCGGTAGACATTATGGCAGTGTCATCGGCGAAGGTTGCAATGGTGCTGTTTTCTGGTACTGGAATGTCGCATGAGTATAGTAGGTACAGGACCGGCCCTATTACACTTCCCTGCGGAATTCCAGCTTTTATTTCCTTGAGTTCAGAATAACCATTTTCATGCCTTACCCTAAACTTTCTCGCGGATATATAAGATTCTTAGATTGCTACAAACTGTGCAGGCAGCATGGAGCTTAATTTATGTATCAGACCTTTATGCCAGACTCTGTCAAATGCCTGCGCAATCTAGGAACACAGAGGAGCAAACTTTATTCTCTTCTAGTGCATTTTCAATTATTTTTTTAATCCTATGTACTTGATCTATTGTTGAGTGTTTCTCCCTAAAGCTAAACTGGTGATTAGGGATAAGAGCTCTTTGATCAAGTATAGGTTTCATTCTTTTTAGTAAAAGCTTTTCGAATAGTTTAGAAATTACAGGTAACAAGGAGATTGGCCTATATGATGTCGGTTCATGAGGTGGTTTCCCTGGCTTTGCTATCATGATGACTTCAGCTACTTTCCAAACAGCTGGAAAAATAATAATAATAAATAAAAATTGAATCTATCTTACCTTAAATTAAAAATAAAAGCAAAAAAAACTAATTCATAATATATAATACATACATACATACACAATTACATACATGCGTCGTAGAATTCCTCCGAATCATCGCCAACTGGAAACGTTCCCAGAAGGCTGGCAGCATTGCCACGTTGAATGGCAATGCTAATCCTTTGTGCAAGGAAATAGCCAGCCTTCTGGTCCCGCGAAGTGTCGACTAGCCGCTTGGACAAGTCTTTAAAAAAGAAGCGGGCACTTGGACCCCAAGGGCCTAACGTCTCAACCCCAAACGGCTCAAACACATAATCACCAATTAGATTACTATATTTTCGCCGTTTGAGGTTTTCTGCAGAAGCGGCAGCGGCCCCCGCACAACCCGCTGTGCTTGGAAGATGTGATGGCGCAAGGGTGTCGACGCAAGTGGCGTCCCACACCAAAGGCCGACCCATCTTCCAAGGCAGCAACGACATACCGTCAGGTCTCTTGCCATCGTCACGCACCAGCCCGTTAGGTTCTCGTACTGCTGGTATGCCAGCGGTGACAAGAGCGCGACGGATTATGTCGTTAAGGTTGGCGTGACGTGATATACGGCCTGCGCTTCTGCTGCACGAGAGGCCATGGCGTCCAAGGCTGTTGACTACTTCTCCGCAGTGGCAATGATGCGGAGAAACACACGGCGCACCCAGACGGAGACAAGTGGCAAGGCGAAACGTAGTATCATCCAACATAGTACCTATGTTGGGCGATGGAAGCGCTTGAACCCATAAGCCCGACTCCCACTCTCCCACAGCTAACAAACGCGCACGTTCTGCAACATTGGAAGAAGTATTGATTAGACTAAGTCTTACCAAGTTACAGAGCGGCACATCCCATAGTCTCTGAGAGGATAGGATAACGGGCAAAACAGTATTGGGGCAGGCCATCTTCCAGGCATTTATGGCGTCAGTCTTACACGACACATCAGAATTAACCAGTGTGTTTCTTAAAATTTTCCTGGTTAACTCTTCAGTGCCGTAAACTGACGACAAAAACGCCGGTAGGCTGATGTCAGAAATTTTGCGAACACCGAGCCCCCCCAAGCGAACTGGAAGGGACGCTTGGAGCCAGGCCCGGTCGTTCAAGGCTACATTTAAAATTTTGCATAAAGTGAACTGAATAGTGTTATCTACGTTTTCCAAAAGTGGCAAATGTTTCCAAAAAGGTGATGACCGAAGTGCATGAGTAAATTTTGGAGCAAAAAGACAAAACCGTAGAATAGTGAAAGCCGAATGAACACTAATTTTGAGGAAACGATCAGAAATATTATCGAAATTTTGAAGCTTTTCTTCTAAAAAAGGTTGAAAACCTTCTTCTAAAACCGGGGAACCCAATAGGCGAAATGATGTACTATCTAAAATTTTAATGTTTGGTGCCAAAGAATTGAATTTGTCTATTGTCGAAAGTCTGTCTGTCTTTTCAGTTACAAACAGTTCACATTTATTCGGATTTAGTTGAAGACCAATGGAATTAAATTTATTGATAATAAAATCTAAGTCTTGTAAAACTGTATTTACATCGCCTCCAAGAGTCCCGTCGTCTAGGTACCATATGTTAAATTTTGAATTTAGTTCTTGAATAATGGGATGAATAGCGAGTGAAAAGATGACAGGCCCCAGTGGATCACCTTGCTGACATCCAACAGCTGATTCTAAAAGGTGGTCTTTATACACTAATTTTGAAGGGAATCTGTAACATTGCCATAGGAACTTAAAAATTTTAGGGGTTTCTAATTTTGCTTGGGTCAACAAGGTATCCCTGTTTAATGAATTGAAGGCGTTCCTCAGGTCAACCTTCAGGATGACTTCACCTTCACCACTGCCAAGGTACGTAGAAAGAGCGTGCAACGCTGCCTCGCAGCCTCCTTTGGAGCCGAAGCCTAGTTGGTGCGGCTGAAATTTTTCAGAAAGTTCTGAAGCATAATATTTGCAACAAACTTTGACGGCGAGCAGCATTACCGCCGTCCTTACCGAAGCGGGCCCAAGACGGTGGCATAACGTAAAAGTTCCATGCACGCCTCGCACCGCAAGTAGCGGGATAACACCGGAAACAACTCCAAAGACGCGGGATAGAACTCCTATGTGGCAATGGTAGTCAAAGTCAGTCGAGAATCCTGATATCCTTCCGAGGACTTACACGGGACACCCTTCGTAGGCAAAAAAATACACCCACACCATAAACATAACTTTTATGCCGTTTTTTGTGACGGAACCCTCAGTGCGCGAATCCGACTCGCACTTAACCGGTTTTTTTTTAAATTGAATATGAACACATAAAGATAAACATAAAAATTCTTTATTGTATACCAGGAAATACATTTGAATTTACATAATAAAACTTATTGGTACTCGTATGACAATTGGCGGCCTTATCGCAGGCAATCACTTACAGGCAACCTAGGATGAAGTCTGTAATGGGAATATTGTAGATTGTAGGGCACTTTTCAGTTTTCGCTTCGACTGAAAAACCAGTTTCGTGAAAAACTAATACTAATTAATATCCTTTAGTTATAATATATTACTGTAAGTAAATGTCCGTCTGACTTTATAAAGGTAGTCTAAGATAATACACTCGAGAGCAATGAATCCGGGTCACTTAAAGAATGTTAAAAATCTCGGAAACTAAAAATGATAGGTTAATGCAATAAATTGTATTTAATAGACAATGTAATACTCCTTAAATGAAAGTAAAAAAAATATGAGTCACCATACATTTTATTAACACAAAATTACATAAAGAAAAAACTGCTGATCTCTCCTTAAAACAAAAATAGGAAACATGAAATTTTTGAACTTTATTACGATTTTCTTGAATTTTAATACTTCGTATTGCCTCCTCGTGCTTCCATTACTGCGTTTACGCGGTTTGGCATGCTGTACACCAAGTTCCTTATACGATTTTGGGGAATATTCTCCCATTCCTCTGTGAGAGCAATTTTGAGCTCACGAAGCGTGATTGGGGGAGGGTTTCGTTGTTTTACGCATCTGCCTAGCTCGTCCCAAGCATGCTCGATCGGGTTGATATCCGGGCTGCGCGCTGGCCACTCCATACGAGTAATGTTCATCTCTTGAAGGTAGTCATTCACAATCCTACCTGTATGAGGTCGGGCATTGTCATGCATAAATATAGCATCCTCACCTAAATTGACCATAAATGGACCAACGTGATCATTGAGGATTTCTTCCACATATCTTACGCTAGTTAAAGAGCCGTTTTCTATGATCACCAGCTCTGTGCGACTTTCAGAAGAAATTCCGGCCCACACAAGTACAGACCCACCACCGTAGGCTACTTTTTCTTCGATGCATGCTTGCTTGAATCTTTCCCCTGGTCTTCGATACACTCTGTGTCTTCCATCGTGCTTGTAGAGCATAAATTTTGATTCGTCGGAGAACATAACTTTTGACCAATCTTCAATACTCCAATTTACGTGGCTCTGGGCATACCTTAGTCTCGAAATACGATGCCCACGCTCCAGTTTAGGGCCGTTTGCAGGTCTAAGGGGTTTTAAGTTAGATTCAGCAAGCCGACGTCTTACTGTCCATGCACTTGGGTTACTTCCTCCGAGGCGTCGAAACTGATTGGTGAGTTCAGTTCCTGTGAGAAAGCGATTTCGAAGCATGGTGTTCACCAAGTATCGGTCTTCTCGTGCTGTGGTACACCTGGTTCTGCCCGTTCCTGGTCTGCGTAGGTTAGAACCAGTTTCTTCGTAACGTCGGAGAACTCTTTGTACTGTTGACAGCGACACACCGACAGTCCTGGCTGTATCGCGCTGACTCCGGCCGGTTTCCAGCATTGTAAGTATTCTGGTGCATTCTTCAGGCGTAAGCGACATAATTTCAGCTTGATTATAGAATATAGAGCACTATCAACATGGTTTATGTACCCACATAAATGACAGATTACAAACAAAAGCAACACCAAATGCTGTAATTTCGTAGTTCCATCTTCGAAAGTGGCCCTTTTTCAAATTTGATTTTTTTATGATATAACTTTACAATAACTAAGAAGTTTTAATACCTTCATTTAAGGAGTATTACATTGTCTATTAAATACAATTTATTGCATTAACCTAGCATTTTTAGTTTCCGAGATTTTTAGGATTCTTTAAGTGACCCGGATTCATTGCTCTCGAGTGTATTTTTTTTTTTTTTTTTTTTTTTTTTATACCACTAAGGTGGCAGACAAGCATACGGCCCACCAGAAGGACTGGTGGTCACCGCAGCCTATGAACGTGTATAATGACATCGTGTTCTTGACCGATATAGGACCTTTCTATAGATTATACCACTAAAAATATTATTTTATTACATTTGAAAACATTCACCTATCATAGTGTAAGCTGTAATATAAATAAAATATTGTTAACTAGACTAGGTGGTGCTCGCGGCTTGGCCCACGTGCAATTTGGTTTGATATTCGCAATGATACTCGCAAGTAACTTGTAGGTCAACGGGGTCAAAGGCCTGCGTCTCGAGAAATCGAGGCCCAGCGGACCCTGCTCCACCAGGAAACCGTTGAGACATATTATGGAAGGTGCGACTTGAGCAACCAAAGGGGGGATTCGCCACAATCGCGGCCGTCAGACCGGTCATGGACGAGTGGCTGGAGAGGAGACACGGTGCTCTCTCCTACCGGTTGACACAGATGCTTGCCGGCCACGGTAGCTTCGGTAGGTATCTGTGGCGAAAACACCGGGAAACCACGGCCGGTGGAGTGCACGGCGTGGGCGCAACAGCGCCAGGTCCTCGTAGTGGGTCTGGGCGTGAACACTCTCTCGCTCGAGGGCATGGTGCGAGCCATGCTCTCCAGCGGGAGTAAGTGGGACTGCGCCGCCTCTTTCTGCGAGCAGGTCATGCTCGCGAAGGAGGCGGCGGGCCGGGTGCGGGAGAGAACTCTCCCACCCGAGTTCCGCAGTCGGCGGGGGTCTGAGGACGGTGAGAGGGACGCTCACCGTCCTTACAGAAGCAGGCCCAGGACGGCAGCGTGACGTGAGCAACTCACGCACGCCCCCCCTTAGAAGCGGGGTCACACCCGAAACCCCCCATAGACGCGGGATTGCACCCGAACCACCCCCTGGGCGAGGCCGCTGCGGCGGCCGTAGGTCTGTTGGGAGTCACGGGACATCCTTCCTGAGGCCTTACCCGGGGCTCTCAACCATAGGCTGTTGGGCGTTACGTGAGGTTTTTTAGTCGGTAAGAGTCCGGCATAGCATCCTACGAGGATTTTCCCTCACGTTAAAAAAAAAAAAAACTTGTTGGTCAATGTAGGCATATAGGTTTGTATGTTAGGGTGCAGCCCTAAATTGGTGTGGCCTAGTTATTGCTTAGATCTAAGAGAGCGATTATTATGGTAGGGATAGGACGATTAAAATCTAGTAAGAACGAAAAGGAAGAATAACCTAAAATTTATTATAGACTAGCTGATGCCCGCAGCTTCGCCCGCGTAAATTTTCACTTCCCGTGGGAACTTATTTCGGGGATAAAAAGTAGCCTATGTGTTATTCCAGACTATAAAGTATCCCTGTACCAAATTTCAGCCAGATCCGTTCAGCGGTTCGAGCGTGAAAGAGTAACAAACATCCACACTAACCGTGGGCGTCGGAACCGGTTCTTTTTTTCGACACCAAGTGTACTCGAGCGCCATAGTGGATTCAATAATACGTCTTATACGTATGGTTTGTGCATTTTTGTGACTGTAGTCATCATGTCACGTCGTCATTTAAGTCGCGAAGAGATGTTAAGAGCTGTTGGTATGCTGCAAGCTGGACGAACTCAACGCGACGTAGCGGATGCTGTCGACACCCAACCAAGCGTAATTTGCAGATTATGGGCACGCTACAGGTCTACAGGGGATGTTGCCGAACGTCACAGGGGACGAAATAGGGTTACTACCCCGCGACAAGATCGTTTCTTGCAAAATTCCGCAAGGCGGCAACCCACGATTACTGCTCGTCAGTTGGTCGCAAGCCTCCAGTCTCAGCATCAAGTGGTTATTAGCAATCAAACTGTCAGGAGAAGACTACACGAAGCCAATCTTCATGCTCGCAGACCGCTTAGGGTTCCAGCTCTTCGACGTGGAAATCGAGGTCGTCGCTTATTGTGGGCTAACGCACATTTACAGTGGACCGACCATCAATGGGCACGGGTTCTATTTTCCGACGAATCTCGCTTCGGTTTTCATCCTGATTCGAGAAGAGTGCGTATATGGCGAGTTCCTGGACGTCGGAGTCGTCTCCAGAATCCGCAAGAAGTTCATCCTTACCAAGGTGGAACAATCATGGTATGGGCTGGAATTCGCCTTGGTGGAAGGACCGACTTCGTTTGGATACGGGGCAATTTGAATGCAAACCAATACATTCAGGAGGTTATACACCCCATGGTAATAACTCATCGACAGCAGTTCGGTCAAGATTTTATGTTCATGCAAGATAATGCACGGTCACACACCGCGAGGGTAGTGGTCAATGCGTTAAGCGAGCACAATATTACGACGTTGGAATGGCCTGCTCAGTCTGCCGACCTCAATCCCACAGAGCATGCCTGGGATTTGCTTGGGAGAAGAGCTTTCAGTGATTCTTTGGAAAATCTGAACACTGAAGAACAACTTTTTTTACACCTTCGCAGTGTATGGAGCTATATTCCACAGACGATGATTGACAATCTCATACTAAGTATGCCACGCCGTTGTCGAGCTGTTGCCTATGCTTTAGGAGGTCCTACAGATTATTAAAAACGTTTAAAGTACGGTTAATTACTGTATTTCTTATTATCTCGTTATTTTTGTGCCTAATCATAGAAGGTTGTAATACTCAATATTGGCACTATTCAATTCTTTCTTAAAAAAAAAATGATATGAGAATGTTTTTATTAAAATTAAAATCGGTATAAAAATACCCTTCTATTGATATAAAACACTCACTATTACAAGAAAGGGTTTTTAAATAAAAACTAGAAATGTCCTTGTTACCTAGACTTTGTTGATGTCTGTAGTGCTTTTGTATTAATACTTGTACTATCGAGCTCATGACTGCAATAGCAAAACAACGCTCATTATGGTGTGGCGTGCGTTCGGGCCACAGACGTACAATAAGTAGCAGACGAAACATTAATTATGTTTGTGTGCGTTGGTCGTTCCATTCCGCTCGCTCTAAGGGGTTAGTGAATGCTGCTATCTCGTTTCTACACGTATAGCAACACTATACATGACATTTAAAAAAAAATGACGTCCGCCTGGTTTTTGAAAGGTTTAAGCTGCCGATGCTGCAGTTTGACGTATTAGATACCTCTCATTAATGTAGGGGCCAAACTCAGGCACTTCTTTTCAAGATTAAATTGTGGCGTAAAATGTATATTAAATGTTTTAAAATGGGGTTAAAAATAATAGTAAGGGAAAGTTTAGGGAAATCTATGGTTGAAGAGGGTGTATATAAAATATACTGTTTGTTCTTTTCAGAATGAGCTTCCAAGTTTAAGGTTAAAAACCCCTGCTTATACCCGTAAGCAACTATTTGTTGAAAATATAGGCGTAGAGCCATATTGCATATTTTTCAAATCCTGGAGGAAGGAAGTCCCAGAATCCGGATGAGTACCTAGTTGTTAAGTTAGATATAAGTTAATATTGTGAAATTAAAATAAAAGCAAAATACTCAGTGATACTTGCATTATTGACTCCAGGACAAATTATATACCCTTACCTAAACTACTGAACCGCCTGGGAACTCCTGGGATCACTCTGGACTTCCCAGAAGCGTGTCATGTTTTCACATATAAAAATTTAGTTAAATACTTGGGCTATTAAGCCACTCACTGATTATTTCAGTGGAATATATTTTATAGAATGATTTACTTTGATGTAAATTTTCTTCGACAGTATGAAGTAAAATAAAAAATTTAGTTAGTTCCTGATTTTCTCTATTCTACTAATGCGCACGCTTATATATATAGCTTACATCCCACCATATCTCCTTCCATCAACTATCCCTACTATGACACTATTAAGGACACACCCCTTATACCGACCTAAGTATACCCATTATACCTACGCTTAATAGCGCCTAATAAACTAATATAGCAAATCCATGATTTACGCCACAATATCAAGCGTGTCATGGCGCCCGAACATAAGTAATTGTCCTGGTAGTTGATAACGTGTGATTAATATCTACAGATTTGTTGGGTCTGGCGACCCGTAATTAAAATTTACAGTGTAATTTGTGTCCCGCTAGCAGGTAGCCTCCCCCGAAATTCGTGCTACTTCAAGGATTAGACGCCCTTGGCCTATGCTAGTCTGGATGCCCGAAATTTGATCATTTTATTTTGCATTTTGCATAATTTTTTTTGGCTAAACGGGTATTCCGAAATTGGAAAATTCTCAACATCATTTTTATTAACGTAGCTTGTCCCCAAATTTAATTACAGTTTTTTTTATTTTATTTCAAACTGTAATAATAGAATATCTTTTATTATATAATTGTTGGCTTATAGTCATATTCATATTTTGTATTGTTCATCGTAAGGAAACAATTCTACCCTCATTGTTTTTGACAATTCCTTGTAATAAATTTAACGCAAAAAATATACCCACATTACTAAAATTGTTACGAACCTTATTGTAGAAGTAAAATTGTTGTTAATGTTTTAAAGATATTTAATGCAAAACATTCACGGTAGGTTTCGTTTTATATAATTTGTGTATTGTTTCAGGAAAATCTGAATGATATTGTAGTTCTATGTGAATAGAGAAAGTGATTTGTGTATTAAAAATTGTGAGTGATTCGGTGCTTACCAGAGCCGTTTAATATGGATATCAATAAAATTAGATATTTCTTGCTCAATAAAAATTAATTAACGTATGAAGTAGTTATTCGCGGTTTTGAGCCAGTTTCTACGGCAAAAATAGTATGGGGTTCTTTAAAAAGGGTCGTAAAAGGGTTTTACACGGTCGGCAGCATGAGTTTGTCGCCTATGGTAAGGCAAATGTTCATAGGCTGCGGTGACCGCCAGTCCTTCTGGTGGGCCGTATGTTTGTTTGCCACCTTCATAAAGTTATATATTTTCTATATCGATAGCCACCTTAGTAATATAAAAAATCTTTGGGGTAGGTTACAAAGTTCATCATTACATCATTTCAAAAATGCTGCATAGTAGTTAGCAATACGAATATTTAAAATATATAATTACAAAGAATAATTAATTACAATCTGCATAAAATAATTCAATAAATTAACTTCATAACCAAAAATATTTTTTCTAAGTAAATCGTAGTATCATTATTTTTTTTTCTCCTAAATATGGGTAGTTGTGAATATCATGTGAATATCGTTAGGGTTTTTACAGACTGCATTTCATCACGCTATCATAATTCCATAAGCGCAAGGACAGGATACAATTTTAATGGATAATGTTGAGATTTAGTATAAAATTTAAGCTGAATTCTCTTGTATATAAGATTTGCGTCATCATGTGATTGTATTGATGACACAAGTGTGCATGAGTGTTTTATGAGCGGGAATTGTATGAGATGTATGAATGTATGAAAGGGATGAATATAAGAGTATGAAAGGCACATTATTCAAAGGAATAGGTAAGTCCAGTGAGTTATGAAAGTTGAAATAGTCAGTAGGTAACTTTGCATACAAATAAATTGCATCGCTAAAAAAAAAAAAAATTTTTTTTCCCTATTCTTGAAAGCAAAATTAACGTCATTTTGTTTTTTAAGTTTTATCAAGTTAAATTAAAGTAAGTAAGACAAGAATAACAATGTCAGGTCAGTTATTTAAAAATGAACGTTAAATTACTTTAGGATGTTGTCGCGGACAGTCAAACATACACGAGAAACTTAAGTCAGTGTGTAAGAGACCTTATGAATAATTGTGAAAATTTATGAGGGTACCTCGAAATATTGTTAAGCTTGAGGTCACATTGTGAATTCATTGTCATTTATGTGAAAGTTGTGTACGTGCCGTGAATTTATAAAATTACAAAGTATTAAGAATTACAAAGTTATGAAAGTTTTATGCACATGCATTATGTTAATAGTGATGCATACGTTTTGAAAACGATATTACATATTGGATGTGGATTTCAGTGAAATGTTAAGGTTGGTAAATGTGATTTTTTTTCTGGGTTGTTTGTATATTTTTGGTTAGAATTCTGGTAGGATGGTTTTAGATTCATTTTGTAAATAGAGCTCTAAAAAGAATAACCCGCTGAGTTTCTTGCCAGTTCTTCTCAGTTGGGTCGCGTTGTGAACTGGTGGTAGATTTTGATTTATATTCTGGACGTTTTACAAGAGCATCTGTATATGCCTATGTGAAATAAATTTATTTTTCTTTCTTTCTTTCATGATTCTGTAGGTGTATTCAGTGCTATATTTCTGTTTCTTGGTTTTTTTGTAGTAAATACTGCCACTCGGAAGCGGTAAGCTTGCCCTCGCAGATTTACGTGGTACTATAGGAAGCTCTTAAAGGCTTGCTTATCATATGCAAATATATTGCATTCAGTTATATAGACATATACAATGTTATTACATCGTTGTATATGTTGTTATATAAATTTTCTTCTCTGAGACGGTTATAGAAATCTCAGTCTTCAATTTAAGCCATATTCTATATTACATTCAGGCGGTTCGTATTACCTGGATTTCTTAATATTAAGCCTTAAATACGTCTTTTCTTCTATCTATCTTGTGAACACCATCAGAGTTACTCTATTTGAATATTTAAATTATTTATTTTGGGAGACATTATCTAAGTAATACAGTTGTTATAGATTGATTGTTATATACTAATTCAATCTTTTTAAATTGAAATAGTGTTCTTAAATTTTGTCTATAGGGACAAAATTTTCTCTTGGAGAGGGGATATTGTGGCGTAAATCATGGATTTGCTATATTAGTTTATTAGGCGCTATTAAGCGTAGGTATAATGGGTATACTTAGGTCGGTATAAGGGGTGTGTCCTTAATAGTGTCATAGTAGGGATAGTTGATGGAAGGAGATATGGTGGGATGTAAGCTATATATATAAGCGTGCGCATTAGTAGAATAGAGAAAATCAGGAACTAACTAAATTTTTTATTTTACTTCATACTGTCGAAGACAATTTACATCAAAGTAAATTATTCTGTAAAATATATTTCACTAAAATACCAGTGGGTGGCGTACATAGCCCAAGAATTTAAATAAATTTATATTTGTGAAAACGGAAGCTCTGGTAAGCATCAACTTCATAAACTTTATTTAGTAATTTAAGTGTGGGTAATTTTTATGTAAAAAAGTATATTTTAAGTAAATTTATTTTATCAGGCAGGCGTTTGTGAAATTTAGAAAAGGGGGTAATGTTCTTTGTATATTAAATGTTTTAAAATGGGGTTAAAAATAATAGTAAGGGAAAGTTTAGGGAAATCTATGGTTGAAGAGGGTGTATATAAAATATATTGTTTGTTCTTTTCAGAATGAGGTCCCTGTTCGGGCGCCATGACACGCTTCTGGGAAGTCCAGAGTGATCCCAGGAGTTCCCAGGCGGTTCAGTAGTTTAGGTAAGGGTATATAATTTGTCCTGGAGTCAATAATGCAAGTATCACTGAGTATTTTGCTTTTATTTTAATTTCACAATATTAACTTATATCTAACTTAACAACTAGGTACTCATCCGGATTCTGGGACTTCCTTCCTCCAGGATTTGAAAAATATGCAATATGGCTCTACGCCTATATTTTCAACAAATAGTTGCTTACGGGTATAAGCAGGGGTTTTTAACCTTAAACTTGGAAGCTCATTCTGAAAAGAACAAACAATATATTTTATATACACCCTCTTCAACCATAGATTTCCCTAAACTTTCCCTTACTATTATTTTTAACCCCATTTTAAAACATTTAATATACAAAGAACATTACCCCCTTTTCTAAATTTCACAAACGCCTGCCTGATAAAATAAATTTACTTAAAATATACTTTTTTACATAAAAATTACCCACACTTAAATTACTAAATAAAGTTTATGAAGTTGATGCTTACCAGAGCTTCCGTTTTCACAAATATAAATTTATTTAAATTCTTGGGCTATGTACGCCACCCACTGGTATTTTAGTGAAATATATTTTACAGAATAATTTACTTTGATGTAAATTTTCTTCGACAGTATGAAGTAAAATAAAAAATTTAGTTAGTTCCTGATTTTCTCTATTCTACTAATGCGCACGCTTATATATATAGCTTACATCCCACCATATCTCCTTCCATCAACTATCCCTACTATGACACTATTAAGGACACACCCCTTATACCGACCTAAGTATACCCATTATACCTACGCTTAATAGCGCCTAATAAACTAATATAGCAAATCCATGATTTACGCCACAAAATTTAATGCTAACATAAAAATAAGTGTGGCAAACTGTGATTCAGCATTTAATTAGTTCAGAATTGCATTTTAATAATATAATGCCTGTAATCTTCGATGATATTGAGTATACAATATATAAAAGGGAAGCCCGATTTCCGTGGTCACGGCATCACGCGTGAAATGCTGGACCGATTTCGCTAATTCTTTTTTGTTGTGTTTGTTTCTGTCAGGAGGTTTTAAAAAAATTAGTGCAAAACCATTAGCAGAAATGGTTTTTATTGCGATTTTGAATCGGATCATAGAACTGGAAACTCCGAAATGGAAACCGGGAACAGAAAGGCTAAGAGATAATTTTGCAATCCAATATAGCCGCCGCGAAATCACAAAATTTCATGATGGGTATCGTTTAAGGGGGATTTTGGTACGCTGAGTAGGTAATTTTGCAATCCAATTTGGCCGCCGCGCCGAAATCACAAAATTTCATGATGGGTATCGTTTAAGGGGGATTTTGGTACGCTGAGTACGAATCTCATGATACTTTTGCAATCCAATATGGCCGCCGCCCTGAAATCACAAAATTTCATGATGGGTATCGTTAAAGGGGGTTTTTGGTATGCTGAGTACGAATCACATGATAATTTTGCAATCAAATATGGCCGCCGTGCCGAAATCACAAAATTTCATGATGGGTATTGTTTAAGGGGGATTTTGGTACGCTGAGTACGAATTTCATGATAATTTTGCAATCCAATATGGCCGCCGCGCCGAAATCACAAAATTTCATGATGGGTATTGCTTAAGGGGTTTCTTGGTATGCTGAGTACGAATTTCAGGTTAATTTTGCAATCCAATATGGCCACCGCGCCACCGTTGTAAAATTTCATGTTGCATATCATATAAGGGGTTTTTTGGTATGCTGAGTACGAATTTTGGGTTAATTTTGCGATCCAATATGGCCGCCGCGCCGAATTTACAAAATTTTATGATGGGTATCGTTTAAGGAGGATTTTGGTACGCTGAGTAAGAATCTCATGATAATTTTGCAATCCAATATGGCCGCCGCGCCGAAATCACAAAATTTCATGATGGGTATCGTCTAAGGGGTTTTTTGGTATGCTGAGTGCGAATCTCATGATAATTTTTAGAGATGCGCCGAATGTAAGTTGAACCGAATTCGAACATTCGGCCGAATATTCGGTATAAAATGTACCGAACCGAATATTCGGCCGAACTATTCGGTTCAAATTAACGCCGTAAGCAGGTTAGTACAGTTCAGTTGACGAGGCAGGTGACATTCTTTCAGCGCTGGGCGTACAGCCCTCAACCCCAAGGCGCCGATTCGCAATCGAACGGTTTGCAAGCGTGAAGTAAGTTTACAGCCGAAATGTCTGTTGTCTCATCTTTAGTCACAAATATTTCACCAGTAAATCTCCGCCTATGCAGGGATTCGCCACTCTGCTGAGTGGCAAATGCCTGCGAACCACTATAGCACCACTAGAGCAACAGAGCTGTGTTGCTCTTATATAGTGGTTTGCTTAGGTCTACAGATCCAGCAAGCTGTAAAAAAATTGAAGTGGTCGCGAACGCCCCTAAGTAGAAGATCGTTAATAATCCTCATAGCACGCCTCTACACCGAGTCGAATGGACAAAGCTGGAATTCAGGAGCACCAGATCAAAAATGACAACAGCACTCCATGTGTGGCTTTACGCACGGATAGAGTAATTAGCGGGAGATGGTGAGCTGAACGATTTTTAATTAAATGAGTTTTGTTTTGGATTAAAATTTGGATTAAGATGAGTGTGGTGAATTTGTAATGGAAAAAGAGCAGTTCATTTTCACAGAGAGCTAGTTCATTTTCATTTGAAGTTTTGGACTGGTTGTTTGCGGTCGTGTTTTGCAGGGTGTTAGTGATGATGTCGTGTGACACGGAATCAAGTGAAAAAGAGTACTTGCATATTGTCTCTTAAAGAAGAACAGACAAAACGGACTCAATAATGACTCGGATCACTATCTTAAACTAAGCCAGCTCATAAGAACAATTTCTGCCACCCAGTCCTTGCCCTCTCGACCATTTATTAGTGGGAAAAAAAGTATTTTGCGAGTTAAACGAATTTTTAATGGGTCTGCTCTGCTCGCGGTGAAAACTGGGCATTTTTAGGGAAGCAACGTTTAGCACTCTGAGCTTTTTGGACACCAGATTGGCCTTATTACCTAAATGACTACGTTTCCTTACCGTGCATCACCCGAGATCTCTGTACCATGACGTTAATTATGGGAAAACCCCTACCTATTAGTTAATTATTAATTTTGTTAATAATAATATCAACATTCGGTAATTATTCGGCAAATAAACCGAATATTCGGCCGAATACGAACTTTTCAAAACTCGCCGAATGTACCGAATTCGAATATTCGGCCGAACATTCGGCGCATCTCTAATAATTTTGCAATCCAATTCAAATTTTGGATTTCAAAACTATCATGTGATTCGTACTCAGCATACAAAAAAAACCCTTAGACGATACCCATCATGAAATTTTGTGATTTCGGCGCGGCCGCCATATTGGATTGCAAAATTATCATGTGATTCGTACTCAGCATACCAAAAAACCCCTTAAACGATACCCATCACGAAAATTTTGTGATTTCGGCGCGGCGGCCATATTGGATTGCAAAATTATCATGAGATTCTTACTCAGCGTACCAAAATCCTCCTTAAATGATACCCATCATGAAATTTTGTGAATTCGGCGCGGCGGCCATATTGGATCGCAAAATTATCATGAGATTCTTACTTAGCGTACCAAAATCCTCCTTAAACGATACCCATCATGAAATTTTGTGAATTCGGCGCGGCGGCCATATTGGATCGCAAAATTAACCCAAAATTCGTACTCAGCATACCAAAAAACCCCTTATATGATATGCATCATGAAATTTTACAACGGTGGCCATATTGGATTGCAAAATTAACCTGAAATTCGTACTCGTACTACTATTTTTTTCCCAAAAGCGTTTGACATCTTAGATCGTATGTCCACCTATTTATAATACGGACCAGTGTGCGGCCGGCCAGCCGCAACAAAAAAAGCGCATTGATGTTACGAGTTGGATCAAAACGTTACACATAGTATCATTACAAGGCGCGCATTGCAATGCTCGGATCACCTGCTTCACTGCTGTAACCACGTCTTATATCATTACAAGGTGCGCATTGCAATGCTCGGTTCACCTCCCACACTGGCTGTAATTCTCGACTCGTAACATTACATTACGCGCGAATGCTCCCGGTGAGGGAGCACCTTTAGAAAAAAATGATGTTTTGTAACATCATTTTTTTCTAAAGGTGCTTTAGCCTCAATAGCATTTTTGAAGACCTATCTATGGATACCCCACACGTATGGGTTTGAAGAAAAAAAATCTTTTCGGTTCAGTTCTGAGTATGGGGACCCCCAAAATTTACTGCTTTTTTTAGTTATATTTAAAAATCTTAATGCGGTTCACAGAATACATCTACTTACCAAGTTTCAAGTGCATAGGTCTTATAGTTTCGGAGAAAAGTGGTTGTGACATTCGGACGGACAGACAGACAGACATGACGAATCTATAAGGGTTCCGTTTTTTGCCATTTGGCTACGGAACCTTAAAAGAGGTATTTTAAGATACTCTTATTTCATTAAAATAAATCTTATTGAACTAGGCGGCTAACTCCTTCCCTGTAGTTGCGTTAGTGTGTGTGGTTTTTATATGTGTTAGTTTTGGCGTACTTTTCAATCTCTAATGCTTTGTCTGCTACTTATTGTAAGTCTGTGGTTCGGGCTGGTTTTGCGTTTACATATAAGTGTGTGTGTGTGTGTGTGTAATGTGACAATGCTACCATCAACACGACGTGACACGTCATGTAGACTAGAACAGCAAAATATGATTAGTTCGTGCTAGATAAAGATAACGATATAATAAATATTCGTTTTCACAACTGTATTATCAGAGTTGTATTATTCTTTACAACTGCTGTGAGTCATTAGATACTAATACCATAAGTGTAAATACACTTAAATACATACACACATACATTAAATACATACACACAGTGTAAATACACTTAAATACTAGATTAATTGCTACTAGAGATTCTTCGACTCCAATAATTACAGAATTTAACTCCGTACTTACGAAGGAGGTTCTTACAGCTGTAAAAAAATTCAACAAAACAAAGCAAAAGGGTGAAAAATTAAATACCCACCACTTCAATATTCCCGGCCCATCAAACCAGTTTTTGTTGGCGAAACTCTGACCCAAAAGACGCAAAAATTATTTCACCTGGCCCGGCTGTTTCAGAAAGAACATTGTTACAGTTTCTGTTGGACATCTCGAGGAGTTGTGTATCTACGAACTCGTGAAAATTCACCACAAATTAGGATTGACAGTGAAACTGACCTAGATAAATTAAAAAATATTAAGTGACTAGTGTTGTTATTGTACTTGGTGATA
This sequence comes from Miltochrista miniata, assembly GCA_933228765.1. Taxonomy (NCBI): domain Eukaryota; kingdom Metazoa; phylum Arthropoda; class Insecta; order Lepidoptera; family Erebidae; genus Miltochrista; species Miltochrista miniata. The sequence continues at coordinate 392,208 of OW121776.1, forward strand.
TCAACATTTCTATAAATGTGGAAAATCCTCACAAAGAGAGAGACAGGTATCTGAGTCTCGCTGCCCACCACTCGCTTCTACCTTGTCACACTTTCATCACACGAGATGACAGTGGGACATGTATTGATCACGTTCTTTTAAAGACTCAACACTCAGCTACCACTATTGTCATCCAAACTAGCCTTACTGATTACAAACCAGTTCTATTGTGCTTGTGTAAAAGACAGGTTCGCAAATATTCGGTTACAAACATAAATAGAACAAACGTAAGTAAACTCCAGAATGATATAGCTAGCATTGACTTTGCCCCTATGTACGCGTGTGAGGATCCTGACCTGTCTCTGCCATACTTTGTGAATTCCATGGTCATGGTCTTAAATAAAAATACACAAACTCTGTTCCTGGCGGGCCGTAAGAAAATCATTAAGCCATGGATCACACCAGGCCTACTTCGCTGTATGCGAAACAGAGACAGACTGCACTTGAAATGCAGGAAGAGCCCGGGCAACGAGATAATTAGAACAACATATAATCGCTAAAGAAACTTTTGTAACCTGCTTCTGAGAAATACTAAACAAGCCTATGAAAAGCAGCAATTGTCTGAAGCTGGCAAAAATAACAAAAAACTGTGGCAAGCTATCAAGACTATCACTAACACTGGGAAAGTAAAGCAGTCATCTCAAAACTTACTTGGTTTAACACAATCCCCACAGGAGTCAGTTGACAGAGTAAATGACTACTTTGTTGGGGTTGGTGCCTCGCTTGCGGAGGAAATCTTGTCCAGCCATCGCATGGACGGCGATGCTCGTGGTTCTGTCTCTCATGCGCTGCAATCCTTTGCATTGTTGGAGACCGATACTTCTGAGGTGACGGGCTTGGTTTCCAGCCTTGAGAATGACTGTGCAGTGGGGTGGGACGGGCTTTCAAATAGATTCCTTAAGCAGTTCATAGAACATTTTGCTTCTCCTCCAACTTATTTATTTAACCTTTTGTTTCGAACGGGCGTTTTTCCGACGGATCTTAAGAGGTCAGTGGTGGTTCCTGTTTTAAGGGTGGTGATAAGAACCTGCCATCTAATTATAAACCCATCTCTTTGCTCCCTGCGATTTCTAAAATCTTTGAAAAATTAATTAATGCTAGATTGGTCGCTTACATGGAAACAAACAAGCTTCTGTCCGAGAATCAATTTGGTTTCCGACGTGCTCGATCTACATCTGACGCTGTTCATGCTGTTACTGACTATGTGGCAACTAGTCTGGATGAGCGTAAAAAGTGCCTGGCTATTTTTCTGGATCTGGCACGTGCTTTTGATACGGTTTTTATTCCTAAGCTCCTGAGCAAGCTGGAGGCGATTGGTATAAGAGGAACACAATTGAACTTGTTTGCTAGCTACCACTCTGGTCGCTCTCAGGCTACGGTGATTGAGGGACATACAAGTAGGTATCTGCCAGTGTCTTTTGGGGTCCCTCAGGGTAGTGTGCTAGGCCCTACCATATTTTTGATATGCATAAATGAATTATGTACGATCAGTCCTCATAAAGGGAAAATAGTTTCCTATGCAGATGACACTGTACTTTTATTTTCCACTAACACCTGGAAGGATACTTTCCAAACTGCCCAGGAAACCCTCAATTGTGTTTCGGAATGGCTTGCTGATAATGTCCTAACTCTGAATGCGAGCAAGACTAAATACATGTCCTTTTCTATCAGGAATTCAGGCTGCGGGAATCATAACCATTGCTTGGTAGTGCACAATTGTCAGCAAATTCATAACGATGTTTGCTCGTGTCCCAATTTGGAATCGACTGATGATTTGAGATATCTAGGAGTTGTATTAGATTCACATCTAAATTTCACAAAACACATTGAGCTTCTTAGTGGTAGAATCCGCAAACTCATTGTAATATTTAAAAGGATAAGGCATATCATGGATGCGGATCTTTTTCAGCGAGTTTATCTGGCACTCTGTCAATCACTAATGGCGTACTGCATAACAGGTTGGGGAGGAGCTCTGGCAAATCGACGGCAGCAAAGAGCAAACGGACATCTGCATTTTTGCGAAAATCGTTTTTTTACATAATTGAATTAGGAATTTTGTCTTCCATTTGGACATATTTTTTTATTTTTTTTAAATCTAATATTTAGTGGTATTTTGCAGCGTATAAAAAGACACCTACACCCTTTTTTTAGAATGCAACGAAGTACACACGGGCATATACACTTGTCCGTGTGTGCGTCGGGCAATTTGGCGCGTCTCGCTTCATATAAACAAAGGTATCAGTTACTTGACCGTTTGTCACGGGAGGTTGACATATTTAAGCTTGCGTACTAAATATTATTATTCTGAAATCTGTGATTTATTCAACTACATTTCATAATACACTGTAACTATAATAACATGTATAGCAGAAGGAATAAATTATTGTTAAATTTGGCACAATATAGAAAACAAAGTGATGTTTACAACAGCGAAGATCTCACAAATTTGATGTAAAATAGAATCATGGAACAATCCCATGAGGGATCTTCTTTTTTAACGTGAGGGAAAATCCTCAAGGATGTTATGCCGGACTCCTGCCGACTAAAAAACCTAACGTAACGCCCAGCAACCTATGGTTGGGAGCCCCGGGTAAGCCCTCGAAAGGATGTCCCAGGACTCCCTACAGACCTACGGCCGCCACTGCGACCTCGCCCAGGGGGTGGTTCGGGTGCTATCCCGCGTATTTAGGGGGTTTCGGGTGTGATCCCGCTTCTAAGGGGGGTGTGCGTGAGATCCTCACGTCACGCAGCCGTCATGGGCCTGCTTCTGTAAGGACGGTGAGCAGCCCTGTCACCGTCCTCAGACCCTCGGTCATGGAGGCCGATAGTCCTCGGCGAAGACACGTCGGCGCCGTCCAAGCCGCCGACTGCGGAACTCGGGTGGGAGAGTTCTCTCCCGTTCCTGCTCCACCGCCTCTTTCACGAGCATGTCCTGCTCGCAGAAAGAGGCGGCGTAGTCCCACTTACTCTCGCTGGAGATCATAGCTCGCACCATGGTCTCGAGCGAGAGAGTGTCCACGTCCAGACCCACTACAAGGGCCTGGCGCTGTTGCGCCCACGCCGTGCACTCCACTAGCGTGTGGAGCACTGTGTCATCGCTGTGGTCCTCGCAGTGCTGAAACTCAGCCGTGGTTTCCCGGTGTCTTCGCCACAGATACCTACCGAAGCTACCGTGCCCGGTAAGTCTGTGACAACCATTAGGAGAGAGCACCGTGTCTTCTCTCCAGCCACCCGTCTATGACCGGTCTGACTGCCGCGTATGTGGCGAATCCCCCCTTTGGTTGCTCAAGTCGCACCTTCCATGTCTCCACGGTTTCCTGGTGGAGCAGGGACCGCTGGGCTTTGATTTCTCGAGACGCAGGCCTTTGGCCCCACTCCAGCGCCTCCTTGCGCCATCTGAACAGTGACGCAAGGGCTCTCGCTTCCGGGTCGCATGGAGGGGTCTCGGCTAGGAGACATGCCGCCTCACCGGAGATCGTGCGGTATCCTCTTATCACCCTGACGGCCACCGCTCTCTGCGGGGCAATCTAGCCACATTGCTGGTCGTCAGGGTCTTCGCCCATACGGGGGCACCGTATAGGGCTATGCTTCGCTGGATCCCCAGGTACAGTACAGGAGCATCAGCAGTGCGAGTGCGGCTCATGCTGCCCTCAATTTTGGCACCAAACTGCGGAAGCTTGCACTGGACTCTTTTATTGTACTGAAAAAGCTCATCATAATTAAAAAGACAACTGCAAAATCAGTAAAAGGACCTTTATGATACGCAGTAAATTAAGACAACTACATTATTTTGCTATCAATCATACGTGTCCTTTATTTGTTGTCGTAGTTGGATATAGATTATAAAAAGGAAAACAATTATTGATTTTTTTAAATGAAATTAATTAGGGATAATGATTTAGAAAGTCCGAAGTAGAAGCAAACATATGGCAGTTGACTCATTTAGTAATTTATGTTGTACGAAGTATAAAAAGACATCTGCCGTATTTTTAAAAATATAAATATTACTGTTGACTGACCGCCATTACTTTCTTTGAAATGCTATTTTAATTAAGTATTCCAAATTTCAAGGAGCTAGCTTTGTAATTGTAAAAGTTATAACGTTTTTGCGTTAAAAACGTTCTCCTGAAAACTAGTGATTTTGCAGATGTCCGTTTGCTCTTTGCTGCCGTCGAAATATACTTAAGCGGTTGGAAATTGCCCAAAGGGCGGTCCTTAAAGTTATCAACTTTCGCCTATTTTTGTATCCAACAAGTTTGCTGTACCAGCAGTGTGAAGTACTCACAGTGAGACAAATTTTTATTTTAAACACTTTGCTATTGCAGCACGGGAGTATGCCATATGATCCAGGAAAAAATAATAATCGTCGGAGAAACAGAGTTTGTGAAACGAAAGGTATACCAACCCCAACCCACCCACCCTTAATACTATATCTCAACAGTCATAAAATCGACAATTAAAACATCAACAGTTTTAATTGTCGATTTTATGACTGTTACTTTTGGTGAGATTTCTCTTCTTTTTGTAGAAACGTGGGCATATTGATTTATTTAATTAGATTTTCTTATTTGACGCAGTTTTTTTTCTTTTTAGGAGTAGATTTTTAATTATTACAAATCTTTCTTTTCTTTTTTTCGGTTCTGATTCTTGTACAGTATCAACAGTTTTTTGTATTGCCCATTCGCGTTCATGCATTATATTTTGAGCAAATTTTGAGCGAAATTAATATTTTAGTGTAATTTGTTAATTTAATTATCGAGTAGAATAAAGATAATCGTTCGACTATTTCTTCTTGTAAACTTGTAAGTATAAGTATAAAAGCCAGTCTAGTCTTATCTAGAGTTTTCCTTTAATTTTATTTATATGGTATTAAAAGCAGAAGGGGCTGCATTCGCCCAGCAGTGGGACGCTTTAGGCACTGCTTTAGGCTAGCTTAAATTAGAAGATGTGTTCCACTTTGCTGGATTTTTGCAATGACAGTCAATTTTTTTATGTACCAATAGTAGAAGGGTGCATTACCATATCTCCAATACAGCTGAGACCAGCTGAGGGTTCTTCATCAGATACTTCAGACCTTCGATTTTTCTCATTAAATAAAGCGGCCCACCAAGTGGAATATTTATTGTAAAGCCGGTATGTCGATATCTAAATTATACCGTTGGGCTCTTGTGTTTTCTAATCAGGGTCACCAGGTACTCCAGATCTTCAATTATCCTACTTTTTATAGTTTTTCCTTTATGTGGTCATTAAACCCTAACTCTGTACGAAATTTCAGCTCTCTGAGTTTATGGGAAGTACTAGTTCTATTTTGATGATCATGAGTGAATGAGTGTCATAAATGCGAAACTTTGCTTTCGCTAACCTTCGGAACTAAATGACTTACAGACTTGAAATTTTGGGTTTTAAGTATGTGATTATAGCTTACTGAATGACAAAAATTTCTGCGTTCTAGTCTTATCCAGAGGTTCTCAAATAGGGGCCTGAAAATGCGGCGAAATGGTTCCAGTAAAGGATGGTACGTCAGTGTTTGCTTCGCGCTCGCCTTGGCTTGGGGGCACTGCCGTGCCCCCAAATTCTGATAATTGTCATTTAAATATACTTTTACCCTCATTTTCAAAATTAAAAACAATCCTTACGCGGTACTACCTACCTACACTATAAAATAACACTAACACTACCCACAACTTGTACTACTTACTTTTTACAAAATTACGAATTGTTTTTATTATCTCCTATTCTTTCAGCTCAATATGACACATAAATAATGAATGTTTCCTGTACCATAATGATTCACGTATTGTAATATCAAAACTATAGGTAATGCTAGATTTACTGACTGCTTATTTTATTTATCGCTATCTGGCATATTAATAAATAGATAACTAAACATGAATTTTATATACCTTTAGTAAAATATGTAGGTATATCTGTATCACTTCCACTAAGTAACAACCAAATTTTTTCATGTTGAGATTTTTTACTTTGATATTGTGAACTATTGACCTACTAAGCTGCTGACATTCTGAAGTGTTGAGATTTTGAATCGTTGGTCTTACGGTGTTGATGTTTTAATTGTCGATTTTATGACTGTTGAGATATAGTATCAAACCCTCATGATTTACCCACTAAATAGAACTCGGTGCAAGGGGACGATTGTCTCCTGGCTTCGAACATTGCAATTGATATTAGAATATTATTCTTCAGATAATAGATATTATTCTTCAGAATTGCTGATGGTCTTGTGTTGAACATCATGCGCACACACACACACTCACACCCACACACACACGCACGCACACACGCACGCACGCACACACACACTCACACACACACTCACACACACTCACACTCACACTCACACACACACACACACACACACATACACATACACACACACACACACAAATACATGCACCGCACTCACAGAACTTTTCTTTCTTACTATTACCTTTTAATATTACTTTAAATCTGTTTTTTATATAGCGTGTTAATATCTTTAAGAATTTTCCTTGGGGAATTGGCACCGAAAGCCGAAACACAGGTTTATACCTAGTTCGGCAACGAAAGCTATTTTCATTTTTTCGAGACATTGTTATTGTTACTTATCATATTAAGAATACTCTGTGTTAATTCTGTTTTTGTGAAAAAAAAAATTAAAATTAAATTAAATAATATTCAAATTTATAAAAAAAAATACACAAAATACACTTAAATACACTACAGTTAGTCTTTACACGTATGCTAATACAGTAATTTAACAACCTAGTAAATTAACTGATAGAGAAGTGGCTGAAGCAAGATACAATTAATACACAGTGATTAGAGATATTCATGGTTCGATTACAGCTTATAACGATTTTTTTATATTTAAAACAAAAATATAATTTTAAATAAGTATTGATAAAGTAATTTTGCATGAAGTTTCTAATAATAATTCTACTTAAAAATATATTTTATTAATCAACCTGATATTAATTTATAAATGAAACACAATAAGTGTTTTTGCAAGTACACAGAGTTAATTGTTAATCACGAAGGAAAGTTTTTAGGGAACTCTCTATGTGTTGAGGGTATTTTTTTTCAGAATCAGAAACTTTATTTGTGAAACATAGGTGATACATTAATAATAGATCTTGAATAACAACTAAGCTCGCTATGTTTTGTCCAAGGACGTACAAATATGAATGGGTGGTAAAATAAAAAATCAAATTAGATATTAAATTACATAATTCAAAAAAAATCAATTAAATTAATCAGTTATTGTCTGTAAATGCAAATAAGCATAATAAATAAAATATAAAAATTAAATGTAAAATTAAATAAATTACAACGTTAAAAAAATACAATTAAGTCAATGAATGTAGGTCCAATGTAAAAAAATACAATTCGAATTAGAAATTACATTCAATAATTGATACAACACTATCTACAGCAGAATACATCTTAATTACATTATTTCAAGTCATTATCATTAATAAAATCTTCTATTGAATAATAACATTTAGCATTTAACATTTTTAAAAGTGTACTTCTGAATTTGTTGAGCGTTTGGTCCTTAACAGTGTCCGGTATTTTATTATATACTAGCTGACCCTCGCAACTTCGTTTACGTCACATAAGGTTTGCGAAAGGAGAGGTATTTCTTCATCCGACTCATCAAGCAGCGTGTGAAACGGCCCTGTTTGCTTAATCATAAAAGAGCTTAAAGATTAAGGCTATTCTAAAACAATTCAGTCCCCGCCTACGGCGCGGACTGAATTATTTTACAATAGCCTTAATGTAGACGACGCGTACGACGAATACATTCACAGTGTCACTCGCGCCCATAGACTACTTTCCTTCGATATGGTTGTTTGGTACTTTAGTAGAAAAATCCTATTATATGCAACTTAGAGTAAGACCTTAATGTGTATTCGGTGCATTGTAGTGTGTGTAAATAAATACGCTGCGGGAGTAAGCGTGTGTGTGTGCTCGCCGTCACCGATGTACGTACCTACTTACATTTTTCTATACGGCCGGTAGTTGCCGAACGTTTAGTCGACCGAAATAAGTGGACACGAACGCGCACACACAACTGCATCTCCGAAAGCACTATACCCATAATTGCAGTTTTATTTTGGGAATTCCTGGAGCCGCCCTGCATCCTCTACAAAGTGGTCCTTCTGCCGGATCATCCAGGAGTTCACGGATCTGCGAACAGTAGATGAACAAAGGAATGTACAGCACACCGCCGCGCACGATGGTTGAAACGCGTGGAACTCTCGTAGGAGAACCGTTGTTACATACCGCTGAAGAGAAAAGTGGAATGCTTTCGCAAATAGTGCAGTCCAAAAAAGTGATTCTGAATATTGAGCTTAAAGAAATCACCAACCAGATACCTGAAAGGGAGGGTAGTCGGAAAGTTCACCTTGCCGGTGCAGCATCAGCCCAATCGAAGAAAAAGTCCACTAGAACTTCTCTGGCAGCACGTAAGAAGCAGCTGGAGCTGGAGGCTGCTGAAGCAATAGCTCAAATTGAAAAGAAACTTATAGAAAAAAGGTTGGAAGCTAAACTCGCTGCGCTTGAAGGTGGGTCATCGGGAAAACCTCGTAGAAGTGTGAGAAATTCTGGTGCCTCCAACAAAGTGGAAGAATGGCAGGAGAAAAGTGGGTCACAGCAACAGCGCGCGGCAACTCCGCCGTCGGCACACCCTGCAGTGACCTGCACGTCGAATCTTCAGCCCTTGGCCCAAACATCAGAGCGAGCACCCACCGTCACCTCTAGCGTACCTTCAAAATTACCATCAAGATTAGCTACGCCCAAGGACTTACGTATTTTTGGAAATAGTTTTGAGTGCCTGCAATTTAATAATACCTACATAGAAACTACAAAATTATGTGAAAGTGAAAAAATTAATACGGCTAACGGAATTGTCTCGAACACGAAGATAACGTCACCGAACAAAAATGTTTTGTTGAAAAGTGTAAGCACGCGTAAGATTCGTGAACTGGACTTACCTATGCAGTGCCTAGCTAGTGTTAACTTAGACACGTACGATTATTTACGAAGCATTAAGCCCTATTTATGTAGAAGTGATGTAAAACCTAAGTTAGCTATCGGTCAGTACAATATTAATTTTTTAGTTTTACTTAAAAGTGTTTATCGCGACAGGAACGAACCATCTGCAACCCTTACGCCACTGGGGTCGTGTTTAAACGGGGTCGTTACCGTTACCGCTATTGCATTATCTCGTGATAAGTTAATTATAACAACAAAACAAGCATTGTTTATGACACTGGTGGGCCGGCCATCGCTGACAGCCGCCCGTACCGCCGCCGTCGCACCCCTCTCCGCCGCCAGCACTGTGGTCAATCAGCTAGAGACGCACTCATGCGCCGGCGCATCGTCATACGCAATGCTGCAACGGCACGATGATGCACACATAGATATTACTGATAACGCCGAATATCTACAACTGCACAAATTAGTAAGATCACGTTCATTTGCATTTTCGTCTATTGCAATGAACTCTAAGCCACGAGTGAATAAGGATGAACTTCGTGTAATCGACTGCATCGAAAAATTTCCTAAGATATTCAACGAACATTGGGAGGGTTGTTTACCTTGGAATAACAACCATGAGATGCCAAATAGTTGCAAACAATTTTATGCCTCAAAATTTAAGATGAGAAAATATCAGATGATAGCTCCGAGGGCCATACCGGAGCTGACAGTCAACTGTGCATTGCCGAGGTCAGGACCCAGACTGGTGTACCTACCAGACCCGCTACTCGCTCGATCGTACTGCGTACGGCTAATGATTTTGATTGTCCTTTACGGACAATGGGGCGGAGAATGTAGACGACGCGTTTATTCATACATTCACAGTGTCACTCGCGCCCATAGACTACTTTCCTTCGATATGGTTGTTTGGTACTTTAGTAGTAAAATCCTATTATATGCAACTTAGAGTAAGACCTTAATGTGTATTCGGTGCATTGTAGTGTGTGTAAATAAATACGCTGCGGGAGTAAGCGTGTGTGTGTGCTCGCCGTCACCGATGTACGTACCTACTTACATTTTTCTATACGGCCGGTAGTTGCCGAACGTTTAGTCGACCGAAATAAGTGGACACGAACGCGCACACACAACTGCATCTCCGAAAGCACTATACCCATAATTGCAGTTTTATTTTGGGAATTCCTGGAGCCGCCCTGCATCCTCTACACTTAATCATTAAGCTCTTTTATGATTAAGCCAACACGCCCGTTTAGAATTACCCTTACAAACAATGGAAAACTTGAATTTTAGGTTTTGCGAAAGTTGAGATGCCTCTAATTCCTTACCTACAAAACCCTCAACATTGAAACTTGTGTGAAACAAATCTTAAAGTATTCCCTTTATAACACTGAAAAAAATTTTGGAATCGCATCAAGCGTTGAGAAATTACAACTGAAAAACCATTTTATCTTTCATCCCCTCTCCCGCAGGAATCACGCAAAATATCGGGATCAAAAGTATCCTAGAACCTTCCTCGGACTATAAGCTCCAAGTGTACCAAGTATCATTCAAATCGGTTCAGTAGTTTCGGCGTGATACTTATTCGGGATACAGACAGACAGACAGACAGACAGACAGACAGACAGACAGACAGACATGAAAAGTTTAAATTACATTTTCGGCTTCAGTATCGATTAGAGAACGTCCTCCAATTAAAATTTTCAAAATATCTTCCATGTACAGACTCTCGACCCTCAACAGTTTTATTATAAGTATAGATATAGATGGTTGTTGCCATACCAAAAAAGCTTTTTTTAAATAACGCCGTCTTGCACTTAGGGTTACATAAAACATTTTTGTATTGTGCTCGTATTGGACCTCGACGCACAGATGATACCTTATCAAACAATTTCATGTTCCTACGTACAAACAATGCTGTTTCTATGATATACAGAGAAGGTACAGTCAGTATTTTAAGGTTTTTAAAATGTGGAGCACAGCTGTCAGTAACTTTTAAAGCACACATGGATCTAATGCATCTTTTTTGCATTTTGAAAATGGTTTCGCGTTCTGTTGAGTTTCCCCAAAAAATAATACCATATCTCAGTATGGAAGCTACTAGTCCATGATATGCTGTCACTAGTGCCTCTCTGTTAACTTTTTTCGAAAGTTGTCTCAATGCGTAAGCTGACTTATTTAGACGCACACACAGATCCTCTATATGGGGTTTCCACGTGAGTTTACTGTCTACTGTGATGCCTAGAAACTTAATATTATTCACCTCACCCACTTCACAGCCATCGTAAATGGCCTTAACATTAGGTATTTCACATCTTTGGTGAAAATGCATAATCTTTGTTTTATTCAAGTTAATTTCAATAATACAATTTTTTTATATCCATTCAACAGTGGACCAACATCAATTTCGATGGTGTGACTCCGAAACTCAATAATGTTGTCATTGGCTAACCATTGGCTGAAATGAATTGGTAATTTGAAAATTGGTGTTAGGAAATATTTGCCTTATTTTATTTTGCGCAAAATATATTTTTCCAACTGAAACATTTGAAGAAATAAAAATTGGTAAAAGTACTAGTTGGTAAATAAATTATTGTTTAAACGTTCACTACCCAAACATAACGTTTGCGTGAGATTTTTTTGCTAAGTACTCAATAATTTGGCAAATAAAATTATGCGAAACATTTTTTGGGAAGTGAAAATTTGCAATTTCTTTTCGCTCAAACATAATAAACCCAAAAAAACAAAGTGCAAGAAATTAAAGTGTGTATACTTAGATAAAAAACTTGTTTATTCTTGTAACTTGTAATAAAAAAAAGTAGGTAGTGTTTTTAGACACAGACCTTGGCACGCTACAAACTAGATCTTAATTGTTTGTCGGCAAATTCCACAACGACGCATGTTCTTAACTAGATGGTGCCTACGACTCCGCCCGTGTGAACGGCTGTTACCGTTCACTCATTCCATGCAAATTTATTCCGGAGATATAAAGTAGCCTATGTCCAGCAGTGGACTGTCACGGGCTGATTGATAGGTCTAGTCTTTACAACAATTGCTGTTACATAAATATCAATGAATCAAATCAAACTACTAATAATATACACATTACGTTTTTCCCTGCACTGGTAACCTTCTCTTAGCTTAGACGATACACACTTCACAGATAGTGACGACTGATTTCTCGATTAGATCACCTCCTGTCTACGTGTATGACTAGACAAAACCGATACTACGAGGTAGGCCACTTGCCCTTGACCAGCATGCCGTTGTCGATGACGAAGGTGGATCCGGTGACAGCAACCGCCGTGTCGCCTGCCAGGAACGCCATCACCTCGGCAATCTCCTCGGGTTGCGACATTCGGTCCAGCGCCGTCATCGATTTAAACTGCTCATAATAACTTTCGACGGTCATACCGGCTTTCTCAGCCATATCTCTCATTATATCGGTGAGCACAGGCCCAGGGTTTACCGCGTTCACCCGGACCCCTTTAGGACCCAGTTCTGAAGCGATTGACCGAGTGAAGTGATCCAAACCAGCCTTGGAGATGTTGTAGGCGAAGTTGCCCCCCCAGGAGATCATGGAGGCTACGCTTGACACATTCACCACGTTGCCTTTGGTAAGCACGAGATGCGGCGCGACGCGGTGCGTCAGCAGCACGGCCGCACGCAGGTTTGTGGCCATGATACGATCGTACACCTCGATGCTGTCTTCTTGTATGAAGCTCACTTCTTCATAGAAACCGGCGATGTTCAACAAAACGTCCAAGCGCCCAAAACGCTTGATCGTGTCGTCCACAATTCTTTTGATGTCGTCATCTTTAGAGAGATCCGCGACGACGACTAAGGGATCTCCACACTTGGCGGCGACTTTTCTTAGGTTCTCTTCGTTCTTGTCGACGAGGCTCAGGTCGGCGCCCTCCGCCGCGAACTTGCGGGCAGTGGCGGCGCCAATGCCGGATCCCGCGCCCGTCACGATCACCACTTTGCCTCGGAACGCCATGTTGTGTTCGTATACAGACACACTGTGTGGACAGAGTAGCAACGTCTGTGCCTGCCAGTAGCGTCTCGGTCGAAGTGCCGACAATTTCGCGATATCTACCGTATATAGGTATTTTTTGCGCGGGCCAAGGTCTGCTCGATATCGTAGTTATGAAGCTCAGCTATAAGTGATTACATTTGATTATGTGTCGTTATTTTGTCAATTGAACTAGTAGGTAGGTAGCACGTAGATAACCTGTGACTTATAAATTCAATTTTATCTCATTTAAAATTTCTGTAGGCCCATTAAAAATTGTTTTATTTTTGTCGTTAGACAATGTTAAGAGGGAAGACGCACACACAACGTTTATTCCATACAAACGTATTCCCCAATTTTATTCCAGCTTAATGCCTCTAGAAGAATACTTTACTTTTATAAAATCAAGATAAACATGCTGTATAATTAAATTATGTACATGTCCCTTTCACTTATTTTTTTGGCAAATAATAAATTCTTAAAGACAATATGACACTTTAAAAATGGCGAAAAATTATCCGTTTTCACCGCCGCGCCGTGGTTAGAGGACTTCTTTAAAAACAGTGTTAAAAATAATGTGTGTGACCAGAGGAATACGGATCATCGATTTTGTCCAAATATAATCGATCTGAACTAAAGCTATCCTTATTCGCACTGTACCGCCACGGCAATACTATCATAATTACCATGGTGGTACGGCGCTGTCCAGGGGCAGTGCGATGATCGTGCGATGTATGGACAAAACACCGGGATACCACGGCCGAGTGTCAGAGGACCGCAGGGATGTACAGCGTGGGCGCAACAGCGCCTGGTCCTCGTGGTGGGTCTGGACGTGGACACTCCCTCGCTCGAGACCATGGTGCAAGCCATGGTCTACAGCGGGAGTAAGTGGGATTGCGCTGCCTGACGCCGACACGTGTCTTCACCGAGGACTATCGGCCTTCATGACCGGGCGCCTGAGGTTAGTAAGAGGGCTGCTCACCGTCCTTACAGAAGCAGGCCCATGACGGCAGCAAGATGTGAGGGACTCACGCCCCCCCCCCCCCCCCTTAGAAGCGGGATCACACCCGAAAACCCCCAAAGACGCGGTATAGCACCCAAACCACACCCTAGGCGAGACCGCAATGGTTACCCGTAGGTCTGTTGAGAGCCCTGGGACATCCTTCCGAGGGCTTACCCAGGGCTCCCAACCGTGGGCTGTTGGGCGTTCCTTTGGTTATTATTATTATATATTACTGTAAATAATGTCTGACTGACTTTTTATAGGTAATATAAGATAAGATTATCATTACATCGTGTTGTTAACCGATATAGGATCTATCTATAGATTAGACCACTAAAAATATCATTTTATCTGATTTACAACCACTGACTTATAGCTGTAATGTAAATAAAATATTGTTTACTAGACTAGGTGGCGCTCGCGGCTTGGCCCGAGTACAATTGGTTTCCGTTCCCGTATCTTATGCGTACCCCAAGCTAACCTTATAATATATGGTAAAAAACCGGCCAAGTGCGAGTCGGACTCGCAAACGGAGGGTTCCGTACCAAAAAATGACAAAAATCACGTATGTTGTATGAGAGCCCCGATTAAATGTCTATTTTATTTTAATTAAATCCTACTATCCTACTTCCTACTAATATTATAAATGTGAAAGTTTGTGACGATGTTTGAATGTTTGGATGTTTGTTACTCAATCACGCTCTAACGGCTAAACGGATCGGGCTGTTTGGAACCGGGGTAGATTATAGTCCGGAATAACACATAGGCTACTTTTCACTCCGGGAAAATGTTCCCACGGGAAGCGGGAACGGGAACCAAATTTAACCAAGCCGCGCGCATCAACTAGTTATTTATATTTAATGAAAATATTGAGGTTGATGTTCTGTGAGCTTAACAAGCGTCTACTTGTTGTCTGTTGCAAAAAGTGATTGTATCTTGGGTTGGTACCCTAGGCGACAGTCAATATTTTTGTGGGTTTGAATATAATTATTGGCTAAGATTTTTCCTGAGGAGGTCAAACACACTTTGAGGAGGTCAACTGAGTATCGAACGCCATTTCGCCCGAGTTGTGGGTTGGTTCTTGTTTGCAGAACTATTCAATTCAATTTATTCAATTTATTCAATTTACTCAATTTACATAAAATAAGTTTAGAAGCATACATGGAAAGAATAATACATATAATCACGCCTGTTTCCCATCGGGGTAGGCAGAGACTATGGCTTTCCACCTACAATCCTGGCATACCACTTTCGTTACTTCTACTTTCATAAGTGCTTTCATACACGCTCGCCAGTTAAGAGTGCTCTTGACCTGGCCTTTTTCCAACAGGTCATCAATTTAATTGCCATGCGTGCGCCGAGGGTGACCCCTACCATGCAGCTTGCCCATTCATTCTCGCCTTATATGTATATCTGTTTAGACAGTCTATTTTGATCCATCCTCTCAACATGTCCAAACCATCTGAGCATCCCTTTTTAACCCCCGACGGAAACCCGAACGGGGTGTTATAAGTTTGACGTGTGTGTGGGTGTGTGTGTGTGTATGTTTGTAAGTCTGTATTGTAACGTTGTGAAACAACGGGTGCAAATAGGGGTTCAACATTAGGAATTTAGAATTAAAATCTAGGTCAACATATGAAAGCGCCATCTACCGAGTAAGTGTCGCAACGACGGAAGCCATAGTCATATAGGCGGTCTTGACGATTGAGTAGTTTCGAGTGGTGCCACTAGAGGCGCTATTTCATTAATATATAAAGCGTTGCGTCAAAGGCAGGAGCACCGCCAGATTAATATTTAAAATAGCTCACGGACGTATAAGTGTCATTGGAAATTGTGAGAAATACAAAAGTTTGAAAATCATCGTTTATATCATCGTAAATATCATCGTAAATATTTGTCAAGTATAAGGAGCAAATAGCTCTAGACAGAAGACCCCATCATTGGGTGAGTTAAATTAATTATTATAAATCTAGATTTTTTAAACAGTGAAAATTAACGGCTGTTGGTCAACCCTGTTATGGGAGGGTAGATTACAGGGGTGTGAAAAAAAGGTCTCTGTAAACTTAATATATAGACAAACATTGTAAGGCAACCGACTCCTAAATGGTTTAACCGGGGTCGGCTGTCTTAGCAATGGGCGGGAAAAAAGGGTTCCAGCTAACCCGTCTTCTGGAACATTCCAGGGTCCACCCTACGGGTTCAAGAGATCCACCTTACGGGTTGTGAAAGTACACCCTTCGGGTTCTACGAGAGAAGCAATCCACCCTGCGGGTTGAGAACACCGTGCCAGCCAAAGTTGTGGACGGCACGGCTACGTCACGGACTGCCTCAGACTTCAGAACCACCAAGATAAGTCGAACCCTGCGAAGGCCTTCGGAAACCGTAATTGCTGCCCGAAATTACCACGACCCCGAGTTCTTTCCTTATATTTAAATAAATTATTACTTTCAAATTCTAAACGTCACCTCTTCTCATTTCTCTCTTCTTCCTGAAAGCCGTCAGCTTTTCAGTTTATATTTTATATTTCAGTATGTGGCATCGTAGCTCCCAAACGGATGAACCGATTTTGATTCTGTTTCTTTTGTTTGAAAGATGGGTTAGGGGAGAGTGTTCTTACCTATGTTTTATAAAAATAGGTTAAGCCCTTTCAAAGATATGCGGGGTGAAAGTGGTGAAAAATTTAATTCAAATATACCCGTGTTGGGTATCAAATGAAAGGTCATAACTTATTACATTGCTGTACTGCAAGTTTTGTGAAAATCGGTTTAGCCATTCGAAAGATATGAGGAGTGGAATGTATTTCTAATTCTGTAATCACACTCCGCGCAATTCGCATTAGCTTTTAATAATTGTTGATAGACTATACGTATGTTGATATTACAAACCCCTATAAAAAGCATGAAATAAAAAAAAATTAAGAAATTAAAGAACCCGACTCACAAAAAAAGAATAATAAAAAACCTGTAAGAAGTAAAAAAATAAGTATTATATTATGACCTATGTACCTCGGGTTTTTTAATTTTTATTTTTTTATTCTACCTTTGTCACTACATCTTCAGTTATACCACATTGTTTTCTAACCAAGTAATCACGCTATTCCTTTCTTTGTCCATCAATTTCACTTCAGTTATACTTCGCAGACTTCTCATTTCCACTGCATTAATTTTACTTTCATGCTTCTTCTGCCACACCCAACTTGCACTACCATACATAAATATAGGGATAAAGCACACCCCTATGCACTTGCAACTTTGCAAGAGTTTTATTTGAAATCTATGTACCTATGCACTTTTTCTTTTCTCGAAAATTGATGACATGGTTCCTAAGAACAGATCTTTGTTTGTTTTACACTTACAGACTTGCCCTAACTGACCGCTCCGAATGTTACACATTTTTATATATACTGTGAATACACAGTAAGGATGTTGACATCCCTAAACTTTTTCTTAATGACTCCCGAAACCTCATACCATAGATAGTCCGAACAGCCCTTTTCTGTAACACAAAGATATGTTCGATGTCGGCAGCGTTACCCCACAATAGTAATAACACTGTGCAAATAGCTAAGTAAACAAAACGCGCTGTTCTATATATCTAATAAATGAAATGAAATGAAATGTTCTAATGTCGGTTACGGGGAGTTTGCCTCAATTTTTTTTTCATCAAACACATACATGTGGGGTATCTATAGATAGGTCTTCAAAAATGCTATTGAGGTTTCCAACATCATTTTATTCTAAAGTAATTAGTTTGCGCAAGAGACACTTCCAAAGTGGAAAAATGTGTGCCCCCCCCCCCCCCCCCTCTAACTACTAAACTAAGAGAATGATAAATCTAAAAAGAATATATGATGTACATTGCCATAAAAACTACCAACGAAAATTGGTTTGAACGAGATAGAGCAGGTAGTTTTTTTTTTTATGCGTCCGTAAACTACAATTTTCGGTTAGAAAAATCACTACCACTGCGAACGTGTTAAAACATCAATCAAAGTTACAACGAACTACATATAAGAACTTTTATATTATGTTACTTGTTGCTACGAAACCCTTCATGGGCGAGTCCAACTCGCACTTGGCCGGTTTTTATATAACCATTCAACACCAACATCAATTTCGATGGTGTGACTCCGAAACTTAATAATTTTGTCATTGGCTAACCATTGGCTGAAAAGAATTGGTATTTGAAGATTGATGTCATGAAACATTTGCCTGATTTTATTTTGCGTAAAATATATTTTTCCAACTTAAACATTTGACTAAATAAAATTGGTAAAAGTACTAGTTGGTAAATACATTATTGTTTAAACGTTCACTACCCAAACATAACGTTTGCGTTACAATTATTGTGACTAGCTGACCCGCGCAACAACGTTTGCGCCACATAAGAGAGAGTATTACCTGTTCCCGTCGCATTTACTCCCGTCGCGTTGCATTTACTCCCGTAGCGTCTCGTCGTTAATATTCAATACTACGTGTGAGAGAGAGAGAGAGAGCGAAAGGTACCGTTTCTCTACGCGTGTATTCCCGTCGCATTATTGTAGAAAAAAATCTATTAAATAAATAAATATAAATAAATAATCACGGACATCTCACACAACGCTATCTGATCCCAAAGTAAGCTAGGAATAACCTGCTTGTGTTATGGGTATCAGACCACGGATATTAATACTTATATACTTTTAAATACATACATATTATACATAGAAACACCCAGACTCTTGAGACAAACATTTATGGGTCACACAAATATTTGTCTCCGGTGGGAATCGAACCCACGACCTCCAGCGCCGCAGGCGGTATCACTACCGACTGCGCTACAGAGGCAGTCGAAAAAATATTGCCCTTAAGAGTCCATATGACGCCAAATACCTTTCGACGCATATGACCAGATACGCAAAGACTTTTACTTTGATCTAGATCTCAGGACTCGTGAGGTCTGCTGAATTAAAATTTGAACACAGACAACTTCAGTTCATGAACCAGAAACGCTCTAGGCTCGAAACATGATTACTGATAAAATCCATGATAGATTTTTGTGTTGAAAATACCTTGATTTCGTGAAATTTTAAGCTAGATCTCGTATGTTATAAGTTGTTTTTATAATATAAAATATTTATAAGAAAGACAATAGTAAAATCTTCATTTGCACTAGAGCATTTTTTTCATATTGGTTATAGTTTTTTTATAATTAATTAATTTCGTTAAAAGAGCACAAAAACCGATCGCATCTCTCTCTTTCTTGCACGCTAAAATGTATATCTTCTATCTTCTTTTAACAATTTGGCGTCTGGTAGGCTCTTAAAATGGTTATTGTGCACCAACCCAAAGATAGACACATGCTATCGCACAACTTTTTTAGAACTTTTTTAAGAGAAACAATTTTGTAGTGCATATTTTTTACATAACTATAAAAATTTACGCAGCACTCGGGACGAAGTTCTCAAAAGGAAAAACTTTTCCCCCGTTTTTGAAACATTTACTATTACTGCTCCGCTCCTATTCGTTGTAGCGTGATGCTACATATATAGCCTATGACACTCCACAATAACGTAGCTTTCTATTTGTGAAAGAATTTTTTAAATCGGGTCAGTAGATCCCGAGATTACCCCTTACAATTTAACAAATATACAAACACACAAACTTTACTTCTATATAATGTTAGTATAGAACAAAAAATGTTATGTTTGATACACTTTTTGTGTATGTTTTACACTTTGTCAGCAAATCCCACAACGACGCATATTTTTAACTAGATGGTGCCCACGACTCCGTCCTTGTGAACGTCTGACCCTTTATTGTTTGATATCAAAAACCAAAAAAAGAAATGAACATCACCAATTGTTGTCAAAGTATTTTTCAGTAAAGAATAGGTAAGTACTAACATAATAATAAAATACACTACTAAAACGTTTTTACCTTCAATG
Organism: Miltochrista miniata; assembly: GCA_933228765.1. Classification (NCBI taxonomy): domain Eukaryota; kingdom Metazoa; phylum Arthropoda; class Insecta; order Lepidoptera; family Erebidae; genus Miltochrista; species Miltochrista miniata. The sequence continues at coordinate 412,188 of OW121776.1, forward strand.
GTAACCTTATTTTAGACGATACGACAGAATCACTAAGAGGTAGGCAAGTGGTCTTTTACCAGCATGCCGTTGTCGATGACGAAGGTGGATCCGGTGACGGCGAGCGCCGTGTCGCCCGCCAGGAACGCCATCACCTCGGCGATCTCCTCGGGCCGCGACGCTCGGCCCAGCGCCGTCATCGATTTAAACCGCTCACAATAACTCTCGAGAGACATACCTGCTTTCTTCGCGACATCTTTTATTATATCGGTGAGCACCGGCCCAGGGTTCACCGCGTTCACGCGGACCCCTTTAGGACCCAGTTCTGAAGCGATCGACCGAGTGAAGTGATCCAAACCAGCCTTGGAGACGTTGTAGGCGAAGCTGCCGCAGGTTCGTAGCCATGATGCGATCGTATACCTCGATGCAGTCTTCTTGTGTGAAGCTCACTTCTTCATAGAAACCGGCGATGTTCAACAAAACGTCCAAGCGCCCAAAACGCTTGATCGTGTGGTCCACAATTCTTTTGATGTCGTCATCTTTAGAGAGGTCCGCGACGAGGACTAAGGGATCTCCACACTTGGCGGCGACTTTTCTTAGGTTCTCTTCGTTCTTGTCGACGAGGCCTCAGGTCGGCGCCCTCCGCCGCGAACTTGCGGGCGGTTGCGGCACCAATGCCGGAGCCCGCGCCTGTCACGATCACCACTTTGCCTCGGAACGCCATGTTGTGTCCTTATACAGACACACTGAGTGGATGGAGCAGCAACGCCTGCCAGGAGCGTCTCGGTCGAAGTGCCGGCAATATCGCGGTATCTACCGTATATAGGTATTTTTTGCACGGCCAAGGTCTGCTCGATATCGTAGTTATGAAGCTTAGCTGTAAGTGATTATATTTGATTATGAGTCGTTTTTTTGGTGGAATACTTTTTTTTATTATAAATATATTCATATAAATTTGTAGCATTTATTTTCTATAGATGCAGTATTTAGGATGTGTAAGCAGCCTTATCGAGTTATCTTTTTTTAATCGGTTGTCAGTGGTGACATTTCTGCTGTCAGAATGACAGGATGTCATAAGTTCGGTGACGAAGCGTTTCGCATTTAAAGGAAGGGGCTTTGTTAAGATTTTTCGTGAAAGACAGGACTTTTGACCGAGAGCTGCTTTGGGGTAGTTGGAGGTCCTTTGGCTTTTGCTCTGAGACTGTGCCGCGAATCAGTTTTTCGCTCAAGCGCGATTATTTGTTACCTCGCGTGGCCTAACGGGCTGTGATTGGGTTGCTGCATTGCATCTTGCTACATTTTACCCAGAAAACTGGTGAGTCACTTCTTCTTTTGCAAAGCGGGTCGATTGTCGTCTGTCGCGCAGCCAAGATCTTAATTTGTCGTCTCTTTCATGACAGGGTTTTTTACTACGGGGCTAGTTGCCGGATGAGATATCTGGTGCCGCACCTATAAGTTAGTGGGCTGCACGTGGTACGACAACGTGGAAGTGCGGACTACACGAGCTTCTCATGTGAGAGGTATCTGCCGTCATCACCTGGCAGTAACAACAGGCAGTCACTCTCACTCAGCTCACTCTGCAGGCCAGTAAATCCACTACTTATGTGTAGCTTAGTAGCATAAGTACCTAAGCACTGACTATACTTCTGTGTACCTGTGATATTTGTGTCTATCAGTGAATAAGCTCTCTGTGTGTCTCTGTGTATCTCTGTGTTATATAAATATATGTGTGTACACCCTACCTGACTGTTTTCGTCAGAGCCCTGGCCTACCCTTGCACGCACACTGGAATCTCTGTAGTAAGGCGCCCTGGGAAAGAGTTCTCTGCATAGCTACCTCGCGCTAGTTGGTGAGTAACACTGATCATCACTGTGTTACAAATTGGCTCCCAACGTAGTGGCAAATCTCTGGGTCTACTCTGCGGTAGCCTCAGTCTAGTGTGTGTGCATAGGTGGTTACCTCTGGCGAAACCATCCTGGTGAATCGTCCGAGACGCTCCAGGACGTTAATTGGTGGTGCTAGCAGCTAAGCACAAAACCTTCCCTTTCGTCTTCTTCCAGCTTCCTACATCTTTGGCTGGAAAAGACACAAAATTCTAAATTCAAAAATTTAAAATAGCTGTGATTTTGGAAAAACTTTTTGATTTTATTTGGCATACCCACTTCTTTTCTTATTGTGTTTCTTTTCTTTGTTATGTTCCTTTTTATGGTGCACACATATATTTATTGTAATATTATATTAGCATAGATTAATATATTACATATATTATTCTATAGCTTCACCTCTGTGTTAACTTAGTGAATTTCACTCTGTGTAATTATAAATTTTTTTTTGAAGGTATGTTGATACCTTGTAATTTTAATTATTAACCTGAACTGTGTTATCAGAAAATTTAGAAACTTTTCTCTCTTAATATACCCTTAATCTTTGTTAAATTCTAAAAGTCAATTTGAAACATAATTACCTAACTTAGTACACTTTGTTGCAACTCAATTTACATTTTTACTTTGTAATTGATCCCTATCTGTGCCATTTTATCTTTATAATTGTTGTAAGTAAATTTTTACATAATGGCACAGATGAAAAAATATATAAATTATTTAAGAAAGGATGAACTTGCTAACGAGCTGTCCCACATGGGTATTTCAGTGGAACCGGAAACGACAGTGTCTGGCCTTCGGAGTGAGCTAAGAACGGCACACCGACTCGTCCGTCGAGGTAGCATCAAAGCGAGTGCTCCGGTACCCGCTGATGCATCGGCTGAGCTCTCGACCTGCCTTCCGAAGGTCTCCGAGTTGGAGGAGGCTCTTCAGTCAGGTGAGTTTTTGGCCAATAATAATTCTCGTCTTAGGGTGTCCATCAGGGCCAACTACTTATTGAGTAGGTTAGCTCGTTGTGGTCTGGATTGCCCCGACCTGGTGGATATTCGTGGTAGGCTAGTGAAGATCATCGCTAGGGCTGAACCCAGTAGTGATTCTGAATCCGAAGGTTCGGATGATGATGGTGATGATCCTTCGGGTCGTGACCAGGTGGAATATACTTCACCAGTAGTGAGAGAGGACCGCTCGGTGCGAGCTAGTTCAAGTAGGAATAGTTCTACATGTAACATAGTGTATAAAGAACGTCCCCTTAACTTATGTTCATTTAACTTAAAATATGATGGTTCTACTTGTGTACGTGTGTTTTTAGAGAGATTAGAGGAACTTAGATGTGCTCGGGAGGTTACTAAGCCTAGACTCCTTATGGCTTTCTCCGACCTGTTGGATGGACCGGCTTTGTCTTGGTTCCGTACAAACAAAGCTAACTTCATCTCATATGAGGATCTTATTAGTGAGCTTAGAGATACCTTCGATATTCCTGATTATGATTACCGCCTCAGGAACGAGATAAGACAGCGTACACAAGCCCGCTCTGAGTCCTTGGTTAACTATATATGTACAATGCAAGCCATGTTCTCAAGGTTGTCATGTAAGATGCCCAGTGAGGAACAGCTGGACATTCTCATGCACAACATTAGACCTGACTACATGAAGGAACTGGCCTTGCATGATGTCAACTCTGTAGATGACTTGAGACGTTTGGGTAAGCGCTTGGAGCTTGCGCGTACTAGGGCAGACGCTTTCCATGAGCCTGCTCTTGACAAGTTTGAGATTACATCTGACTTACACCAGCTTAAGAACAAAGGTGTACAAAAGCCCGCTAAGCAGGTGTCTGCAGTGGAGACGCCGGTTACCCCCCACGATCGCAAATGCTTTCGTTGCGGCGGGGGCGGTCACACTGCATACAGCTGCACACAGTCAAGGGAGCTGGTGTGTTTCCGGTGTGGTCTCAAAGGAGTCAAGACCCCAGACTGCTCACACTGTACTAGCAAGTCAAAAAACGCGTAGGCCAGGGCCTTATTAGGAACTCTGTGCATCACTCTGTATCTGAGTCTATTTCTGATAAGGTCCTGTTTCCTAAACGGGATAGTGACATTAGACCGTATCTAGTTGTTAAGGTTTTAAATTTAAATGTCTTAGGCCTTCTAGATTCCGGTGCCTCCTGCTCTATACTAGGTAAGGGAGCGCACCGCATCTTCTTGGAACTGGGTTTTGATCTTGTGAGTATCAATCCTACTTTTCGTATTACAACTGCAGACAGCACTCACTTGCAATGTCTGGGTTGTATCTCTTTGCCAATTGAGTACAATTCGGTTATCCGAGTTGTCAAGTTCTATGTTGTCCCAGGTATAACCACCTCCATGATATTTGGAGTGGATTTCTGGCAACAATTTAAGTTAAGTGATAAGTTAATTTTACAAAATATTAGTCTTGATAGCTTTAGTGATAATAATCCTATAGAGTCTGTGTCCCTTAACGGTGGCCTCGAGGATTACGACAACCTGACAACTAAACAAAGGTGTGTAATCAACGAGGTCATTGAAAAGTTCGACTCGTTGAACACTGATAAGGTGGGTTTAGGTCGGACCTCACTTGTGCACCATGTCATTGACACTGGTGACAGCAAGCCGATCAAGCAGCGTTATTATCCGCTCTCTCCCCTTAAGCAGAAGGCCCTGGAAGCCGAGCTGGACCGAATGCTGGAGATGGGAGTAGTGTCCCCGTCTCAGTCCGCCTGGAACTCTCCAGTGGTCATGGTGGAGAAGGCGAACGGCGACCTCAGATTGTGCTTGGACTCTCGCAAGCTGAACTCTGTGTCTAAGAGTGACGCCTACCCCTTACCCTATATCAATCAAATCTTAGACCATCTTAATAATGCTAAGTATTTAACCTCTGTAGATCTGAGTGCGGCCTACTGGCAGATTCCATTCGACTCACTCCAGTCTGCTGAGAAGACTGCTTTTACGGTTCCCCGGAGAGGATTGTTCCATTACAATTCCATGTGCTTCGGTCTTGTCGGTGCCAGTGCCACGATGCAACGCCTCATGGACCGTCTGTTTGGTCCCGAGTTCGACAACAAGGTATTTGCGTTTCAGGATGACATAGTCTGTGTGTCCAGCACCTTTGAGGAGCATGTAGAGCTCTTACATAGAGTCTATCAGCAACTCAAGGATGCTGGCCTAACTATTAATATGAAAAAATCCCACTTTTGTCGGAGTGAACTCAAATACCTGGGGTATTATGTGGACAAACATGGCTTACGGACAGACCCGGGTAAAGTTGAGGTTATCCTCAACTATCCCACCCCTTCTAACCCTAAGGAGGTTAAGAGATTTCTGGGAATGGCCGGCTGGTATCGTCGCTTTGTTAACAACTTCTCGAAGATTAGTAAACCTCTGTGCAAACTCACTTCTACGAACCTTAAGTTCGAATGGACCCCTGAGGCTGAACAGTCCTTTAACCTGCTAAAGTCAGCCTTGGTTTCTGCCCCTATATTAAAAATGCCTAACTTTGAGATGCCCTTCCGCATTCTTAGTGACGCGTCAGCTTACTCAGTTGCTGCTGTACTGACACAAACTCACGATGGTGTTGAGCACCCTATCGCCTACTGTAGCCGTTCTCTCAACAAGAACGAGGTGAACTACAGCACAACTGAGCGAGAACTTCTGGCCGTGATTTTCGCTTTGGAACAATTTCGACAGTACGTCGAAGGCCAAAAATGTACGGTCGTCACGGATCATTCATCTCTTCTGTGGTTCCATAAGCTAAAAAATCCCACGGGTCGTCTAGCACGTTGGAGCATGAGGCTCAGTCAATTCGATTTTGACATAGAGCATCGAAAAGGTAAAGACCACGTTGTACCTGATGCTCTGTCTCGTATCAAAATTGATTCCCTCGATGCAGTACCCACTAAAGACCCGTGGTATGACCACACCATGAATAGTGTTCGGAAGAACCCTAGGAAGTCACCAAATTATGACATTCGTGACAACCTTCTATATAGGTTAACTAAAAATAAATATTCTTTGACTTCAGACTTTGACTGGAAGCTGGTGGTACCTCAGGAGGATCGCTTGCCCCTGCTCTCTAAGTACCACGATGACACACTTAGTGCCCATGGTGGCGTTTGGAAGACGCATAAAAGGTTAGCCCTAAATTATTACTGGCCCAAGATGTACGAGGACGTCAAAGAATATGTTGGGAATTGCGAAACATGCAAGCAGTACAAACCCGTAAATACGTCTCGTCCCGGCCTAATGGGTAGCCCGAAGCGGGTTTCGAAGCCATTCGAAGCTATCTCTGTCGATCTGCTTGGTCCCTTTCCCACTTCGAGCAATAGAAACGTACACCTGATCGTGGTCTCCGACTACTTTAGCAAATACGTCATGTTGTGCCCTGTTCGGGTGGCCACAGGCGCTGTAGTCGCGAGGTTCATAGAGAAGAGTGTGTTTCTCGTGCACGGAGTCTGCAAGACTATTTACATGGATAATGGCCCTCAGTTTGTGAGTAAGCCATTTAAGGATCTGTTGGCTAAATACAATGTACCTAATATATATTATAACCCTAGGTATCATGCCCAAACTAATCAGGCGGAACGAGCTATTCGTAATGTGGTTCAAGCGATCTCATGCTATGTGAAGTCACAACACAAGTCTTGGGATCAGTTCTTGGTTGAGATACAGTGTGCTTTAAACACTGCAGTTAACGAAGCAACTCGTTTCACCCCTTACTTTTTGGTACATGGTAGGGAATTTATTGGGGATGGAGTGCTGTACAGGCAGACAGATATCGCGTGCCATCCTACTTCAGTCTCTGTAGACGATCCATCAGCCTTCGGTGTCAAGCTGAGAGAAATACAACGCATTTACGACCAGGTGAGGAAACATTTGAACGTTGCCCACCAGCGTAATGAAAAGTATTACAACCTCAGAAAAAGGCATGTAGAGCTGAAAGTGGGACAGATAGTTTACAAACGCACGTTCTACCTGTCCAACAAGGCCAAGAATTTTACTGCTAAGCTAGCTCCTAAGTTCCTTAAATGTGTGGTGACTGCTAAGCGATCCCCTTTAGTATATAGGCTGTCAGATCTGGACGGTAAGGATCTTGGGGAGTACCATATCAAGGACATCCTGAAGTATCAGGAGGAGCAGTCTCCAATACCTAACGTAACTACATAGCACTGTTTCTCTAGTTTATTAAACCAGTGCTATGTGATCATTATGTAAGACTATTTTAATCTTTTGTTTGTATTTCTATATGTGTACGTGACTTTAAATTGTCACGTTGTAGTTTCTTCTATGCACCGCACCGAGCGTTTTTCTCTCATTCGCTTCTTAGTACTCTACATTATCCTGAGAGCTTGGGTAGTGTTAGGGTATCGGCAGTGAGTAAAGGGAGCATTCGTTTTCTATGAAGGGCATTAGACTCTAGTTACTTAGCCTAACCGGTACACGAGTCAGTGTCTAGTTAGGTACATAGGAGGATCTTTCTTTGGTATTGTAATGGTCGTAGTCAGCTGGTGTTTGAAGGACCTAGCTGGTTGTCTTTGTTTATTAGTCAGTACTTTTCTGTTTTCTTTATTGTGTATTTCCAGCGTGTCATATCCGCAGGAAATACTATTAAAGGGGGGGTGGTTGTAGCATTTATTTTCTATAGATGCAGTATTTAGGATGTGTAAGCAGCCTTATCGAGTTATCTTTTTTTAATCGGTTGTCAGTGGTGACATTTCTGCTGTCAGAATGACAGGATGTCATAAGTTCGGTGACGAAGCGTTTCGCATTTAAAGGAAGGGGCTTTGTTAAGATTTTTCGTGAAAGACAGGACTTTTGACCGAGAGCTGCTTTGGGGTAGTTGGAGGTCCTTTGGCTTTTGCTCTGAGACTGTGCCGCGAATCAGTTTTTCGCTCAAGCGCGATTATTTGTTACCTCGCGTGGCCTAACGGGCTGTGATTGGGTTGCTGCATTGCATCTTGCTACATTTTACCCAGAAAACTGGTGAGTCACTTCTTCTTTTGCAAAGCGGGTCGATTGTCGTCTGTCGCGCAGCCAAGATCTTAATTTGTCGTCTCTTTCATGACAGGGTTTTTTACTACGGGGCTAGTTGCCGGATGAGATATCTGGTGCCGCACCTATAAGTTAGTGGGCTGCACGTGGTACGACAACGTGGAAGTGCGGACTACACGAGCTTCTCATGTGAGAGGTATCTGCCGTCATCACCTGGCAGTAACAACAGGCAGTCACTCTCACTCAGCTCACTCTGCAGGCCAGTAAATCCACTACTTATGTGTAGCTTAGTAGCATAAGTACCTAAGCACTGACTATACTTCTGTGTACCTGTGATATTTGTGTCTATCAGTGAATAAGCTCTCTGTGTGTCTCTGTGTATCTCTGTGTTATATAAATATATGTGTGTACACCCTACCTGACTGTTTTCGTCAGAGCCCTGGCCTACCCTTGCACGCACACTGGAATCTCTGTAGTAAGGCGCCCTGGGAAAGAGTTCTCTGCATAGCTACCTCGCGCTAGTTGGTGAGTAACACTGATCATCACTGTGTTATAAATTGTTTTAGACGCACAACGCTTATTCCATACAAACGCATTCCCCTGTTTTATTCCTGAGTAATGCCTCTTGTGCCTCTAGAAGAATCCTTTTAGTTTTATAAAATCAAGATTAACATAATGTCCCTTTCACTTCTTGTTTTCGGCAAATAATAAATACTTAAAGTAAATATGACACTAAAAATGGCGATTATCACCGCAGTTAGAGAACTTCTTTAATAAACGGTGACAAATATTTAAATTGGTTCAGTCCCTGAAAAGTGAACCAATTTACAGTACAGATGCCGGCGCACTTTGTGTGCGGAGCTTAGAACAAAATGTATGTAATTTGGCGCCGGCAACTTGTCGCCGCGACATGTCGTCCAGTGTGCGGAGCTTAGAACAAAATGTATGTAATTTAGCGCCGGCAACTTGTCGCTGCGACATGTCGCCCAGTGTGCGTCTCACGCCGAAACTACTGAATCGATTTGAATGAAACTTTGTACAATCAGAGTTTATAATCCGAGGAAGATTCTAGGATACTTTTGATCACGATATTTTGCGCGGTTCTTTTGGGAGAGGGGATGAAAGACAAAACGGTTTTTTAGTTGTAACTTCTCAACGCGTGTTTCGATTTCAAATATTGTTTTGGTGTCAGAAAGGGAGTACAAGTTTCAATAATAAGGCTTTTGAAGATCAGAAAATAGAGAGATCTCTACTTTCAACTTTCCACGCTAAACATACAATTCATGGGCTTTTAGGAATTATTTTACAATACCCTTAATCTTTAAGCTCTTTTATGATTAGGCAAACAGGGCAGTTTCACATGCTCCTAGGAGTCTGATGAAGAAATACCTCACCTTTCAAAGACCTTGTTATATGACGTAAACGAAGATGCGTGAGTCAGCTAGTACTATCACATAATTACCGTGGTACTGCGCTGTCCAGTGTGCGATGGCAATACCTTACGTTGTATTTACATCTGAGATCTGAGTCGCTGGCCGTGAGTAAACTCCCTAACTTTAAATACAAGCGATCTTCACGCAACGGGTACTCGTATTTCGACGGACGCTCCTACGCGGCTTTTGGCACCTACCTAAATAATATTATTATTAGTGACTACTATTAGTGGTTTCGGCCAGTTTCGGCCTAAAAAAGTACTGCAGTTTCGGTCGGTCAAAATGGACCAAAACTCACGTGTTCGTGAATTTTGAGTACCTACCTTGCTCTGCTTAATCAAGTGACGTGGAGGGTGAACCCAACCTAATATGTTACTAAGATTTAGACATTTTCAAACGACTTCCAACAGCTGCAATAACAATATTATCCAATTTTATCCAAACCCCAAGCAATTACAATCTTACCTTTGTGTTATGTCTTTAGACCACCTTTTTAGAGTCCTGTTTTTCCTTTTTGGTTACGGAATCCTAAAAAGGTGATCTAGGACATTACATGAACCTACCCCTTTGTAGTCGGTTCCGTAGAAATAGGGTAAAATCGGGACCCATAACTAAGACTTCGTTGGTCGTCTGTCTATCTGTCTGTCAGCAGGCTGTAACTCGTGCACCCTGATACTTACACAGTTCAAATTTTCACAGATGATGTATTTCTGTTTCCGCTGTAACAACAAATAATAAAAACAAACAAATTAACAATATTAAATGGAGCCTCCCATACAGCAAACGTGATTTTTGTGGTTTTTGGTACGGAATCCTTCGTGTGCGAGTCCGACTCGCACTTAGCCGGTTTTTTTTACCATAGGTTAGATTGGGATACCCTTATGATACGGGAACCGGGAACCAAATTGTACGCGGGCCAAGCCGCGAGCACCACCTAGTCTAGTAAACTATATTTTACTATTTTACTTTACAGCTTACGCTATGATAGGTGAGTGGTTTTAAACGTACTTAATAAAATTATATTTTTAGTGGTATAATCTCTATAGATTATACCACTAAAACTGTGCCAATAGGAATGATAGGACCTATCTATACAGGATGAATTTTTCAAACGGGATTGGATGGCCAAATCCGAAACTATAAGTGTAGTGTATGCAGTCATGAATCCCCTCTACCGTACCTATAAGTGGAATTCAACAGACTTAAAAAAATATAGTAAACAAAGAAATTGGATCTCGACTACTCCATAATTACTTACATTTAATTATCAATCCTGATCATAGACGTTTCAAGGAACTCTAGTTAGATTTATGCGGACATTTCGACACTAATAAACCTTTAGATTATAGAATAATTTCATGAAAAATACTCGGATGGTAAAAATTTAAGACTGTCATTTTTGCTTGTCATTAAATTATTTTTTCTCAGACTTGTTTGTCTTTGCCATAGTGTTGTAAAACTGTTGTACTGGCCAATTGATTTTAAAAGGAGGTCATTGTTTTATCAATCCGTCAGTTCGAAAAAATGTAGGTACTTACTTTAATAATATAACTTATTGACCCAGAGAGCGAAGAGTGCTAGTCCACAGAGTATATTGAATATATGGAGATGCGAGTCTTTGCCCCTTTTCACAAGTACCGGTTGCCGGGTGCCGGGTAGGGTGGGTATATGGCCGTGTACTATAGCTTTCACACGTACCGGAGTGATTTGCCCGCCAACCGCTTGCATTCACCGCCGCCGCCGCGCCGGTTACCCGGCACCGGCTGCCCGGCAACCGGTACGTGTGAAAAGGCACTTTGAGTTTGGGTCTTCGATTCCACAGTATAGACGATTTTGCTTTCGTCCGTATGTGTGTGTACATGTCAGTTTCGGTCTAGAAGACGCATTTGTTAACCAATTTTCTCCAAACTTGGCACACATGTTCTTTGATTTAAAATCATTGATCTACGAAAAGATAAAAATACAACTTTTGTCGAAAGTTTTTTTAATAGGGCGGAAAATAAGGGAGAAAAAGGTCCCCGTTATATATGATGGGATCATAAGGGATATAATTCCTCACAAGTTGTTTTTTCCTGGGCGCTCGCGAGGCCTACTCTTCGCAGAAGTACTTTTAAAAAATTGGGACTAAATAAGTATTTGTGCGACCCAGAAATCGTCAGAAGGATCCGGTTAGGCTTAGTACCGTGTGGAGGAGTAAATTTAAAGAGGCTAACGTTCATCAGCGAGCTGCCAAAAAGATAATCTAATGTTTCGAACGCCATAAACATTTAAATATGAATAAAAAGAAAAAAAAAATGATTCTTTAGGGTAGACTGGGTACAGTTGACGGTGGATGGTTAAAATATTCAGTCCTAAAGTAATATATTATTGTAAATAAATGATTATATGTACTATTAAATTTTCTAAAAGTTTCTTTTTTTTAAAGATCCTTTAATTAAATTAATATAAAAAAATTATTGCACATAATATATATTGATATACCGAATTTCATGATTTGATGAATTTGGCGATTGATATACCGAAGTAAATGAATGTACGGTGAACTAGATATAACTCAATGATTATTTACATACATAGAATCAGTATAGTTACAACACTATGATCATAGACAACTTCTGTCAACACATGACATGTTTACATGATTGCTGAGCTGTCCAGAAAAAGACTATACAGACATAGCACAGCCTCTAGCGTACACAGTGCATACGAGTCGCGCCATTACGCGAGAGTGCACGTGTTCGGCAAGTCGGTCCGTTAAGTGCGTGACGAGTCTGTGAATTACCCTACAGTTAGATGGATCCTACAACTGGCGACGAGGAAACAAGGTTAGTTCTTTTATGAAAAAAAAGGAGATATATAAGGAGTAAATAATGTTTTGAATAAAATGCATGATAATTAGTATTATTCTACTCGCATATGCTACAGAATAGATTTATTACAATATTGGCCTTCTAGGTAACGTAATAAACTAACTTCAATGTTAACCGCTTTTGTTAAAATTATTATCATTGTTGGTATTTAATTTAGGCCTTTGTTTCAAAAAGTGACGAGGGAATTGCAAAGGATATCATTTTGCTAACGTTTGGTGGATAGAAACGATGACTAACGATGCGTTTTGATCTGTAAGATGCAAAATATGCCTTTCTTTTTATAAATAATTGTATACTGATTCTACATAGGTACTGGGTTGGTGTTTTTATTACTTCAAAATTTGTTAGATGAAGAGGAGAAGTATCAGTCTCAGAGGAAAGCCTTCATGTGGTTGGGTTTTCTTCGGTTTCCAATGAGTATGAGTTTTAAAAAAGGGACTTTGGGGGGCTGCATTTTTGTCTGGAGGTCGCGTGTTGCGCTTGAAAGAAGTGATACAGAAAGCCTCACAAATCAAATATTACGTTCATAGTCGTTATATAAGTTCCTGACGTTTTGCTTACATCAGAATTAGCAAGACGGTTAATATTTACATTGTTTTGTTGCAATAGATTTTTTATATCACAGGTGTTAAGAACTAAACTACAAAATACGGAAGGTTATTGTTTACTGTTGAGAATGTCAATGTGGTTAAATAAACCATGTTATTACATTTTTGCAAACAAATAGATCAAACAAAACATCAAACATTTTTATTAATGTGTAGAATTAGTCACACATGTTGTTACAGGTCTATTTTCTCACCTCATAAATATTGTATCTATGAAAAAGTAATAGAAAATGAAACCAATTATATTAACAAATAATAAACAACAAACATAATTGATTGCTATGCTACCCACATATCTTAATTACATTGCTGTTTTCTCATGGTATGGAAATAATGCGAGGTCACTGGGTAGTAACTACCATGTTGTGGTAACTGTTGAAGAATGGTTAACCATTGTCATATCCTATAATACATACTGTTAGTCCCGGTGAATTTCGTATCGTTGTAGATAGTGAATACGGGGACCAAGTGTCAGGTATCGAAGGGATTGACCTGCCGATTCTTGAGTCATTTTAAGGGGTTGTGTCCATCCCAACTTTTTTTATGGTGTTAAGATTTTTACTCAGTTTATTTCTTACAGTTTTGTATTCCAACAAAACAAACAAAGAAATCCTACCTCATGTAATAAGACCTATAGTGTGTTGGGTACACATGTCAAACAAAAATATATGAAAGCGACGCTGTCTTGATTTATATAAAAAAGAAGGAATAGGATATCCCGAGTTTACCGTACTGGCAAGACGTTCTGTATGGAAAGTTGTAAGTTGTGTTGTGTATAGTTTGTCACCTTTTACACCTTCTAAGGACCTGCGCTGCGCAGGCGTGTCGAATCTAAAATTATTCAATCGTTTCAGTATTTGACATTCTGCGTGCAGTGTTATGATAGTTTTATAATACCGTATAGACCAAGGGTTGATCCTCCATAACACATAACATAAAAGGAAAACTAGGACAATGGTTAAACTAACAGTGACCATAGCTGTAAAGATTGGATGCTGAGTGCGCGTTTTGCTTTTCAAACATCATTGTGTCCTGTCCATGCGTGGACGTCAAGCTTGTGTCCGGAATGATTATAACTCCCGTAATTATTTCCCGTATTTGATTGGTTTGGAACTAAATTTTAATAAGTGCGAATTATATATTCACTAGCTGTTACCCGCGACTTCGTCCGCGTGGAAATTATGTTATAAGCAAAGTTTGAACTGTATTCTATCGAGCCTCTCGGATAAGTCGTAACCAACATGTGGGGACAAATTTAGGAAATCCTCCAACTTACCCGGGGAGCTATGCGCTAGATGGATTTATTTTAACGTGAGGAAAGTCATACATAATGTTGTAGGCGCAATACAACATTAGGTGTTGTGATACTTTCATGCTTTGCTTAAAAACCTGGCGATTTAAGAGAAGATACACGCTGACAGAGGGTTTCAAATTGCTATAATTCGAAAGAGAAAAGATTTTTGCATTGCTAGGTTCTGGCAAAGAGTCTTTTCACTGCATGCGAGTGGTACCTGGGCCCGTGTTATTAAAGATGGGAAGTAGAGGGTGGAGTTAAGTTAAAGAACTCTTTACCACCTTGGTAGATTCGGTTTATTAAATGAATTTAAGTCTTACGGACAGTGAAAGTGGCCCCCAATCGCTAGATGGGCCACGGCTTTCCATCAGTGGCGACGTCAATATGGCGAGCTTAATATATTAAAAAAAAACATTTTTCTACACTGCACCAGCGATTCAAGGCTGTCAGTTACCTCAGGACAGTATTTACTGTGAATACCACATCGCTGCATGTAAAAGTAAAAGTATTATTTTGTTATTGAATTCATATATGATCAAAATTGTTGATGAATTACTAAACAAACAAACAAACAGAGATGTTGAGATTGGCTTTCATTGGTATTAAAGTTAGCAAAAGACGGCCGAGTGCCAGCACTGCGAGTAGCGCAGCGAGGACACAGCGCTCCACACATTGGAGGAGTGCAATAGCGCCAGGCCCTCGTGGCAGTTCTGGACGTCGACACTCTCTCGCTGGAGACCATTATCTCCAGGGGGAGTAAGTGGGACTGCGCTGCCTCTTTCTGCGAGCAGGACATGCTCGTGAAAGAGGCGGGAGGTGGCGGGAGAGAACTCTCCCACCCGATTTCCGCAATAGGCGGCGGCGGCCGGCGGCGACATGTCTTCGCCTAAGACTATCGGCCTACATGACCGGGGGCCTGAGGTCGATGAGGAGGTCGCTCACCTTCAACACAGAAGCAGGCCCTAGACGACAGCGTGACTCGAGGGGTTCACGCCCCCTCCCCCCTAAGTGGGTAGTCGTAAGTCTGATGGGAGTCCTGGGGTAGCCGTCCGATAGCTTACTTAGGGCTCCCAACCGTAGGCTGTTAAGCAGGATACGTGAGATTTTTGAGTCGGTAGGATCCGGCATCTGCCTCTGCCTACCCCTATGGGGATAACGGCGTGACTATAATATGTATGCTAATAAATAAGATCTAGACGGTTTTGAGTTTTTACTCCCACATACATACAGAATTTAAGTGTTCTCTGCCAAGCCCCTAGACTTAGTAGTAGCGTGATAATGATAATTATGAAGCTTATATAAAACTATCCGCATGTAAAAATTTAACTACACCTATTTCGTAAGCATGTCTTTTGCCCATAATATAGTATACCTATAGATTTTAATCCTTCTCTGCCAAGCCTCTAGGCTAAGTAGCGTGATTGAATATTTACAATAGACTTAATCTTTAAGCTTATTTACATTAAATAGCTGTTCACGCGACTTCGTTATCGCGTGAAAGTCGTTATCGCATAGAATCATAACACTCCTTTTGCGCAGTTGGTTTAAAAGTAGCATATGTCCTTCTCAGGGCCTCGAACTATCCCCATACCAAATTTCATCTCAATCGCTCCAGCCGTTTAGGCGTGAAAGTCGTTATCGTATAAAATCATAACACTCCTTTTGCGCAGTCGGTTCAAAAGTAGCCTATGTCCTTCTCAGGGCCTCGAACTATCCCCATACCAAATTTCATCTCAATCGCTCCAGCCGTTTAGGCGTGAAAGCGTAACAGACAGACAGACAGACAGACAGACAGACAGACAGACAGACAGACAGAGTTACTTTCGCATTTATAATATTAGTAAGGAAGTAAGGATAACGCTCACAACCGTTCCGAACTCATAGAAAAATTCAATTTCTTATGTCCAAATATCAAAGTAATTGACAGAGATTATCTCAACCTCTTAGGGTCTCCAATTTTTGAAGATGCTATTCCAGAAATAATAGCCTACAAAATTTTAAAATTTGAATCAAATGTGGATCGACTTCTCAATATAAATTCACATTATGCAATCACAATTTTAAAATTTTGTCTATTTGTTCCTAAATCTATGTATCTGCTTCGGTGTTGTCCTTTTTGGAAACATCAGAATTGTTTATTAGCGATTGATTCCCTCATAAAAACGTCTATAGAACGTATTCTGAATATACATCTAAATGAACAATCTTGGAATCAAGCTTCCCTTCCAATTAAATACAGTGGATTAGGGATCCGCAAAATTTCCAGTGTGGCTTTGCCAGCCTTTTTGTCATCTGTACATGCCACGTCAGCACTCGTAGGTAAAATCCTAAACAATTGTTTTACTAACTATGAGATGGCTGGCTGTACAGATGCCAAGGATGCTTGGCTTATGGCTTGCCCAGGTCAAAATTTTCCTATTCATCCAAATTCACAACGGAGCTGGGATGACGCAATTTCAAAATTAACTTTTGACTCGATTTTAAACGCCAGCTTAGGCCCAGATCGTGCAAGATTATTAGCGCTCAGCAGAAAGGAATCCGGTGATTGGCTAAATGCTTTTCCAACTGCTAACACCGGAACCTTTCTTGATCCGGACACTTTGAGAATGGCAGTTGGCTTGAGACTTGGCGTCCCGCTCTGCGCCCCACACCTTTGCCCCTGTGGTGTTACCGTTGACTCTATGGGACACCATGGACTATCCTGCTTAAAGAGTGCAGGTCGCTTCTCTCGCCACGCTGCGCTTAACGATATCATTCGCCGTGCTCTTGCCACCGTCGGTGTGCCCGCTCTCTTAGAGCCAAATGGCATTTTTAGGGACGATGGCAAGAGACCGGATGGGATGACCTTAATTCCGTGGGAGATGGGTCGGGTCCTAGTCTGGGATGCCACTTGCGTAGACACATTGGCCACGTCCCATCTTCCTAGAACAAAAGAAAAAGCCAGCGCAGCAGCGGAAGCGGCAGAAAATAAAAAGATAACCAAGTATAAGGGTCTCGGCTCTTCGTACAATTTTATTCCAGTCGGTGTCGAGACCCTAGGTACTTGGGGTCCCAAGGCGCATAAATTCTTTAAAATTTTAAAGAAGCGTCTTGTGGAGTCTACTGGTGACCTAAGGGCTGGCAGTTATTTCTCCCAACGAATAGGCATCGCCGTTCAAAGGGGGAATGCTGCCAGTCTTTTGGGCACAATGCCACGGGGGCCCTTTTTAGATTTAGTTTAGTTTTATTTATTTTGTAAATAGTTATTACGCTTTAATGTACATACCATTTGTTTATTATTTTATTGAATAAATTATTTATTATATTTTCTCAGTTACTCCCGTAATATAGGTTTGATTTGACTCGGAAGTTAGCCTTTCAATGTGGATATTTCATTATTATTATAGGGATTCAATTGGGAAGTCAACAGCGATGAAATGGTGTAGCACAGAATTTATTTACGTTCTGTTTGGACGTAATGAATTTCCCTGCACAATAGGCTAAACGAATACTATAGGTACAAACGGTATAAACAATATTTAATCATTTCTTCCTAATCCAAGTGCGTGTCCTTATATAATGCATAACGTCGAAATCCAAGAAACACAGTAAGAATACAACATAAAATAATAATTCGAATTAGATTTATGATTTATTCAATTCCATTCAATTTCTTAATTTTGCAAATATGTGTCCAAAAGGTGTTACAATAAAGTAATAATAGATTGTTTCACACACACAAGTCATATTCCACCCGAAGGCATGTAAATATGTTGAACAGGTAGGCAGCCCCGGATCTAGGGGGGGGGGCAAGCCGGGGCCCGTGCCCCGGGCGGCAAAATCAGGGGGGCGGCAAATCAAAGGGCGACAAATTAAAACTTTTCAAACAAATGGACAAATCATCAGTTAATAACCTTGACGATAGTAGATTACCTACCTAATAATAAACACTTCAACTCATTCAACTCTTTTCACAAGAAATAATTATGGTATTTGTTCAAATTATATCAAAAATTAACAATGTCAAGTTGCATGCACCACTTTTTTACAAACTTGCAGCATGTTGTGGGGGCGGCCAACGCAGGGGCGGCCGCCCCTGAGAAATCCCCTGATAAAGAAATGCTAGGTCATTTTTGCATACGAAAAAATTGGGGATTAGGCACTTTTGCGCTGACCTCAATCGTGCCGCTGGATGGCCAGTTTCTTGATCGGGTGACGTTTATCTACTAGTCCCCTCTGCTGGTCAGGTTCCCTGCTTTCTGCAGTTTAATTCAAGAGTACCACAGGGATCTGTGTTGTCCAAAACTATTCCTTCGACATATTATCCCTTGGGTACACTGATTGTTAAGCGGACGACAAGTACTCTACAGGAGAGTTAATCTGTCCGTCCCACGGAGGGGCGGCCCGACCTGGAGGAGAAGAGGCGGCAGCTCGTAGCGTTTCTCGACCGGGTCTGACCGCATTTCCCAATGGGATTTAAAAAACATGGTAAATTTAAATGCCAGGAAATAAAGGCGTGTGCCTTTTAGTTTAAATAGAAGGTACCTTAATTTATACTCTAAGGCGTGTGCGTTTACAGCTGAAAGATCTCCTTTCCGTTCTCCACCCTTTCTTCACAATGCGATAATGCTACTAAAGGAATATCTAGACATCCTCCAACCGTTCATAGGGGGGCGGTCCGACGTAGAAGAAAAGAGGCGGCATCTCGTGGCGTATCTCGACCGGGCCTGACCGCATTTCCCAATTTTATTTAGAAACCTAGTAGATTTAAATGCCAGGAAACACAGGCATGTGTGTTTACAGCTGAAAGATCCCATTTACTTCTTTACCTCTTCAGAAGGAGATATGCAACGGCAAGCTCTTATACCGGTTGTCGCAGATGATTACTGGACACGGGATCTTCAGTGTGACAAATACACCGGGAAACCACAGCTGAGTGACAGCACTGCGAGAAACGCAGCCAGGACACAGCGGTGCACACATTGGAGGAGTGCACAGTGTTAGCGCAACAGCGCCAAGTCCTATTAGCAGGTCTGGTCGTGGACATTCTCTCGCTGGAGATCATTGTGGCCATGATCTCCATTGGGAGTAAGTGGGATGTCGCCTCGACTTTCTGCGGGCAGTTCATGTTCGTGAGTGGCGTGGCGAGGAGTGTCGTGGAAAGGGAGGAAGCGTGAAACTGGAGATAACTGTGGCGCCCGCGCCGCAGAATTATCTTCGCCCAAGAATCTCAATCCATGACCGGGGGCCTGAAGACGACGAGGGCATGCTCATCTTCTTAACAGAAGTTCAAGCCCGGGACGCCCCAAGAAGCGGGATAACACCTGATCAACCCCCGAAGATGCGGGATAGGACCTTAACCCCCTAGCTAAGGTCGCAATTGTAGCCAAAGTCTGTTGGGAATCTTGGGACATCCTTCCGAGGGCCTAACCGGGGCCCCAGACCGTAGGCAGTGGTAGGATTTGTGTGCTTTCAGTCGATAAGAGTTCGGCATAACATCCATGACGGATTTCCATACGTATCTAAAAAACCCTCTCTTCAGGATGCGATAATACTACTGAAGGACTATCTAGAGTCTAGACATTCTCGCCCTTGACTCCGAATTCATCTGTCGGCGTCCCACAGGGTGGCGTTCTTTCTCCTTTACTTTTTGCCATTTTTATTAATTCCATCTCAAAATCATTACTTTCATCTTACCACCTTTATGCAGACGATCTTCAAATATACATGCAGTCTCCAGTGCATGAGTTGAGCGAGGCTATTGCAATTATTAACAGAGACTTGTCCCAGATCTGCCAATGGAGTAGGAAATATGGTCTTGAAGTCAATCCCTATAAAACTCAAGTTATTGTTGTGGGTAGCCAACGGATGGTATCTCAGATAGACTGGACACAACTTCCTAATATTGTATTTAATGGCATAGTACTGCCTATTAGTAGTTGTGTCAAAAATCTTGGTATAATGATTGATACCACATTATCATGGGCTCCCCAAATGCGAGAAGTTAGTCGCAAAATGTATGCATCGGTCGGGTCCTTGCGTAGATTACGCAATTTTCTGCCTACGGCTACCAAAATTGCGCTTGCACAATCTATTCTGCTTCCAATACTTGACTATGCCGATGTTAGTTATCTCGATGTCACTGAGGAGCAACTTGATAAACTTGAGCGCCTTCAAAATTTATGTATTAGATTTATATTTGGTTTACGCAAATATGATCATATTTCTGAATATCGCAGTATGCTCAATTGGCTCCCAATTCGCCTTCGCCGGAATACTCATATTCTCTCAATACTTTATAGCGTATTGTTTATTCCCTGTACCCCAACTTATTTAAAAGAACGGTTTATGTTCCTAAATGACACACATTCTAGATCCTTGAGGTCATCGGAGTCTTTGGCTTTAGCTATCCCAGAGCATTCTACTAGGTTCTATGACAGGTCCTTCACTGTGCAAGCCGTGCGGTTGTGGAATGCTCTGCCAGTATCGATTAGGCGTGCCCAATCGCTGCCTGTATTCAAACGTATGGTCAAAGAGCATTACTTAAGTGCTTAGATGCTTTGTTTTCTTCATATAAAAATGTTAATATCTTCTCACAGTATTTTCTACGTTATTTATATGTATGTTTTACTGTTGGATATTTATTGGTATTATTATGTAAGTATATGAATGGTTATGTATGTATTTGGAAATTATGTATTAGTGTATTATAGATTGCTAGTTTATGTATTGTAAATTAGGTATACGTACCTACTGTGACTGTGAAACTCATTTTTCTTTCTACACTTTTAGTTATCTCTAAGTTTTCTTTCTGACACCAAATACTACCCATTTCTCACAATTTTGTCCTATCTACGGTTGCCTGTAAGATATTGCTCTTAGCGATAAGGCCGCCATTTGTACATTGTATACACTATATATATTTTTTGTTGTCAATTTCATGTTTGGTGTACAATAAAGTTTTACTTACTTACTTACTTACTTACTTACTTCATCTCTCGCGAAAAATAGGAGCTCTAAATACAAAAGGTGATGATTACGCCACCATAGAGGTGTCTATTGTACCAGACGCAGATTTGTACCTTCGCTAATACTACTCTCAACTTTGAACTGAGGAACCTAAAAAATAGGTGGGGGGCGGCATTTTCACATTTTGTCCCGCCTAAAAAAATCTCTAGATCCGGGGCTGCAGGTAGGTATTATCATGATAATTAACTTGAATAATAATTATTTGTTACAAGAATAAATAAATGTCACACTAAATAAGTTTGCAATAAATTCAACATAATTCGGTAACATACTTAAAGAAGTTAGGTAGTATGCTAACTTCTTCATAATATTTTTACTATAAGGAATAGAGCATTGCCTTGGTTTAGGTAAGGGTTATGGGTTCAGGTCCCGTCGGGGCAAAGTTGTCTTTTTTCGCTTTAGGTTTTCTAAATAAAGGGTGTTTTTTTTAGAGGTATAGAACTTTGAAATGGAATAAAACGAAGGTGATTGTTTTTATTGATATGAAAATGACTTTATTCGAAAGAAAATCTTCTGGCATTATAGTTTAAATATGATTTCTGGCATATAACCGCCACGGCTGGCTCGGACGTAGTCTAATCTAGAGGTCCAATTTTCGATGACTTTGCCAACATTTGTGGCCGTATATCGGCAATAACGCGCCGAATGTTGTCCTCCAAGTGGTCAATCGTTTCGGGCTTATCGGCGTAGACGAGCGACTTCACATATCTCCACAGAAAATAGTCAAGTGGCGTAAAATCGCACGACTCTGGAGGCCAACCTACCGGTCCAAAACGTGAAACTATGCGGTAACCAAACGTTTCCTTCAATAAATCAATTGTGGCACGAGCTATGTGACATGTTGCGCCGTCTTGTTGCAACCACTACTCCTGCACATCATGGTTGTTCAATTGATGAACGAAAAAGTCAGTAATCATAGCTCTATAGCAGTCACGATTGACTGTAACGTTCTGGTCAGCATCGTTTCTAAAGAAGTACGGACAAATTATTCCACCAGCCCATAAAACACACCACACATTCAGTTTTTCTGGATGTAACGGTGTCTCAACATACACTTGAGGATTATCATCACCCCAAATATGGCAGTTTTGTTTATTGACGTATCCATTCAACCAAAAGTGAGTTGCACCGCTAAACAAAATTCGCTTATGAAAATCACGATACGTATTTCGGACAGAACCATGATTTTCAAAATAAATTTGCACAATTTGGAAGCATTGTTCAGGCGTCAATCTATTCATGTTGAAATGCCAAACCAAACTTAACATAAATCACTTTTCAGCTGACAAAAATACCGCCAGTTAAAACAGTTATGCCAACTTAAAGTTCTATACCTCTAAAAAAAACACCCGTTATATGAAATAATGTTTTCTAAATATGTGTAATTATTTTAATGAAGTACACATTAAAATCAAAAAGAAAACATTCAGTCAAATCGGCGTTGCCATTTCGATGTTGGCGAGACTAATGATTATCAATATTCATCGGTTTTATAAAATTTGGTAAGTAAATTAATATGATGTAGGTATGTATACCTATAAAAGTAAAACTACTCACACTGATCTTTACTGTTAGTTGTTAATGAATGCTCTGTACTCAGCGTTCATACGGTTCGTTTGGTAACAGGCTAAGTAAGTTGTGAGAATCTACTTAGTCTTTATTTTTCATGGGGCTATAGGTACAAATGTACTTAATTAGGTAATAAATAACATAATAGTGTGAAATATACCGATTAGCAAGTACCTGATCGGTGTCCTGCGAAGGTATCTGGCGATTTTGGTAGGTTCGGTCAATGATGTTATAGTAAAAAAGAGGTAGATATCGCATTAGCGCGCGCGAACTGTTGCAGACAAATTCATACAATTGTTGTAATTCCATTAAGTCGGCTAATAACTGCGA
The DNA here is from genome assembly GCA_933228765.1 of Miltochrista miniata. Lineage (NCBI taxonomy): Eukaryota > Metazoa > Arthropoda > Insecta > Lepidoptera > Erebidae > Miltochrista > Miltochrista miniata. The sequence continues at coordinate 435,161 of OW121776.1, forward strand.
GCAAAACAAGTCGTGCTGTGGTTTGCTGCCTTGTGCAAAACGACACTGATAGCTATCTTTTTCTGTATTATTTGTTTGGTATTCTCTATTGCATTCATAGATTAAATGTATTAGGTACCGATAGGTAAGTACGTGCAATTATAACTTAACAATAACTGAACGCTGTTTTGTATGAAGGTAGTTTATCTTTACTTAAATATCAATTTGTTCAGATATTAAGTAGGTTCCGCTATTAAGTAGGTTGAGCTATTAAGTGGGTTCTGCTATTAAGTAGATTTCGCTATTAACTAGGTTCCATTAAATAGGAAGGTTGCTACCATTAAATTGGTAGGTGGTTTCATTAAATTGGAAGGTTGCAGCCATTGAATTGGTAGGTGGTTCCATTAAATTGGAAGGTTGCTGCCATTAAATTGGTAGGTGGTTCCGTTAAATTGGAAGGTTGCTACCATTAAATTGGTGGGTGGTTCCATTAAATTGGAATGTTGCTACCATTAAATTGGTAGGTGGTTCCATTATATTGGAAGGTTGCTACCATTATTTTGGTAGGAGACTGCCGTTAAATTGGTAGGTTGCTTCGAATAAAATTGTTTAAATTGAAGGGTTGCTACCATTAAATTCGTAGGTTGTTGCTATTAAATTGTAAGGTTGCCGCCATTAAGTTGGTAGGTTTGTTAATACATTTTTCATGAAATAAGAGGTGGTGAAAAGTTTTTAGCTACATAAAGTCATCCCATTAAGTGATCATTGTTGTGATAACCCATCAAATTGAAAAGAGAAAATAGGTGATTTCGAATTTCATGCCTGAATTATACAACTCGATGCGGAGGGCGATGCAACTGCTGTCGGCTACAACTTGAATGGAGGTACACTATGTTATTGACGGGTGTTTGACGGTTAAAATCTCAAATAATAGAATCTCATTCGATAAAATTAGTTTAAAATGCAATACAAATAAATAATTTTATGAGATTAAACTAATGATGTGAAATGTATATCATAATACCTCTTCATATTTTGCTCGTGATGTGCTGAATGCAAAGTTTGGAAAGGAAATTATCCATGCACCCACACAGCGTACAGAGAATGCCGTACAACTTCAGAATGATGCTACACGTGATCTTGTTATAACGAGGAAGTTGAAGGCCTTCACAATAGGTAAGAGATTGTAATACAAAAGGCATCATTAGGTCGGCGGTACTCATTGCGCGCACATTCTGTTTTCTTCAAAGCTGAAAGGTGTTAAAGGTTGTGTAAAGTGCAAATGTAAATTTAGATGGAGAAAGTCAAAGGCACTGCTGAGATCTGGAAACATTAATGCTTGTCTATATCGTCTCCTCAAATAATTGTTGACTATACTTCTCGAACAGAGTATGGCTGCATCCGCAGAGAGTACAGAATGAAAATCGATCTAAGCATTGTCTAAAACAAGTTCACTTTTAAGAACGGGAAGAGCAATGAATCCGGGTCACTTAAAGAATCCTAAAAATCTCGGAAACTAAAAATGCTAGGTTAATGCAATAAATTGTATTTAATAGACAATGTAATACTCCTTAAATGAAGGTATTAAAACTTCTTAGTTATTGTAAAGTTATATCATAAAAAAATCAAATTTGAAAAAGGGCCACTTTCGAAGATGGAACTACGAAATTACAGCATTTGGTGTTGCTTTTGTTTGTAATCTGTCATTTATGTGGGTACATAAACCATGTTGATAGTGCTCTATATTCATTAATCAAGCTGAAATTATGTCGCTTACGCCTGAAGAATGCACCAGAATACTTACAATGCTGGAAACCGGCCGGAGTCAGCGCGATACAGCCAGGACTGTCGGTGTGTCGCTGTCAACAGTACAAAGAGTTCTCCGACGTTACGAAGAAACTGGTTCTAACCTACGCAGACCAGGAACGGGCAGAACCAGGTGTACCACAGCACGAGAAGACCGATACTTGGTGAACACCATGCTTCGAAATCGCTTTCTCACAGGAACTGAACTCACCAATCAGTTTCGACGCCTCGGAGGAAGTAACCCAAGTGCATGGACAGTAAGACGTCGGCTTGCTGAATCTAACTTAAAACCCCTTAGACCTGCAAACGGCCCTAAACTGGAGCGTGGGCATCGTATTTCGAGACTAAGGTATGCCCAGAGCCACGTAAATTGGAGTATTGAAGATTGGTCAAAAGTTATGTTCTCCGACGAATCAAAATTTATGCTCTACAAGCACGATGGAAGACACAGAGTGTATCGAAGACCAGGGGAAAGATTCAAGCAAGCATGCATCGAAGAAAAAGTAGCCTACGGTGGTGGGTCTGTACTTGTGTGGGCCGGAATTTCTTCTTAAAGTCGCACAGAGCTGGTGATCATAGAAAACGGCTCTTTAACTAGCGTAAGATATGTGGAAGAAATCCTCAATGATCACGTTGGTCCATTTATGGTCAATTTAGGTGGGGATGCTATATTACGACGTCGTATATTACGACCTCATACAGGTAGGATTGTGAATGACTACCTTCAAGAGATGAACATTACTCGTATGGAGTGGCCAGCGCGCAGCCCGGATATCAACCCGATCGAGCATGCTTGGGACGAGCTAGGCAGATGCGTAAAACAACGAAACCCTCCCCCAATCACGCTTCGTGAGCTCAAAATTGCTCTCACAGAGGAATGGGAGAATATTCCCCAAAATCGTATAAGGAACTTGGTGTACAGCATGCCAAACCGCGTAAACGCAGTAATGGAAGCACGAGGAGGCAATACGAAGTATTAAAATTCAAGAAAATCGTAATAAAGTTCAAAAATTTCATGTTTCCTATTTTTGTTTTAAGGAGAGATCGGCAGTTTTTTCTTTATGTAATTTTGTGTTAATAAAATGTATGGTGACTCATATTTTTTTTACTTTCATTTAAGGAGTATTACATTGTCTATTAAATACAATTTATTGCATTAACCTTTCATTTTTAGTTTCCGAGATTTTTAACATTCTTTAAGTGACCCGGATTCATTGCTCTCGAGTGTAGTTCTCCAGTACTTTCTCAGTAATAGTTCTCAGTAAAATCAGTTGATGTTGTAGCGTGACAACTAAAATCAACTGCTCTAATTTTGTCACTAAAAAATAAAACACCACTGTTCAAAGCCCCTTGAGGAGCCTCCATACATCTGGAACTGGAAACTCAGAAATGCTTTTTGCGTCATGAACGCCTTCAATACTGACTGGTATAATCATTAAGGTATTCATTTTAGTAGTATCATTAAATATCCTTGTATAGAAATAAAAATATTTAAAAAATCAGAGATGCGGGATAAATGGGAATGAAAAAGTTGATGTAAAACACTAAATTGATGCTGAATTTTAATCCAACCCAGTATACTGTGGAAAGTATCAATGCAAAATATTGTTTGTTTTGAACTAATACGCGTTGAACACATAATTTTGTACAGAATGGTATTTCGTGTGAACGTTTCGATAGGGTCACACCTATCGTGGTCCCGAGGTGACGGATGCAGGTAGGTTGGAGAGTCCGCTAGTTTTATGTACCTACCCCCGAAATTATCAATTTGTGGATACACACGACACACAACGCTGACCGTATCCGCGGACACGTTTGATATTGGGAGATATTGTGCTGTCAAGAATATTTCTCATGAGAGAAATTATCGTTAATTTGATAAGGTGAAAAGAGAATGGGAAGCTGTAATACCGGGATAAGAAAACGAGGAAGTGGGAGAAAGCTCAATTATATTAGCTGTTCCGTTTTATCTTTTATTTCCTAAATTGGTTGTGTTGAGCAAGTACACAAAAATGTGAAGTTAAAATAATAGTATTTGGTGATTTTGTTCGGTACATTGTTTAACAGTTATCACCATTTAAAATTGTAATAAGGAAGGGATGTAGTGTATGCAGTCATGAATCCCCTCTACCGTACCTACAGACATAGCACAGCCTCTAGCGTACACAGTGCATACGAGTCGCGCCATTACGCGAGAGTGCACGTGTTCGGCAAGTCTGTCCGTTAAGTGCGTGACGAGTCTGTGAATTACCCTACAGTTAGATGGATCCTACAATAAGGTATAGCGAAAAATGCTCAAAGGAGGGACGATTTTGATAAAACTTAAAACCCCATCATTAGATTTTTGAAAAACCAATAATTCTAGCTAGGAATCGAACCCATTGATTTTGAAAAAATAACCACACCCTATATTATTACACCAGACGTTAGTGTAGTGATCCGGCTCGAAGGACCAAACTGTTGGAGACCTTCGATGTAAGAAATGAAAGAGTGGACTGTATAATAAATCGGTCTAATTCGTAATAAAAAATACAATATATTTGTAGGCGCGAGTGTCGCGGGCGGTGTCGCTGCGCACAGGTATCGGAGACGAGTGCCACCCTCTCCGCCTCCGGTCTCGTCCTAGTGTGGCGCTCGTGCGCCGACAGTTGCTATTACGGATCTTATTCTGGGAAGTAATGACATACGGCAAACCAAAGGAAAGTGCTCATCTTTAACAAAATACAATTTATTTTTCTTACATTAACTGATTAATTGTTCAAAATGTAGACCATTTTTTTCAATACATAGCTGGATTCGAGACCTCAAGGATCGTACTGCATTCAATATTATTGAATCCGTTCAAAGTATTCTCTAATGAATCATTCTGAGCATGATTTAAAACACACAATAGTTAAGATCCTATTCTGGGAATTTGAACGAAACAAATTATGATACAAAATTTAGGTACATAAAATATGAATTCTATTAAATTTCCAAACTTTACTTAAATTTGCCGTATATCATTACTTCGCAGAATTTGATCCTGATCAGCGACACTATCGTATGGTGTAATAATAAAGGATGTGTTTTTTTTTTTCAAAATCAATGGGTTCGATTCCCAGCTAGGATTATAGGTTTTTCAAAAATCATATACAGGGTGAATTTTTCAAAAGGGATTGGATGGCCAATTCCGAAACTATAAGGAATAGCGAAAAATGCTCAAAGGAGTCACGAGCCCGATTTTGATGAAACTTAAAACCTCATCATTAGATTTTTGAAAAACCAATAATCCTAGCTGGGAATCGAACCCAAAGATTCTGAAAAAAAAACACACCCTATATTATTACACCATACGATAGTGTTGCTATTAAGAATCATATTCTGGGAAGTAATATCATACGGCAAACTACAGGTAAGTGCTCATCTTTAACAAAATAAAATTTATTTTTCTTACGTTAACTGATTAATTGTTCAAAATGTATCAGACCATTGTTTCCAATACATAGCTAGATTCGAGACCTCAAGGATCGTATCCGTTTAGGATATTCTCCAAAGAATCATTCTGAGCATGATTTAAAACTCGGAATATTTACGATCTATTCTGGGATTTCGAACGAAACAAATTATGATACAAAAAGGTACATGAAATATGAATTCTATTAAAATTCCAAACTTTCCTTAAATTAGCCGATATCATTACTTCGCAGAATTTTATCCTTATCGGCGAAACTATCGTCTGGTGTAATAATAAAGGTGTGTTTTTTTTTTGCAAAATCAATGGGTTAATCGAACCCAAATCAGTTAATCTAAGAAAAATAAATTGTATTTTGTTAAAGATAAGCACTTTCCTTTAGTTTACCGTATGACATTACTTCCCAGAATATGATTCTTAATAGCAACACTATCGTATGGTGTAATAATATAGGGTGTGTTTTTTTTTTCAGAATCATTGGGTTCGATTCCCAGCTAGGATTATTGGTTTTTCGAAAATCTAATGATGAGGTTTTCAGTTTTATCAAAATCGGGCTCGTGACTCCTTGAAGCATTTTTAGCTATTCCTTATAGTTTCGGATTTGGCCATCCAAGCCCTTTTCAAAAATTCACCCTGTATATATAATAAGGTTAGGTAATATAGGTAAGGATAAGGTTTTAAGTTTTATCAAAATCGGGCTCGTGACTCCTTTGAGCATTTTTAGCTATTCCTTTTAGTTTCGGATTTGGCCATCCAAGCCCTTTTCAAAAATTCACCTGTATAGGTATGATAGGACCTATCTATATAGGTCCTTTCATTCCTATTGGCACAGTTTTAAAACAGCACGCAACTCTTCCCTACTGAACTGATATTAACAATAAGAGGAGGAAAGATATTGTATTGTATGATGCACTGACAGGGAGGCAATACAACGTGAATTTACAGGAAAGATTTATGTATTCAAGGGACCCCTATTATATACCTAACCGCATGAATGCTAGGGCGAAAATATTATAGGGGGGATTTATGAACGCAATAGAACCCAAAACAATGATTTTTAGAATTTTTGTCTATTTGTCTGTATGTCTGTTTGTCTGTAGGTTTGTTCACGCTAATATCAGTAACCGCATAGCCGATTGCAATGCGTTTTTTTATTATGTTGAGGTTTGCTTCACTTAACATTTAGCGTTTATTTCATGTCAATCGGTTTATAAATAAAAAAGTTATGACACTTTTAAAAATTAGATATTTTGAACATTTTTATTGTAGGGGTTTCTTTGAATGTGAGTGTAAATCTAAACTGGCGTGTAGGCAGTTAAAACAATTCAGTCCTGAATTAATTTAAAATAGTCTTAATCATTAAGCTCTGTTATGATTAAGCAAACAGGGCAGTACTACACGCTGTTTGATGAGTCTGATGAAGAAATACCTCTCCTTTCATACACCTTATGTGACGTAAACGAAGTTGCGGGCTCAGCTAGTATCTAATAATATAAAACAATGTCAAAGATGTGCTCACAGACAAACATCAAAATCATCTAGAACTATGATCGGAATTTAAGTACACTTAAAATGAAGTTAGACTATGTATTATGTAGCATAGACTCTATTGTAATATCCATTTTTTGCAAGTTATATGGGAGATCGGCGACAGTATGTTGACTACAGGGGATGTTTCTGAGCCGTATTTTATTAGATCAGGCGTGAGTCAGGGAAGTAACTTGGGACCACTTGAGTTTCTTATAATGGTAAATGATTTACCAGATGTAGTCAAACATGCTACGTGTTTATTGTTTGCAGATGACCTCAAGTTGCTACTCGAAATAAAAGACGACTCTGACTGTGAAGATTTGCAGCATGATGTAGATAGAGTGGTGAAGTGGGTTGAGCAAAACAAATTAGCTTTTAACATCTCTATGTGTTCCACTATTAGTTTCACTCGAGCTCGTCTGCCGATAACTCACGCATATAAAATAGATACGGAGCCTATTCAAAGAGTCACACAAGTGAAAGACCTAGGAGTTTTAATGACTGCTGAAATGTCATTTCGTATTCACATATCTAATATTTGCAAGAAAGCGTTCAGGAACTTAGGATTCGTGTTAAGACAATCACGAGATTTTACAAATATTAGCGCGGTGAAGGTTTTGTATGATGCACTAGTCAGGAGTCATCTTGAGCATAATGCTATGATATGGTCTCCACATGAGGCGAAGTACCAACTCATGATGGAAAAAGTCCAGAACAAGTTTACGAGGTACCTGTATTTGAAGTTGTACGGAGTATACCCATTTTACCCACTAATGTATCCGACATTATTTGTACTGGATATGGTTGGGTATGATCAGTTGAGAGTGCGCCGTGATTTTTTTATTACGGCCTATGTACTTAATCTCCTGAGAGGAAAGGTATGCAACCCAGTACTTAAGCATCTTAACCTCTGTGTTCCGGATCGATAGTTAGAGATACGTTTGGAGGCGGAGACCCGCCTCCAAACGTATCTCTAACTATCATATGGGCGTCTGCCCACCATTGCTGGATATGCCTGTAGCCAGGACCAATTTACTTCGTAAAACTGCTCTCAGCCGGTCCATAAAAATGGTTAATGATGTTTGATGTCATTTGTTTAGACGATCTTCATTTGTTTTGCCGATCTTCATTAATGTTTTTCGATCTTCATTTGTTTTTTTTTATATTTTATATCTATCATGAGTAGATCCGGAAATCCACCCCGTGGGTGGAATTCCGGACATACCATAACATGTAATTCCGGTTATCCACCCCATTGGGTGGATTTTTTCGGGTGGATTAACGGAATAATATGTTTTTAAGTCTGTTTGACTATGGTATACAACAGAAAAACAATTTTTAGCATGCCTAAAGTAATATTCAGAGGTAAAAACAATTACACGGGGATGTTCTCGGGCAAACCGGCCAAGTGCGAGTCGGAGTCGCGCACCGCATGTTACATACCAAAAAATATCAACATAAACGTTTTTTGTATGGGAAATTGCAATTTTTTTTCGATTTTAGGGTTCCGTATCGTGGGTTATATTACTGTAAATAAAAGTCAGACTGACTTTAGACAGGTAATCAAAGACATTATCATTACATCGTGTTCTTGACCGATATGAAGTTAAAGTTAACTTTTGTTATATTATGTAAACGTGGTGTTGGTAGTATAATAATAATATTATAAACTTTATTCAAAAATCAATTAGCTCAACAATTACTTATTTTTATTTATTTATTTATTTATTTATAATATTCTTCCACTATCTTGACAGGGATTACCCCAAAACGATAATGGACTTATATTTAACAAAATTATACAATTAACTAATAAAATAAACTTAAAACTAAATACAACCAAATAAAAACAAAAATAAACTTAAAACTAAATACACCCAAATAAAAACAATACCTAAAAATATGAGAAATACAAAGAAACAAAATACGAGAAGCAAACATCGATACAAATCAAAATCAATATAAGTACTATTAATAATAACAAAAAAATAAAAAATAAAATAAAAATAAAACAAAATTATTCAATACTGTAACATCCATACTAATATTATAAAGCTGAAGAGTTTGGTTGTTTGTTTGTTTGTTTGTTTGAACGCTAGGATCTCAGGAACTACTGGTTCGATTTCAAAACTTCTTTTACAGTTTGATAGTCCATTTATTGAGGATGGCTAAAGGCTATATAACATCACGCTAAGACGAATAGGAGCGGAGCAGCAATGAAGAATGTTCCGAAAACGGGGAATTATTTTTATCGTCTGAGAGCTTCCGATGCGTACGCTGCCTAAATGGTTAATGTTACGTAAAAAAATTGTATTACAAAATAGTTTCTCTTAAAAAGTTCTATAAGGTGGTAAGTGTGGACAGAAGGATAACCGAGCAGCATTAGAATGTCTGGGTAGGAGTAGGACTAAAGTGACTCAAGATATGGAGATTGACCCGGTCACACCAAAGGAAGTGTTTGACATTGTAAAGAAAATGCCGAACAAAATGTCATCTGGTTATGACGAGGTACCGATAGTTGTAATAAAGGACAACATTGATATCTTGGCTCAACCATTAAGTGAACTGTATAATAATTGTATCCAGGAAGGTGTATTCCCGGATCAACTCAAGATGGCAAAAATAGTCCCGATACATAAAAAAGGTTCAAAAACCGATCCAAAAATGTACAGACCTATATCTTTGCTTCCAACTAACGCAAAGATATTTGAAAAAATTATAAAAAATAGACTACTGCGACACTTAAATTCAAATAGAATTATTAACCGACGTCAATTCGGATACATCAAGAATTTTGGTACTCTAGATGCTATTGCTGCCTTGGTTGAGGACATTGTAAGGTCACTCAATGACAAGAAAAAAGTTGCGGGAATATTTCTCGACCTAAGTTCTGCATTTGACTGTGTGAATCATGACCTTCTTATTGCTAAACTGGACCATTACGGTATTAGAGGAAAGATTAAAAAATGTTAGTTTCATACCTTAATGGCAGAACAATGTTCGTTCAAGTAAATGCAAACATTGACACAGCTGTGGCGGGTAGAATACATCATATGCGCAATACTTGCAGCTCAAGGTGCGTGACAATCAAAACAGGTGTCCCGCAAGGATCAATTCTTGGACCTATACTTTTCATAGTTTTTATTAATGACCTTATCGATTATATGACAAAAGAAACCCATGACCATGTGAAATTGACAGTATATGCGGACGATACAAACTCTGTTGTTACAGCAGATGATATGGAAACTCTGAATTTGCGGGTCAGTAGATCGTTATATTTATTCCATGAATGGTTTACTTGCAATGAGCTTCAAATTAATGCTAGCAAGACAAATATAATGTTATTGAAGACTAATACTAGAAATATGGACCAGTTGCAATGTGCCACGGGTGGAGTAAGTGTCAACGTCGTAAATGTTGTTAAGTTTCTTGGAGTTCATGTTGACGACTTATTAAGTTGGAAACAAGAAGTATTGTCCATAGAGTGTTCTGTGAGCTCTGCATGCTACGTGTTGAGAAGTTTAAGAGAGGTAATAAGATTAGACCAACTTAGGAATGTGTACTATGCATTAGTGGAATCGAAGCTAAGGTATAGTATTTTATTTTGGGGTGGAAGCTATGCATATAATATTCAGACAGCATTTATTGCCCAGAAACGGATTATTCGAACCATGGTGCGAATTAAACAGGACGAGTCATGTCACCCGCATTTCAAAGATCTTGAAATCCTAACAGTACCTAGTCTGTACATCATGGTCCTCCTAATGTATTTGAGGAAATACATCCATGAAAATGAAACGGAAAGTGAGCGTAAGCGACGCGAGGAAACTAGAAGGATGGACTTGGCTTCAAAGATAGCACCTTCTTTGGACATAGTAAAGCATAGCTCACTCTATAATAGTGTTAAGATTTACAATAGATTACCGTTAGATTTAAAGAAATCTATATATACCAACACTTTCAAGGCTCAGTTAAGGATGTATCTTTTGGAGAAATGTCTATATTCTGTAGATGACCTGTAATTTATAGATTGAATTGATTAAAATGCATTGATAATTATAATATTGATTGAAAGTGTGACATAATTTTACTTTGACATTTTACTGCAATGACATACCTATTTCGATATTTATTTGACATTATTATTATTATTTTTAAATGTATTGACATTTCTCACTTATTTTGTTCTTATGTTTTGTTTTTATTTGACATGATTGGATTGATTTTATTGTTATTTAGTCTGTTAATTATTATTGTTTAACGTGTAATTATTTGATTGTGATTTTTATAATTTGTTTCAAAAATATTGTTTGTTATTATGCTTTATTGTAACTACCAAATATTAAGTTATTAATACCAAAAAAGAAGAAAAATATGAAGAAGTCTGTTAATGTTAATAATTGATTTTAATTTATGATTTTGGGGTGATGTGCTCAATGTACTTATTATTAAGATTGTCATAATCTGGTACCTAATTGCTTATCGCTATTTTAAAATGTACTTATATTGTGATTAGTTTATCGTTATCGTGTTTTTTTTTATTTGACTGTGTGCTTAAGAATTTCAACACATTGTATTTTGTTATGAAATAAATAAATAAATTTATAAAAAAGTCCGCGACAGCATAATTATGTCTATCTTTTAAGGTTCGCTCAAAATAACCTAATTTGTCTTTCTTTTAAGGTTAGCTCACAATATTATCAAACTGAAGAGTTTGTTTGTGCTAGGATCTCAGAAACTACTGGTTCCATTACAAAATAATTTCACAGTTTTATAGTACATTTATTGAGGATGGCTAATGGCTATATAACATCACGCTAAGACAAATAGGAGCGGAGCAGCCGTGAATAATGTTTTAAGAACGGGGAAAATTTCTTTCTTTTGAGAGCTTTCATTGCGTACGTTGCCTAAATGGTTAAAGTTACGTAAAAATTGTGTGCTACAAAATTTTTCCTCTTAAAAAGTTACAAAAAAAAGTCCTGAACAGCATAATTATGCCTATCTTTTAAGGTTTACTTACAATAACCTACTTCTTAACCTTTACGTCGGGAGTAAACGTTTTCTGCGGCAGTAGTCAGTCAACCGAAAGATTATACCGGCCAAGTGCGAGTCGGACCCGAACACGATGAGTTCCGTACCAAAAAACGGACAAAAATAAATGCGACGGGAACCATTATATCACTTCAACAAAGTTGTGCGGGTCAACTCTAATGGTAATGAATATAGTCTCCGGCGCCACCAGCGGCCCCAAAGCGGATGCCTTAGCGGCGAAGCTGCGGGAGTAGCTGAATACAGGCGACGTCCGCGTGTCCAGACCCAACAAATGCGCCGCGCTGCGCATTTCGGGTCTGGATGACGCGGCCACGACGGACGAGCTTATCTCCGCCGTCGTGGAGGCGAGCGGCTGTCCCCGTGATCAGGTGAGGTCAGGCGAAATCCGCTTTGGCCCCACCGGTCACGGGTCGGCAGTCGTGAGCTGCCCCGTCGCGGCGGCCCAGAAAGTGGCGGACGGACGAAGCCTCCTTATTGGGGGCTTCTTGAGGGCGCAGGTGCATCTCCTGCAGCCCCGCGAAGCCAGGTGCTATAGGTGCCTGGTCGTGGGGCATGTGGGGGTGCAGTGTGCGGCGGATGTCACTGTAGGCGACCGGTGCTTCCGCTGTAGTCAGCCCGGTCACAAGGCCCTTGCCTGTGACGCCCCGCCGCGGTGTTATAAATGCGTGGCGGAGGGCAAGGAGGCCGACCACCGGGCGGGCAGCAAGTCCTGCGCTGCCTCAAGGCCGAGGCCCCGTCCGTCCGCACGGGGGGCTGAGAGTGAGGTGGCACGCCCGCGGCAGGGTGCGGAAATGGACGTCCATTAATGGACACCCATATCCGCATCCTGCAGGTGAATCTGAACCACTGCACTGGTGCTCAGGACCTTCCGTACCAGAGCATCAGGCAGTGGTCCATTAACATCGCAGTCGTCGCCGAGCCGTATTGGGTTCACCCGGGAAGCCCGGTGGATCTGGACGGCATGGCGACTATTTTTGGGGGGACCGGCGCGGACGACTCGCGCCTGGCGGTCATCGCTAGGGGTCCGGGTTGTGTCGCGGCGGAATACGAGGGTGTGGCTGTCGTGGCCGTTTACATTTCGCCGAGCCTCGACCAGCATCAGTTCGAGCTATGGCTCCCTGAGCTGGACGTCGTCCTCGCTGCATGCCGGCCTCGCCCTGTCCTGGTCCTGGGAGACTTCAATGCCTGGTCGCAGGCTTGGGGCTCCCGGGAAACCAGAGACAGGGGGAGGAAACTGGAGGACTGAGTCACTACACGTGGCCTAGTCATCCTGAACCGGGGGAATGTCGCAACCTGGACGCGGCGGGGGCTCAGCTCGGTCATAGACGTCTCGTTTGCGACCCCTGAGCTCGCCCGCCGTGTCCAGGGATGGCGCGTGGTGGAGGAGGAGGAGACGTTGTCAGATCACCGATATATTCGGTTCGACGTCTCCCCTCCACCAAACCTGCCGCCAGCAATTGCGAATCCCCCGGAACCGCGTTGGGCACTTCATCGCCTTGATCGGGAGGCTCTCCTGGAGGCGGCCATCGTGCAGGCCTGGATTCCGTCAGCGGACAGGCCTGCCGATGTTGATACCGAGGTGGAGTGGTTCGGGAGAGCCATGTCGCACATCTGCGATGCGGCGATGCCCAGGGCTAGGCCCAGGCCGGCGAGGAAACGGGTGTACTGGTGGACGCCGGAAATCGCGCAGTTGCGCGCGGAGTGCGTTTCCGCGCGCCAGGTTCCGCCGGAGGCGTCGCCGCCCAGACGATGCGGCAGCCCGAGAGACGGAGCTCTACGATGGGTACAAGGAGGCCAAGAGGGCCCTCCAGACGGCCATCAAGCGGTCCAAAAAGCTGGGCCGCGATGAGCTGATGGAGACTCTGGAGCGGAACCCGTGGGGGCGCCCGTACCTTATGGTAAGGGGCAAATTACGCCCTAAGGCGCCCCCACTGACTCAGAGTCTCCAGCCGGAGCGGTTGGAGGAGGTCCTGGACTCCTTGTTCCCGTCGAGAGCGGAGGAACATATTTCTCCGCGCATGGCTCCGTCTCAGGCGCCCAACGCGGAAGGCAGCGAGAACGACGTGCCCGTAGTCACCGAGGGTGAGTTAGGGGCGGCTGTACTGCGGCTTAAATCCCGCAGAAACACCGCCCCTGGACCCGACGGCATTCCAGGCCGAGCGTGGGTCCTGGCTCTCGAAGAGCTTGGGCCTCGACTAATTGGGCTCTTTAGCGCATGCCTCGAGAAAGGCCAGTTTCCCAAGGTCTGGAAGACAGGGAAACTGGTCTTGATTCGAAAGGCGGGGCGGCCGGCAAACTCCCCATCAGGGTACCGGCCGATCGTGTTGCTCGACGAGGTGTGCAAGCTCTTTGAGCGCATTATTGTACAACGCCTCGTCGGGCACCTCACACGTTTGGGGCCTGATCTGGCGGATAGCCAGTTTGGCTTCCGTCAGGGACGCTCCACCGTGGACGCGATCATGCGCATTAGAGGCCTGACGGAGGAAGCAGTCTCACAGGGTGAGGTGGTGGTGGCGGTGTCTCTCGACATCGCCAACGCATTCAACACCTTGCCCTGGAGCTGCGTCAGGGAGGCGTTTATCTATCATGGAGTGCCTCCCTACCTCCGTCGAATTGTCGGGGCTTATCTCTCCGAGAGAGCCATAACTTACCCGAGCTGGCTAGGGCCGGGTCGGCGAGATGTGTCGTGCGGTGTTCCACAGGTATCGGTTTTAGGGCCGCTCCTGTGGAACATCGGTTACGACTGGGTGCTGCGTGGTCCGTTGCTCAGAGGGGTCGGCGTAACGTGTTACGCCGACGACACCCTCGTTACGGCGCGGGGAGCAACGCACCGTGCCGCAGCACTTAAGGCCACGGCAGGGGTTGCTCAGGTCGTGGGTCGGATTCGGCGGCTGGGTCTCGAGGTCGCCCTTCACAAATCCGAGGCTCTGTGCTTCCACGGACCTCGGATGGGGCCACCTGCGGGATCCAGCCTACAGGTAGGGGGCGTCAGCATCGGCATCGAGCCCTCGATGAAGTATCTGGGGCTCGTACTCGATGGCCGGTGGAACTTCGGACACCACTTCCGAAGTTTGGTCCCAAAACTGAGGGGAGCATCGCTCCCTACAGGAGGCTGTACCTGGGGATCGTGCGAAGCATGGCCCTGTACGGGGCTCCCGTATGGGCGGAGACCCTGACGGCCAGCAATGAGGCTAGACTGCTGAGCCCGCAGAGAATGATGGCCGTCAGGGTGATAAGAGGATACCGCACGATCTCCGGTGAGGCGGCATGTCTCCTAGCCGGGACCCCTCCATGGGACCTGGAAGCGAGAGCCCTTGCGTCACTGTTCAGATGGCGCAAGGAGGCGCTGGAGCGGGGCCAAAGGCCTGCGTCTCGAGAAATCGAGGCCCAGCGGACCCTGCTCCACCAGGAAACCGTGGAGACATGGAAGGTGCGACTTGAGCAACCAAAGGGGGGATTCGCCACAATCGCGGCCGTCAGACCGGTCATGGACGAGTGGCTGGAGAGAAGACACGGTGCTCTCTCCTACCGGTTGACACAGATGCTTGCCGGGCACGGTAGCTTCGGTAGGTATCTGTGGCGAAAACACCGGGAAACCACGGCCGAGTGTCAGCACTGCGAGGACCGCAGCGATGACACAGCGCTCCACACGCTGGTGGAGTGCACGGCGTGGGCACAACAGCGACAGGTCCTCGTAGTGGGTCTGGGCGTGGACACTCTCTCGCTCGAGGCCATGGTGCGAGCCATGCTCTCCAGCGGGAGTAAGTGGGACTGCGCCGCCTCGTTCTGCGAGCAGGTTATGCTCGCGAAGGAAGCGGCGGGCCGGGTACGGGAGAGAACTCTCCCACCCGAGTTCCGCAGTCGGCGCCCTGGGCGCCGCCGACGTGTCTTCGCTGAAGACTATCGGCCTCCATGACCGGGGGTCTGAGGACGGTGAGAGGGCCGCTCACCGTCCTTACAGAAGCAGGCCCATGACGGCAGCGTGACGTGAGCAACTCACGCACGCCCCCCCTTAGAAGCGGGGTCACACCCGAAACCCCCCATAGACGCGGGATTGCACCGCAGCGGCGGCCGTAGGTCTGTTGGGAGTCACGGGACATCCTTCCTGAGGGCTTACCCGGGGCTCTCAACCATAGGCTGTTAGGCGTGGCGTGAGGTTTTTTAGTCGGTAAGAGACCGGCATAACATCCTATGAGGATTTTCCCTCACGCTAAACAAAAAAAAAAAAAAAATGGTAATGAATATAAGCGACGCGAACGGGAAAAATTATATAACTTTAAATATTAATACCTGGGAGTAAATGCGACGGGATTATATCTACTTAAAATATTAATACTGTACGACCATCTTTCTCACTCTCATGTGACGCAAACGAAGTTGCGCGGGTCAGCTAGTAAAACATATAGTAACACCTTAACGAGCTCACTCCATTGACCAGAAAATATATCTATCCTGTCACAAACATCATTAACCATTTTTATGGACCGGCTGAGAGCAGTTTTACGAAGTAAATTGGTCCTGGCTACAGGCATATCCAGCAATGGTGGGCAGACGCCCATATGATAGTTAGAGATGCGTTTGGAGGCGGAGACCCGCCTCCAAACGTATCTCTAACTATCATATGGGCCGTGATATAATGGTTCCCGTCGCATTTATTTTTGTCCGTTTTTTGGTACGGAACTCATCGTGTTCGGGTCCGACTCGCACTTGGCCGGTATAATCTTTCGGTTGACTGACTACTGCCGCAGAAAACGTTTACTCCCGACGTAAAGGTTAAGAAGTAGGTTATTGTAAGTAAACCTTAAAAGATAGGCATAATTATGCTGTTCAGGACTTTTTTTTGTAACTTTTTAAGAGGAAAAATTTTGTAGTACACAATTTTTACGTAACTTTAACCATTTAGGCAACGTACGCAATGAAAGCTCTCAAAAGAAAGAAATTTTCCCCGTTCTTAAAACATTATTCACGGCTGCTCCGCTCCTATTTGTCTTAGCGTGATGTTATATAGCCATTAGCCATCCTCAATAAATGGACTATAAAACTGAGAAATTATTTTGTAATGGAACCAGTAGTTTCTGAGATCCTAGCACAAACAAACTCTTCAGTTTGATAATATTGTGAGCTAACCTTAAAAGAAAGACAAATTAGGTTATTTTGAGCGAACCTTAAAAGATAGACATAATTATGCTGTCGCGGACTTTTTTATAAATTTATTTATTTATTTCATAACAAAATACAATGTGTTGAAATTCTTAAGCACACAGTCAAATAAAAAAAAACACGATAACGATAAACTAATCACAATATAAGTACATTTTAAAATAGCGATAAGCAATTAGGTACCAGATTTTGACAATCTTAATAATAAGTACATTGAGCACATCACCCCAAAATCATAAATTAAAATCAATTATTAACATTAACAGACTTCTTCATATTTTTCTTCTTTTTTGGTATTAATAACTTAATATTTGGTAGTTACAATAAAGCATAATAACAAACAATATTTTTGAAACAAATTATAAAAATCACAATCAAATAATTACACGTTAAACAATAATAATTAACAGACTAAATAACAATAAAATCAATCCAATCATGTCAAATAAAAATAAAACATAAGAACAAAATAAGTGAGAAATGTCAATACATTTAAAAATAATAATAATAATGTCAAATAAATATCGAAATAGGTATGTCATTGCAGTAAAATGTCAAAGTAAAATTATGTCACACTTTCAATCAATATTATAATTATCAATGCATTTTAATCAATTCAATCTATAAATTACAGGTCATCTACAGAATATAGACATTTCTCCAAAAGATACATCCTTAACTGAGCCTTGAAAGTGTTGGTATATATAGATTTCTTTAAATCTAACGGTAATCTATTGTAAATCTTAACACTATTATAGAGTGAGCTATGCTTTACTATGTCCAAAGAAGGTGCTATCTTTGAAGCCAAGTCCATCCTTCTAGTTTCCTCGCGTCGCTTACGCTCACTTTCCGTTTCATTTTCATGGATGTATTTCCTCAAATACATTAGGAGGACCATGATGTACAGACTAGGTACTGTTAGGATTTCAAGATCTTTGAAATGCGGGTGACATGACTCGTCCTGTTTAATTCGCACCATGGTTCGAATAACCCGTTTCTGGGCAATAAATGCTGTCTGAATATTATATGCATAGCTTCCACCCCAAAATAAAATACTATACCTTAGCTTCGATTCCACTAATGCATAGTACACATTCCTAAGTTGGTCTAATCTTATTACCTCTCTTAAACTTCTCAACACGTAGCATGCAGAGCTCACAGAACACTCTATGGACAATACTTCTTGTTTCCAACTTAATAAGTCGTCAACATGAACTCCAAGAAACTTAACAACATTTACGACGTTGACACTTACTCCACCCGTGGCACATTGCAACTGGTCCATATTTCTAGTATTAGTCTTCAATAACATTATATTTGTCTTGCTAGCATTAATTTGAAGCTCATTGCAAGTAAACCATTCATAGAATAAATATAACGATCTACTGACCCGCAAATTCAGAGTTTCCATATCATCTGCTGTAACAACAGAGTTTGTATCGTCCGCATATACTGTCAATTTCACATGGTCATGGGTTTCTTTTGTCATATAATCGATAAGGTCATTAATAAAAACTACGAAAAGTATAGGTCCAAGAATTGATCCTTGCGGGACACCAGTTTTGATTGTCACGCACCTTGAGCTGCAAGTATTGCGCATATGATCCATTCTACCCGCCACAGCTGTGTCAATGTTTGCATTTACTTGAACGAACATTGTTCTGCCATTAAGGTATGAAACTAACATTTTTTTAATCTTTCCTCTAATACCGTAATGGTCCAGTTTAGCAATAAGAAGGTCATGATTCACACAGTCAAATGCAGAACTTAGGTCGAGAAATATTCCCGCAACTTTTTTCTTGTCATTGAGTGACCTTACAATGTCCTCAACCAAGGCAGCAATAGCATCTAGAGTACCAAAATTCTTGATGTATCCGAATTGACGTCGGTTAATAATTCTATTTGAATTTAAGTGTCGCAGTAGTCTATTTTTTATAATTTTTTCAAATATCTTTGCGTTAGTTGGAAGCAAAGATATAGGTCTGTACATTTTTGGATCGGTTTTTGAACCTTTTTTATGTATCGGGACTATTTTTGCCATCTTGAGTTGATCCGGGAATACACCTTCCTGGATACAATTATTATACAGTTCACTTAATGGTTGAGCCAAGATATCAATGTTGTCCTTTATTACAACTATCGGTACCTCGTCATAACCAGATGACATTTTGTTCGGCATTTTCTTTACAATGTCAAACACTTCCTTTGGTGTGACCGGGTCAATCTCCATATCTTGAGTCACTTTAGTCCTACTCCTACCCAGACATTCTAATGCTGCTCGGTTATCCTTCTGTCCACACTTACCACCTTATAGAACTTTTTAAGAGAAACTATTTTGTAATACAATTTTTTTACGTAACATTAACCATTTAGGCAGCGTACGCATCGGAAGCTCTCAGACGATAAAAATAATTCCCCGTTTTCGGAACATTCTTCATTGCTGCTCCGCTCCTATTCGTCTTAGCGTGATGTTATATAGCCTTTAGCCATCCTCAATAAATGGACTATCAAACTGTAAAAGAAGTTTTGAAATCGAACCAGTAGTTCCTGAGATCCTAGCGTTCAAACAAACAAACAAACAAACAACCAAACTCTTCAGCTTTATAATATTAGTATGGATGTTACAGTATTGAATAATTTTGTTTTATTTTTATTTTATTTTTTATTTTTTTGTTATTATTAATAGTACTTATATTGATTTTGATTTGTATCGATGTTTGCTTCTCGTATTTTGTTTCTTTGTATTTCTCATATTTTTAGGTATTGTTTTTATTTGGGTGTATTTAGTTTTAAGTTTATTTTTGTTTTTATTTGGTTGTATTTAGTTTTAAGTTTATTTTATTAGTTAATTGTATAATTTTGTTAAATATAAGTCCATTATCGTTTTGGGGTAATCCCTGTCAAGATAGTGGAAGAATATTATAAATAAATAAATAAATAAATAAAAATAAGTAATTGTTGAGCTAATTGATTTTTGAATAAAGTTTATAATATTATTATTATACTACCAACACCACGTTTACATAATATAACAAAAGTTAACTTTAACTTCATATCGGTCAAGAACACGATGTAATGATAATGTCTTTGATTACCTGTCTAAAGTCAGTCTGACTTTTATTTACAGTAATATAACCCACGATACGGAACCCTAAAATCGAAAAAAAATTGCAATTTCCTATACAAAAAACGTTTATGTTGATATTTTTTGGTATGTAACATGCGGTGCGCGACTCCGACTCGCACTTGGCCGGTTTGCCCGAGAACATCCCCGTGTAATTGTTTTTACCTCTGAATATTACTTTAGGCATGCTAAAAATTGTTTTTCTGTTGTATACCATAGTCAAACAGACTTAAAAACATATTATTCCGTTAATCCACCCGAAAAAATCCACCCCATGGGGTGGATAACCGGAATTACATGTTATGGTATGTCCGGAATTCCACCCACGGGGTGGATTTCCGGATCTACTCATGATAGATATAAAATATAAAAAAAAAAACAAATGAAGATCGAAAAACATTAATGAAGATCGGCAAAACAAATGAAGATCGTCTAAACAAATGACGGTCGGATAAACAAATGACGATCGAAAAAACCAATGAAGATTGGCAAAACAAATGAAGATCGTCAAAACAAATGACGGTCAAATAAACAAATGACGATCGGAAAACAAATGAAGATCGGCAAATAATCTAGCTGGGTTTGCCATTGAAAAAAATAGGTGCCAGCAATTCTCGATCTTATGAACATGCATAATATTTATTTATTTTTTACATAGTCATAATCAGTGATGTCTGTTAACGCCTAAAAGAACATTTTTAGAGAAGTGTCATTAAGGTCGAGATTTGCTGGCACCTTTTTTTTTTTGAATGGCACACGCATCTAGGACGATCGAGATCGTCTCATCTCATAATGTCCTTTTCTCGAAATGTCCTTTTCACGAAATGTCCATTCTTATAATGTCCTTTTCACGAAATGTCCATTCTTATAATGTCCTTTTCTCGAAATGTCCTTTCTCATAATGTCCTTTTCTCAAAATGTCCATTCTCATAATGTCCTTTCGCAGATTGTCCTTTTCTCGAAATCTCC
The DNA here is from genome assembly GCA_933228765.1 of Miltochrista miniata. Classification (NCBI taxonomy): domain Eukaryota; kingdom Metazoa; phylum Arthropoda; class Insecta; order Lepidoptera; family Erebidae; genus Miltochrista; species Miltochrista miniata. Next base: position 456,238 of record OW121776.1, read on the forward strand.
TTTTCTCGAAATGTTCTTTTCTCAAAATGTCCTTTTCTCAAAATTTTCCTTTCTCAAAATATGTACACTACAGGATTAACCCCGCTCAATTCGACTTGGATAGGTTAGGTTAGAAGGCTAAGGTGGGAGCGGAGCGTAGCGGAGCGTAGCGGAGCTTCCGCATTAGCCTTCGTGGTTTTTTTTTATAACCACCTAAGTTTTGTTTAGGTGGTTATAAAAAAATAACATCAAATTTACCAAGTGACTGGTGGTAACTTGGTTGTTATAAAAAAATAACCACGAAGGCTAATGCGGAAGCAGGACATTTTGAGAAAAGACCATTTCGAGAAAAGGACATTTTGAGAAAAGAACATTTCGAGAAAGGAAATTTTGCGAAAAGAACATTTCGAGAAATGGACATTTCAAGAAAAAGACAATCTGCGAAAGGACATTATGAGAATGGACATTTCGAGAAAAGGACATTATGAGAAAGGACATTTTGAGAAAAGGACATTATGAGATGAGACGATCTAGATTACAAAAAATGGCTGCAAGTAATTTTTGACCCTCAAAAATCAACAAGACTGAAAGCTCAAAAGTCAGAACTCAGAACTCAAAACCCAAAACTCGAAGCTCATACTTAGGTCTTTTGTTTTATTCAGTTGCATATTTTTTATCGATTTTCATTTGATTTTCGATCTTCATTTATTTTGATGATCTTCTTTTCGATCGTCATTTGTTTATCTGACCGTCATTTATTTTGTCGATTTTCATTTGTTTATCCGACTGTCATTTGTTTTGTCGATCTTCATTTGTTTTGTCAATCTTCATTTGTTTATACGACCATCATTTGTTTTGTCGATCTTCATTTGTTTTGTCAATCTTCATTTGTTTATCCGACCATCATTTGTTTTGTCGATCTTCATTTGTTTTTTCGATCGTCATTTGTTTATTCGACAGTCATTTATTTTGTCGATCTTCATTTGTTTTTTCGATCGTCATTTTGTTTATTCGACAGTCATTTATTTTGTCGATCTTCATTTGTTTATCCGACCATCATTTGTTTTGTCGATCTTCATTTGTTTTTTCGATCGTCATTTGTTTATTCGACAGTCATTTATTTTGTCGATCTTCATTTGTTTATCCGACTGTCATTTGTTTTGTCGATCTTCATTTGTTTTGTCAATCTTCATTTGTTTATCCGACCATCATTTGGTTTGTCGATCTTCATTTGTTTTTTCGATCGTCATTTGTTTATTCGACCGTCATTTGTTCTGACGATCTTCATTTGTTTTGCCGATCTTCATTTGTTTTCTCGATCGTCATTTGTTTATCCAACCGTCATTTGTTTTGACGAACTTCATTTGTTTTTTTTTCGATATATTTGTTTTGTTGATCTCCATGTGTTTTGTCCATCTTCGAAATCCACCCATTTCATGTGTGGATTAACGGACTAATTGGATTAACAATATATAATTCCGGAAATCCACCCCTTGGGTGGATTTTCGTGGGTGGATTATCGGACTATTTTGATTAATAATATATAATTCCGGAAATCCACCCAAGGGGTGGATTTTCATGGGTGGATTAACGGACTAATCCGAATTAAACACTAATCGGAAACTTAATTTGTTTCAAAGTTACAAAAATCAAACAAAACCCTGCGCGCCCATACCACTGTATACTGTAGTTTGACTCGGCCGGATTTTAGAAATAAATGCCTACAGCCGCGCGGTACGTAAGCATGCGATAGGGCTGCCCACCTACAGCATTTTAATAATATGTGCCTACTTTGACTTTCTATTTAGTATTGCGATTGTAAATATGTACATACATACATTCATATAGTCACGCCTTTATCCCTGAAGGTGTAGGCAGAGGCATAGTATACGCCCACATTTTACCTTATAGTTTTACGTACGCGTAATAGATAGTGAGCCTAAATCAGTTGATTTTTTTCAATCCGCCCACAAGGACTTCAATTTGTATTAAGGATTGTTGTTTTACTGACTACCGGCTTTTATTTCGAGTAATATTAAACCTTTTTTATTTAAACAAAAAAATACTTTGTGAGTAATAATATAATATCCCCGCAACGGCTGGCGGCGCGGGGCGGCGGCGTGGCGGCGCAGCGCCCGTTATCTACTAACGATTGAGTGAGACGGGTGTAGAAATTTGAAAACGAGTAAGCGGCGTAGACAATAATAATCGGCTCATCACATGTTTCGTCAGTGATAGAATCACGGAATTCTAGTCTTTATAATCATTGCGTTAAATTTTTGATTTACAAAATTAAAACTATTTTTCGATTTGAAAGTACTAGTCAGTCTCTAGCACACAAGTACTTTTCGTACATTGTCAAGTTGTGTTAAACTTTGGAAGTTCATATTTTTCTCTATGCGTGTAATAAAAATCAAAGGTACTTAACAAAAATGCTGTAAATTTTTTTTTATTCACGGACATTTGACACAACGCTATCTGATCCCAAAGTAAGCTAGGAATAACCTGCTTGTGTTATGGGTATCAGACCACGGATATTAATACTAATATACTTTTTAAATACATACATATTATACATAGAAACAACCAGACTCTTGAGACAAACATTTATGGGTCACAAATATTTGTCTCGGGTGGGAATCGAACCCACGACCTCCAGCGCCGCAGGCGGTATCAATACCGACCGCACCACAGAGGCAGTCATACGGTGCTAAGTGTCTTGAAACATACCTAAATCATTGCTCTCAATTAAATAACTACGAACTGACAACGGAACTAAATGTACTACTTACACGTAATAGAGTTCTGAACTAGTTTTTTTTTGGATATTGTACTATATTGGATCGCACCGTTCACTGACTGAGCAAGCACAAGTCTAGTTTTAAACACAAACATACCTACTTCATGTACCTTGTAGTTCACTCGTGTCAATCACTTTGTTTAACTTTAGTCAACTAGTAGTATAGTACCAATTAGTACTTAAGTAAAATCAATTTATAGTCTTACCTTTCGGAGTTTCCAGGTAATCTAAAAAACGTTATCTCTGGGTGCGTTATTGACGAATTCATGCAACCAAAACCAGCACAATAGACTCTAGTTGTCATATTAAATATTTTTAGTAAATAAAACACGCGCGGTTACTATCTAAAAAACGACACACCGTCCATTCGTCTACTCGGCACAATCGCCTGCTAGCGTGCTGAAAGGCCTGCCGAAAACGAGAATCGTAGGTATAGCTTGCGCTTCGTCCGTTTGTAGGGAGCTACAATACTGGTTAAACAACATATATTTATACTGTGCCCATACCGCGGCTACGGCTAACCCTCATTGTGACGTCACACGCACCCGCGTATGTTGACTTTCAGCGATAGGAACGGCCCGAGTTTATTGCTAAATATCTCCGTAAGTAATAGTCCGATTTAGATGATTCAAAATGATTCATCATTCCCATCTCCTAGAGAATAACGTGGACAAAACGTGATTTTATTAAATTTGCTATAGCTTTACTGATCCTTATTATGATTATGTGTTGTTAATTTGGTGGCATATAATAATACTCAGTCAATTGAACTAAGTAGGTAGGCACCACTTAGATAACCTGTGACTTGTAAATTCCATTTCATCTCATTTTAAATTTTATTCATGTACTGTAGGTACAACACAATTGTTTCCTCTTTGTCGTTAGGCAATACGCGTATTAAGAAGGACGACGCACATCACTTTTTTCATGCTACCTGAATAATGCCTTTAAAAAAAATCCTTTTAGTTTTATAATATACAAGCGGACCGTTCCCGTTCCCGTGGGAATAAAGGAATAAAATATAGTCTATGTTCACCGCAAAGAGTGTAGCTCTCCAACAGTGAAAGAATTTTTCAAATCGGTGTAGTAGTTCCGGAGCCTATTCGTTACAAACAAACAACTAAAAAAAACAAAAAAACAAATCTTTCCTCTTTATAATATTAGTATAGAAAAATAAACATGATGTATACGTTCAACAAATATTGATTTAAAACAAAAGAAATGTCTGACTGACTTTATTAAAGGTATCAAAATTATCACTTTACAACGTGTTTTTAACCGATAAAGGCATAGTGCCTACCTAAAAAAAAATAATTTTATCTGATTTAAAACCTACTTATCATAGTGTAAGCTGTAAAATAAATAAAATACCGAAGTATTCTTTATTAGACTAGACTAGTCGGTGCTCGCGGCTTGGCCCGCGTAGCATTTGGTCCCGTTCCCGCATCCTACGGATATGCCCATACAACTTATTTGGTAAAAAGTAGCCAATGTGTTAGGTATCACAGTGCCAAATGGCAAGATCTATTCACTCTTTAGAGCGATATTTAATAATAATACATTTTGTCCACAAACTTTCGCATTTCAGAAGATCATGACCAGCGCTTTTACGTTAACAAACGTACTAGGACTACCAGACAAATTTGAAATACTTTTAGCCTTAAAAAGGTGTCCTTGTGAATTGAGGAGCCACCTCACCTTTTTAAATGAAACTCACATGCTTAATTAGTAGACAATAAGAAATTTTTGTAGGTCAATTTTACCATGTCCAAAAATTCTTTCATTGAGTAGAAGGAATTTTCTAAAACCCATTGTTTAATACGCTTCCTGAATAGGTTATTTGGCAATTCTCTCAAAGTTTTTGGTAGCTTATTGTACACCTTGATTAGGGAATGCAATCCCGCAACAAGATTGTAATCCCGGTATTTGCGGGACTGAGCGATCTCAGTCCCGCGGGATCCCGGTATTTGCGGGATCCCGCATATTTCTGAAAGTCATAGAGGACATTTTGGGAAAAGGACATTTTGAGAAAGGCCATTATGAGAAAGGACATTTCGAGAAAAGGACATTAAGAGATGAGACGAGCCGGGTCTTCAACTTGACTTAACTGCCATTTTACCGGCAAACGGGACCAACGGCTTAACGTGCCATCCGAAGCACGGCAACGCTCAAATAAATGTCACAAAGTGGTCACCCATCTAAGGACCGGTCATAGTAAATGTAACTTACTGCAGTAATCTTTTACAGAACACTGAGTCCGCGGGGCCACAAGGAATTAAATTGTTTAATATTACTTTTGTATTGAGATTGTTTAACGGATATAAGCAATAAAATACCTACTGCAAATTATTAGAAGCGCAAAAACATAGCATGTCAAAATTCTTGTCTGCCAAACGACTCCTAACTTTACATGTCAGATAGCCAGCAAGCAATGTACGAGATAATTGAATATTTTTATAGTACAAGAAAAGTCAAATATCCTTGATTAAATCACTAAAATCGAAACAAGTAGTTATTAGGTTATATTACGTCACAATTACAAAAAACTTTCTCAAACCGAATGACTTTTGCGCGCTTTCGCTTTCGGGCAGAATAACACATGGCGTTTACCTTTGCACAATCCCGCTAATCCCGCGGGACTGGTCCCGCAAAAATACTGCGGGATCCCGGTATCCCGGTATTGCATTCCCTAACCTTGATTGCCATGCTACCACAATGTTGTGGGATCTTAGCGCAACGTTCGTTAAGAAATTCAAGAAACTCCTGAATTCAGATGTTTATTACATTGAGGAGCCCCTTTGACATTAATGTAACATTTTAACTATTAGCCTACAATTTCCTAAATTTTTTTTTTTTTTTTTATACCACTAAGGTGGCAGACAAGCATACGGCCCACCAGAAGGACCGGTGGTCACCGCAGCCTATGAACGTTTGCAACACCAGAGGCGCCACACTCGCGCAACGAAATTTTATTTTTACCTACGAAATTTTCAGATTGTCTACTAAATAAGGATGTGAGCTTCATTTAAAAAGGTGAGGTGGCTTCGAAAGGTTCTCAATTCATACGGACACAAAAAACGTGACAGAAACCTGTACGTACACTTTCTTAAAAATCGGTGTCAAAAATATTTAAGTTGGTTCAGTTTTCGGGGATAAAACAGAGAAATTTTGTTCCAGTAAAATCGGTCGGTACTGCAGTAATCCTTTTCGCACTTTACAGCGTTGTGCAGGTGCAGTGCAGTACGAGAGCAATACCTAAATTTGAAAAGGTACCTATTTCACAGGTTGTTCGCAGCCCTTGTTCCCTCTTAAGCCGCAGCCGTTGGTATTGGGGAGGCGGCCAGTAAAGACGTTACACGAGTGAAGGCTTTAATAACGGCTTGAAATATTTCAACTGCTAGCTTCAGAACTTGCGCCTGTATTTTTCAGCACGACAGTCTTTTAACCACTTAGAGTATAATTATGAAGGTATATTTCCGTGGCAGGCGTGAATAAGTTGACAAGTATAAAATGTCAATTTTAGAGGGCGGCCATTTGAAAGTTTGACCGTTTCTGGTAAATCGGTAAATTAGTTAAATTTAAGAGTATGTATTGTTTTCCATATTATTTTAGGCCAATTTTAAAACTATGATAGTAAATTAGACAAAATCCTTACAGTTTTGGCAATATTAGACTTGTCAAGTTGTTCACCGCCGAGTTATCAAGTTAATCACCGAATTATTAACTTGTTCTCAGCAACTATAAAAGTGTTTACAGTAGTTATCAACTTAGGCACCATCAAAATAAGTATTGTTTTCTTGGGCAAGCAATGTTTTTTATAATACAGTCATGATACCTAACTGACAAAAACAAGGGAGGTAGGTACTTACTATTTCCTCTTTTTTTTTTAATTTTGATAATGATGTTCAAATAGTATTTCAAATAGTATTCAAATAGTATTTGAACATCATTATCAAAATTAAAAAAAAGAGGTAACTGGATAAATATTAAAATCAAATGCTATGATTCTATTAGTTTCATATGGTAAAAGGAGTATTCACTGTAGAATAATCAATTGCTTCGTTCAAATCTGGATCAGTGTTAGATGTCAAGGGGTCATTAACTGTTTTAAGTTGCAAATAAAAGTCTTTAAAAGACTCGTCGATTAAATCAAGGACATCCAACAAGTCCTTTTTTTTTATTACTTATTGGTAAAGGCAGTTTTCATCGTACTGGAGCCATTGAATTGGTTGCCAGAGATATTTCTCCCCTGAGTCGTTTAGCTTTTTGATTAGAAAAGGTCCCTTCTTTTTCTTACTCCGTCTTGGCTGTATGTTGCCAGGGTACCTGGTGCACACTCGAAAGGAAATCACAGGGACCCTGACCAGCCCTGGTCGCCATTCACCGGTGACCCCTCCTCGTGGAGAGAGGCCACACATTGCCTCTTCTGTCTAATTGAGGTGCGTGCCAGCATAAATCACGCGTCACCACCCTGGGCCTGTCTCTGCCAGGGCGACAGCTAGCCCTGAGTGTCGTCCCCAGGCTCACGCTTATGGGAGACGGAGATCGTTCTGAGATCTCCGATTCCCAGCGCGTCTTCTCCTGCGGCACGGAAGATTGCTGTTCCTCTCCCGTTCCTTCTCCGCCGCCTCTTTTGCAACCATCACCTCTTACAAAACAAGGCGGCGGAGTTCCATAAACTTTCGCTGCTGACCATAGCCTGAACCATGGCCTGGAGCGTGATATTTATCACTCCTAAGGCCACTGAAAGGCCACATCGTTGATCCGTCCACTCTGGGCAATCTGATAGAGTGTGGAGCACCGTATCCGGTAAGCAGCCAGAACAGTAGTGGCACTCTGGCGTGGGCTCCCGCCTTATCCGATGCAGGTACACACCTAAGCAACCATGCCCGGTGAGTAGCTGCGTCAGCCGATAGGAGAGGCAGCAATGGCGCCTCTCCAGCCAGTCCTTCATTACAGGCCTTATCGCCTCAACTATATCATGCCCGGCTGTTGGTTGTCCAAGTCGCTCCTTCCACTCCTCCACGACTACCTGGCGGTGCTGAGACCTCTGTCTCTCGATTTCCTGTGAAGCAGGTCTCACATCTCGCTCCCCTGCCTCTTTGCACCACAGGTATGGTGCTGCAAGGGTCCTCGCTTCCAGGTCCCATGGAGGTGTACCGGCTAAAAGAGTTGCCGCTTCAAAAGAGACCGTGCGGTATCCTCTTATAATTCTGACGGCCAGCAGCCGCAGTGGACGTCGCAGTATTGCCACGTTACTGGCCGTTAGATTCCCTGCTCATACCGGAGCCCCGTAAAGAGCCATGGATCGCACGAACGCAGCATAGAGTCTTCTGCAAGAGGTGTCAGGCCCCCTTAAGTTAGGCAGTAGTCGTGATAACGACAACGCCACTCCCTTCAACTTGGGGGCCGCACAATCTCAGGTGAGGCGGAATGTCTCCTAGCCGGGACCCCTCCATGGGACCTGGAAGCGAGGGCCCTTGCGTCACTGTTTAGATGGCGCAAGGAGGCGCTGGGGCGAGGTCAAAGGCCTGCGTCTCGGGAAATCGCGGCCCAGCGGTCCCTGCTCCACTAGGAAACCGTGGAGACATGAAGGTGCGACTTGAGCAACCAAAGGGGGGATTCGCCACAATCGCGGCCATCAGACCGGTCATGGACGAGTGGCTGGAGAGGAGACACGGTGCTCTCTCCTACCGGTTGTCACAGATACTTACCGGGCACCGTAGCTTCGGTAGGTATTTGTGGCGAAGACACCGGGAAACCACGGCCGAGTGTCAGCACTGCGAGGACCGCAGCAATGACACAGCGCTCCACACGCTGGTGGAGTGCATGGCGTGGGCGCAACAGCGCCAGGTCCTCGTAGTGGGTCTGGACGTGGACACTTTCTCGCTCGAGACCATGGTGCAAGCCATGATCTCCAGCGGAAGTAAGTGGGACTGCGCCGCCTCTTTCTGCGAGCAGGTCATGCTCGTGAAGGAGGCGGCGGGGCGGGTACGGGAGAGAACTCTCCCACCCGAGATCCGCAGTCGGCGGTTTGGGCGCCGCCTGTTCATAACTTGACATCATAACTTATCATTACTAAATTTGAAGAAGACGGCTGTCTATGACTTGATATCTCATTATGTCAGAATTTAAACAGAATATTCAGTTCGACATAACTTAATATATCAATTTGTCATTTTTAATCTCTTATTTTTTCAGACAGTCATAAGTGTGTAAGTGGAGATATCCAGAAACCGACATTATCCTGGTAGCTAAGTATATCTTGATATAACCACATATCAATCTTCGTTCACAAAAAATAAATAATCGATAACTAGGCATAGAGACGATAAAATGCGAGATGTCAACATACTACCAAGCGTGATTACAAAAAAAAAATGTACATATTCAGTTGTGGGGAATTTTTTTTTTCCCCCATTCCCAACCGACCACCTGAGTTATCCACCTGGTTGGTCAGTTAGGAATAAAAGTTCCTTACCACCCACCTTGTGCACCTGGTTGGTCAGTTAGGAATAAAAATTCCTAACCACCCACCAGTGACTGTATAAAATAAATAATGTCCATAATGTCTACTTTATCAATATACCCGCATGTCTATATGGCAAAACAAATGAAGATCGACAAAACAAATGAAGATCTACAAAACAAATGAAGATCGACAAAACAAATAAGGATCGACAAAACAACTGAAAGTCGACAAAACAAATGAAAATCGACAAAACAAATGCCGCCCTCCGGCACGTTACGTCTTATTCCCGGAATGTCCGGTCGGTTCATTACGTCTATTTCCCTAAATGTCCATTTCCCTGATAGTCCATTTCCCTGAATGTCCACTTCCCCGATAGTCCACTTCCCTGAACGTTCATTCCCTGATAGTCCAATTCCCTGAACGTCCAAATCCGGTCGGATAAACAAATGACTATCGGCAAAACAAATGACGATAGAAAAAACATATGCAGATCAATAAAACAAAAGACTATAAGCAATTTGATAAGATCAAAAATACTTGCAGCCATATTTAGTAATCTAGATGCGTTTGCCATTAAAAAAAATAGGTGCAAGCAAATCTCGACCTTATTGACACTTCTCTGAAAATGTGCTTTTAGGCGTTTATAGACATCACTGATCACGAATATATGAAAAATAAATAAATATTATGCATGTTCATAAGGTCGAAATTTGCTTGCACCCATTTTTTGTAATCTAGATGCTAACACCATTCAAAAAAATAGGTGCAAGCTAAAAGCACATTTTTAGAGAAGTGTCATTAAGGTCGAGATTTGCTTGCACCTATTTTTTTTAATGGCAAACGCATCTAGATTACTAAATATGGCTGCAAGTATTTTTGATCTTATCAAATTGCTTATAGTCTTTTGTTTTATTGATCTGCATATGTTTTTTCTATCGTCATTTGTTTTGCCGATCGTCATTTGTTTATCCGACCGTCATTTGTTTTGTCGATTTTCATTTGTTTTGTCGACTTTCAGTTGTTTCTCTTACTTTCATTAATTGTTTAGTGTTCTTCATTTGTTTTGTCGATCTTCATTTGTTTTGTCGATTTTCATTTGTTTTGCTGATCTGCATTTGTTTTGTCGATCTTCATTTGTTTTGCCGATCTGCATTTGTTTTGTCGATCTTCATTTGTTTTGTCGGTTTTCATTTGTTTTGTAGATCTTCATTTGTTTTGTCGATTTTCATTTGTTTTGTCGATCTTCATTTGTTTTGTCGATCTTCATTTGTTTTGTCGATCTTCATTTGTTCTGTAGATCTTCATTTGTTTTGTCGATCTTCATTTGTTTTGCCATATAGACATGTGGGTATATTGATAAAGTAGACATTATGGACATTATTTATTTTATACAGTCACAGGTGGGTGGTTAGGAATTTTTATTCCTGACTGACCAACCAAGTGCACAAGGTGGGTGGTTAGGAACTTTTATTCCTAACTGACCAACCAGGTGGATAACTCAGGTGGTCGGTTGGGAATGGGGGAATTTTTTTATATATAGATTCATACCGTTAGGATCGTATTAAGCTAATAAAAAGAAAATCATACAAGTCGAGATGTCAAGTTGTTCACGCCAGCCACGGATTTCCTTTGTTGCCCGTGGCACTACCGCTTGGCACTACCAGTAGTGTCACGGGAAATTTTACTTTCCCGTGGCACTACCGCTCCTATTGGCTGATTAAATCCATATAGTATAATTTCCTATGGCACTACCAATTACCAATGGCACTACTAAATACCAAACATATCAAATCAAGAGCGAACATGTTCTCACATGGTCCCATGATGACAATCGGTAAAACAAATGAAGATCGGCAAAACAATGAAGATCAGTGAAACAAATGAAGATCGGCAAAACAAATGAAGGTCGATAAAACAAATGAAGATCGATAAAACAAATGAAGATCAGTGAAACAAATGAAGATCGGCAAAACAAAAGAAGGTCGATAAAACAAATGAAGATCGATAAAACAAATGAAGATCAGTGTAAGAAATGAAGATCGGCAATGTCCGTGAATATTATATTATAACTAGCTGACCTGGCGAACTTTGTTCCGCCATATTTTCTAAATTCAAAGATTTTTTGGATACAAACCTTACCCTGGCTTTTTTTTTAACGTGAGGGAAAATACTTCACGGATGCTATGCTGACACCTACCGACTAAAAACCCTCACGTAACGCCCAACAGCCTACGGTTGGGAGCCCCGGGTGAGTCCTCGGAAGGATGTCCCAGGACTCTCAACAGACCTACGGCTACCACTGCAGCCTCGCCTAGGAGGTGGATCCGGTGCTATCCCGTGTCTTTGGGGGGTTTTCGGGTGTCATACCGCTTCTCAGGGGGGGCATGCATGAATTCCTCACGTCACGCTGCCGTCATGGGCCTGCTTCTGTAAGGACGGTGAGCAGCCCCCTCATCGTCCTCAGGCCCCCGGTCATGGAGGCCGACAGTCTTGGGCGAAGACACATCGGCGGCGCCCAAGCCGTCGACTGCGGAACTCGGGTGAGAGAGTTCTCTCCCGATCCCGCCCTGCCGCCTCTTTCACGCGCATGACCTGCTCGCAGAGAAAGGCGGCGCAGTCCCACTTACTCCCGCTGGAGATCATGGCTCGAGCCAGAGTGTCCACGTCCAGATCTGCCACGAGGACCAGGCGCTGTTGCGCCCACGCCGTGCACTCCAGCAGCGTGTGGAGCGCTGTGTCATCGCTGCGGTCCTCGCAGTGCTGGCACTTGGCCGTGGTTTCCGTGGTTTCTTACGACACCCTCGGGATGTATCGGGCGCGGGCATTATATAGTAAAAAGTCCTTGACTTAAGGTTCTATTGCTTCTAGATGGGGCAGTGCGTCGTCATCTCTTACGCTTTCCTTGGGGAATTTAAAGTAAGGCTTGCCTTGGTACGTGATAATGGTCCCATTGGCAGCCTGCGTATGTACAATCCAGCTACACTTCCGGCGTTTGATCTGTTGATGGATAGAGTTCTCACTGCAGCGTTCCCATAGGCTTACGTTAGTAATTTTCTCGGGCCAGTATTTGTATACCGTGGATCCGTCCGAGGCAGCGGTTCACGAAGATTTGTACCTAGTGTGAGATGTCTTTTGTAAACTTCCACGTCTTGCATCCTCATAGCGGCACGTTATTTTTAGTGCGATGATGTAGTGTCTAATGAAAATGATAATATTGTGTTAGGTACATGGAAACTTGATTTTATTATAAGACATCATAACTTTTGTTTAATTTCTTTTTCGAGCTAAAAATAAAATATAATCAATATTTGTTATTTTTTTCTTTTTGCATTTTTAATATACCTAAATTTGTTGTTTTTACGATGTTCATTTGTTTTAGCGACCTTCATTTGTTTTTACCAATATTCCTTTGTTTTTACGATGCTCATTTGTTTTAGCGACCTTCATTTGTTTTAACCGATGTTCATTTGTTTTAGCAATGTTCATTTGTTTTTACGATGTTTATTTGTTTAAGCGATCTTCATTTGTCTTGGCGATCGTCATTTGTTTTGGCGATATTCATTTGTTTTAGTAATCCATTTATTTGTTTAAGCGATCTTCATTTGTCTTGGCGATCTTCATTTATTTTGGCGATCTTCATTTGTTTAGTAATCCATTTGCTAGTAGTGCCACGGGAAATATTATTTCCCGTGGCACTACTGGCAAATGGTAGTGTCAACGTAAATGTACAATTACCCGTAGCACTACCAGTAGTGCCACGGGAAAGTAAAATTTCCCGTGACACTACTGGTAGTGCCAAGCGGTAGTGCCACGGGCAACAAAGGACGGATTTATACTCTAAGTTTAACCATCCACGATATGTCATCCACCCAGTTTGGTTACTACAGTGTCGAAAAATCGAAAATACTTAATAATACACTATAATATATTTAGAGGGATAATGACAAGTATGAGCACCAATACAAGCGATTCTCACCGTCACTGGTCATGTCAGTATAACATGCCAGTATGACCACCAAGAAACGGGGGTAAATATCCAATTAACTCCAAATATTAGTGTTAGTGAGTTTGAAAGTTCAAATACCTTTACTAGCGGATACCACGCGGTTTCACCCGTGTAGCTTCCGTACCCGTGAAAATATGGGAATAAATTAAATCGTATTCGGCGCGGACTGAATTGTTTTACAATAGCCAGTAGTTTTGAAATCAATTTGACGCAAACAAACAGATAACTAAATCTTCCCTCTTTATAATACAAGAATAGACTTACGAATATAGGTTTCTCGAGATACGAGATTATCATCTCAATCTGAAAGGCTTAAGAAACTGGAGCGATTGAAAGGCTTATGAAAAATAACAATAATTTATTAAATATTGCACCAATCACGGAATTAAAAGTACACCTACAACTAGTCTATATCTAATGAAGCTATCGCGTGTGCAGCGACTTCCTCAGCTGGGTGAGCAGCGCCAGCGCGCGCAGCACCGCCGGCACCGCGCGCAGCGCCAGCCGCAGCGCGCACCACGCCGCCGCCAGCTGCAGCGCGCGGTGGACCGCGTGCAGCCTGCCGGAGAACGTTACTGTACCACTGAAGACAGCTCACATGTTACCAACTAGAGGAAAATAAATCTATCGGAGAGGAGAGACTTACTAACTGATGCTGCACTGATTCTTTAATTGACTTTTATTGTCATCTATCGAGGATAAACATTTAGTTGCTTTAGTGTCCCAAAATGGTATAGCTGAACAATTACTATTTGACTTCTGAGTCTGTTATTAATAGAACTTTGTTATTGAGAATAGTCATAAACCATCTCGTCAGTAAACTTGACGAGTTTCATCAAGCAAAGCAAACGCTTCAGCACCAACTACAACATCCATACTGCTGGACAGATTGTACAGGAAACAAAATAATAATAAGCTTGAGCCATCGTCGCTCTCGTGCAGCACGTAGCGCCGCAAGTTGTCGCAGTGCGCCCCCCAGGGGACACGTACTCACACGTGCACTCACTAAGTCACTAATGGATAGGTGTGCGGAGTGGGGAGTGGGAAGGTACTCACAGGCGCATGCGAAGTCGCGCGCGGGCCGCGTGCTCGTCGCTCTCGCGCAGCACGTAGCGTCGCGTGCCCTGCACGAACTTGTCACAGTGCGCCTCCCAGCTGGAACAAGGTACACGATTATAATTATTAATTAATGCGTATAATTAAGTTATGAGGCGCGAACAGTAATAGTCTATTCGGCGTCAGAAGGATTCTCAACTTGGGAGTGACTCACTCGACGGTGCGCACGTCGAGGTTGTAGAGCGCGGCGTCCTGCGGCGAGAGGCGCGCGCGCAGGCGCTGCACGTTGCCCACGTCGAAGTGCCACTCGTGCGTCATGAAGAACTGCAGCGCGTCGTTCATGGCGCGCAGCCGGCAGCACACCGTCTTCAGCGGGAGGCTGCAATAGTTAGAGAGCGGTGTAGCATATTGGAATATAAGTACATGCGCACGAGTTGGCGTGCGGGGTGAGGACACGGCGAGCGTTCTCTCTCCGACCGTCGTACGAGTGTGAGTGTTCACTAACAACTGACTGTATTCTACTGAATATTATCTTCTCTTCTATAGTTATCGTTTTCTTATATAGTAGAAAGTATCAACGACAGGCGATTCAAAAGGTTCTTTCTGTATTGAACCATACAACTTGAACCGTGAAAGAAAAAGGCTTGAAACAACCTACCGCAGCGCTTTTACAGCCCCTGGTTCTACAACGTGAACTTTTGTATAGCGCAAAGCTCAGACACCCCAACTAGAGTTTCGCTTCAAAATACACTATAAAAATAATTTAATTAAACTAACGAAAACTGACCAAGTTATAAGCCTTTGTTTACAATTGCACTATTTTTCCCGCGAACAGCGTAGGTGTAGGTATTATACGGAAGGCAGTTAGTCACTATTCGTGTGGTATTGATAATAACATTAACAAACCATTTTCATAAGTGGTAATTATGGAACAGTGTTTTAGACAGAAACCGGCCAAGTGCGAGTCGGACTCGCGCATGTAGGGTTCTGTACCAAAATACGGCAAAAATCACGTTTATTGTATGGGAGCCCACTAAAATGTTATTTTGATCTGTTTTTTTAGGGTTCTGTACCCAAAGCGTAAAAACAGGACCCTGTTCATAAGACTTCGTTGTCCGTCTGTCTGTCCGTAACAAGACTCTATCGGAACCGCGATAGTTAGAGTTAGTTACAGATACTAAAATCAGATAAAAGGGGGTGATTAAAAGGGATTCCCATACGACAAACGAGATTTCTGCTGCTTTTTTAGTACGGAACCGTCTGTGTGTGAGTCCGTTTTGCATTTGGCAGGTATTTATTATTATAGCGGCAACAGAAATACACTAACTGTGAAATTTTCAACTGTCTAGCTATAATAATGGTTAGTGCGATACAGTTAGGTGACAGAGAGACAGTGGAGTCTTAGTAATAAGGTCCCATTTTTACCATCTCCGATGCTAAGGTTCACTAGCATCAGAGTCTTAGTAAAAGGGTCAAGCTGTAAAGCCTATGAAAGTAGGTACCTATGTGTTTAAAGGCTGAATAAATAAATCTTTCTTTCTAGCTGTTACCTATTGATTACGGAACCCTAGAACTGCAAGTATGTACATACTGACATTTGTGAGTAGTAGTCAATACGATTACGTGACTATTCATAATGTTATGCTGCACACACATTAATGGACAAGCGGTGTCGGAGAGAGTTCTGACGGGCTAAATGAGGATTAGTATGGCGCCAATAGGCTGCATTATCAGTATTGCGTAATCCTCTACGCGTAAAAGTACACAAAACACTTACACGGTTATTTTTTTAGCCACCACTCACTAAAGTTCACCCGCGGCACTTTGTCACCTTCGGTAATTCCTTCTGCCTTTCGATATTGGTATCGTGTCGTGCCTCTGGTTTTCCAAACGTCCATAGGCTAAGGTTAGCAACCAAGCGATCAAGTATGCTGTAAGCTTTTCTGTCACCTTTGTAGTATAAAAAAGTTTAATAAAAGACATGTTGTCATGTCACACGATCGCGTATTTTGCACAGCGACACGGGATACGAAACGGCGACACGTATGACGTCGCGCTCGTGATATCGGTCACTGACTAGTGACTGGTGGCCAGCCCGGGTGGCGCGAGCGCAGGGGTGCGGCCGGGGGTGGTTGTTCGAGGGCACGGGATCGGCTGGTGGCGGGTCGCTTTTGATCACGCGTAGTGATGATATTTTATGATATACACTTTACGATATTAGAGTGTTCAATGCGTTAAATTTTTTCGTGAAGTTTTGAAAAAAATTAACATAGGTTGAAACCGGGTCCATTGGATAATGTTACTGATTCTGATCAAAGTGTTTTCGGGTTTGCGCTATACAAAATTTCATGTTGTATAAGCAGAATGAGAGTGACCTTCAATCGCTAGATGTGGCTATGATTTTCCATGAAGTGGGCTGTGTCATTTTTACGAGCTAAATGTAAAAAAAACACATAGAGGATAACCTTCGTCCTTGTGAGCTCTCCCAGTCTCCATAACTAGGCATCTCTTATAATAACTAAATAAATATTTGTGGACATTCTCACACAACATCATCCAGCTAATACAAGTTTGTGTTATGGGATCTAGACGACTGATATACATATTATAGATAAATAAATATAATGAAGCTGTCCTTACCCAATCTTGACCCCGAACACAGAGTAGAGGAAGTCCACCGTGTGCAGCGGCACCACCTGCAGCGCCCACTCGCTCACCGCCATCAGTACCCTGCCATTAGTATACATTCAAACAGGATGCTAACGTTTTTAAATTTTACTATAGTTGTTAAAAGTAATAGGCTCTATTGGCAGACAAGCTTACAGTCCACCTGATGGAATGTGAACATGAGTTTGCTGCACCTGAGGCGCAACACAATACCACATATTCACTACTCGGGTTACACATACTGGGTTCAATACTCTGGCCATTTTTATTCCTTAATATTTTAATGACCACCCTTTTACGTGGGGGACAACAACAAGATTGTTTTGTTTGCTGATGATACTTCTTTGATTTTCACAGTTAAAAGACAAATAGATAACTAAGACGATGTCATAAACATTGTCTTGAAATTGAACACTGAATGAAAATAAAACTAAATAATATTAAATTTAGCGACGTATGTATGTAAAAGCGAATGATTTCTGGTAAATATGACTCGATACAATGCTATGTACTTTTAGTTAGGCGATTAATAAGCGGTGGTGTTGACATAATGGAAATCGGCGTCAACATCCTGCCGGCCGTTGAAAGCATTGCTTTCAACTGTGATCCTCTTCATTTGGTGAGTTGCTGGTGCTTGTTGGTGAACTTTTCTGATTCTATAAGCATGTTGTGCGGCCTCACCTGTTCTCAGTGAAGAACCCGAAGGGGTAGTAGAGCGGGGTGTCGAAGGCGTGGAGCCGCACGCCGCGGATCATGCGATCCTTGAACTCGTTCCACGTCGTGGGGTTCTCGTACGAGCAGCAGTTGTACACAAGGGGTGAGCGCGGCCTGGCACGGAAAGGGTTATACTATTACTAAGTACTAAAAGCTAAAAAAAGCTTGGGTTGCAGAATGGCATGAAGTCGTTCACATTCCTATTACCATATTTATTCAGCTACTAGCTGACCCTCGCAACTTCGTTTACGTCACATAATGTGCACGAAAGGAGAGGTAATTCTTCATCAGACTCGTCAAGCACCGTGTGAAACGGCCCTGTTTGCTTAATCATAAGAGAGCTCAATTATTAAGACTATTCTAAAACAATGAATACTTTTACACAGGACTGAATAATTTTACAACAGTCTTCATAATTAAGCTCTTTTATGATTAAGCCAACACGCCCGTTTAGATTTACCCTCTCATTCAAAGGAACCCTTGAATTCTAGGTTTGGCTAAAGTTGAGATGCCTCTAATTTCTGAACTACAAACCCCTCGATCTTGAAACTTGGGTCGAAAAATCCTTAAAGTATTCGCTTTCCAACACTACAAAAATATTACAGCACGCGTTGAGAAACTACAACTGAAAAACCATTTTATCTTTCATCCCCTCTCCCGCAGGAACCGCGCAAAACTTCGGGATCAAAAGTATCCTAGAACCTTCCTCGGACTATAAGCTCGGAATGTACTAAGTATGATTCAAATCGGTTCAGTAGTTTTGGCGTGATACTTATTCGGGATACAGACAGACAGACAGACAGACAGACAGACAGACAGACAGACATGAAAAGTTTAAATTACATTTTCGGCTTCAGTATCGATTAGAGAACGTCCTCCAATTAAAATTTTCAAAATATCTTCCATGTACAGACTCTTGACCCTCTACAGTTTTATTATATGTATAGATAGTAACATTTTCATAAACTCACTAGATGACGATCGCGGCTTCGGTACCTATCGAAATTCGGTACCGTGAAACATGCCAACTTTGCCAACTTTTTTCGATAAAAATAATTTTTGGTATAATTTTTTTATGGGAACGTAAGTATTTTCTGTTAATATCAGTAATCATTAGATAATGTGCATCTATTAATTTATCACATTTTATTATTCTTCAATATGAAACAAAGGATTTTTTAAATTTTGATGGCGGGCAATGTTATTTGGACTTATTGCCAACATTACCCACGTTGATTTTTGATGCAAATAAGACCTCTAAACAGATGGCATTAGGACTAATACAAGAATTTTGGCAATGATGCCGTTTAGTTTAGAAATTAAAACGATAACATGAAAGGTTTCTTACTAAGGAGGCTAGGCAAAGTTACCCTAACCTTTTTTCCCATTTTCATACAATCCGCATTTCACCTTTTAAAAGTTCTAGGGTTGGCACATCTCAGTAAATTAATCTTGACGTGTTTTTCTTCGTATTCTGTAAAATAATTAGTGGGCA
Organism: Miltochrista miniata; assembly: GCA_933228765.1. NCBI lineage: Eukaryota > Metazoa > Arthropoda > Insecta > Lepidoptera > Erebidae > Miltochrista > Miltochrista miniata. Next base: position 475,427 of record OW121776.1, read on the forward strand.
AACAAAAAAAAACAATATAAACTTATCCGATTTGAATTTTTTTTTATTAGTACCTATTCACATTGGATTTTTAGAATGAACATGGGCTATAAATTATCCCGTTAAAATAAAAGGGCGACCGTTTCTACAACTAAGTCGACGAAAAATCAGCTGAGAGATGGCGTATTTTATTATCAGTGCCTTATAAAAGTTGTAGAATTCAGGTAGGTCCTAAAACGTCTTTGGTGATCTATACCTACATGTTGAGGTTAATAAAGAAATGGATACAATACAAAAAAACCTGAATTAAATTACACGACCAGTGAGTTAGGTAGGTACAATTTGCAAGCGAAGCCGCGTGGGGAAGCTAGTACTCGTATAAAATCGCAGAATTATTTTAAAGTTCTAAATTCAAACTTAAAAATTTTAGGTAGGAACTCACATGTGACTTACTTTCTTGAAACTTACGATACTATAGTCTACACATTCTGATCTCTGGTAATAATGCTGATTTAAATGATTATTTAAACATATTAATTAAAAACCATTTTCGTAGACGTGCCAACCCTGAGCTCATTTTTATGGCGGGTAAAGTTGTCAATAACAGATGGCAACATTACTGGATAACTTTGCCCACCATTATAACTTTAGTTTTAAACAACTTTCAGAAATGATAATAACATATTAACTTTCTTGAAATGTTTTTCTATAACATATTATAAATAAAACTAACCTGTGTTTTTACCATCACGCACAATTGACTTTTGATTTCGCACCAAGATTTGCCCGCAAAAAAATGCACTGTATTCGACGAGTTCCAACAAGTTACTGCGTGAAGGTAGCGACCCAACCGATAGACAGTGTTGCTAGACATATAACCTATTTTCTGCCAAAATCGATAAATTTTACAATAGTATGCAGATATTTTTACACTTTAAAGATTTGCTTAAAAATGTATGTTCGGGCAAAATTATCCCTGGTGGCAATGTTGGCGTATTCCACGGTAGCCGTTCCAACTTTCTGTAGGAACATATTTCCGGGATGAAAAGTGCAAGCCTATGTGTTATTTCATACTAACTATAAGCTATCTCTGTACCAAATTTCAGCCCAATCCGTTCAGCAGTTAGAGCGTGATTGAATTACAAACATTCAAACATCTTCACAAACATTCACATTTATAATATTAGTAGGAATTTGTAGGAAGTAGGATAGCATTAGCAGGATGTGAATAGTGACTCACTCGTCTACTCCGGTCTCCCAGGCGACGGCGATGAGCGTGTCGATGACGATGTCCACGGGGATCATGTCGGCGCGCTTGCGGCCGGCGCAGTGCAGCACGTGCAGCAGGCCCTTGCCCGTGCCCACCATTACACCGCTCGGACCGTTCAGGTTCTCGATCCAGCCGGGGAACGGGCTCTGCACCGACGATACCACTGGAACGTGCAATAACACGCTCATTTATATGTTGCAGAGGCAATCTTAGAAGTTGTGGAACAATAAGCAGCCCATCATATCGGCATGGTGGGTCAAAATAACCGGCAGGTAGGAGGCTGACTGCGCGCGCTCCGCCAGCGCGCTCTCCGCCATCGCCTTCGTGAACTAACCACTGGAGCACAGGCCAGTCAACAGACACAAGTAGTGCAACAGTTACCTATGGAGGGCCTGAAGATGGCGGTGGCGTAGGAGGCTGTCTGCGCGCGCTCCGCCAGCGCGCTCTCCGCCATCGCCTTCGTGAATGTGTACGTGTTGGGCTTCGGGGATATCAACCTGCCGACACAATACATCTGTTTTATATGGCATGTTCCTAGTTTGCAAGAAGCTTGCTCATTGTGATTTATTGTTCATGTTCTTAAGAGTATAGTTATTCCCAACGAGTTAGCACGCAACAAGTAAGTGGCATCAGATGCTATGGATAAAAATGTCTCTTTTCTATTAAAATAAATATTTAAAATCGAAAAAATCACAGTGTGTTTCGAATATAAAAAGGAAAGTTTTCATCAAACTTCGCGAACAAAAAATACATTTCTGTATAAAATAAAAATAAAAAACCAAAATTTGTTTTTTGAATTTTTGACATACTTTTTGAAATTATGTTAAAAATGTGTTAATGCAAAAGTTGTAATTCTTTTTATTACCTAAACTTTGGCAGCAAATATTTAACAAACCAGCAAAAATTTTAACAAAATAAAAAACCAAAATTTGTTTTTTGAATTTTTGACATACTTTTTGAAATTATGTTAAAAATGTGTTAATGCAAAAGTTGTAATTCTTTTTATTACCTACAACTTTGGCAGCAAATATTTTTTCATAGGACTTGAGTAGTTCTGCCGAAAATCCAAATAACCCCTTTTTTACCCCTAAGAACCTTCTATTTTCCACTTCCCGACCTCAGGTCGCCCGTAAATTATTTTTCCTTTTATTTTTGTAACATTCGCTTCCTTTTGCAATGGGTTTCATTCTACTACTATTTTTTATCATTTTCTAGGGCTTCTGCGCTGGTCTATACATTGTGCCAAGTTTGGTGAAAATCGGTTAAGAAATGCGTGCTCTAGACCGGAACTGACATACACGTGGCTCGTACACGCGCTCGCATTCGGAGAGTCAATAAGAAGGAATGTGTTGTGTACCCGGGCGTGAGGTCGGCGAGGATGGTGTGCGGCAGGTTGTCGACGAGCGCCAGCACGTGCGGCAGCGCGGCGGGCGGCGAGTACACGCGCTCCTCCACGCGTGAATGCTCGGCGTTGCTGTACGCTGTCGACACGTACACCAGCACCTGCGGCAAACACATAGTAAGCACCTTTGTTGTACATACAGATACTGTCGGCTAGCAATGTGGCTAGATCGCTGAGCCCGCAGAGGACGATGGCCGTCAGGGTCATAAGGCGATACTGCACGATCTCAGATGAGTTGGCATGTCTCCTAGCCGGGACCCCTCCATGGGACCTGGAAGCGAGAGCCCTAGCGTCTCTATTTAGATGGCGCAAAGAGGCGCTCGAGAAGTCCCAGCTCCACCAAGAAACCGTGGAGACCTGGAAGCTGGTCGGACAGGTTCATGATGCGCAGCACCGAGCTCAGGTTCTGCTCCACGGTAGTACTGCTAGTGCTGGTAGTACCTGCATGAGCGGCAGCTGGTCGCACAGGTCCATGATGCGCAGCACCGAGCTCAGGTTCTGCTCCACGGTAGTGCAGTTAGTGCCTGTAGTACCTGCATGAGCGGCAGCTGGTCGCACAGGTCCATGATGCGCAGCACCGAGCTCAGGTTCTGCTCCACGGTAGTACTGCTAGTGCTGGTAGTACCTGCATGAGCGGCAGCTGGTCGCACAGGTCCATGATGCGCAGCACCGAGCTCAGGTTCTGCTCCACGGTAGTGCAGTTAGTGCCGGTAGTACCTGCATGAGCGGCAGCTGGTCGCACAGGTCCATCATGCGCAGCACCGAGCTCAGGTTCTGCTCCACGGTAGTGCAGTTAGTGCCGGTAGTACCTGCATGAGCGGCAGCTGGTCGCACAGGTCCATGATGCGCAGCACCGAGCTCAGGTTCTGCTCCACGGCCACGGCCAGCGGCTCGTCGAACTTGAGAGTCGCCGCAGAGTGGAACACTATGGACACCTGGAATACACGACCAAATTGGCATTGAATTCAAGCAATGCACAAGGTTTTAGCCTCGATGAAGAGGTCCTGGCCTTTCTTGCAAAAGTAAGTCCATCCAAGACGGCGGCGTAACGTCATCTCGTGCGCTCAATAACACCCGAAAAAAATCTCCCAAAGACACGGGATACCACCTGAACCCGTAGGCGAGGCTTCGGTGGTAGCCAATGACTGCTGAGAACCCTAGGACGTACTTCAGAGGGCAGAAGGCAAGTGTATGTGGTTGTTACCCGTAGGAGACCGGCACATCCATGAAGATATCAACACGTAAAATAGCCCCAACTACAACGTGGGGTGGTACATGTTAAGTTTGTGAATCTGTTTGTGGCATCACGGCGACCAGCCCAATATCGACCGCCCCGGCAGCAATTTTCAGGCTCTGTTTAGGTTAACCATCACGCAGGTATAGGGTAGCATTGGCTGTGATGTGATCCCCTAGTATCAGTAGTCCCATGCTTCGTCCATAGGTATACCACAAGGCGGAAACTCCATACAAATGATTCGTTTTCAATACTGTCACTTACACTAAAAACACGCTATGTTCGTACAGAGCTAGACATGACATGACAGCTGTGGCGGGACTGGCGGGGGTGGGGAAGTTTGGTCAGTGGGGGGCAGGGAGTTGTCTATCTGTATGTAATACTATTTCTTTGCATAAATAAATGACGCTATGATATCAAAGCCTATGGCAGTCCACTGCAGGGCGTAGGCCTCTCTAGACCTTACCTGACTCAATTGTTGTATGGCCTCTATGTCCAAGCCCAGTTTGGGCTTAGTGATGTCTCCCGCTGCCACGCTCAGTTTGTCGAGCAGCTGCGGGTTGGACTCCCGGATTACGTCGAACACCTGCACAGAAAGGACCGATGTTATTGACACCTGCTCCAAATTGGTATGGGTCCCATACTGAAGTATATACCAATTTTGCATAGGAACTTGTACACTGAATAATAATTCTTTATTCGCAACTGGTTACGAATCGCAGTTGCGACAACGGCCGAAGGGAGTATGTTATGTATGTCATCGACTTATCTGTATTTCAAAAAAGCTTGAGCATATTCTCTTACAAATGGTCACGCCTTTTGTCCCCGAAGGGGTTGGCAGAGGCATATTATATGCCCACATTTCACCTTTTAGATTTTTGGTCCCACGTAAGTAGATGGTGAGCCGTATTGCCGTGTTGATATGGACAGGCGCAGTTGTGTCGGCCCGCTGTTGATTTTTTTTGAAGTCCATAAATGCCTTTAACTTGGCTTAACTGCCATTTGATGGGCAACCGGGACCACAGCTTAGGTTACCTTCCGAAGCACGGATCATATTCTCAAAAGACCTACCTGAATATTAATTTCGACACATCTATGTTACAATTAGACTGGTCTATGTTTTTTTTTTAATAATAATAATAAATATTCACGCTTTTCTCTAACGATTAAAGAAAGACTCGCGTAGATACCTCTATCTTCGGACAAAAGAGCCTACATTAGGAGGAAGGGTATAACGGCATCCCGTTCTTTGAGCAACCCGCCTGGGACAGTACCTATCTCAGCCCTGCAGAAGACCGCGGTAATAGTAACCTGGCTCTGTGCTGGGTTATGTTCTCCGTCGGTGAGCAGGGTTCCAGAGCTCAATGGGCTGTACGGGACCCGAACCTGGGGATTACTTAATCTCCGCCCCAGGAGGCTGATCTGTGGCGAAAACTTGAACACAGTTAGATAACTGTGTTCAAGTTTTCGCCACTACTGTCAGCACCTGAAAGCCCTTATCTATATATATAAAAATCAATGCCACTTTTCGTTGTAATTTTATAACTCAAGAACGGGCTCTCCTATCCGAACCAAATGTTTAGGGTTTGTTGGGACTATTAAGTAGATGGTTTATGTGAAGTTTGCACAAAATCGGTCGAGCGGTTCTTTATTTATCAAGCAAACGAAGTTGCGCGGGTCAGCTAGTTTTTACATATAGTTTGTAACACAGAGATAAAGAGCACCAAACCTGCGAGGTCTTGAGCTGCTTGAGGCGCGTGTCGGGCGGCACGTCCTTCTTGCGCCGCATCAGCAGGTGCAGCCGGGACACCTCCGGGCACGTCCACAGCAGCCGCTCCACCAGCACCTGCCACACCGCGACGTTATTGAACACTTTACGGTGGCCGCACACTGGGCGACAGTCGCGGCTACATATCGCCCACTGTGTGCACGCATCGGGCGACTTGGGCAGGCGACTGTCGCCCTGTGCACGGAGCTTAGAACAAAATGTATGTAATTTAGCGCCCGCAGCTTGTCACCGCGACATGTCGCCTAGTGTGCGCCTATTGTAAGAGCGTTTGTAACAAACATTGTGTTAAATAAATGTTATGGAACAGTACACGTGGTGTTATTCAATATGTGAACCTTAGAAGGTTTTAACTGGGTCAGGTGTGTAGTGTAGCATCTCTGATCACTTTCCACCGCTGTGATATATTTTCCGCCACTCTGATACATACCTTGCCCATAAAGCCGGTGGCTCCCGTGATGAACACCTCTCTCCCGGCGAAGAACTGCGGGATGAGGGGCGGCGTGGGGGGCTGCGGCGCGGGGCGGGGCACCATCGCGGGGAGGGGGGCTCTTGACCACTGCTACAAGCAAAGTAACAACATTACATAGTGTAGGTCAAGTTCAAGTTCTTCATTTGCTGATTAAGGTACAATATAATAACAATTTCGGATCTATATTCTGCCGGTTCTGGCGTACAAATTCCACATTTTAATCATTAAAAAACTATTTTAAGTTTTATAATCTGAAAAATAAATTATAAATACTTTTAATTAATATGCATAAGTTTTTTTTCCTTTATTTGTTTAATTGGTCAAATTATATACTTTCAGTCGTATATCTATTTAATTTATTATTAAAACTAATTAAGTAACACGCCCCTCACGATAACATGCATAAGTAATAAATATCAGTAGGTAATAAAATGTCTCATTTAAAAATTCGTTAATATTACAATAACATTTATCCTGAAGTGCTTGGTAGCTAAGAGTAGGTACCTACGAAACAAATATTTGTGGATACTGTTCATTTATTTAGTTAGGATCACAATACACATTACAATCTAAATAAAAAATACTAAAATATCTGATAAAATAATATGAACTGGATTTTTTTAACGTGAGGAAAATCCTACATAGATGCTATACCGGACTCTTACTAACTAAAAACGACACGTATTCTACCTAACAGCCTACGGTTGGGAGCCCCGGGTAAGAATATGAACTGGATTGGATCATAAACATAATCGTGCGTTCAGTAAAAATTATAGTTAAATAATTTTAGTAATAGAAACCTAGATAAATAGATGAGAATTATTCCCATCTATCTTCGACAACAAGGGAACAGCTCGAACCTTATTTACGCCTTAGTGGCTTCATCTGTTTTCGTACGAGTTGAAGGGGGACAGACTTCCCCACCACTTGGTGGAACCTGCTGCACACACATATTGAACAACGCCAGCGCCACTTGTACTCCACCACACATTGAACTAATATTATTTTGTGTTTATTACGATTTGCTATACAATCTTTAAAAAGAAATTGGAATCATTTTCACAAAAATTGCTCTTCTAAAAAATGGAGTCTGGGTAAAGTAAGTAATTTCAAGGCTTTATAATGATACGCGAGGCCGCAGTGGTATTCGTAGGTCTGATGGGAGTCCGGGGGTATCCTTCCGAGGGACCCGGGGCTCCCAACCGTAGGCTGTTGGGCGTTACGTGAGGTTAGTCGGTACGAGTCCATGAAGGATTTTTCTTCACATTAAAAAAAAGGCTTAATATTGAGGTTTGCAGCTCTTTGTTCGTTTGATTCTCATCATGACCCTTAGGCACATTGAACCACAATATTTAGGAAAAACGTGACCAGTTTCACCTCACGGCATTGCCATTCTCAAAGGTTAACTTTATAATTACAGAACACTTGAACGTCTATGTCCGTTTGTTAGATACTTAACATAACACAACACAGGTCACGCCTTTATCTCCGAAGGGGTAGGCAGAGGCATATGATATGCCCACTTTTCACCTTTTTAGGATTTCTCCCACTTAATAGGCGGTGAGCAGTAATGCGCAGGTTGTTACTGCCTGTTGTTGAAATTTTTCCAGCTAAATAAAAGTTTTCAACTTGTCTTAACGACTGCCATTTTACTGGAAACCGTGACCAACGGTATAACGTGCCTTCCGAAGCACGGAAATGCTTAAATAAATGTCACAAAGTGGGTACGCGGGGCCACGAGCACTTCTCTTTCTTAGATACTTAATCATACTTAATCGAATGGTATTTGGCGCAAAGCAGCATCGCGTCTTGTACGGTAGGTACAAAGAATCCAAACGGCTTAGATTCTGCCCACATACATACATATAGTCCCTCATTCATCCCCTTATGTGGTAGACAGAGGCATACTTACTATTACTCTCACATTTCATCGTATTTTACTATTTTCCACATAATAGCACGTAAGCGTATTGCCGTGTTGATATAGACAGGCGCACTCTTACATCTCAATACTCTTGATTGTTGGCACTTGATGGAACTTGTTGTAATGCATAATTAAAAACACTATCACTTGTACTGTTCCACTAAATAAAGAAGTAAAGTCAAGATTGTGTTTTTAATAACGTAGTTATTACAACAAGTTCCATCAAATAAACAGAACATTTTGATCATTTAAAAATTAAAATAATTAAAGTAGTGGAATAGTACGAGTATAGGATATATGATTGTGTTTTTAACCCCCGACGGAAACCCGAACGGGGTGTTATAAGTTTGACGTGTGTGTGTGTGTGTGTGTGTGTGTGTGTGTTTGTAAGTCTGTCTGTGGCATCGTAGCTCTCAAACGGACGAACCGATTTTGATTCTGTTTCCTTTGTTTGAAAGATGGGTTATTAATAATGTATTGTCACTACCTACTGCTAACATTATCAAACCGCCTATCTTCAACTAGACCTGCCTTCTGAAGTACAGGAACGCTACGAAAATGTTAATGTTCCGATAGTGGTTTTTCCTGCGCACGCTTAAGGTTGTGGAATGACCTACCTGCATCGGTTTTCCCAAACGCCTGCAGTATTCAAAAGGGGTCTTTGAGGGTTTTTACAGGGTCGGTAACGCGAGTATAGCGCCACCGGTGTTGCTAACGCCCATAGGTTTCCGACCACCAGCATATCTAGCGAGCCGTATGCTTGTCTGCCGCCTTAGTTTTGAAAAATTAAGCTCGCCAAATTGACGTCGCCAGCCTGATGGAAAACCGTCGCGCATCTATCGATTGGGGGCCACTCTCACAGTCCGTAAGACTTCTGTCAGAGGTCCTTAAGATGTGCCTCTTCACGCTCCTCTTGAAGAACCCGAGATTGTAAGATGAGGGTAACGCGTGTGCGGGCAGGTCGTTCCAGGTTTTTATAGTTCGACAGAGTAACGATCTTTTGAAACTTTCGGGGATTCTCTCCACTGTGTATGAGTGACACCTTAGCCCGGCACGCGTTGTTGGGAATCGGAAAGAAGAGGGTGGAATCATATTAAAGAGCTCTTCAGAACACTCGCCGTGATACATTCGGTAGAAGGCAGCCAAGGACGCTATGGTTCTTCGCTGCGCTAATGGCATGTGGCCTCCCGTCACCTCAGGACAGCCAGTTATTCGGATAGCACGTCTCTGCATAGCGTCAAGTGCGTCTAGTGAGTATCTCGCAGAATCATCCCAAAGGTCTTGTACAGCAAACATCTCTGGTGTGGCGTGAAGTTCCGCCTCACCTTAGAGGTATAAAAAAAATGTAAATGTCACAAAGCGGTCACCGGTCACCCATCTCACTACCGCGGCAGGGCTACGAGAGCTTAGCGTCTGAGTCACACTGCAAAACTATTAAGTATAAATATGTATAATTTAGCGATAACTCGAGGACAAACACAATGCTCAGTAAATATGTAACTACAATATTTACGTTTGCAGTTTGCGATGGGCTCGAAGTCGTTGTCGTGTTCAACGTACGTATATTTGTCTGAGAGTCAAACAAGTATTAGCTGAAGTCGGTATTGATTTATCTAGAGGACGTTGCAGATTATTATAAATTGACAGCATTTTATATTACAGCGCAATAAATTATATTTCTTTTTGTATGATGTATTCTGTTGCCGCTACAACCACAAATACTAACAAAACACGGCAAATTAAATCACGTTTGTTGTTGGGAGCGCCCCTTAATATTATTAAGTTTCTGTTTTCAGTATTTGTTGTTACAGCGGCAATAGAAACACATAATCTGTGGAAATTTCAGCTCTCTAGCTATGACCGATCATGAGATACAGCCTCATGACGGACAGACAGACAGACGTGCGGCGAAATCTCATGAATAGGGTCCCGTTTTTAAAAGGAACCCTAAAAACAGAAAATTATATTTTTTTCGTATCGTTAGGATATGAAATACCTATTTAAGTGGTGATCCCATACAACAAACGTGACAGATTGCTAACCGAAACCACTGTATATATACTGTGCCGAAACCTTTCGTGCGCAAGTCCTTCTCGCGCTTGGCCGGTTTTGTGTGTTTATCATATAATTATACCTACTAGCTGACCCTCGCAACTTTGTTTACATCACTAATGGTGTATGAAAGGAGAGGTATTTTTTCATCAGACTCATAGGAGCGTATGAAACTGCCCTGTTGGCATAATCATAAAAGAGCTTACAGATTAAGTCTATTCTAAAACAATTCAATTGAGTTTATTTTAAAATTGCCTTGATCATTAAGCTCTTTTATGATTAAGCTAACACACCAGTTTAAATTTACCCTTACATTCAAAGGAACCCTTGAATTCTAGGTTTAGTGAAAGTTGAGATGTCTCTAATGTCGGAACTATAAAACCCTCAGTATTGATACTTGTGTGGAACAATACTTAAAGTACCTATTCCCTTTCTTAACTTCAAAATATTTAAAATCGGACCACGCGCTGAGATATCATAACTGAAAAACCATTTTGTCTTCCATCCCCTCTCCTGCTCACTGCTCAAAATATCGGAATCAAAAGTATCCTCTTTTTTTTTAACGTGAGAGAAAATCCTCATGGATGTTATGCCGAACTTCTACAGACTAAAAACCTCACGTATCCTGCCTAACAGCCTACGGTTTGAAGCCCCGGGTAAGCCCTCGGAAGGATACCCTAGGATTCCCAACAGACCAACGGCTACCACTGCATCGGCTGGCCTGCTTCTGTAAGGATGATGAGAAGCCCCCTCCCCCTCAGCCAGCCAGCCCCCCCCCCCCCGGTCATGCAAACCTAAAGAAAGCCCTACAATCAAAATTTTCTAAATATCTTTCTTGTACAGACTCTCGATCCTCTACAGTTTTATTAATAGGTATGTTTAGATATCTCATTACAGCATGAGCACATCAGTTAGGAAAAGGGCTTCTCAGTTTGTGTGGGTACTACTTGACATACTTAGCTCATTACATCATTATCTGTAGAGCGTCTGTGTGGAGAGGCCAGCGGCGGCGCCGACACCACACACCACCGTCTGATCCCAGATTAGAGGCACAAACAGTGTCATATTATATACAGTCCTTCGTAGGACTCACTAAACGATTACTGCAGTAAACTACTTTTTAGGGTTCCAAGCCCAAAGGGAAAATACAGGACCCTATTCAAAAGACTTCGCTGTCCGTCTGTCTGTCTATCTGTCTGTTTGTCTGACTGTCTGTCTGTCCGTCACGAGGTTGTATCTCAGGAAACGTGACAGCTAGAGACCTACATAGACATATCTAATAATCGTTTATTTTTTTTTCTCTCAAAAGGCAAGTACTTAATTACAAACAAATACCCAAGTTGGCTAGGGCCGGGGCGGCGAGACGTGTCGTGCGGTGTTCCACAGGGGTCGGTCTTAGGTCCGCTCCTGTGGAACATCGGCTACGATTGGGTACTTCGCGGGTCGTTGCTCAGAGGTGTCGGCGTAACGTGCTACGCCGACGATACCCTCGTTACGGCGCGTGGTGCAACGCACCGAGAAGCAGCCCTAAAGGCCACGGCAGGGGTTGCTCAAGTCGTGGGGCGAATACGGCGGCTGGGTCTGGAGGTGGCCCTTCACAAATCCGAAGCCCTGTGCTTCCACGGGCCTCGGAAGGGGCCGCCGACAGGATCTAGCATACAAGTAGGGGGCGTTAGCATCGGCATCGAGCCCTCAATGAAGTACCTGGGGCTTGTACTCGATAGCCGATGGAACTTCGAACACCACTTTCGAAGTTTGGTCCCAAAGCTGAGAGGGGCAACAGCTGCACTTTCGCGGTTGTTGCCCAACATAAGGGGACCCAACGCTCCCTGCAGGAGACTATACCTCGGGATCGTGCGGAGTATGGCCCTATACGGGGCGCCTATATGGGCAGAAACCCTGACGGCCCGCAATGTGGCTAGACTACATAGCCCGCTGAAGGCAATGGCCGTCAGGGTGATTAGAGGGTACCGCACGATCTCTGTCGAGGCGGCATGTCTCCTAGCCGGGACCCCTCCATGGGACCTGGAAGCGAGAGCCCTTGCGTTGCTTTATCAGTGGCGCAAGGAGGCGCTGGAGCGGGACCACAGGCCTGAGTCTAGAGAAATAGAGGCTCAGCGATCCCTGCTCCGCCAGGAGCTCATGGAAACATGGAAGTTACGACTTGAGCAACCAAAATGGGGGCTCACCACTATTGAGGCGGTAAAGCCGGTCATGGAGGAGTGGCTGGAGAGACGTCATGGTAGCCTCACCTATCGGGTTTCACAGATGCTTACCGGACACGGGTGTTTCGGTAAGTATCTGTGGCGCATACATAGGGAGGTAACACCCGAGTGTCAGCACTGCGATGACTGCAGCGAGGACACGGCGCTGCATACTCTGGTGGAGTGCTCAGCATGGGCGCTACAGCGCCGAGACCTCGTTGTAGGCCTGGGCGTCGACGTTCTCACACTGGAGACCATGGTGAAAGCTATGGTCTCTAGCGGGAGCAAGTGGGATGCCGCTGCATCTTTTTGCGAGCAAGTTATGCTTCAAAAAGAGGTGGCGGGGAGGGACCGTGAGAGGGTTCTCCCTCCCGAGTTCCGCAGTCGGCGGCGAGGTCGTCGCAGGCTGCTATACGCCCAAGACTACCGACCTCCATGACCGGGGGCCTGAGAACGGTGGGCTGGCTGCTCGCCGTTCGTACAGAAGCAGGCCAAGACGATGGCGAATATCTCTTTGCCCCTCATAGTGGTGATAGTGGTGGGACAGTACCCAATTCCCCCCCCCCCCTTCCCCTAGTAGCGGGTTAACACCCGAACCAACTACCCAGACGCGGGATAGCACCCGAACCCCATAGGCGAGGTTGAAGTGTTCGCCAAAGTCTGCCGAGAGCCCTGGGACATCCTTCCGAGGGCTTACCCGGGACTCCCGGCCGTAGACAGTTGTAGGGCATCGTGTGGTTTTAGTCGGTAGGAGTCCGGCATAGCATCCATGTAGGATTTCCACACGTAAAAAAAAAAAAAAAAAAAAAAAAACAGGTTCCGCTACATGTTTTTGTAGTAACTTTTCTTAGCGAGAGCTGAAATACAGAAAAATGTGCGCCCAATGTACAGGTGCTTGCACGGAATGTATTTACTATAATTTTATTTACCTGGCGTACAATAAAGTGCGTACAATAAATAAATAAAAATTAAAATAATCTAGGGGGCTCCCATAAAACAAATGCAATTTTTTCCGTTTTATTATGTACAGAACCCTTCGTGACGAGTCCGACTCGCACTTGCTCGGTTCTTTTAGTTGGTCCTTGGATGGATGACCACCACGTGACTACTTTGTGATATTTTATTTACGTTGCGAGCGTAGGTATAACGACTGACGATTATAAATAGAAAATGTCTAATAACTATTAAGTAATGTAGGTACTAAAATATCTAATTAAATTTAATGTTTATAATTACAGTTCTGAGCTGGTTGTAGGTTTACACCTACCTACTTCATAATTGTAATTAATGTGCAAATTGACTTGAGATCGTCGATACCACAGGAGTTGTGTTTTTAAGACTATCACACGCCGCCGCGCCGTGCGTGGGACAGCGATCTACAATCTACAGGCTGGTATTTTTTACAGGGGAACTAAGCACTTAGATAAGTTCGCCGACTCTGAGTACACAGATCAAGCTGTTTGTCCAAAGAGTTGCGCGAGGCGATTATTATCCGCGGACGCCAGGTTAAACAAAGGAGAGCCATCACATCCTATAACCTGTTTGGTCCGGACGAGGCGTGTCGATGTGAGGTGCCACTCTCATACAGTGGAGAGAAATGTTTGCCAAACCAGAGTGATTAAAGGAATCGTTACTCTGCGGAACCAATAGATACTTGGCACGCTTTGCGAGCACATGTGTTTCTCTCCTCTCCAATTTTTGGCGAGTTAAATAAAACTAGTACTTCTGCGAAGGATAGACCTCGCGAGCACCCAGGAACAAAATAACCTTTAAGGACTCGTATCCATTATGATTTAGCCAAAAACCCTCAAAATATGTTCATAAATAAGGCGACAACAATCTTCACCCCTGTTCTCCCCCATTTTCCCCTCTATCAAAAAAACTCTCTACAAGAGTTTTATTTTACACTAGCGGATGTCACGCGGTTTCACCCGCGTAATTCCCGTTCCCGTGGGAATACGGGAATAAAATATAGCCTATGTTCACCGCAAAGAGTTTAGCTTCCCAACAGTGAAAGAATTTTTCAAATCGGTCCAGTAGTTCCGGAGCCTATTCGTTACAAACAAACAAACAAAAAAACAAATCTTTCCTCTTTATAATATACTAGCTGACCCGCGCAACTTCGTTTGCGCCACATAAGAGAGAGTATTACCTGTTCCCGTCGCATTTACTCCCGTCACGTTGCGTTTACTCCCGTAGCGTCTCGTCGTTAATATTCAATACTACGTAAGAGAGAGAGAGAGAAAGGTTTGTCGTCGCGTGTATCCCCGTCGCATTATTTTTAAGAACAATTTCGTTTACGAAAGAGGTATCCCGTGGCATTTTTGTAGAAAAAATTGATTGCCATTAAAATGTTTATTGTGCACCAACCCAAAGATAGACACATGCTATCGCGCAATTTTTTTAAGAGAAACAATTTTGTAGTAGGTACATATTTTTTACATAACTATATATATTTTCGCAGCACACGCAACGAAGCTCTCAAAAGGAATAACTTTTCCAACGTTTTTGAAACATTTATTATTACTGCTCTGCTCCTATTCGTTGTAGCGTGATGCTATATAGCCTATGGCACTGCACAATAACGTAGCTTTCTATTGGTGAAAGAATTTTTAAAATCGGTTCAGTAGATCCCGAGATTACCCCTTACAATTTAACAAATATACAAACACACAAACTTTACGATTGCAAAATTATCACGTGATTCGTAACTTATAGATACTGCTAACATTTCCGCGGTGGTATTGTCATCCGGAAGTCAGTGTCTCGTTTTTTTAAAACCTCCAACAAATGACACAGTATGAACTCGAAAGTGTTCTGGGTCATTCGAAAAAAATTATTAAACATTTCACTTCGCGCACACAGTGTATAGAAGAGAAGGTAATAAGTTCCCTCTAAATATCGCACTTGTAGAAGAGGATCAACCCAAAATGTTCTTCTACAGTATCGTTTTTTTCTCCGTAAATATAAAAGATAAAGTAAACGTAACTTGTTTACTGCTGCCATTATTGCTTCTAATATTTTAATTAGCTTTAAGAATCGCGCGGTTACCTTTCCTGGCGCAAAGCTACTAACCGAATAACAAGCTGTGGGTTATACTGTGGTCCACGATATCGTACGATATCGTGGACGATATCGTGCCACGATATCGTGCAATGTGCAAGCGCCCATCCGCTTCAGCTTATCACTAAGCCCGCGGAAACAATTAGTCATTCAGCACGTGAGTGCGCGGCGCTATTGTTCGACGTCGAAGTACACAAGAGGTGCGCAGGCGCCGCCCTTGCACTCTTGGCACTTTGACCAGCAATTACTGCTCGCTTAATGCATTCATTTAGTTGTGTTGGATCCGTATGCTACCTGAATATTGACTTATCAATAAACTAGCAGACGTCACGCGGTTTCACTAGCGTAGCTCCCGTTTCCGTAGGAATAAGGGAATGAAATGTAGCCTATATTCACCGCAAAGAGTGTAGCTTCCCAACAGTGAAACAATTTTTCAAATCGGTCCAGTAGTTTCGGAGCCTATTCGATGCAAACAAACAAACAACTAAATCTTTGCCCTCTATAATAATAGTATAGATATATAGTTTAGATATGTATAATATAATATTGTAAGTATAGGTAATAATTACAAGTAATTAAACATTTACAGTGGCGTAGGTTTTTAAACGCGTGAGTTTTAATTAAACATCATTTACATATTTTTTAACAAAATTCTATGATAGGAACATTTTTTTTATATTTTTGTGTGTTGACTTGGAGCGACTTAATCCCGCGTATTTTTATCATCTAATTATACCATAGTAGTAGTTTTTATTGTCAATTGCTAAATTATTTGTTGTAAATAATCGAGTTACTTTGGGAAGTTTGTTATCGAACCTTATACATTAGCGGCCTTTACACACACACTCTATCGTGCGTGAAACAGCAATCGTGCGCGAAAGAGCGCGCGTATAAAGGATGTGGAAGGAAAAGGGAAAGACCTCGCGCCGCGCTTGTCGGTCGTGCGCGCAATCGCGTTTCCTCAGGTTGCCTATACACATAAAATTCATTCGCGCACGATTAAGATGGCGGACATACGTACATGGAATCCTACTTCCTACTAATATTATAAATGTGAAAGTTTGTGAAGATGTTTGGATGTTTAGATGTTTGGATGTTTGTTACTCAATCACGCTCTAACGGCTGAACGGATTGGGCTGAAATTTGGTACAGAGATAGCTTATAATCTGGAATAACACATAGGCTATTTTCATCCCGGGAAAATGTTCCCACGGGAAGTCAGAACGGGTATCGAATATCACGCGGGCGAAGCCGCGCGCATCAGCTAGTAAAGAACTAATCTTAGGGTTAATTACATTGTACAAAACTTTTCCTTGCCTTTGTAAAGAAAAAGGTTTTCCCGACGCCAATCGTGATTTTGTGGTTAAGAAATTACAAAGTTTAAGGGGCTCGTTCCGAAAGGAACATAAGAAAGTTACAGACAGCCAGCGAACATGATAACTTGCGCCACGCGATGTCTTCTATCCATTTTTCACCGCAACACCCACGTTCTTCAGTAAAACTGTGTGAATTGCACACACTTCAACACGCGCCAGTTTCGCGCAATCTATCCCGCGCGATTAGCCTTTACACGGCCGCTCATTCCGCTGAGGAAAACAAACGCGAGCAAACGCGCGCGAAAGAACGGGTAGCGTAAACAAACTGTACAAAGACAGTCGCGCGCGAATGAGCGTGCAGGCTATCCCGCGTGCAATCCTGTACGCTCCTGAGAACGCGCGATAGAGTGTGTGTGTAAAGGCCGCTATTGTCAGACAAAAGAACTGCTTGTAATATGTATACGAGTAGCATGTACAATTAGATTATCTTTGCGCTTGGTATTTGACCATTGGCCTGAGGACGGTGGGGCGGCTGCTCACCGTCCTTACAGAAGCAAGCCCTAGCCGACAGCGTGACGTGAACGTGAGGGATTCACGCACGCCTCCCCAAGAAGCGTGATAACACCCGAACAAACCCCCAAAGACACGGGATAGAACCCAAATAAGGTGAGGCAGCAGTGGTAGCCGTAGGTCTGTTGGGTGGGAGTCCTGGGCTCCTCTCCACGGCTGGGCTCATCCTTCCGAGGGCTTACCCGGGGCTCCCAACCGTAGGCATTGGTAGGAATCATGTGGTTTTTAGTCCGTAGGCGTCCAGCATAGCATCCCTGTAGGAGTGTAGGACTTTCCTCACGCCTCCCTCAACTTTTAAAAAAATGCCTTTGTTTATATGCACATAAATAAAATATATGTATTGTGATATTATAACAGTCAGAATATTAATCTCTTTGAATTTTGCTCTTAGAAACATTCTAGGCTCGTAGTTATGTAGTCACACCTACGCGCACAGTTCCGTCACCCACGCACCAAACTCTGTAAATGTTCCCTGAAATTCCATTCATTTATTTATACTTAGTTATAAGCCCCGCAAGTTGTTAATGCGCTGGAACCTTGTCATAATGACAGCTAAGTGACGGCATTGTGACGTAGCGCGAGCGCGCGCTGGCCTCGCGAAGCTGCGTACGGTATTTTTTTTAGTACTGACTGCTCGACGGACATACGTCACCAAGTGGTTAACAAGATGGCCGCCAAGCGCAATATCAATGTGTGGGGCTTATATGTTCGTTCCGTTCGATGTGGCAAGTGGGAGAGCTCTCTACAACGTCATAATTTTCGTGAGTGTATTATTAAGAATGTTATTACTTATCTGCAGTATTATCGCGACTGCCCGGACATGCTCTACCACTTTAATCCCACCCACCTTCTGCTTGCTTAAAAGCTGTGGGGTTGGTGTAACAGTATTGTATTTATTTACACCACTAAGGGAACAAACAAGTATACGATCCACCAGACCGAAAGTGGTCATCGCAGCCTATAGACTTTTGCAATACCCTAGGTGCTACTCTCGCGTTGCTTTTTTTTTCACTTAGGCATTATACAGATGCACTTGTAAAACGTCCAAAACATAAATCAAAAAATTACCACCGGTTCACCTTAGAAGAACTGGCAAGAAACTCAGCGGGTTATTCTTTTAGTGCTCTATATTACAGTGTTAAAGAATCAAAAAAAAAACTATGTATTTTAAGCCGACCCTGTAAGAACCTTATAAGACACCTGTTAATGATTCCCATACTTTAGACGTTCAAGAAACCCGAAGCAGGCAGCTCATTCCACAATCTAAGAGAATCACGAATCTCTCTTTCACTCCATCGGCCGATTACGTTTATATTTTGTCATGAGTTGACGGCATCACGTATAATTATAGTCCGACTTTACAGACAACCATGACGGCATCCCGTATAATTATAGTCCGACTTTACAGACAACCATGACGGCATCACGTATAGTTATAGTCCGACTTTACAGACAACCATGATGAACAGGGGACTGAAGGCAGCACTGACATGATGTAAGAGCAAAGGGCTAGATCTAAACCCTGAAAAGACCAAACTAGTGCTATTCACCAAAAAGAGGAAGCTAGGCAGCGCTGAACCAGTGAGACTAAATAACCAGGCCTAAGAAATGGTTAATGAGATTAAATACCTGGGGGTAACACTGGACAGCAAACTCACATTCAAGAAGCACATAGTAAATACAAAGCATTGCTATGCAATGCAAAGGTGCCATAGGAAGAACATGGGGCATGAGACCAGCGACTGTAATATGGATTATGGACAAAGCGGTTGTCCTACCGAGAATACTACATGGAGCTCTAGTTTGGTGGCACAAGGCTGCTAACAGAACAAGCAGGAATGAATTAGACAAGGTACAGAGGCTAGCTGCCCTAATGACCACGGGTGCGATGAGGACAACTCCAACAGCCGCACTCGAGATGGCACTGGGACTATACCCCCTGGACCTAGAGATAAAGAAGAGAGCGATAGAACAATGGTTCAAGCTGAGGAGCGTGGGTCTGTGGAGGGCAAAACCCACGGATAACGGACACGCAAAAATCAGCAACGAATATGAGGACAAAATGTCAATGATCCTTTTAAACAACGATCTAATCAGAAAGGAAAGGATCTTTGACAAAAAATATAGAGTACATATAGGAACCCGAGAAAGTTGGCAGATAGATGACAGGCAGGGCACTATCTGCTACACAGACGGCTCAAGAAAGGAGTCGATAAAGCGATCCGGATCCGGAGTGCACATAAAATGTGATGACGTAACGGAAATGAACAGATCCATTAGCCTAGGCAAATACGCTAGTGTCTTCCAAGCGGAAATTAGAGCAATAACAGAGTGTGCGCAACTGATACACAACCACACAGAAACAAGAAAGGCCACTATATACAGCGATAGCCAGGCAGCACTGAAAGCACTTAGTAAGGAAGAGATATCGTCAGCTACTGTTAAGGAATGCAAAGCATCCCTTGATAGACTGGCGGAACAAGCAGAAGTCAGCCTGGCCTGGGTACCCGGTCACGAGGGAAACCAAGGAAATGAAGTGGCAGACAGGCTGGCCAGAGAAGGAGCAGACGAACCCCTGGTGGGAGCGGAGCCCGGGATCCCCATTGCTCACAAAATCACCAGGGGAGTAATAAACAGAAGAATAACAGTAGAAACCAACCGCAGATGGAGATCTTCAGATGGCATGAGACAGTCAAAGATCTTCATCAAAGGAATGGACAAGAAGAGAACTAGCCAACTGGTCAAACAAACCAGAAGAAACATGAGGCTAGTCATTGAGATTATCACAGGTCACAGCAGACTAAACAGACACCTAACCCTAATAGGAGTGAAGGGCGACCCAATTTGCCCAGAATGCTTGGAAGAGGAGGAAACCAGCATCCACCTACTAGCTGAGTGCCCAATGTACTCGCTGAGCAGATGGGAGATTATGGGCACAGACAGAATAGAACAGGAAGAACTGGAACTACTGAAGGTGGATCAGATAGTAAGGTTCTGCAAAGAAACCAGAAGATTCGACGGGGCACCGTGAGGATTGCTGGGATACCCAAACCCATCTCTCGGAGAGGTCCGGGGAAATGGACGAAATGGGCGGCAATATAGGCGGTCGGATCGTCCGCCCGGCGATGCCGGCGTCCCCACAAGAAAATAATAAAAGATAATAATGGTACTTGCTGCTACGGAAACCTTCATGGGCGAGTCCGGCTCGCACTTGGCCGGTTTTTTATTTTATTTTATTTATCCACTTAAAAGTTTGTACCGAGTGCTTTGTTCTGCTTTTTATTATACCTAATGAAGAATGCTCACTTAAAATTATTTACAGGTTCGCTAAGTTTGATCTTGAAAGTTGTTATTGTAGAACTTATACCTAATATTGGTCGACAACTACGTAGTTATCGCAGAGCAAACAGTCGGCAGACGTGTCAAACCTAATGGCCGACCACACCACACCATGGTGCGAAACGTTCTTCCTACAACAACATAATTATAGTTACATATTTGCGAGCACGTTATACTCAAATATTGAATGTGTGAAGTTTTAGGGAAACTGCGAAATACTTCTATCATTTTAGCGGCAAAATACCTCGGAGTAATCGAGAGTCACATCATTGGGCCGTTATCGAATCTTGAGAATAAATTTTAAATATGGAAAAAGAATCGGTTTCGAGCAGGATTAGAACCTGCGTGTTTTCGCATACCGTGCGGACGCCTTAACCACCGGCCACCGAAACCTACTCGCAACCAACCAAATTTTCTACCTTATACATATACGTCTTGCGGCGACGTAGGCACCACCTCTTTCTCTATTTTTAAAATTTATGATTTATCTTGAGAATGAATCGAGTCGAGCCACTCTCATGAGAGACACCATTCGCTAGATGTTGCTATGGATGGCTTTCCATCAGGTCGGTAAAGTCATTTTTACATAATTTTCATAGATATCATAATTAGGTAGGTTTTTCTGGTCATTCACAAATACGCGCTGTTTAATTTTGTAAACAGTCTCGTTCTGAGTCACCGCATAAAGTAAGGTTGTTTTCAATGATAGATATTTAAGTAAAGATAAGCTACCTTCATACAAGGCAGCGTTCAATTGTATGAATTACAAGCGGACGTCACGAGGTTTTACCTGCGTAGTTCCCGTTCCCGTGGGAATACGGGAATAAAATATAGCTTATGTTCACCGCAAAGAGTGTAGCTTCCCAACAGTAAAATTATTTTTTAAAATCGGTGAATTAATTTGATCCATACAAACAAGCAAACAAACAATCAAATCTTTCCTTTTTAGGGTTTCGTAGCCAAATGGCAAAAACGGAACCCTTATAGATTCGTCATGTCTGTCTGTCTGTCTGCCTGTCCGTCTGTCTGTCAGTCCGTGTGTCACAGCCACTTTTCTCCGAAACTATAAGGCCTATGCCATTGAAACTTGGTAACTAGATGTATTCTGTGAACCGCATTAAGATTATTATATAAAACTAGAAAAAAAACAGTAAATTTTGGGGGTCCCCATACTCAGAACTGAAACTCAAATGTTGTTTTTTCATCAAGGCCATACGTATGGGGCTTCTATAGATAGGTCTTCAAAAATGCTATTGAGGTTCCTAAAATCATTTTTTCCTTAAGTGAATAGTTTGCGCAAGAGACACTTCCAAAGTGGAAAAATGTGTGTCCCCCCCCCCCCCCCCTCTAACTTCTAAACTAAGAGAATGATAAATCTTAAAAAAATATATGATGTTCATTGCCATAAAAACTACTAACGAAAATTGGTTTGAACGAGATAGAGGTAGTTTTTTTTTAATACGTCATAAGCCGCAATTTTCGGTTAGAAAAATCACTACCACTGCGAACGTGTTAAAACATCAATCAAAGTTACAACGAAGTATAAGAACTTTTATATTATGTTACCTGCTGCTACGAAACCCTTCATGGGCGAGTCCAACTCGCACTTGGCCGGTTTTTTATAATATTAGTATAATGTCCGCAACAGTTTTTGCGCGCTAATGCGATATAGATCTGCCTCTTTTTTACTAAAACATTGGTTGTCTTCATAATGTTATCAAGTTGAATTACAATATTACGAACGTTACTGACACCGTATTTTTTTAAAAGAAAAATAGTAAAATAATATTGTTCGTTTTTTTTCCCAATAAATCCCAAAAATTGTGTTTTTTATCGCCGGAATAGGTTTCCATAGGATGCAGGACCGGGACCAGAATTTCACCCAGGATAAGCATTATAGTGTGTACTAGCTGTTCCCGAGGCTTCGTTCACGTAGATGTCGTTATCGCGTTAAATCATTACCCTCTTTCTGCGTAGTCGGTTAAAAAGTTGCCTATATGTCCTTCCCAGGGATTTTAACTATCTTTATACGAAATTTCATCTTAATCGTTTCAGCGGTTTACACGTGAAAGCGTAACAGACAGACAGACAGAGTTACTCTCGCATTTAAAATATCATTAGGAGGGATTGTTATTTTCGTACAGTAGCGCGTTATAATGTCTATGAAAATGTCGTCAATGTTCTACCAGGGGGCTGCTGTTCCTACTCCATCAGGACCAATAATTGGTTTCGTGTAGGTATCTTCCCAAACACATACTGCAATGGGAAAAACGTCAACGCGATTAGAACCGGCGTCCATTCTGGTTCATTCCCAGCCGGGAGAAGAGAACTATACTTAGACCGTAGAGCTTTCGGGCCAGCCTCTAAGCTAATATTCCACTTTATACTACTTAGTCCCCGTGTGGCGACGGCGACGGGGTCCCGTGTTGCGGGTAAGAGTACAAAATGTCGCCACCCCTATACATCCCGAGGGAGTCGTAAGAGGTGATTAAAGGAACAATTACGCAAAAACATACATTGCCTGGAGAAGGAAACGTCGAAAATAAACCCGGTTGTCAGTAAAATGACAATCGTTAAGCCAAGTTGAAGGCCTTATGGGCGGCTTGAAAATTTTCAACTGCATTTCGCGGTGACCTGCGCCTGTCCATTTCAACACGGCAATGGGCTCACCACCTATTACGTGAGACTAATTCTAAAAAGGTGAAATGTGGGCATATAATATGCCTCTGCCTACTTCGGGGATAAAGGCGTGATGATATGTAAATATAGCGTCCATACGTAAAACCAGACAAAATGTAATATAATTAGCACCTACTAATTGATTTTCAAAATGTTTTCCTACAGATCAACGTAAGTCACACCTGCTCGAGTGTTCGGCACCGCCATCGTCAGTTGCTCGCAATGTTTATGTAGCATGTCGCGAACATCCACATTGCATGTTTGCGCGCTAATCACCTGACGTTGTTCTACGAAGCACGTAGCAGTGCCATGACCTACGACGTACGACGTACTTACCTAAAATAGTACCTACTATTTTATAATTGTAAAAATAGCTTTGACGGTACATCTATTCTATACCAATATCATAAATAGGAAAGATTTGATTGTTATTTTTAGGGTTCCGTAGCCAAATGGCAAAAACGGAACCTAGATAGATTCGTCATGTTTATCTGTCTGTCCGTCCGTATGTCACAGCCACTTTTCTCCGAAACTATAAAGCCTATGCTATTGAAACTTGGTAAGTAGATGTATTCTATGAACCGCATTAAGATTTTCATATAAAACTAGAAAAGCAGCAGTAAATTTTGGGGGTCCCCATACTCAGAACTGAAACTCAAAATTTTGTTTTTCATCAAACCCATACTTGTGGGGTATCTATAGATAGGTCTTCAAAAACGCTATTGAGGTTTCTACGCTATGGAGACACTTCCAAAGTGGAAAAATGTGTAAAAATTCTCTTCGAATTTCTCTTAAAATATCTCTTAGTTTAGAAGTTAGAGGGAGGGATCCCTCTAACTTCTAAACTAAGAGAATGATAAATCTAAAAAAATATATGATGTACATTGACATAAAAACTACTAACGAAAATTAGTTTGAACGAGATCGAGTTGGTAGTTTTTTTTAATACGTCATAAACCGCAACTTTCGCCTATTATAATCACTACCACTGCGAACGTGTTAAAACATCAATGAAAGTTACAACGAACTACAAGAACTTTTAAATTATCTTACTTGCTGCTACGGAACCCTTCATGGGCGAGTCCCGACTCGCACTTGCCCGTTTTTATTTTTGTTTGCGTCGAATAGGCGCCGAAACTACTGGACGGATTTGAAAAAATATCTCACTGTTGGGAAGCTACACTCTTCCGCTGAACATAGGCTTTATTATATTCCCGTATTCCCCCGGCAACGGGAGCTACGCGGGTGAATCCGTGTCACGTCCGCTAGTTAAAAATACATCTAGTTACCAAGTTTCAATAGCATAGGCCTTATAGTTTTGGAGAAAAGTGGCTGTGACACACGGACGGACAGACAGACGGACGGACAGACAGACAGACATGACGAATCTATAAGGGTTCCGTTTTTGCCATTTGGCTACGAAACCCTAAAAACAACTGTTATCGACTAATTTTGGGCTTTTGAGTCCAAATCTAGAATTTTTTTCTTTGTGCCTGTTTGTGGGGTTTGGCTAGCTAGTAGCTTGATCATAATTATACTATTAGGATTTTGTAGGTATTTTATCAACTGAAATATCGCTATATGTTTCATCAAAATCGTTTCAGCGGAAATGATATTACAGCTTGACCTATGTTTCACTGGAAGCCTTAAGCATTGGGCAGGTTAAAGTCGATTGGGTTATAAGTTAAAATGACCTCGCGAACGAAGTCGCGGTCAAAAGCTAGTACCTAGTGCCTACTATCTCTAATACTTCAAGTGATAATTATAAAAGGCTTAATGGATGGCACTCGTCGATGAGCGGTCTTGTAGCCGCTCATAACGCTCGTCCCCATCATGTTGATTACTCAGAGTACCTAATATTGACAAATGGTACTTGCAGTGGTTTATTCTTTACAAAAAACGTAACCTCCTTATAATAAATGGGCCTGTCGAAGGTCACCCTACGGCGCAACAACCTTCCTCTTGGTATGTAATACTAATTATACTATCTTCGCTCTTGGTAAAGCGACTTGCACCATATCTGCACGCAAATGCGTCTGTTGCATTGTATTTCATGTGGTAATATGATGATAATAGTTTTCCTCTCCATCACTGGGTATTGATGTATACCTATACTTAGTTTCTGAGTAGGTACATAACTTAGAAATGGTTTTGTTCTTATGGCAGTTTACTTGGCCGTGTTTTTACTTTATATTTCACATGTAGCATTAAAGCTGCTATGAACCATTTCCGTTTCAAGCGGGGATATTCATATTATTATCTGTTTACCTGTATCATGAATACCTATGTATTTACTAATATTAATTATGTGGCCCTGTTGAGAACAGAATAAAATCTTTTTCTTTCTTTCTTTCTGTGCAGGTATGACACTTGCCTAATCTCGAGGAGACTGTACCGTACTCGCTCGGGAGTGGCAGTGAACAGTGCACCAACGACAGGCCATGTCCGCTCATGTTTTAGGGTGTGTTAAAGACGGCGGGGGTTCTCTTGGGTCTTCAGATTTCGCGGAGGCGAATAAAGGTCTTTATTAGGATATGATAAGATATGATAAGATAAGATAAGATAAGATAAGATAAAATAAGATAATATAAGATAAGATAAGATAAGCTAAGATAAGATAAGATAGGATAAGCTAAGATAAGATAATTTATTAGTTCTCAGAAAGTAGTTCTAAATGAGATTGAGTTGTCTTTTTCACATCAAGTTATTTTTGCAAAAGTAATCTCACTATCTGATTGCTTCAAAAATATACCTAGTTTTCGTTCCCGTGGGGATTCGGGAATAAAATAATAACCAATGTTACGCAGGTGAAGACCTATAGCTTTCCAATGGTGTAAAAATGATTGAAATCCGCACAGTCGTTTTCGACTTAATTCATTACAAACATTCAAAAATACAAATTTTTCCTCTTTATAATATTAAGTGTCAATTGTCTCGGCTCACAGTTATACAACACACAGTATGGCAAATGATGTGTCATTAATGGACCATTATTATCTTTGTTGAACATTGTGTGAAATATTGACATTCCATATTACCACACTAATAGATTACTGTATTTTCCGAAATATTTCACAAACCTTGGAGGCTTGGAGGTCAAGTAGTAGGACTTTTCGAGTAATTAATTATCACCTTATTGTACCGTTTCATGTGAATCTGTAACCTACTGTTCTCAGATACACAAAGTTACGCCTTTTTCCTCGGGGTAGTAGTAATAATAATTTATTTATTTGCAGAAATGTGGTAGGTAATAGATTGCTGTTAATAACACCAATGTATTGTTACTACTTGATAATAATTATAATATATACATATATATATAATAATTAGTATAATATACTTATTATCAAGTTCAGCACATTTACCATTTCCCGGCATACAATAGGTACATAAGATATTACAATATTGGTATCAAATTAATAACAATGTCCAGTGAATAAAATAATGTCAATATTTATAACTTTAACAATATTACATCAAATTAATAACAATGTCCAGTGAACAAAACAATGTAAATATTTATAACTTTAACAATATAACATGGATATTAAGTACAATGCCTCATTATTTTTTTTTACCTTTTAGCATTTCAAATTCCTCTTTAGTGTAAAAACATTTCTTAGTGAGCCATGCTTTCAGTTTCCTTAGAAACATAAAGGTTAGGAATGGGTTTAAGCCGTTGGGAATTGCATTATAAATACGACCACACATCGCGAAACAATTTTTTTGGTACAGAACTGTATTTGGGACTCGTGGTAAAACAATTCTATTCGGATATCTAGTATTCCTGGGATCAACGTCGTGTGCCTTGGAGCAGTACCAGGGAAATTGCCTAGCAAATTTCGCAACTTCGTAAATGTACAGACTGGGAAGAGTTAGAAAATTAAATTTTAACAATAGGGGCCTACACAAGTGCCATGGTGGTGCACCACACATCGCTCTCACAATCTTTTTTTGGACAATAAAAACTCTATTCACTCCTGTAAAGTTACCCCAAACCACCAGGCCATAATTTAAAACTGAGGCAACATAGCCATGTTTAGCCATGATGACTGATTCGGGGTTTGAGGTTTTTCTCAGTATTGCCAGAACGTAAACAAATTGATTTATTTTATTGCAAACCTTTTCTACATGTGCCTTCCAGTTAAGGTTTTTGTCAATAATTATACCTAAAAATGGTGTTCTCTCCACTTTTACTTAATTATCTGTCAAATATATGATATTCAAGTCTTGTAATATTCTACTGTACAGTAATAAATTGAATATATATTGAGTTTTAGCACAGATTACTAAATAGTTACTACGTAATGTTAACTCATTTAGTCATGTTAACTTGCAGATTGTTATTATGAAGCCATTGAAATATTGAGTGAATTGAATTATTTATGTCATTAGTGTAATTTATATTGGAATAATTAGAAGTTACGATGAGAGATAATTATATCATCAGCGAATAAAATACAACGGTTGGGGGTCACACTCGGCAGGTCATTGATGTAAATCAAGAACAGCAAAGGTCCGAGAATACTGCCAGAGCTATTGACCCTGTACGAGGATCTATGTACTTCTTGCTCTTTGTTGTCATCTATTTGCATAATTTCGACACATTGTTCCCTATCCTTTTAGTACGATTCAAGCCATTTATAGGCAGGACCTCTAATTCCACGTACCTATTTCTAATTTATTTAACAGTAATTCATGCGAAACGAGATCAAACGCGCTTTTCATATCAAAGAAAATGCATGTGATTTGCATGCTACGAATAAATTTGCATTCAAGATTCATACTACTATCACTGAACGATATGCCGAATAGTGACGCAAATCTAATTGATAAGTATTCGATACATGACAGGGGTCACTTACGTGC
This sequence comes from Miltochrista miniata, assembly GCA_933228765.1. NCBI lineage: Eukaryota > Metazoa > Arthropoda > Insecta > Lepidoptera > Erebidae > Miltochrista > Miltochrista miniata. The sequence goes on from OW121776.1 coordinate 503,586, forward strand.
ATTACATTGCTTTCGATTAAAATAAAATACCGGCGTCGGTGATGCTGTACCTTCAGCATATATGTTCCTTTGTGTTTTGGGTGAAAGTGAAATCGAGGTAAACTCACATTCAGAACAATTTTCAGTTAAAGACAAGTGTTTAGCAATTTTAAAATTAAAACTCCCTGATCCTTATATTGATCCCATAAGCCCAAACATGGTATACAACCTGTAGTTTTCAGAGGAGTTGGGTATCTCGGTTCGGAAATGTTAAAAATCATTTTTAAAAAAATTGGTGGACAATCTCACACAACATCATCTAGCCCAAAGTAAGCTAATATAAGCTTGTGTTATGGGATCTAGACGATTGATAGACATGCTTAGATATATTTCCAAATGCATACATATTGTGCATAGAAAACACCCAAACTCCGAAACAAACATTTGTGGATCACACAAATATTTTAACCGACCCAGGAGTCGAACCCAGTACCTCCAGCGTGACAGGCGGTTACCCTACCGACTGCGCCACAGAGGCAGTCAGAGAAATAACGCCAAAGTAATTAGTATACTTACCACATTTACGTTGTACGAAATTTGTGAGTATTTATGAAATATCTTCATCACTCAGGAAGTGAGCTGATGATCCAAATCCATCTGTGCTGCTGCTATGTTGCCACAGACAGACAGACAGGCATATACACATACATAGATCAAACTTATAAGATCCCTCGTTTTTTGTCGCGTGTTAATAATATCAGTTTTATGTTTTTTTGGCAGTTTTATATGTTTATTTACTGGATACATTTTTTTAAACTTTTCTGTGTGACAGATTAATAAAAGCTAATCTCAAACTAAAATGTTTTACCCACATTGTTAATTATGTTGTGTAAAAACTATACAATTTTATGATATTTTATTTACAATTATAAATTTGTAGATACCTTGTCAATACTATATTTTAAATAGCACTTGTCGTAAACTTTACAATTGTACATCAATTGTTCACAAAATATTTGGATTTTAATTTTTCTTAAAAAGGTCTCTTATTATACAAACTATACACTGTCGAACAGGGCCCTGCTTTGAGGAGCTTGTCATCCCCCAGCCATTAATTTATACGACGTCATTGGTTCCTTCAAGTAGGAACCAGCCCTAACTATAACAGCTGCCACATAACAAACAGTAATAATCGTTATCAATACTAAGCTAGAGTTGACATTACGAGTAGAAGTTGTCAAATCGATCCAATCTTAGTACGAGTATATCACTCATAAATCCGCAACCAGCATTGAGCTTTAGGGTGGCAATGCAATTTTTTTTGTCGACCGTACGCGATGGATTACAAAACCGACCAATTCCAATTTTTATTGCTATTTAATTTTACTGGATTTTTTCCGATTATTGACACACACAAAACGCACGCGTCATTTAGTTCAGATAAAATTATTATAAGTCTGTTACACTTGTATTAGATAATATAGCACATTTTTTATAAAAATATTCTATTAGATTATACAAATTGTGCGTGAGATAAATAATGTACCTACCTATTATACATTAAATTTTAAATAAATTATTAACAGGTACCTAATAAAATTAATAATAATTAATAAATAAAAAAGAATTAGGAGATAAATCTAAAAAAGAAAAAAGAACATTTGATTTAATAATTATATTATTTCTAATAGATGGTGCTAAATCAAAGTGTAAATAATTATTTAAACTTACCAAAATGCAAAGTTCCACAACAAAAATATTTTCAAAAACAATATAAAATCGGTATTCACAAAGCTCTCAAGTAAGGAGCGTCACGACACGACACCTGGTTCTTGCGCAAACTGCCTCAATGGGCTTGCAGGCGGCGCGCGCGCATCTCACCTTAAATAACCACTACATCGATGTAAGTGACGCACGTTTTGTTGACAATTATGCGGCAGTACACAGCCTCTTTGACGGCCAAGATCAATCTAACATGGCCTCTTGGCACTCCAAAAACTCTGTCGGATGTCCTGGGGTGATTTTTGGCGGGAAACTTACAGACAAGCGGTTGCCACTCCATTATATAGTTTTTCAAAACTAGTGTATTTTCGAGTTTATAGTGGATTCTTAAACATAAAGGTTCGTTAACGTGCACAAGTGTTGTAAAGTGATATAGCGCAGTGAAACGCGACTTTATAGGTTTGTCAACAAATTCCACAGCAAGCCCTAGTATGGTACCACCGCTTTACTAGAGTAGAACTTAATCCAAACTTGTACATTCCTGCATAACCTGCTGTTATAAGAAGAATCGTAACAGGAAAATTATTTATATTTTACTTGACTTTAGCTGTTGGCATACTCTCAAGCCGAGAAAGCCCAAGAACAAGATGAAAAAAACTGGGGTTTTACTTTTGAGGGCGCAGCCGAGACTTCGACCGACAAAGGAATGGCAATGTTTGGTTTTAGTCGTAAGAGTCATGCATAGCATTCTAGCATTCATGAGAACTCCCACACGTGGCCCATCCCCCCACCACCCCTTACTACGTTTGCCGTTCCTCACGTTTAGTTAATCAGCATATCCTTTGAAAAGAAAACTTAGCATGATGTCGTCACGCCCCAAAAAGCGGGATAACATCCAAAACAAACCCCAAATACCCGGGAATAGTACCCGAACCCCCAGGTGAGGTCACCATCCTTTGAGAGCTTACCCGGTGCACCCGACCCGTACGCAGGTGGTAGAGTATCCATGTAGGATCTCTATACGTAAAAGAAATCTTGATGTGCTCTTAAAACCCGAGGCTCTTCAAGCGTGAAGAGGCAAATAGTCTTGTGAGCTATGAGTGTGGGTCTATGTACCTTGCCTTCCGAAGCATGGAAACGGTCACTAATGAAATAAATAAATAAATATTGTTGGACATTCTCACACACCATTCTCTAGCCCAAACTAAGCTATAAGCTTGTGCTATGGGATCTAGACGACTGATATACATACTTATATATTTCTAAATATATACATAGAAAACAAAAACACCCAAACTCCGAAACAAACATTCGTGGATCACACAAATATTTGGACCGACTCAGGAATCGAACACAGGACCTCAAGCGCGGCAGGCGGTATCACGACCGACTACGCCACAGAGGCATTCAAAAAGGAAATGTATCAAAGTAGTCAGCCACCCGGAGCCACCAGTACAAGCGATTGTCACTGTATGGCAGGGACAATGACAAGTATGACCACCAATACAAGCGACTCTCACTGGTCATATCAGTATGACCACCTAGAAACGGGGTCCCAACCGGGTAGTGGGACCAACCACAGTGAGAGATCGTTTGTAGAACACTGAGTCCGCGGCCTACGACCACTTTAACTGCATAATAGTGTAATAGTGGATTTTTCATTTAAGCAACTACTTACTTTGACTGTCCTGGGTTCGATTCCCGGGTCGGTCCAAATATTTGTGTGATCCACAAATGTATATTTCGGAGTTTGGTTTTCGATGTATGATATGAATTTATTTTTGTGTTTTCGATGTATGATATGAATGTATTTAGAAATATATAAGTACGTCTATCAGTCGTCTAGATCCCATAGCACAAGCTTATAATAGCTGAATTTGGGCTAGATGACGTTGTGTGAGGATGTGCACATTGAGATATTACTACGTATAGAGAACGCATCCCGAACAAAAAACGGTGCCTTTTGCCACGAGTTACAACTAAAGTTCGCTGCAGCGATAAAACAATAAATTAGTCGTCTAATCATAATATAAAATACTAGCTGACCCGCGCAACTTCGTTTGCGTGATAAATGAAGAACCGCTCGACCGATTTTGTGCAAACTTCACATAAACCATCTACTAAATAGTCCGAACAAAGCCTAAACATTTTGTTTGGATAGGTGAGCCCGTTCTTGAGTTATAAAGTTACAACGAAAAGTGGCATTGATTTTTATATATATAGATTCAAGCGCAAGACCGCTTCTGAGTTATAGTTTTTTCACGACCAATAGATCTAAAGCGCCGTGCATTTCATGGCGTTTACGCGTTTCCTTCAACGTTTACCAAGAACATGTCACTTGTAAGGAAACACGAGTGTAAAAAATGGCGGTTAGATATTAAAAACACAATTTAAATAAATCATACGAGTTAAATCGAAAAGCTCATATCCTAACGAGTGAAAAGTACTTCCAAGAATTTTATTTTGTCTTCTTGAGTGGTTTTTACAGTATTTGACAACACGCAAAGGCATTTTACGCAACTCTTTTCACTGATGAAGACGTCACGTTGTGCCGGGTGCTCGCAAGAGACTAATTGACTTATGGTCCGTGGACCATAACGTTTGGCGCAAAATTTTACTTCGGGATGCGTTCTCTATACCTAGTAATATATCTCAATGAATGTGCACGATATTTCTATTTAAAAATAAAAAATGTGAACAGTATACCTCTGCCTACCCCTTCGGGGATAAAGGCGTGACTATATTATGTATGTATGTAAAAACAAAAATGATATACACATAATATGAACTACGTATAGGAACTAGGTATATTATACGAAAATAAGTAAATATTTAGTCAGAGGATTTTGTTTGAAATGTCTAGCTAGACTATGCGTGTCTCTATATGTATACGGAGAAGAGGTGTTAATGTATGTAACCTTGTATTCTGTAAACATAGCTATGTGCCTACGATGCAGTCGGTATGAAGTTAGTTAGAAATCTATGGATGGGACATTGTCAAGTTGCTGCTAAGATTAACTGAAGGAATAACTAGCTTATCATTAAGTTAGCTGTTGCGTTAACACAACAATATGTAGGTACACTGTAAGTTTCGATTACCCTAAGTAAGGCCAAGAGTCTGAACAACTGAACAATACCCCGAACAAGATCATTTGAGAGTTGCACGTGTAACAACAAATATATTGCGCGCGGAATATGTCTGTCTTCTGGTGTATGCATTCGTCTTTCATTCACAGAGCACATAAGAAAATAACTTCATAGAAATTCTTCAGAAATTTTAAATAAAAAGCCGGCAGACTCGCTTACCAAAAAACGGCAAAACATCACATTTGTTATATCTATACTTATAATAAAACTGTAGAGGGTCGAGAGTCCGTACATGGAAGATATTTTGAAAATTTTAATTGTAGGGCGTTCTCTAATCGATACTGAAGCCGAAAATGTAATTTGACTTTTCATGTCTGTCTGTATTCGGAGTAAGTATCACGCCGAAACTACTGAATCGATTTAAATGAAACTTGGCACTATCTGAGCTTATGATCCGTGGAAGGTTGTGGGATAATTTTGAGAAGGGATGAAAAATCTAATTGTTTTTTAGCTACAAGTTCTCACCGCATGAATATTTTTATTTTGTCAGAAAGGGAGTGCTTTAGGCATTGTAACACACAAGTTTCAATATTGAGGGTTTTGTAGTTCAGAAATTAGATACATCTTAACTTTCGCTAAACCTAGAATTAAAGGGTTCCTTTAAATGTGAGGGTAAATCTAAACGGACGTGTTCGCTTAACCATAAAAGAGCTTACTGATTAAGGGTTTTGTAAAATAATTCGGCCCGCGCCGAATTCTTTTCTGATTAAGCAAACAGGGCAGTTTCATACGCTCCGTCCGTCTGATGAAGAAATACCTCTCCTTTTGTAGACCTTAAGTGACGTAAACGAAGTGTGAGGGTCGGGTAGTTTTCTAATATTAATGTAAAAATACTTACCTCAAAAAATTCTAAGTATGTTTATCAGAATAGAGTCGAAATCTTACAGCACAAGCCTATACATAATATACCTTTATTAGGGTCTAGATTACTTTTAAATTATCTCCCACCTTAGTAGTGTATAAATTTAATAAGTAAATAGTACCATTTTATGTACCATGTTACTTCATGATTGTACCCATATCATGTCCTTCTATTCTACGGGTGACATTAGCTACGTTAGGTGATCCGGCAAAGGGGTTTTTAAAAAGTAAAAGCCAGGACTACTGTCTTCGAAGACGGTTGGTACAGAACTGGTTTATTCAAATGAAACTTTACAGAGCATGTATTGGACTTTTTTTATTTTTTATTTTTTGTTTAACGTGAGGGAAAATCCTCATAAGATGTTATGCCGGACTCTTACCGACTAAAAAACCTCACGCCACGCCTAACAGCCTATGGTTGAGAGCCCCGGGTAAGCCCTCAGGAAGGATGTCCCGTGACTCCCAACAGACCTACGGCCGCCGCTGCGGCCTCGCCCAGGGCTGCGGCCTCGCCCAGGGAGCATGTATTGGACTTATAGCTAATGTTTGTAATGTGATGCGGTACGTTGAGTAAATGCCAACGTATCTCATTGCACTACTGGTAGGGATTGCAATCCAGATCCAGCATACTTCTAGGCGGGATTCCGCAATATCATGCGGATCCGTAATGCGAATCTGCAAGCATCAGTCAGTGCAAATTTATTCGCCGAGATACTACCCTACTTAACTATTCGGGATTCTGCGGGTAGCCGCTGAAATGGAGTCAATCCAGCAAAAATGCCGCGGGATTGAAAACAGTGCGGGGTTGCAATCTCTAACTCTGCGTTTATGTAAACAAATAAATAAAATCAAAATCTAGACCAAATACCTATGTGCACTCGGATATTATTGAAGGATGAAGGAGTTATAATTTCAAAAGTAATCAATATCATCAATACATCAATACATATAATAAAATCGTAACAGGTCGCTGTCTGTACATGGAAGATAAAGCAAAAATATTATAGGGGGGCTTTATAAACGCAATAGAACACAAAACAATTATTTTTAGAATGTTTGTCTGTTTGTCTGTATGTCTGTATATCTGTTTGTCTGTACGTTTGTGCACGCTAATCTCAGTAACCGCTTAACCGATTGCAATGCAGTTTTCTTTATTGTGTTGAGGTTTGCTCCACTAAGCATTTAGTGTTTATTTCATGTCAATCGGTTTATAAATTAAAAAGTTATATCACTTTAAAGATTCATACATAGACATATGAATCTAACAATGGGTAAATCAAAACTGGAGGCCTACTCTCTTTCTACGAAAACGAAACTTCGTTTACGAACGAAAACAAAACGAAGTTTCGTGGCTGAGCATATTCTGTATCATTTGCGGATCGAAGCCCGAACTTCGGATGCATAGACACATTTCGTGAACGACAATGATAGGGGGAGGTCTGCTGATGTCTTATTCCGGTAATTACGGTTATCACTTTTATTAGAATTTAAAAACAAGTAAGTTTTAATTTAAAGTTTTACGTGTAACAAATGGTTTTATTACATTTCTTGTAAAATGTAAACAGTAAATAAGAATAAAAAGGTATTATTATATATAATTGTATAGTTTCAACCCTTTTGATATAGACTACTATAGAGATGCAAATGTCATAACCTTACGTTAAAAATGTATTTGACGTTTGTTTCATGTCAACAATAATGTAATGAAAATTATTATTATAAGAAATCTATATGTATCTATAACATATAAATCGTATTTAAAAACATAAAAACCTTTGTAAGTAAACAATTCATATTACGGTGCAATTGATGTGTTTATTCTATTCAATATCGCACACACGTGAGATATATCTTGTTGAGTAACTTATTTTTAATGTGAATTTATTTTGCAGCTTTTGTACCGACTGCCCCTAGGCGGAGGGGACAATCTTCTGGCTCTGATGTGAGATGGAGATTGTTTGAGATAGAGGAGGTGCGTGCAGAGAATGACACACTTAGAAATACCGAGCTTGCTGGGATCATGAATATACTGATGCAGATTCAAGCTGCTCTGTTGGAACCGATTCAAATTATTAGGGACAAATTGGATAGGAGATAATATGAATCAATGAAAGACAAATAGTATATAGATTGTATCAGTTAATAAAAGTTTGGCAAGACAATTGTTTTCGTTTTATTTTATCTAAATATACATAGCTACATATTTTCAGTACGAACTAGCACAAAAGAAAAAGCCTGAAGCGGTAGAAAATTAAAAAAATCTACTACTTTTCTTCCAGTTGGTGTCGAGACCGCGTTGTACCCCATGGACCTGCGGTGCATGGGGTACAATGCTTGTGGACTTTTTGGTTGAGTCGACGGTGACCTAAGGGCTAGCAGTTATTTCTCCCAATGAATAGGCATCGCTTGGGGAATGCTCCCAGTCTTTTGGGCCTTTTTTCTAACGTGAGGGAAAATCTTTATTGGATGCTATGCCGGACTCCTACCGACAAGAAAAACCTAACGTAATGCCCAATAGCCAATAGCCTATGGTTGGGAGCCCCGGATAAGCCCTCGGAAGGATGTCCCAGGACTCCCAACAGACCTACGGTTACCACTGCGGCTTCGCCTATGGCCTAGGGGGTGGTTCGCGTGCTATCCCGCGTCTTTGGGGGGTTTTGGGTGTGATCCCGCTTCTAAGAGGGGCGTGCATGAACCCCTAACGTCACGCTGCGGTTATGGGCGAGGGCCTAAACTCTTTCTACGAAAACGAAACTTCGTTAACGAACGAAAACAAAACGAAGTTTCGTAGCTGACCCTATTCTATATCAATTGCGGATCGGAGCACGAACTTCGGATGCATAGACACATTTCGTGAACGACAATGATAGGGAGGTCATTTGCTGATGTCTTATTCCGGTAAATACGGTTTTCACTTTTATTAAAATATAAAAACAAGTAAGTTTTAATAAAATAATTTACATGTAACAAGTGGTTTATAATACATTTCTTGTAAAATGTATGCAGAAAATAAGAATAAAAAGGTATTATATATATAATTGTATATTTTCAACCATTTTTATAAAGACAAACTAGAGATGCAAATGTAAACCTTACGTTAAAAAATGTATCTGACGTTTGTTTCATGTCAACCAACAATAATGTAATGAAAATTAAGATTATTATTACTTGAAATCTATAACTAAAACATATTATATCGTTTATACATATAAACATAAAAACCTTTGTAAGTAAACAATTCATATTACAGTGCAATTGAATGTTATTTATTCTATTGAATATCACACACACACGTGAGATATTGTCTTGGGGTTTATCCACTTAGTCATACTATTAGTTATACGATGAGTAACTTATTTTTATTGTGAATTTATTTTGCAGCTTCTGTACCAACTGCCCCTAGGTGGAGGGGACTATCTTCTGGCTCTGATATGAGACGGAGATTGTTTGATATAGAGGGAGTGCGTGCAGAGAATGACACACTTAGAAATACCGAGCTCGCTGGGATCATGAATATACTGATGCAGATTCAAGCTGCTCTGTTAGAACTGATTCAAGATATTAGAAACAAATAGGATAGGAGATACTATATAATAGGAAAGAATGAAAGATAAATAGTTTATAGATTGTATCAGTTAATAAAAGTTGGGCAAGACAATTGTTTTCGTTTTATTTTACCTAAATAAACATACATTATTTTCAGTATGAACTAGTACAAGAGAAAACGCCCGGAAGCGGTAGAAAATAAAAAAAAAACATCTAAGTAGGTATCAGGGTCTCGGCTTGTCTTACAGTTTTCTTCCAGTTGGTGTCGAGACCGCGTTGCACCTCATGGACCTACGGTGCATGGGATCCAACACACATACTTTTTGGTCGAGTCGACTGGTGATCCAAGGGCTAGCAGTTACTTCTCCCAAAGAATAGGCATCGCTATTCAAAGGGGAATGCTCCTAGTCTTTTGGGCCCAATGCCAAGGGGGCTATTTTTCTTAACGTGAGATAAAATCCCCATAGATACAAAAAAACTACACGTATCCTGCCTAACAGCCTACGGTTGAAAACTCTCGGTAAACCCTCGAAAGAATACCCCAGGACTCCCAACAGACCTATGGCTACCACGGACAGTGGGCAGTCCCCTCACCATCCTCAGGCCCCCGGTCATGGAGGCGGATAGTCTTGGGCGAAGGCGCCCCCGCCGCTGACTGCGGAACTCGGGTGGGAGGGCTCTCTCCCGTAGCTAACTATTTCTTAGCACAACTCCTCAAACAGTTGCCGACTGAGCCTATAGTTTACAATTAATTCTACTTCGGAAATAATCATAAAATTGACATAATTTGGCAGTCTACGACGATTTCTTCTACGCTCTAATCGTTCCTCACGTAGAGCAGCCTCAATGAGTAACATTCTAGACATTTTATTTTAAATTCTTACAAAATATACAAGGAAACGAAAATCAAACGGTAGCACTTTTGGTTTCGTCAATATTAGGTTAATATTCCGAACAATTATCTGTCAAAGTTGAATTTTCGTTCGTACGATTTGTGAATTAGAGTAGGTTTAACGTCAAACAACTTCGTTTCGTCCGCAATTTGCGGAACGAATGGAACCGTAGTGGGTTTTATACGAAACTTCGGCCCGAACTTCGTTGTTCGTTGAAACAGAATAGGCCTCCTGGCGTGTTGGCTTAATCATAAAAGAGGAGTTTCACACGCTGCTTGATGAGTCTGATGAAGAAATACCTCTCCGTTCATACACCTTATGTGACGACAACGAAGTTACGGGCTCAGCTAGTAGTAAATAAAGTCGGCGTAGATCCCACACGTGACGCCGTTGCGTGTGAAAATATCTATTTAAAATATTTCAGAGTCTTCTACAATAAGGTAATTATCCCTTAACCACCTACCATACGTCTCACAGAGGTATACCATCATAATACCAGAAATCATAATGCCTTTACTTAAAATGCCTGAGCCCAAAATACCCGAAATCGAAATATCAATATTCAAAAGGCAAATATATATATTTACAAGCTGAGCCCGCAACTTCGTTTACGTCACATAAGGTGTATGAAAGGAAAGGTATTTCTTCATCAGAGTCATCAAGCAGCATCTGAAACTGCCCTGTTTGCTTAATCATAAAAGAGCTTAATGATTAAGTCTATTTTAAAACAATTCAGTCCACGCCTTCGGCGCGGACTGAATTGTTTAAAAATAGTCTTAATCATTAAGCTCTTTTATGATTAGTGTTGGCTTTAGCGCGCCAGTTTAGGTTCACTCACATTCAAAGAAACCCCTACAATTAAAATTTTCAAAATATCTGATTCTTAAAAGTGTTATAACTCTTTTATTTCTAAACCGATTTACATAAAACAAACGCTAAATGTTAACTGGAGCAAACCTCAACACAATAAAAAAAACCGCATTGCAATCGGTTGAGCGGTTACTGAGATTAGCGTGCACAACCGTACAGACAAACAGATATACAGACATACAGACATACAGACAAACAGACAAAAATTCTAAAAATCATTGTTTTGGGTTCTATTGCGTTCATAAAGCCCCCCTATAATATTTTTTCTTATTTATCTTCCATGTACAGACAGCGACCTGTTACGATTTTATTATATGTATTGATATTGATAATATAAATAATTTAAAATGCCTTACGGTCGAATAACCGAAACCCAAAAAATAAATTTATCAAATACCTTATCCTAAAATGTTCAAACACAAAATACCTTTTTTTTAACATGATTTAAATCCTACGCGGATGCTATATATCTGTGAATGGTTAACACCCCGACTCGGTTATTATTTTTTTTATTTTTTGTTAGCCCACTGTAGTACTTTTGTAACTCTGAATCAAAGTGTTTTAACATGAGGTAAATCCTACATGGATACTATGCCGGACTCCTACCGACTAAAAACCACACGTATCCTAGATAACAGCCTACAGTTGGGAGCCCCGGATAATCTCTCAGAAGGATACCCAAGGACCAACAGACCTACGGCTACAACTGCGGCTTCACTTAGGTGAGGGGCGGGGGGGGGGGGGGGGGGTGTAAATAAGTTAAAGTCAAAATAACAAAACGTGTGAGTGGCAATAAATCTTTATTTCTTAAATCATTCATTAATTAACTATGCGCTATATAATGAACTGGTATAGCATAATATATACCTAATAATACCCAGTACGTTAAAGCGATAAACTGGGTAGGTTTTGGTTTTTTTTTATATTCACATTGTTTTCTATTTTCGGTATTTTAAATTAAGGATATTTGAAAATTTGTATTTTGAATTCTGATATAATAATTATTTGTATTTTAAGTTTAGACATTTTAAGGTAAGGTGAACTGAAATAAGGTATTTTGAATGTTAAGGTATTTCGAATTCGGGTATTTTGGTCTAATGCATTTTAAGTAAAGGCATTTTGATTTCTGGTATTTTAATATATAACCCTCACAGATCCAGCAGATATTTAAAACGTTAATATATCTGAGACCGAGTTGTACGAACTCGTCCGTTCCTGTACCTTTTCCCCGCCCTCCTTCAGTGCCGTGCAACTGCTCATCAAGGTCGTACGTGCGTTTATTGTGCGGTAATTGCAATAATTGCAATAATTGTCGTGAAAAACTATAAGTTTAGGGCTTGCAATTTGGTTTTAATTTAATTTAATTTTCATCCTTTTGTTTTTTTATGCTATGGTTGATTATTAAATAAGTAAAAAATTATAAAAGAAGTTACTATCCATGTGATTATTTTTTATAGATCTCATTTACCAAATGACTTAGTTTGTAAGCTAAAAATAGAAGATATCGTTTATTAATCGTAATTAAGACAAAATGCCTATAAAAATGAGTCTCTTGTACCTTTACTAAAGAGTTTAATGCTTTCCTAAGTTGATTATCACTAAAAAAATATACCTCAATAAACAAGATATTACTTTAAAGAACCATTTTACTCAGGAGTCTCATAGACGTATGATAGGTGGTTGTGTGACAAAAAGTTATGGTAGGTGGCTAAGGGTTATGTATATAATTAAACAAGAATAGAATTTTGCTTAAAAACACGGAAACATAAGCATACACTATCAGTATAAGTACAGCATGTTAGGAGTACCTTACATGCTGTACTGTTCTTATACTCTTAAAAGGTTTATTAGCAAATGCTTTGGCGTGACTAGGTAAAAGATAGACTGAGACATGGCGAGCAGAAGAAGGCAGAGACACTATTGTATACCACATTTCCCCACTTATTTGTGTCCAACGAGGCTTTGTCCGCGAGTCCCACGACCCTAAATGCCATGTTGTCGGTAATGGACAAGCGCAGGTTGTGACACCCGCTGTTAAAAATTTTCACGCTCATTAGGGCTAACCAATCTACTCGCTAGGCGAGACCGAAGCGGTCACCAAAGTCTGCCGAGAGCCCTGGGACATCCTTCCGAGGGCTTACCCGGGACTCCCGGCGTAGACAGTAGTAAGGTACCGTGTGGCTTTAGTTCGTAGGAGTCCGGCATAGCATCCATGCAGGATGTCCACACTTAAAAAAGCCATGTTACTACCAACCCGGACCAACGGGTTAAAGTACCTTCCAAAGCACTATGTCACAACCTGGTCACGCTGAGGCCGCCACGCTAAAGATGCCGAGATCGTTTACAGAACATTGAATCAGCGTGACTGAGCGCATTATCTACGCAACAAGAAAATGTTATATTAACGAATTTAACAGATTTGATTATAATATTTATCATTCTGGGGCAGTTCCTGCAACCCACTTTGACTAATAGTCAACAAATATGCAGTACCTGCTACGAGTGTATAATTGTGTGTGCACGCGAAATGTGACCTCCATGGCGCGTGGCGAGAACTTGGGGCACTTGGGCTCATAATATAAAATAAATAAATATTCACGGACATTTCACACAACGCTATCTGATCCCAAAGTAAGCTAGGAATAACCTGCTTGTGTTATGGGTATCAGACCACGGATATTAATAATTATATACTTTTAAATACATACATATTATCTATAGAAACACCCAGACTCTTGAGACAAACATTTATGGGTCAATTTATTTTATATATTTGTTACTAGCCGATACCCGCGGCTCTGTCCGCGTAGATGTCACTGAAACTTACGAAAATACTTATTTGTTTTAATAATAATAATAACGTTTAATTTCTCACCATCAAGATACAAAAACTTAAACGAATTAAATACAGTACAAAGATTTCTGGCGGGTCGATACCTGAATTAGGAAGATTCCTGTATCTCAGGTCATCATCCCTCCACCCCATAAAGTGTCTCATAACAATATAATAATATTGGTGTTATGACGATAAACGCATACAATCATTATCAGTATTAATTATCTATACTAATATTATAAAGAGGAACGATTTGTTTTTTTTGTTTGTTTGTTTGTTTGTAACGAATACCGGAACTACTGGACCGATTTCAAAAATTATTTTACTGTTGGAAAGCTACACTCTTTGCGGTGAACATATTTTATATTTGCTATATTTTATTCCCGTATTCCCACGGGAACGGGAACTACGCGGGTAAAACCGCGTGACGTCCGCTAGTGATTAAATATTTTTAAAGATGTTACAAAATAACGTAACGTAACGAAACACTAAATAAAGAAATTGTTACCAGGCTGATTGATGTTCTCGACAGAGCCTGCCTCCCAAAAATAAAAGATTGCAGGAAAATATGTACCACCTTGATTATCCTATTTTTGTTCATAACTTCGCTTCTACTTAACCGATTCCGATGAAACAAACATAAGATTTTAAGTCAGATCAAGATAATTTTTATAAAAAAATGGCCATCGCGAACAAACGGACAAGAATTTTGTTTTTGTGCTCAGTATCCATACTAATATCATAAAGCTGAAGAGTTTGTTTGTTTGTTTGTTTGAACGCTAGGATCTCAGGAACTACTGGTTCGATTTCAAAACTTCTTTTACAGTTTGATAGTCCATTTATTGAGGACTAGCTGATGCGCGCGGCTTCGCCCGCGTGAAATTTGGTTCCCGTTCCCGCTTCCTGTGGGAACATTTTTGAGATAAAAAGCCTATGTGTTATTCCGGACTATAATCTACCCCGGTTCCAAATTTCAGCCCGATCCGTTCAGCCCTTAGAGCGTGATTGAGTAACAAACATCCAAACATCCAAACATCTTTACAAACTTTCACATTTATAATATTAGTAGGAAGTAGGATGGGTATAGGCTATGTAAGATCACGCTAAGATGAATAGGAGCGGAGCAGCTACGAAGAATGTTTCGAAAACAGGGAATTATTTTTACGGTCTGAGAGCTTCCGAGGCGTACGCTGCCTAAATGGTTAAAGTTACGTAAAAGTTGTGTATTAAAAAATTGTTGCTCTTAAAAAGTTCTATAAAAAAGTCTGCGACAGCATATGTCTATCTTTAAAGGTTCGCTCCCAATAACCTAATTTGTCTTTCTTTTAAGGTTAGCTCACAATATTATCAAAATGCAGAGTTTGTTTGTGCTAGGATCTCAGAAACTACTGGCTGCATTTCAAAAATAATTTCACAGATTTATAGTCCATTTATTGAGGATGGCTAATGGCTACATAACATCACGCTAAGACAAATAGGAGCTGAGCAGCCATGAATAATGTTTTGAGAACGGGAAAAAATTATTTCTTTTGAGAGCTTCCATTGCGTACGTTGCGTAAATGGTTAAAGTTACGTAAAAATTGTGTACTACACTTTTTTTCCTTTTAAACAGTTACAAAAAAAGTCCTGAACAGCATATGCCTATCTTTTATTGTTCACTTACAATAACCCTCTAAATATTTTTTAAATATGAGCGAGGCAACTCGACGATGGTCGATTCAGTCAACTGAAAGATAACACCGGCCAAGTGCGAGTCGGACTCGCACACGATGAGTTCCGTACCAAAAACCGGACAAAAATAAATGCGACGGGAAACATTATATCACTTTAACAAAGTTGTGCCGGTCAACTCTAATGGTAATGATTATAAGCGACGTGACGCGACGGGAAAAAATATATCCCTTTAAATATTAATACCTACCACACCTCTCTAATAAATTTAAGACACACGACGGGAGTAAGCGCGACGGGATTATATTACTTAAAATATGAATACTATTACTATACCACTCTCTTTCTCACTCTCATGTGACGCAAACGAAGTTGCGCGGGTCAGCTAGTCGTTAATATCTATACTTATAATAAAACTGTAGAGGGTCGGGAGTCTGTACATGGAAGATATTTTGAAAATTTTAAGTGTAGGGCATTCTCTAATCGATACTGAAGCCGAAAATGTAATTTAAAATTTTAATGTCTGTCTGTCTGTCTGTATCCCAAATAAGTATCACGCCGAAACTACTGAACCGATTTGAATGATACTTTGTACAATCTAAGCTTATAGTCCGAGGAAGGTTCTTAGATACTTTTGATCCTGATATTTTGCGCGGTTCCTTCAGGAGAGGGGATGAAAGAGAAAATAGGTTTTTAGCTATAATTTCTCACTGCGTGGTTCGATTTCAAAAATTTTTTTAGTGTCTGAAAGGGAGTGCTTTAAGCATTATTCCACACAATTTCCAATATTGAGGGTTATGTAGTTCAGAAATTAGGGGCATCTGAACTTTCGGTAAATCTAGAATTCAACGTTTCTTTTGAAAGTGTGTCTAAACGGGCGTGTTGGCTTAATCATAAAATAGCTTAATAATTCAGTCCACGCCTTCGGTGCGGACTGAATTATTTTACAATAGTCTTGATCTTTAGCTCTTTTATGATTAAGCAAACAGGGCCGTTTCACACGGTGCTTGACGAGTCGATGAAGAATTACCTCTCCTTTCGTGCACATTATGTGACGTAAACGAAGTTGCGAGGGTCAGCTAGTACAGAATAAATGTTTCATGCGTATATCATTACTTCACAGAATTTGATCCTTATCTATCAGCGACACTATCGTATGGTGTAATAATGAAGGCTGTGTTTTTTTTTCGAAATCAAAGGGTTCGATTCCCAGCTAGGATTATTAGTTTTTCAAAAAACTAATGATGAGGTTTTAAGGTTTATCAAAATCGGGCTTGTGACTCCTTTGAGCATTTTTAGCTATTCCTTATAGTTTCGGATTTGGCCATCCAAGCCCTTTTCAAAAATTCATCCTGTATAGCTCAGCCTAAGTGTTATCTATCTATCTATCTATCTATTAAGGTCATCTATTTTATTTATTTCAAACTTTAGCACAATGTACAAGGCGGACTTAATGCCTTAGGCATTTTCTGCCAGTCAACCTTAGGGTGATGCAGAGATAAAAGAATTAGGCAGGTGCTCTGTGATATAATTAGAACTATTTAGAATAACACAACAAAATTTAACTACAAATACAAAATACATAACATGAACCTACAATATGTATTTATACATATAAATATACAAACATACATACAAAATACACACATACATACATACACATATACATACATACATTCATACATACCTACATAGAAACACACATTACTAAAAATATATATATATATAAATATGTACGTAGAAACCGTCATAGATGAAGCGGACAGTGGATAAAACCAAGAAAAAAAAGAAACACTTAAGTTATAGGTCACTATGGTCTACTATAAAGCCTCATCGATGTCATGAGGTCATCGATGCCATTGCGTTGATTACATATCGCACCCTCAGTGGAAAGAAGAATAAGTCCTTTTACGTCGAATCATTGATTAAATCACATTTGAAAGCAAGTGTTAAGTTACAAAAGCCCAATTTTTTTTTATATTCTCTTGTTAAATTTGACGAAATAATGCAAGAAATATATAAGTATTTTAACTACATAATATTTTTTATAAGGGATAAATATAACATACGTTATAATGTAAATAATAAATTAAGTAATTGGACATTTGACCCATTATAACGTTTATTGTTAAAAAAAATATGTACAAAAGAAACAGTTACAAATATTATGATTTCAATCCGTTCTTTTTTTTTATGTTGTTAATTTTTATACACGATCAACTTTTTATTGGTTTTGTTAAATAACTAAATTTATATCATAACTAGCGGACGTCACGTGGTTTTACCCGCGTAGTTCCCGTTCCCGTGGGAATACGGGAATAAAATATAGCCTATGTTCACCGCAAAGAGTGTAGCTTCCCAACAGTGAAAGAATTTTTCAAATCGGTTCAGTAGTTCCGGAGCCTATTCGTTACAAACAAACAAACAAAAACCCACAACCTTTGACTAAACCGGGGCAATGCTATAATGCGGGTCAAGTGGTAGAGCATTGCCCCGGCTTAGGCAAAGGTTGTGGGTTCAAATCCCGTGTGGGCCAAGTTGTCTTTTGTCACTTTATATTAAATATTATGTCTCACTGCTTCGGTTTTCCCAAACACCTACAGTATGGGGTTCTTCAAAAGGGGCCTAAGACGGTTTTTCCAGGGTCGGCAGCGCGAGTGTGGCGCCTCTGGTGTTGCAAACGTCCATAGGCTGCGGTGACCACCGGTACATCTGGTGAGGCCGTATGCTTGTCTGCCACTCTTGAGGTATAAATAAAAATAGAAGTATCATCGAAAACCCAGTAGACCGAATTTAACATTTTTTTCGTTTTCTTGCTACGCTTAAGACTTGGTTCGTTACTTTTTTTTCTATTTTAAATAAATTAGAATGCAACTAATTTATAACATAGATCCGAATAAAATGTAGATATCTTAACTACTTGCATCCGACTTTATTGGAGGCGATACCGTTTTAATTGAATGAATAATGGTGTAGTGGGGCCCTACCAACACCTCCGGGCCCAAGTCAACCTCACGTGCAAGCTCGTGCACCTGCTGAACAACGGACGAGGCTCTGACGTCGGTGGTCCATTTCAACACGGCGATGGGCTCACCACCTGTTACGTGGGACCGAATTGTACACGGTGAAATGTGGGCCGGTATAGGCCTCTGCCTACCCCTGCGGGGATAAAGGCGTGAGTATATGTATGTATGTATGTATGAATGAATAATAACGATGTTATTAGCAAAACTAACTCACAAATATTAATGGATTAGGTTCAGAAGGATATAGCTAAGGTAACTGTGTGCCCTTGGTTAACTATCAAAAATAACTATGTTTATTAAAACAGTGCTCCTGTTACTATACGGTTGTAATTAAGATGCATTTATTTTTTAAGAATATCTGTAAAAAACCATTTAATACCATCAATGACGAAGGCGAAGTTGCTGCTTCCACAAAGTTCCACGTCACTTGGCCCGGTTGAAGGTTTCTCTTTGTGTGTCGGAGGAACATTATTGTTCAAATATTTAAAAAATTATCAAATGCGTTGCAGGTTGTAGGTGGTATGCTTAGGTCGAACTTCTATCCACTCCTCGTATCCAACACCATGCATTGTCCAAGTTTGTTTGAACGCCTGGAAATGAATTTCTATTAATGCACAAGTAAAATAATTGATTTGAACCCTATCAATTGCCATTCCAATTGCTTGATGATTGCCGTCACCTTCTATAACTACACCACCATTAACGTTTTCAGAATTCGCAGACAGGAAATAATGATCACGCCCGAGAAAAAACGCCAGCAAAAGAGGGAAATACGTTTCGACTAAAGGTTTGCAGTATTCCTGGGACATCCTTCCGAGGGTAAGCCCTCGTATGGTTGTGAGCCCCGGGTAAGCCCGGGGCTCACAACCATAGGCTGTTGGGCGTTACGTGAGGTTTTTTAGTCGGTAGAGTCCGGCATAGCGTCCATGAGGATATTCCTTCACGTAAAAAAAAAGGTTTGCAACTTAATGACCAAGAGTTGGAACTTGTGAAATCTACTGCGTTCTTAGGGTTGACGATCATTTCTGGATTGCAGTGGGGCCCACATATTGAAAAACTGGCAGGCAGATTAAGTTCAGCAGCATTTGCTGTCCAAAAGATTAGGCATTTGACTGATGTAGAAACAGCGCGATTAGTGTACTTCAGTTACTTCCACAGTGTAATGTCGTAGCCCTTGCGTCGCTTTATCACTGGCGCAAGGAGGCGCTGGAGCGGGACTACAGGCCTGAGTCTCGGGAAATCGAGGCCCAGCGATCCCTGCTCCACCAGGAGCTCATGGAAACATGGAAGGTACGACTTGAGCAAGTAAAATGGGGGCTCACCTCTATTGAGGCGGTGAAGCCGGTCATGGATGAGTGGCTGGAGAGACGCCATGGTAGCCTCACTTATCGGGTGTCACAGATACTTACCGGACACGGGTGTTTCGGTAAGTATCTGTGGCGCATACATAGGGAGGTAACACCCGAGTGTCAGCACGGCGGTGACTGCAGCGAGGACACGGCGCTGCATACTCTGGTGGAGTGCTCAGCATGGGCGCTACAGCGCCGAGACCTCGTTGCAGGCCTGGGCGTTGACGTTTTCACACTGGAGATCATGGTAAAAGCTATGGTCTCTAGCGGAAGCAAGTGGGATGCCGCTGCATCTTTGTGCGAGCAAGTTATGCTTCAAAAAGAGGTGGCGGGAAGGGACCGGAAGAGAAATCTCCCTCCCGAGTTCCGTAGTCGGCGGCGAGGTCGTCGCAGGCTGCTATTCGCCCAAGACTACCGACCTCCATGACCGGGGGCCTGAGAACGGTGAGCTGGCTGCTCGCCATTCTTACAGAAGCAGGCCAAGACGATGGCGAATATCTCTTTGCCCCTCATAGTGGTGATAGTGGTGGGACAGCACCCAACTCCCCTCCCCCCTTCCCCAAGTAGCGGGTCAACACCCGAACCGACTCTCCAGACGCGGGATAGCACCCGAACCCCATAGGCGAGGTTGAAGTGTTCGCCAAAGTCTGCCGAGAGCCCTGGGACATCCTTCCGAGGGCTTACCCGGGACTCCCGGCCGTAGACAGTGTTGTAGAGCATCGTGTGGTTTTAGTCGGTAAGAGTCCGGCATAGCATCCATGTAGGATTTCCACACGTAAAAAAAAAAACTGTAATGTCGTACGGTATGCTACTATGGGGCAATGCCGCAGATATGAATACAATTTTGGTTTTACATGGGCCATAAGAGCTATATATAGATTAGGTCCAAAGGTCTCTCTGCGCGAAAAATTTAAAGAATTAAATATTCTGACTGTGGCATCACAATATATTTTTGAAAATCTTATGTATGTTCAGAAAAAAATATCTAGTTTTACTAAGTTAAGCGATAGACACAATGTGAACACCAGACATAAAAACAACCTTGCCGTTTATCATTGTAGACTGAACAAAGTCAGTAATTCTTTCCTGGGTAACTCAGGGCTGTCCAAACTAGATGGGACCCAGGGCCAACAAAAATGGCTAAATACATTGGAGGGCCGCAAAATATTTAACAAAGTAAAATACATGTACAATTATTGTACATGTATTTTACTTTGCAGAAAAAAGTAATTTTTTCTCATTAATTTGTCTTTAAATTTGTATAAAAAAGAAAAATCGTTTTGTTGTAGAGACGTTTTGAAAAAATTCAGTTTGCTTCTAAATCCATTCACATCTCCGTACAAGTTGGCTATATTGTGGTTTTTGCCTTGCAACTTTAAATTTAATTCGTTTAAGTGTTGCGTTACATCAGTTAAAAACGCACGATCAGCGAGAAACTGAGGATCATGCATTTTATCTTGTAATTCGGAAGTGTCAGAGCCGCGCTAGAGGGCCAGTTTTTGGACCAAACTTCGGAAGTGATGTCCGAAGTTCCACCGGCCATCGTGTATGAGCCCCAGATACTTCATCGACGGTTCGATGCCGATGCTGACGCCCCCTACCCGCAGGCTGGATCCCGCAGGTGGCCCCTTCCTAGGTCCGTGAAAGCACACAGACCTTGGGAAACTGGCCTTTTTCGAGGCATGCGCTAATGAGCTTGGGCCTCGACTTATAAGTCGAGACCCAAGCTCCTCGAGAGCCAGGACCCACGCTCGGCCTGGAATGCCGTCGGGTTGATCGAATACAGACACAAAATATTTAAATTACGTCGCGGGAAAAATAATTTGCTCATTAATGTATTTAAATAAAGAAGATAAAAAGATTTGCGGGCCGCATGCGGCCCGCGGGCACTGCTTTGGACAGCCCTGGATACGTTTTTACAACAGGCTTCCAAGCTAAAAAGTAAATTGTGCTGCAGGGGCTACTGTACAGTTGACGATTATTTGATTGATAAGGAAGCCTGGAAGTGATCTGCTTGCTCTACTGATGGAGTTTTAGTTTATAGTATCTACTTATTGTAAATATTTATTGCACAAAAAGAATAGCCCGCCGAGTTTCTTGCCAGTTCTTCTCAAGCGGGCCGCGTTCCGAACTGGTGGTACTATTTGCATTGTATTCATTGACGTGTCGCAAGTGCCTATGTATTAGGATTATGCGAAATAAATGTTTTTAGACTATGACGTTGACTTTGACTATATGGGAAAAACAAAAACTTGTTGGGGTAACACAGCAATCAAAGCAGGCAACCTAAGTACAATAACTACTGTGAACGGAATATATTTTATTTATTTATTTCATTGACATATATCCTACGTACGTAGTACATATAGATCGATGATTTATTTACATCCGGACTTACGTTTAATATTGTCGGTCTCTCTCTGCTACTGTAGGCATGGCTAATTTACGCAGTGAGTGAGAATGTGATTAAAAAAATAAAACAATTGTGAAGGGTTCTGGGTTTTTTCCAACCATATTCAAAAGGTCACATGTTTTATTGCTTAATTATTTTAATGTATCTGTATATTAATGAGTACAAATTAATTTAAAAAAGTTTAATTTAATTTATATAGGTAAAAAAATATAGGTAGTAGATTATGCTAATTGTAATGTTAATGTTTTTTCTTATTATATTTACAGCGGGCTAGGAAACCGTAGTTCCGTAACTTTTTTTTTTTTTTTCTATACTACTTAGGTGGCAGACAAGCTTACGGCCCACCGGAAGGTTGGTAACCGTAGCCTATAGACGTTTGCAACACCAGAGGCGCTACACACGCGCTGCCGACCCTGGCGCAGGTTGTGACGACCCACAGTTGAAATTTTTCAAGCCGCCCGTAAGGCCTTCAACTTGGCTTAACGACTGTCATTTTACTGACAACCGGGACCAACGGCTTATCGTGCCTTCCGAAGCACGGAAACGCTCGTAAATAAATGTCACAAAGTGGTCCACGTGGTGGTCACCCATCCATATCCGGCCATAGTAAATGTTGCTTACTGCAGTGATCGTTTACAGAACACTGAGTCCGCGGGGCCATGAGCGCTTCAGAGGGTTTAACTGATTTCCAGTAAGGATTTTTTAATACGCCTCCTTCACTAATCTAATTACCATGAAAGATTTTTAATACTTCTGCGTAATTGATTACTATGAAGGAATAGTTTAGTATTTCTTCGTAACTGGTTTCCATGAAATAGTTATTAAGTATAGCGGCAACAAAAATGCACCATCAGTAAAAATTACAACTGGACATTTGTGGACATTGTCACACAACATCACACTTATCATACACTGGCGGACATCACGCGGTTTTACTCGCGTGGTTTCCGTTTCCGTGGGAATACGGGAATAAAATATAGCCTATGTTCACCGCAAAGAGTGTAGCTTTCCAACAGTGAAAGAATTTTTTAAATCCGTCCAGTAGTTCCGGTGCCTATTCGTTACAAACAAAAAAATTGCGTGTACTTAGTGTACACACGTAAGAAGTGAAACTTCTTCATAAACTTAATTTTCACCTCACCTTAAATTAAGTCAAAAAGTACAAAAGTACAAAAGTCCAAAAGTCCAAAAGTCCAAAAGTCCAAAAGTCCAAAAGTCCAAAAGTCCAAAAGTCCAAAAGTCCAAAAGTCCAAAGTCCAAAGTCCAAAGTCCAAAAGTCCAAAAGGCCAAAAGTCCCAAAGTCCCAAAGTCCCAAAGTCCCAAAGTCCCAAAGTCCCAAAGTCCCAAAGGCCAAAAGTCCAAAAGTCCCAAAGTCCCAAAGTCCCAAAGTTCCAAAGTCCCAAAGACCCAAAGTACCAAGGTCCCATCTAAAAGTTCAAAAGTCCCAAAGGCCAAAAGTCCAAAAGTCCCAAAGTCCCAAAGTCCCAAAGTCCCAAAGTCCCAAAGTCCCAAAGTCCCAAAGTCCCAAAGTCCCAAAGTCCCAAAGTCCCAAAGTCCCAAAGTCCCAAAGTCCCAAAGTCCCAAAGTCCCAAAGTTCCAAAGTCCCAAAGACCCAAAGTACCAAGATCCCATCCAAAAGTCCAAAAGTCCCAAAGTCCCAAAGGCCAAAAGTCCAAAAGTCCAAAAGTCCAAAAGTCCAAAAGTCCAAAAGTCCAAAAGTCCCAAAGTCCAAAAGTCCAAAAGTCCAAAAGTCCAAAAGTCCAAAAGTCCAAAAGTCCAAAAGTCCAAAAGTCCAAAAGTCCAAAAGTCCAAAAGTCCAAAAGTCCAAAAGTCCAAAAGTCCAAAAGTCCAAAAGTCACAAAGTCCCAAAGCCCCAAAGACCCAAAGTACCAAGGTCCCATCCAAAAGTCCAAAAGTCCAAAAGTCCAAAAGTCCCAAAGTCCCAAAGTCCCAAAGTCCCAAAGTTCCAAAGTCCCAAAGACCCAAAGTACCAAGGTCCCATCCAAAAGTCCAAAAGTCCAAAAGTCCAAAAGTTCAAAAGTTCAAAAGTTCAAAAGTCCCAAAGTCTCGAAGTTCCAAAGTCCCAAAGACCCAAAGTACCAATGTCCCATCCAAAAGTCCAAAAGTCCAAAAGCCCAAAAGTCAAAAAGTCCAAAAACCCTTAAATGACATGCTATCCCTGGATAAAGTACTCTTAATTCGAATCCACCGTGGTGAGGAACAGAACAAAGATGGCGCGTAACCAAAAATCGTGACGTGACGTGACGCAAATTTTTTTCCAACGCCGATAAAGAAGTTTCACTTCAAAAAATAAAAAACAAATCTTTTCTCTTTATAATATTAGTATAGATAGAGAGATTCGAGAGTCTGTGTGTTTACACAGACTCTCGAAACAAACATTTATGGTTCACACAAATTTCTATCTCCGGTGGGAATGGAACCCGCGACCTCGTGATCCGCAGTCGCACATTTCGACCTCTAGACGACTGACAGACAAACGTATATATTTCTAAATACATACACATATTATACATAGAAAACACCCAAACTCCGAAACATACCTTTGTAGATCACACAAATATTTGGACCGACCCGGAAATCGAACCCAGGACCTCAAGCGCAGCAGGTGGTTACACTACCGACCGCGAAACAGAGGCAGTCTTGCTTTTACGATTCATGAAATTCAGCCTAGTGGCAGACAGGCAGACAGACTTACGGCGAGGTCTCATCAATAGGGTCGCGTTCTTACCCCACGGGTACGGAACCATAACAATCGGCCCACCCATCTCAAGTTATTGGCTTCGACCAAGTAATAGTATAGACGGGCCCACGTCATACATTACTAACTCAAAAAAAAGTGAGACTAGTTCACACACAATGATATTGCAGCAACGACACGACATGCACACATACATTCTTTTTTCGAATTTATGGTTGTGTTTTTTTTACACTTCAGGAACGCACAGGAAGGAATCTTGCGTAAAATGTCTTGTCTTGAGACACGTGTTTCACCTTAGGAACAACAACACCGACTACGACCAAGTGAGCGCATGCGCTCTTTAACGTCTTCAAAACTAATGTGAAAGAAAGAAAGAAAAATATTTTTATTTTTGCTGCAACAACAGTATTGGCTTAATTAATTAAAAAAATGCAAACAAACACAATAATAAAATAAATAATAGCTACCTACGTCGTTGCACAAAAAATGGGATCCAGTTCACAAGTAGCCGGCGCTGGTTATCAACTGGCACCACCCACTGGGTAAACAAATTAAAATCCTTTTAAAATTAATGTATTGATGGGTCGGTCTATACTATTACTTGGTCAAAGGTTATTGCTGGGTTTTCTCTTGTGTTGTGACAAACCTGACTTTGTGTTGTGCGCATTCGGTAGTGTTACCGACTTGCGCACTTAAGGACCTGGGTTCGATTCCCGGCTCGGTTCTAATATTTGTGTGATCAACAACGGAGTTTTGGTGTTCTATGTATATTATGTGTTTGTACATATATAAGTATCTAGGTTCTAGGTTTAAACGGGCTGGGCACGTACACATCAAGATCTTCCTAAAAAGCCCAAAAACGGGTCATTTTTCGCTGAAACAAATTAAACCTTATAGAAGTGTATCTTGTTTCATCGAAAAATGACTCGTTTTTTTCGCCGTGGATAGGGAACACCCAAAAACATGTCTTAAAAAAATTAACTTAAAAGAAAATATAAACTGTAACCTACTCTTTCTTACAAAAATAGTGTAGAGTTTTTAAATGGTTAAATTTTCACGAAGAAAACAGGGATACGAAACATCGATTTTGTTCAGGCATTACGACGTCAATCCCTATCCCTACTAATTTATAAAGGCGAAAGTAACTGTCATGGCATGTCTGTCTGTCTGTTACGTTTTCACGCCTAAACCGCTGAACCGATTCTAATGAAATTTGGTATAGAGATAGTTTGAGTCCAAGAGAAGGACATAGGCTATTTTTTACCTGACTGCGCTAACGCAAAAGAAGAGTAATGATTTTACGCGATAACGACTTCTACGCGGAAGAAGCCGCGGGGAACAGCTAGTATGTAATAATTCTTCGTAGCCCCTGTTCCCTCTTAACGCGCCAACTCTGTGTCGACCAGTCCAGAACAATACTTATAATGTAATTGATATTCAAACACACATTACACATTTTTTGCGAACAGACTTAATGTTGGTAATTAGCGACGCGGTCGCTGGCGCTGTCGTCGGTGGACGTGATTCGACCATTTGTCACTTTGTCATCATTAGGAGCGATTGTCACGTGACCTCTGACCACGCACGTGCGTGCGCGCAACACGCAGGTTATTTATACACTGAGGTTGGCCCTTCGACCAAGTAATAGTATAGACGGGCCCACGTCATACATTACGAACTCAAAAAGTGAGACTAGTTCACACACAAAGATATTGTAGCAACGACACGACATGCACACGTACATTCTTATCTCAAATTAGTAACACTTCGGAAACGCATAGGAAGGTCACTTGCGTAAAACGTCTTATCTTGCCACACGTGTTTTACCTTCGGAACAATAACACCAACCTTAGCGGAAACTAGGAGTCCTAAATAAGGTGAGACGGTACTTCACGCAGCATCAGAGACGTTTACTGTACAAGACGCAGATTCGTCCCTGCGTCGAATACTGTTTTCACCTTTGGGATGACTCCACGAGGAAGTACCTCGTGGAGTCATCCCAAAGGTGAAAACAGTATAAACTAGACGCGCTTGACGCTATGCAGAGACGTGCTATCCGAATAATTGGTTTTCCTGAGGTGACGGGAGGCCTCGAACCGTTGGCGCAAGGAAAAACCATAGCGTGATTAGCTGCCTTCTACCGAATGTACCTTCTACCAATGATATCTTAAATTTATTTAAATCACACAATCTCACTAACTTATTTTTAGAGCCTGCTAGATATTGTGATACAACAGCTACTTGTCTGGACAATATATACAGTGATATGTTGCCAGAAAGTAAGAGTATTATAAATAAGATAAAATCAGATCATACTGGGCAAATAGCATCTTTCAAGATCACAAGAGAAAAAGTTAAAAGACGTAAAATATTATGTAGACCAGTAACTAGTGACCGCTTGGAACGTATGCGAGTTGGACTTTGCAATAAACTTCCATTTTTAGACACTGGCTTAGATCCAAATGTAATGTATAAGTTATTTTTTGATTCCTTTTACAATGAGTTCAACTCCGTATTCAAGTCTATGGAAGTCACAATCGGTGATAGGCCAGCCTTCAGTGAATGGGCCACTGAGGATATACATAAAAGTAGACAAAAACTGTATGAACTATACTCAGAAAGACAGCTTAATAGAACAGATGAATTTCTAAATTATGTTAAAGCTTATTCAAAAAAGTTTAAAGCAGACTGCTTAGCAGCCAAAAGAAAGTATATAAGTAATAAAATTCTCAATAGTGTACACAAAGTTAAATCTACTTGGAAAAAAAATTAACGCAGAAAGAGGTCAAGCAAAATCGAATGATAATAATTTTAAACTTAAAGTAAATGGTAACATAATTACAACAGATGCCGAAGTCGCTAACGAATTTGAACAATTTTTTTCTCGAATTCCAGTAGATTTGACCAGAACCCTAGGTTCTTCTACCCCAATAGCAGAATCCTTGTTAAAAGCAAATGTTCCTTGTATGTGTAATGAAATATTCAAATTCAGTAAAATTAGTATACACACGATAATAAAAACTTTTAAATCTTTAAATATTAAGAAAACGGCTGACCTCTGGGGAATTTCTGTACATTTAGTTAATTCGTTTATTGAAATGGTTGCCCCTGAATTATCAATAATATTTAATAATTGTGTTGATAGTGGTGTGTTTCCTGACTTAATGAAGTTTAGTAAAATAACTCCTCTGTTTAAATCGGGTAGCACCTCAGATCCGTCCAATTTTCGTCCTATTTCTGTACTACCCACGTTTAGTAAAATCTTTGAAAAGGTATTGCTTAATCAAATGCAAAATCATTTTAATACAAATAAACTATTCCATACAAAACAATTCGGTTTCACGCGCGGTCGGTCTACCATGGATGCTGGACTCAAATTGTTAGAGTGTATATATGAGGCCTGGGAGGAGTCGTATGATGCTTATGGTGTATTCTGCGACTTATCTAAGGCCTTCGATTGCGTCCAGCATCAGACTTTAATTCAAAAACTTGATCATTATCATATATATTATTACGAATCCGGGGGACAGCCTTGGATTTAATTAGTTCTTACCTTAGAGATAGAGTACAGAGAGTAGTTATAAATGGTAAACAGTCAAATGGTTCTGCTGTAACAATGGGGGTGCCTCAGGGTTCAATTCTGGGACCTTTTCTATTTTTAGTGTACATAAATGATCTCCCTCACCTTATAAGAGACGATCACGAGGTAGTTTTGTTTGCTGATGACACATCTTTAATATTTAAAGTTGAACGTGGACAACGCGATCTTGACGAAGTAAACAATGCCCTCTCTAGGATAGTCCACTGGTTTCACGCTAATAATTTATTGTTAAATGAAACTAAAACAAAATGTATTAGATTCACCTTGCCAAATGTTAGGCCCGTTAACACCAGTATTAAGATTAGGGATGATCAAGTAGAATTGGTCGATGAAACTGACTTTCTGGGCATAAAGTTAGACTCCAACTTGCAGTATATCACTCATATCGAGAAAGTCTCGGGCAGACTGAGCTCTCCTATGCCGTTAAAAAGATCCGACAACTGACAGACATTAGAACAGCGCGTCTTGTCTACTTTAGCTATTTCCACAGTGTCATGACCTATGGCATACTATTATGGGGTAATGCTGCCGACATCGAATGTATCTTTGTGTTGCAGAAAAGGGCTGTCCGGGCTATCTATGGTATGGGGTTTCGGGAGTCATTAAGAGAAAAGTTTAAGGATATCAACATCCTTACTGTGTATTCACAGTACATATATGAAAACTTATTATATACTCATAAAAATAACAGTAAATTTATTAAAAATAGTGATATCCATAACCTAAACTTAAGAAATAAGAATAAATTGGCTGTACCAAGATTTAGGCTTAATAAAATAAGCAATTCTTTTGCGGGCAATTGTATTCGAATGTACAATACATTGCCCACAGCCATAACAGGTTTGTCAGTTAATAAATTTAAAAAACTAGTAAAACTTAAATTGTGCCAGAAAGCTTATTATAGCATTAAAGACTTTCTAGAAGACAAGACTGCCTGGCAGTGACACGAATTGCTCCTTTCTACATTTAAGAAAAAAAACTGTATTAGATACTAAGATGAATAAGAGGGACCGGACTGAGTTTCTTGGGGTGTTCTTCTCAGTCTGTAGCATTTCCGAACCCCCGGTAGAGTCACAAAAATTTTGACAAACCTAAATATTTTTTTAAAAATTTCAAAGGGAATAAATTATTTTTATTTTATTTTTTATTTTATTTATTTTATATATTTTGTATCACGGCGAATGCCACTTGTCTAAAGGGGCTGTGGTCCTCAAGTTCGCGGCCCTATAATGTGTCACTTTACTCTCCTTGTAACACCTCGATTCGTTCCATAACCCATTTTATGCCTAATTGGAGTTAAAGTTGCTCAAAGTTCGCTACAAACCGCATCGTTGGCTGCTTTACGACCTGAACGAACCTCATCGTACTGGGAATAATTCACAATGAAATCTTACTGTTACCAATGATAGAACGTATAGTTTATTTTACTGAATCAGATGAGACGCTAAGACTTAAAGAACCCGGGGTTGAAAGAAGAGGGATAGACAGAGAAATATGATTTATTATAGGTACTCGTATACAGTCTTTAAATGTAAATTGAACACTATGTAGACTGCCTCTGTGGCGCAGTCCATAGTGTAACCGGCTGCCGCGTTAGAGATTCTGGGTTCGATTTCTGGGTCAGTTCAAATATCTGTGTGATCCAAAAAAAAAACGTTTGTTTCGGAGTTTGAGTGTTTTCTATGTATGATTGAGAAGTCTATCAATTGTCCAGATCCCATAGCACAAGCATAAATTAGCTTAATTTGGGCTAGATGATGTTGTGTGAGAATGTCCACAAATATAATTACTAGCTGTTGCCCGCGACTTTGAACGCATCGAAATTACGTTATTACGAAATGTTTTTTTTTTTTTTTTTTTTTTATACTACTTAGGTGGCAGACAAGCTTACGGCCCACCGGAAGGTTGGTAACCGTAGCCTATAGACGTTTGCAACACCAGAGGCGCTACACACGCGCTGCCGACCCGGGCGCAGGTTGTGACGACCCACAGTTGAAATTTTTCAAGCCGCCCGTAAGGCCTTCAACTTGGCTTAACGACTGTCATTTTACTGACAACCGGGACCAACGGCTTATCGTGCCTTCCGAAGCACGGAAACGCTCGTAAATAAATGTCACAAAGTGGTCCACGTGGTGGTCACCCATCCATGTCCGGCCATAGTAAATGTTGCTTACTGCAGTGATCGTTTACAGAACACTGAGTCCGCGGGGCCACGAGCGCTTCATTACGTTATAATGCCAATTTGATTGCTCTCTGCTTAGCCCCTAGGATATGTAGCGTGATAATATACAGCCTATTTGAAGACCCTACCCCTAGTTAATATTTGTGCAAAATTTGAATCAAATCTATTCAGTGCTTTTCGAGATCCTTCCGGACAAAGCAAAGTTAACAGACAAAAAAAATTCTAACTATATTTTCGGCTTCGGTATCTTATGTTGAACACCCAGCGAGTATTTTTTTTTAATATTTCCAATGTACAGTTTTGACTTTTCTATCAATTTATTATATGTATAGACATAGAAGATAGCCACTGAGTTTCCAGCCTCACTTCAACTGATAATAGCGGCGTTTTCCCTGAAAGAAAACGCATATTAAAATACAGTGATGGGCGTAATTAATTACAAAAGTAATTCAATTAATAATTGAATTACAATGTAATTAAGTTACAATGTAATCTAATTACTCAGTAATTAATTACTTTGTAATTTAAATACTTTGGATGTTCCGGTTAATTAGTTACTAAGTAATTAGTTGCAAAGTAATTAGATTACTTTATAACTAGTTACTTTGTAATTCATTACTTCGTAATTATTATACATACAAGTCAAGCAAATCAATACCACAGCCGGCAATCCAATATGGCCGTCGCGCCGCCGTTGTAAAAGTTCATGTTGGGTATCGTATAAGGGGTATTTTGGTATGCTGAGTACGAATTTCGGGTTAATTTAGCAATCCAATATGGCCGCCGCGCCATCGTTGTAAAAGTTCATGTTGGGTATCGTATAAGGGGTATTTTGGTATGCTGAGTACGAATTTCGGGTTAATTTTGCAATCCAATATGGTCACCGCGCCGCCGTTATAAAATTTCAAGTTGGGTATCGTATATGGGGTATTTTGGTACGCTGAGTACGAATTTCGCGTTAATTTAGCAATCCAATATGGCCGCCGCGCCACTGTTGTAAAAGTTCATGTTGGGTATCGTATAAGGGGTATTTTGGTATGCTGAGTACGAATTTCGCGTTAATTTAGCAATCCAATATGGCCGCCGCGCCGCCGTTGTAAAAGTTCATGTTGGGTATCGTATAAGGGGTATTTTGGTATGCTGAGTACGAATTTCGGGTTAATTTAGCAATCCAATATGGCCGCCGCGCCATCGTTGTAAAAGTTCATGTTGGGTATCGTATAAGGGGTATTTTGGTATGCTGAGTACGAATTTCGGGTTAATTTTGCAATCCAATATGGTCACCGCGCCGCCGTTTTAAAATTTCATGTTGGGTATCGTATAAGGGGTATTTTGGTATGCTGAGTACGAATTTCGGGTTAATTTAGCAATCCAATATGGCCGCCGCGCCATCGTTGTAAAAGTTCATGTTGGGTATCGTATAAGGGGTATTTTGGTATGCTGAGTACGAATTTCGGGTTAATTTAGCAATCCAATATGGCCGCCGCGCCGCCGTTGTAAAAGTTCATGTTGGGTATCGTATAAGGGGTATTTTCCAAGTCAAGTTAAACGATACCCATCATGAAATTTTGTGACTACGGCGCGGTGGCCATATTGGATTGCAAAATTATCATGTGATTCGCACTCAGCATACCAAAAAACCCCTTAAACGATACCCATCATGAAATTTTGTGACTACGGCGCGGCGGCCATATTGGATTGCAAAATTATCATATGATTCGCACTCAGCATACCAAAAAACCCTTTAAACGATACCCATCATGAAATTTTGTGGCTACGGCGCGGCGGCCATATTGGATTGCAAAATTATCATATGATTCGCACTCAGCATACCAAAAAACCCCTTAAACGATACCCATCATGAAATTTTGTGACTACGGCGCGGCGGCCATATTGGATTGCAAAATTATCATGTGATTCGCACTCAGCATACCAAAAAACCCCTTAAACGATACCCATCATGAAATTTTGTGACTACGGCGCGGCGGCCATATTGGATTGCAAAATTATCATGTGATTCGCACTCAGCATACCAAAAAACCCCTTAAACGATACCCATCATGAAATTTTGTGACTACGGCGCGACGGCCATATTGGATTGCAAAATTATCATGTGATTCGCACTCAGCATACCAAAAAACCCCTTAAACGATACCCATCATGAAATTTTGTGACTACGGCGCGGCGGCCATATTGGATTGCAAAATTATCATGTGATTCGCACTCAGCATACCAAAAAGCCCCTTAAACGATACCCATCATGAAATTTTGTGATTAGCGTATGGGAATTTCAGTGAAATTCCTTCGTCACTCAGGAATTGAGCTGATGGTCTTCAAATTTTATAGCTGAGTACCAACCTGGACACATTGACTTACATCAAAAAACCGCATCACTATCGATTCACCCCGTGGTTGGGCCGCGACGAATCCACAGCACAGGACAGAGTTGGTAATTATGAGTGTTGGTTAATTGAATTAATGAGTAACTAGTTGCAATGTAATTAGATTAACGTGTAATTCCATTACTCAGTAATTAGTTACTGCTAGTACTCATAGTAATTAATTACTCAAGTAATCTGTTACAGAGTAATTGAATTAACCATTACAAAGTAATTATAATTTGTAACGGTTAATCTAATTACATTTTGCCCATCACTGTTAAAATACTTACCTAATTCGAAGCTTATATAATGAGATAGGCATATCCGTTACCCGTAGGCTTATCTTACTCATGTTTGATGACGTATTTCCGTCGACTCACCAGCAGGGGGCGCCACCTGTGAACTTATAAATGCAGATGGCCGCCATCTTGTCCTCATTGGCTTTTATTCACCAGGCAGATTTAAAAAGTAAGCTTCGAATTAGGTAAGTATTTTAATATGCGTTTTCTTTCAGGGAAAACGCCGCTATTAAAAGTACTTGACCGTAATTCGAAGCTTATATAATGAGAAATGTTTGTTTTCGCCTGGTGAGTGACGGAAACGCCAATGTGATTCTAATTTATTTTTAGGAAAATAATATTACAGAATGTTGTATGTATGGTATCTAGATTTATAATCTTTACCACATTGAACAACTTAATATGTTATCTTAAATAGACTAAATAAGGAATCTTATATAAGGAGTAGTAAGTTTCCTTCTATTGACAGAATTAAATAATTGCGTATTATTATTATATTTGATTGGTGGTAGTTGCTGACATTATTACCAACCCATCTTCAATTACTTCGTGTTAGGATTAATTTAATCTTACCACCACCACCAATTCTTAGAAGCTGCTGCTGACCGGGTAGTGCCGGGGCTAGAAATGTTGGAGTACCTCTCACAGTCATAAGTAAACTATTTGACTGTGTAGTCTCATATCGGTTACTCTGATTAACCTAATTTCTATCTAGAATAAAGGATTCAATTGATTAGTCGTAGGTATTATCTTTGTTTACAATAGTTTTCCAACCAGATTGTCTGAAATGAAAATAATCAGTTTCGGACTCTGATTCGGGCCTAAAGTAGTACCTATGACGTGAGTTAAAACAATCGAGCAAAGTTAGATCGTGGATGCGGCGACCGAAGCATAAAATCACTATGACGAGATACTTGAAAAATGTTCTCTGTGTATCAATACTTGGTAATATTTATCTAAGTCATCAATCCCAATATCAATCAATATGTGACTTAATTTTCTTTAGATTTTTCAAAGAGATCGACCAAGATATGTTTAACCAAAAACATGCGAACTATGTAAGTTGACTAGCGGTTTCTGTATTATCAAGTACAGCAACAACAGATTTATGTAACAGAATCGTATTATATAATAATCATGAATAAAATGCAAGTCGGTTAAAACTCTAAAATTTATAAGTATGTTAAAAGGTAAGTCTCCAGGAGCTCAATAGTAGAAGCTTTTTATTATATATCTGTTATTTACCTCTTCACCCCCCCCCCCCCCCCACATTTCACTACTCCACAGATTCTCTATGTGAGGTGGTGGGAGACCTATCGAGGTGTTTATTAGAAGGGAAGAAATAATGTACATTAGGTTCTTTTGCAGGTTCTGCAGAAAGAATGGAACTTACAGAGCTCTCGCTTTGAGATCTGCCCTCTATTAATACCTTGTGCCATCGCGGCACCACAAACACAAACAATCCTGTTGACCGATTAAGGTGTGACAGTATCTTGGTTATTAAAAATGGTGGTGGAAGTAATATCCACACATTACAAACAGGCCTATCATGTAGTGTTCTCCATTTCATAATAGGAATATTTTTTGTAGGCAATCTTGCCTTAGTGGTGTTTGAAGCAAGGATGCTCACAAAAAATATCCGGAGGAGCTGATACATATGGTATCGGCTCGGAATGCAGTGTATGGTGAAGTCAATTTGATGTCGGACCATTACACGCAAGCTGACGAGTTAAGTTCGTCAAGGCAATTGATTTGGTCTCGTCCCTCTGGGGGGGTGGACTACCCTGCTTTGAATGAGTACAGACTGTAACACAGTACCGGTATATGATTTCGAATCATGTGTAAGATTGTCAACATCTCTCTTTGAAGCAGTGCAATCTTTGTTATTCTGGGCCCTCGAGCCTGTTAGAGAAATGTTTTCTAGCTAGGCTCCCAAGCGAAATCTGACGCGTCCGTGGTAAGAAAGCATCTCGGATGGAAAGCTTGTAAAATTGTAGAGAGCCGGTAATTGCGGACCCACTATTGGAGTTCCACTTGTACCACTCCGTGCACTACTATTTTCTTCCGTGGGTTGTCGGTTAGAGGATTGACCGAATGTGACGCCGAGGTACCTCTAGGCACTGCGAAAGTGGTAAAAATTCAAAAGACCCACCAAGTTTGAATTTTCTTTAAAAGAACTAAGTTTCTTTGATTTGGAATTAAATAAATCTTCCTTTTATGTCTAATATCTTTTCTTTCGGTATTGGACTTTCAGGTAGTTCTATGTCTATCGCATAATGATATGAGAGGTTTCTTCGGGAACCTATTATTGTTTTCTCTCAATTGTCTAACCATCCCTGGGTTTGAAGAGTTTTCAAGGCTATTTGTACGTGTTTGTGAAGAGTAACAGGATTTTGATGCGCAAAATTAGATTTTGTGTAGGTAGACGAGAATTTGAATACTCTTATTCTATAGAAATCGAGGCACCCGGATGGTGAGAAACGAAAATGTTTTGGGTGCGGCTTACCCGAGCGGAAGACAAGAATGTGCTCTGAGAAAGAATAATGTACACTACATCAGCTTTACCATGAAAATAAGCTTGACTGAGATGTATTTTGCACATTCAATCTCGTGGTTGGAGGAAATCTGGTAAACGGAACATGCTAAAAGATAGAATTATTTTGGCTTCACAAAGGCGTACAATGTCCTAAAACTGAATTCTGGGCGGATGACCCTTCGCTATTTGAAGTTAGGAAAAGTGGAGAAATCAAACTTGGTGACAAAGGAACTAGTTTTAGAGTGCCTTGAGCATTCATCTTTTGAACCATTGCACAATGTGGTCATTTCAGTTAAAAAGGAAACCTTTTTAAAAAGAGTTCGTTGTATGGATGTTAAGTATTTAAAGCAATTAGTATTCCACCTTAGTCAAGTTTTCCATAGCATTTTAACATAAAGTGAAAATTTTACAATTTTGTCAGGACGGGACTTGAACAGAGTTCCGTGTAAATTTAAATGTGGGAAGGTTATCAGTTTTGAGCAGGATTCGAACCTGCGTCCTCTCGAATACCGTGCAGGACGGATTGGAGTTTCTGGATAAAGGGAATGCGGTACCCTTTTATAAATTTAAAACTTTTTGGTACTCTCGTTCCTTACCAACGTATTTTGTATAGAGTTAACTGACCGACATAGAATGAAAGAGTCATATCATTTAGTGTTTCCTTTGCTGGTGTGGGCAGAGGATGTTAGACCTCTCCTCGTCTCTTTGAGAGCCTCGAGCTCGGAAATTTCGTAATTGAAGAGACATTCTTGCATGGTTACTTAGTATGTTATCGTACGCCTGGTTACTATCGTATACCCAATTATTATAGATATTGTACATACCCCTCGAGGGTGGTAACTGGTTAGTGTTTCCTTTGCTGGTATGGGCAGAGGATGTTAAACTTCTCAGTCTCTTTGAGAGCCTAAAGCTCAGAAATTTCTTAATTGAAGGGACATTTACTGTCGTATGCCCAATTATTATAGATATTGTACACACCCCTCGAGAGTGGTAACTGTAATACAGGCCTAAAAAGGCTCTTGGTACAATGGAATCTGGACTCCATTCGATGGAGATCTGATCTTGACGCCTGATCCTCTAGAAGGCTGGCGTAATGATTTGGATGAACTTTTTTCGGGGTCATCCTTTTTGGAGATCGAAAACCAAAATGCATGCCTTCCCGAGTGCCGTTGAAAAGGCTTCAGCCTCGAAAATGTATGTGTTTGAAGGCGATATTTTATCAAGGTTCATTTTTAAGAATTGGGTCTTTGACAATTCTGAGAATAATATATGAAATCAGATCTATGGCCGCAGGCCTTTTGTAATAAATTGATAAAAGATTTATGGAAATCCAATTATTAAAGTAGGTCTTCAATTTTGTCATAAATATTTTCGAAGAAACTTAAGTTTTTCAAAAGAGTCTCTTTGTTTAAAAATATAACAGGTTTTGGCAGCAAAAGCCTTTTGGCAGAAAGAGCATTGTCAACTTTTTCAAAATGTAGAAGGGATTCGAATTGTCGGATGTCCCCGTTTTTGTCTAGGTTGACGAACCCAGGACTATGATTTTACAATAGTGGGTATCAGCATATTATCTTATCTAGGCAATTTGTAGCCAAAACAAGTCTATCAACCTCTTAGGTTATACTGTGTCTTAGGATCTTGGGTAACCGAAATCTCTTTTAATGCTGTCCCTATATAAAATACGAAGCAAGGATGATTGGCTGTTTCTATCATCCTCGTAAATTAACTTCTGATCTGTGAATAAATTTACACTTGGTCAGGACCAGTGTTAGGTAAATGAGAAATAACTCACCTATTTCCATCATCCTTATCTGGTTTAGTGGAAGTCGGCTTCTTTTACTTCACTTACGACAATGCACGTGGCGTCACGATCGCCCTTATTTGAAGTTCGAGCTAAATGAGCTGGAACTGTAGCTATTTGACGCACCTAATACAGTAACTGGAGCTCAGAGCGCGCTTCTGAAATACTCCACTTGGAATAACCAAACTAAAAGAAATAGTATTATGTTAGGTACCTAAAATTTAAGTACTACTTTCATGGTGAACATTTAGTTATTACTTTGACACACTCGTACGTATTCAGAAACTTGGGATGATTACGATTTTACCCATAATAGGCCATATTTTTACATGCATAGGAACATCTAATAATTAATGTGCCTTTATGTGGGTAGGTATACAAATATTTTGAAAATATTTTCTATATTCGGCGGTACTGACGCTGTACATACACGAAGCAAATAATATCTAAAAAAAAAGTATTAGTACCTATGAATACAATCTATAAAACAGTTTGATATTAGCTGTAACTAAAGATATTAAATAAAAGAAACTGCAACCTCGAAGGTTTACGTGCTATTTTAAAATAATAGGTTATTATGACGTATCACACTCATATGTGATCGTAAAAATATGAAGTAAAAACATACCTGAGACTTAAACGAACGGTCAAACCGTTAAATATGTCTGTAGGTTCACTTACTTCAATCACAAGTCACTTGTTTTAGATTCACTGTATATTCAAACGAACGGCAAAGCCGTTAAATAATTATTTCTGTAAATTCACTTATTTAATCCCAAGTCACTTTTTATAACTTTACTAGGTATATAACTAGTAACTAGAAAAAATAAATGCACTAGCAGGTGTTCCTGCTATAACCTTTTGCTACGGGAATTAAAACGCCAATGAGGACAAGATGGCGGCCATCTGCATTTATAAGTTCACAGGTGGCGCCCCCTGCTGGTGAGTCGACGGAAATACGTCATCAAACATGAGTAAGATAAGCCTACGGGTAACGGATATGCCTATCTCATTATATAAGCTTCGAATTACGGTCAAGTACTTTTAATATTTGTTTAGTATTCTTCAGGTGTGACAAGTGCCTCGTGCCTATGCATAGTTTGTAAAGTAAATGTTATTTGCCCTCACCTTTGGCGACTGAAGCACCTCACACACACGTGCATCGCCTCATCGCCTCATCGCCTCATCGCTGCACACGGGCGGTGACGCGTGACGCTGCTCAGCATTAGCACTCCCAAGTGTGAACAAACACCACTTACGCCTGTAATTGTCTTATAATAGCCGCGTCCACAACATTCACAATAAGCATCCTGTCAATAAACAGACTGAACGACAAACAATGACTCCATTAGGTGTGACGTACTTCTAAATATACCTTTTTAGTATCTGTGCATCCCCCGGCTCTGTCCGAGCTTATTATAAATATTTTTTGGTTTTTAAAATAAAGGCAGCCGAAGTTACTTCACAAAACATCAGCTATCTGACTTTTGTTATACCACTAAGGTGGCAGACAAGCATACGGTCCACCAGACGGACAGGTGGTCACCGCAGCCTATGAACGTTTGCAACACCAGAGGCGCCACTCTCGCACTGCCAACCCTGTAAAAACCTTCTAAGACCCCTTTTGAAGAACCCCATACTATAGGAATGGATTTATGTCCCCGAGACGGACGGACGGAAAATCGTCTACTCCCACCTGTTCTCGTACGGCTAAAATCGGATCAGCCGTTTCAGAGATTAGCTATAATAACCACACAAAAAACTGTCTTTTTAATCTGGAATCCAGTTGTTAATCTGGAATTACAAACAGACACTTCAACTTTTATTCATATGTATATGTGTAGATAATCGCTTTGCGCACATCTCTCGCCACAATTAGCGAACAAACAGACGTGCTGTACTCGAATGTTCGGTGTAAGGTCATGCCCCTACTTATAGTTCGGCCGCCGACAGTACACCTTTTTAATCTCTAAAGTTGCCGACAAGTATTATGGTACAAGGGGTAGCCTTGACGTTTGCAACAACAGAGGAGTTACTTTTTATTTTCTTGTATTTTATTATTTTCATCACATAATAATATGAATATTATTTGTCCCCTAAAACCTGATGAGGAGAGGAAATGCCCGAGTCCCCTAGCAAAGGACCTGTCCTGTGACAATAGGCTTATGGGACATGGTCTGCTACTGCTAATGTTAAAACATAGAGATGGCATGCATCTACTTGCCCTTTCTTTTTTTAACGTGAGGTTTGTCCTACAGGGATGCTATGCGGGACAGCCGGACTCCTACCGACTAAAAGCCACATGTATCCTACCTAACAGCCAGGCAGCCCCGGGTAAGCCCTCGGAACGATGTCCCCAGGATTCCCAACAGACCTACGGCTACCACTGCGACCTCACTTATCACCGAGGCGGATAATGTTGTACTCCTTCGGTAGTCGGATTTTAGACGAATCGGTTCCAAGAAATGCATGTACGTCAAATTGTTATTGTGAGGTGGTTAGTTAGCGCGTGAGTGGTATTTCCCTCAACATGCCAAATACCTACGAGTATAAGTCTACAGGGAAAATTTGCACAGCCGCGTAGGCGCACCGAACGTAGCGATTCTACAATTTTGACGTCATTACGGTTGGGGAACGCTCGTAATAATTTCTGTAGTCACTCGAGCGGCAGGATCAAGTTGAAAAGTATCTCTAAGGTTTGCTGCCCTTGCTGCGAGCTGTCGTCAATTGCAAATCGCGATCGAGTTAAGTTTCCATCGGTTTCCACTCCTCCCGCATAGGGTAGATCGTCAATCTTCACTTCTCTACTAATATTATAAATGTGAGAGTAACTCTGTCTGTTACGTTGTCACGCCTGAACCGCTGAAGCGATTTAGACGAAATTTCGTATGACTGAGTCCTTAGGAAGGACATAGGCTACTTTTTAACCGACTACGCAAAATGATGGTAATGATTTTATGCGATAACGACTTCTACGCAGACGAAGCCGCGGGGAACAGCTAGTTCATAATATTTATTTCATATCAGAGACATTTAGTAGGATGAAATACTTTTTTTTTCTTTCAAATATATGATTAATATCTGATGCGCTTGAGTATTTCAGAGTCAAACTCAAACTCAAACTCAAAAAAACATTTATTTCGCATAATCCTAATACATAGGCACTTGCGACACGTCAATGAATACAATGCAAATAGTACCACCAGTTCGGAACGCGGCCCGCTTGAGAAGAACTGGCAAGAAACTCGACGGGCTATTCTTTTTGTGCACTACATATTTACAATAAGTAGACTCCATCAGTAGAGCAAGCAGATCACTTCCAGGCTTCCTTATCAATCAAATAATCGTCAATTGTATAGTAGCCCCTGCAGCACAATTTACTTTTTATACACTTTTTAAACTTAATTAGAGGCATGCTTTTAATTTCGCTTGGAAGCCTGTTGTAAAAACGTATACAGTTACCCAGGAAAGAATTACTGACTTTGTTCAGTCTACAATGATAAACGGCAAGGTTGTTTTTATGTCTGGTGTTCACATTGTGTCTATCGCTTAACTTAGTAAAACTAGATAAATTTTTCTGAACATACATAAGATTTTCAAAAATATATTGTGATGCCACAGTCAGAATATTTAATTCCTTAAATTTTTCTCGCAGAGAGACCTTTGGACCTAATCTATATATGGCTCTTATGGCCCGTTTTTGTAAAACAAAAATTGTATTTATATCTGCGGCATTGCCCCATAGTAGCATACCGTACGACATTACACTGTGGAAGTAACTGAAGTACACTATTCGCGCTGTTTCTACATCAGTCAAATGCCTAATCTTTTGGACAGCAAATGCTGCTGAACTTAATCTGCCAGCCAGTTTTTCAATATGTGGGCCCCACTGCAATCCAGAATCGATCGTCAACCCT
Source organism: Miltochrista miniata (assembly GCA_933228765.1). Lineage (NCBI taxonomy): Eukaryota > Metazoa > Arthropoda > Insecta > Lepidoptera > Erebidae > Miltochrista > Miltochrista miniata. The sequence continues at coordinate 545,335 of OW121776.1, forward strand.
AAGAACGCAGTAGATTTCACAAGTTCCAACTCTTGGCCATTAAGTTGCACATTGGTTTCTGCCTGTGTTACATTAGGCAAGGTAAATTTAATACATTTAGTTTTGTTTTCATTCAGGCTAAGATTATTAGTGTTAAACCAATGTACTACTTTTAGGATTGCATTGTTAACATCGTCATAGTCATCTAGTTGTCTTTTAATTTTGAAAATTAAGGAAGTTTCATCTGCAAACAAAACAATCCCGTTAGTGTCCCCTACGTAATAGGGTAGGTCATTAATATAAATTAAAAATAAAAATGGTCCGAGTATCGAACCCTGCGGGACGCCCATAGTAACCACCGATCCCCCGGAACGTGTGCCACCGACATCGACCCTCTGAGTTCTATTGTTCAAATATGAAGTCAGAAGATCGAGAGCCTTGTTCCTTATCCCGTAGTGCTGTAGTTTCCTGATCAATGTCTCATGTTGGACGCAATCAAAAGCCTTAGACAAATCGCAAAACACGCCAAGCGCATCATGTTTATCTTCCCAGGCCTCATAAATACTCTTCAACAAATCTACACCAGCATCGGTCGTCGAACGTCCTTTAGTGAAGCCAAATTGTTTATTATGAAATAATTTGTGACTGTTAAAATAGGTCAGCATCTGCTCAAGTATTAATTTTTCAAATATCTTGCTCAAAGTCGGCAACACTGAGACAGGTCTGAAATTACCTGGATCAGAAGCATTGCCGGCCTTGAACAAAGGTATAACTTTACTGTGTTTCATTAAATCAGGAAACACACCACCCGAAACGCAATCGTTAAACACAGCTGCCAAGTAAGGTCAAGTCGCAGCTATTTAAATTTTTCGTTTTTTTTACATTTTTTTTTCTCACTTACACCTACCGCTAAAAGTGGGGTGCCTGGAGGACTCTACCACTCCATCGGCTGATTCTATTTCCGTTTTCACGTAAAATTAGTGTCCCTCAACCGACTATACATACAACTGTTTTCTTTTAATTAATTGCTGGATTATAGCAACCCGGTACCCACAGTGCACGTATTTCCGTCCTCCTACGACCGCGGGTTCTTCAAGCGGAGCGTGAAGAGGCACATCACAGGGCCTCCAACTTGAGGACTTCTGCCAGAAGTCTTACGGGCTGTGAGAGTGGACCCCAATGGCTAGATGCGCCACGGCTTTCCATCAGGCTGACGACGTCGATTTGGCGAGCTAAATATATTTTTTGTATTGAATTGCGGTACGCGGTTGTCGTGATCGGACGTGTTTCCGAGATCGTGTTAAATTAAACTATTACTTACGCAAAAAGTGCTAAAAAATTATGAACTGTCGAGCATGTGGTGTAAAAGTGCCAGATGGTTTTTGTATGAAGTGTACCAAAGAAGGGTGCCAGAAGGTATATGATTATAAGTGCCTTGGTTGGTCGCAAGAAGAATTTAAATGTTTCTCCGATAACCATGAGTGGATGTGTCCAGAGTGCGTTTGTTCTAAGCCCAAGCGAAACGATCCGGACACACCTGTCCGGAGCACTCTTGAGCTGAAGGTCTACACGCCCAACACCAACGTAAACACTCAAAGAGGAAGTCGTTTTAAAACAACAGATACAGCCAATGTTGATTGTGATAACTACGCCATTTCGAGAAACGAGTTCAAAGAATTTAAGTTGGAAGTATTAAAGCGTTTGGATATGCAAAATGAATTAATTAAACAGCTTATGGAAGTATGCTTTTCTACGAAATCCGAACTTGAAGAAATAAAGACGCATATGAAGGTACACCAAACTAAATCTGAAAACAACAAGATAGATACTAATAATGCAAACCAAAACATCGGATCTGGTGAAGAGGATACTTCAATCATAATCCCACCAATTACATACGCTGAGGTAATTTTGAATGATACTAATAGTGTTCTTCCAATTAATGATAAGATTCCGACCCGCATTAGCGAAAAAAAGTCGAGAGAGGCCACGAAAACAGCGGCGATGGCAAAAGCTGCCAAAGGATGCGCGCCCATGCATGTAAATCTGTCTCAGGACAACTCGAAAGTGGGTTTGAATATAAGAAAGGAGGATGAACAACATGGATGGACTGAAGTAAGAAGGAAAAAAGGAAGTTCTCACAATAAAAATGTTAAGAAAGGAAATAATATAGGATTAGCGGAAATTCAGGCAACTGAAAAAAAGAAGCATCTGCACGTTTGGCGTCTGAATACTGAAACCACGAATGAAACATTAACATCTCACGTAAAGAAAATCTTGGGACCGGAAACGTACCTTAAAGTCGAAAAGATTAAGCATAGAACGGAAAGAGATTATGCATCCTTTATTGTTACAGTACCAGAATCTAAGTACGAAATTCTATGTCAACCTGAAGTGTGGCCAGTCAACACCGAATTTTGCGAATGGATTTGGTTTCGAAAATCAGGAACTACAGCAAAATCATACTAGCTATGATTTTTACTACCAAAATGCCGCAGGTCTTCGTACAAAATTAAACTCGTTCTGTAGGAATGTGGAGTCATTGAGTGCTGACATTATAGCCATCACGGAAACAGGATGTAATGACTCCATTATGGATGTAGAAATTGTTCCACCGGGGTACCAATTACTACGATGCGATCGCACGGACGGCCGCAAGCAAGGCGGCGTTCTCGTGGCCACACACGGATTGGAACTACGACGAGTGAATGTGCCGAATGACGTCGACATAGATAAGCGACCGTTTGAACTGGTTTGTGCGACGGTGTATAGCAGAGGTAGATACTTATTCTTGTGTTGTGTTGTTTATATTCCTCCAACGACAAATGAATCGGAGTATATGATTTTATTTAGAGTTATTGAACAAATGAGTGTAAGATATAAAGAAATTATTGTTATAGGCGATTTTAATCTATATTCTAGTAATGAAAATGTAAAGAATTATTTTAATTATTTTATGACATTTTGCGAATTCGCTCAATTGAATAAAGTAACAAATTATAAAAATAGACAGTTAGACTTAGTATTGTGTTCGTCTTCCTTATGTTCGCGTTACGACGTGCATGCCTCACGGGCAAACGAGACAGTTGTGCCTGTAGACCGCCATCACCCACCGCTCGCGGTAAGCCTACGGCCGAATGCATCACGACTATCTACAATGCAGCCCTCGGCATCGGAATGCGAAGCGCGCGTTACTCAAACAGAACCATCTTGGAATTTTTATAAAACTAATTTTAATGTATTGTATAACTTACTAGCATCTGTCAACTGGGATCCCATCTATGATTTGCAGGAGGCTGATGAAGCGATAGCATTTTTTTATGACGTCTTAAATAATATTTTTTGTAACTGTGTACCTAAGAAGCAACCTAAACCACAAAACTCAAGGTTCAGTTATCCGGAATGGTATACGAAACAAATAATATCAGACCTAAAGGTAAAGGCTAAACTTCATAAAAAATATAAATTGTCTAAATTACGTAGTGACTATGAGGCTTTTTCTGAATGTAGGGCTAGAATTAAAAAGAGTATAGACCGCGAGTGTAAAATTTACGAAGATCGTGTACAAAATGGCATAATGGAGGACCCAAAATCGTTTTGGAATCTTATTAGATCTAAAAAATCAACAAGTACTAGTAGGACTATACTGAGGGCAGGTACAGTAGTACCGGTACAAGAATGCGCGTCGGAATTTGCGAAATATTTTTATTCTGTATATAGTACACAGACGGCGCGGCTCAGCGTGGACGAGGCAGTGGCGGCAGGCGGCGTGAACAGCGCGCACATTCACATACCGCAGTTGACTGTGTTTCAAGTGCGGACTGCGCTTAATAGACTCAAGCCGAAACGATCAGCGGGCCCGGACGGTATTCCGGTATTCGTTATGCGTGATTGCCGTTTTGTATTTGCGAAACCTCTTACGCATATATTTAATAGGTGTTTGAATAGTTCTTATTTTCCAGAAGCTTGGAAAGTTACTAGGGTGATACCCATTCCGAAGGGAGGGGATGGGTCCTCTGTTGAGTCATATAGACCAATAGCAATTCTGTCGACCCCAGCGAAGGTGTTCGAGTCTGCGGTCCAACAAACTTTTCTGCAGCAAGTCACATCGCAATTATCAGATGCTCAACATGGCTTTCGACCGGCTCGCAGTACGACCAGTAACCTGTTAAATTGCACGGCGTATTTGATCCCACATATAGATTCGGGGTTGCAGGTTGATGTCGCCTACCTAGATTTTAAAAAGGCATTTGATTTAGTGGATAATGACACACTGTTAGCGAAGCTGGCGAGGGTCGGTTGCACACCAAAACTGCTACAATTTTTTGCCAGCTATATGAGGGACAGGCAGCAGTACGTGGAGTTCGGCGGATACCGATCTGAACCCTATTTCACTAGGTCGGGGGTGAGTCAAGGCAGCAATTTGGGCCCGTTGGAGTTCCTCATCATGATCAACGACTTGCCCGAGGTTTTAAGGGACGCAAAGTGCCTGCTTTTTGCCGATGACCTAAAGTTGCTGCTGGCTGTCGAAAGCGAGGACGATTGCAAGCGCCTTCAACGGGACATTAATCGAGTGTTGGAATGGAGCCATACTAATAAGCTTCTTTTTAACATTTCAAAATGTTCAATGCTATCTTTCAGCCGCGCCAAGGTACCAATTCATTATAAATATGAAATGGATGGCGTGGTCATGAACAGAGTACAATCAGTTAGGGATTTGGGCGTTCGTGTGGATTGTCAGCTAACATTCCGTGAGCATATAACTGATGTCTGCAAAAAGGCTTATCGAGGACTCGGGTTTGTGCTTCGTAGGGCAGGAACTTTTACGAATATGAAAGCTATAGTGGCACTTTATAATGCTCTTATAAGGAGTCAGTTAGAAGGTAACGGCATGGTGTGGGCTCCACATGAAGTCAAGTACAGTCTTATGTTAGAGCGCATTCAAAATAAATTTACTAGGTACCTATACTTAAGACTGTATGGAGTCTACCCCTTCTACCCCTTGATGTATCCAACTTTATTTGTGTTGGGTATGGTTGGATACAACAAGTTGGAAGTTAGGAGGGACTTGTGGTCAGCCACATATCTACTTAAAGTGTTCCGTGGATGCGTCAGCGAACCGGGTATTTTACAGTGGATTTGTTTAAGCGTTCCGGACAGGTATGTGCATCGTCGCAGACTGCCCAATTTATTTGCGGTGCCTCGGGGCAGAACTAAATTATTAAAGAATGCACCAATCACGCGAGCTATTAACACCCTAAATATAGTTGCAGAAAAAATAGATTTGTTCTCGTGTCCAATGAGCGAATTTGCAAAGGTTACCTTGCATTCTATATGCTATGCTGATTAAATTTATTAATTATTATTTAAAATCTATAAATAATTATTATGATTACCTATATTATTATTTAGTATTATTGTGTATTTTTATTATTTCAATTATGAAATTAATTAATAACGTAGCTGACTTTTCTAAACAAAATATGAAGTTGCAACTTCAATATTTTGTTGAATAATTGTATAACATGGTAATGAAAGAAGTGAATTATGTATTATAAATTAAATAAATAATTAAGTATGATCTAATGGAAATTATGTTCAATTATGTATGTATATAGAATGATAGAACAATAATTATAATTACCTAATTAACATGCATCAATATTTGGTTATGTTGTTTTTGATAATGAAGTAAGTACCTAATCAATAAGAAATATCAATAAGAAATATTTAAATGTATACCTATTTACCTATATATTGTGATCTGAAAGTACATTAGATACCTATGTCAATTCCTACACTGTCGCATTGGGAAAGTTGCCTGTTATGACTGTTGTATGTAAGAAATAAAATAAATAAAAATAAATAAATAAATAAATATTTCCCTCATCTTATAATCAAGGGTTCTTCAAGCGGAGCGTGAAGAGGCACATCACAGGGCCGCCAACTTGAGGACCACTGTAAGAAGTCTATAAATCGTCGCTAAATGCGCCGTCCCTTTCCATCAAACGAGAGGTGGTGTGGTGTTGTGCCTCCCGATATAGACTTTGTCTCCCAATGATGATTCCCCATGACGTATGTGGTAAGCGTTAGCTTCCAAATCACTAAAAAGCGCGCAAATGAAAATGTCACAAAGTGGTCTGAGGATCAGCCACAATGATACTTGCTTCCCGCAGTGATCGTTTACAGCACACTGAGTGAGCGGGACTAAAAACTCGCTGCGGAAGGAGAACTTATAAAATCAATTGACATGTATTATAGAACAAAGAGCATGATACCAATATGGCGCGAGGTAACTTTTCCTGAGAAGGCAAAAAGTCGCAAGGTGGCTTTTGCGACTTTTTGCTTTAGGGCAAGCTACTAAGACTAGCTCATACGGGGCCCCTCGATCCCTAGGTACAGTCACCTGTAGGCAGCATTGGGTGCCCTGATTTTGGGACCAAACTTCGGAAGTGATGTCCGAAGTTCCACCGGCCATCGAGTACGAGCCCCAGATACTTCATTGAGGGCTCGATGCCGATGCTGACGCTCCCTACCTGTAGGCTGGATCCCGTGGAAGCACAGAGCCTCGGATTTGTGAAGGGGCGACCTCGGGACCCAGCCACCGTATCCGACCCACAACTTGAGCAATCCCTGCCGTGGCCTTTAGTGCTGCGTCATGGTGCGTTGCTGCCCGCGCCGTAAATGGGACTGGTGTCGTCGGCGTAACATGTTACGCCGACCCCTCGGAGCACGCAGCGCCCAGTCGTAACTGATGTTCCACAGGAGCGGTCCTAACACCGATTCCTGTGGAACACCGCACGACACATCTCGCCGACCCAGCCCTAGCCAGCTCGGTAACCGACAGAGCTATTGACAAACATTGATTCATGCCAAATGGTAGAGTTTTATGTCAAAATTGTTTTAAAAAAAAGCTAAGAATCATTTGATAAGAAAGAAGAAGAAGCGGGTCTACGAGCGCGTCCTTGTCTCATCTCAAGTTAATCAACTCCTGCTTACTACCAGCAACGTCAGCTATCCACAGGTGTAAGAATTGTCAAAATCGATCAACCCTTATTAACCGACTTCAAAAAAAAGGAGGAGGTTCTCAATTTGTCTGTATGTTTTTTTTTATGTATGTCAAGCGATATTTCCGTCAATTATAGACGGATTTCAACATTTTTAAATCATACATCATTTATTTGGTGGAAACGTGGTAACATACAACGTGAGCAGTTTACAAATCAGGTAGGTCAAGCACATTTGGTGTTAATAATAGCTAGACTTGCGCAAAACAGTACCCAATGAAGTCCTGACATATGGCATAGCTTTCCGAACCGTGCCATATGGCATTCGAACAGTACCCGGACCAGTACCCGATCTTTCGTACAAGTACATACAGTGTTCTGATTGTACTGACAGGTGTCGGACCTTCATAAACCGTATTAAGAAAAATAGACCTTATCCACAAGTGAATAAAGTTCTCTTGAGTCCGGACCAGTACCCGGTCTTTCGTACGAGTACATACAGTGTCGTGATCGTTCTGACAGGTAGGTGACCCTCATAAATCGTATCAAAAAATACACCTTATTTTTATGTACATAAAGTTCTTTTGAATTTGCATGCCATTATGCGCCATCTAGTGCAACCCAGGCAAAACAGATACGACAGGGTGGACGTATCTGAATTATCCCAGTTGCACCAGATGTCGCTGTTATAAAATGTATGTGTAATAGAACCTTGACGTATACAGAATCTATTTTTGGTCTATTTTTTCTTGATAAAGTCCCTTTGAGTTGCTTATGTTGGTACGATCGAATAGAACATGGAACCACAGATAATTTATAATATTTTCTATAAAAGAACTAACTCATTCGTTTCGTGAGAGTAAGGGCGAGCGCCCACTGCTTTGCGATCCGGTGCGTTTGTTGTATTTGACAGCTTTTTCTTTTTTAATTTGGCATGGCTTCAAATTGAGAACATTGGTGAATGAACTAAAAACTGGATTCATAAAGGTCGCCTTACACGCTTATTTAGCCGGATCACGAGGACCACGAGGGACAACTGACTGTTTCTCGTGGTCCTATTACGAAAACGGATGTCAATATTTTAATCTTGATGTTTTTGCTTATATACACTTTTTCAATAGGTTTAACATTAAATTTTAAAATAAAACAAATAAGGAAGTCAGTCTTCATTAAATTTTTCGATTTTTATTTTTTGTCAATCTTCATTTGTTTTTCCAATTTTCACATGTTTCACTGATCTTCATTTGTTTTGAAAATTAGCGCATACCTAGTTATATACAGAATGTAGATAAAAAGTAGGGACCACGAGGGAGAACTGCTTTCTCGTGGTCCCACTATTTCGTCACACTAATGGTACCACGAGAAAACATGGGTAAACGTGTGTGCAACTGTACAAGGTTCGTGGTATGATCGTGAAGTTAGAGCCGGAGGTGGTTTTTGTACGCGAACTCGAAGACATGAATTTGGTATATAAGTTGTGTGCATTAAGTTGCTCTAGCTATCAACTTAATACATATTTAGCCACCAGATGACATTATTTTATCTACAGACTGTCGGATATGGTCTGGAAGCGAACCAAATCCGTGAGTCGCTCAAGTACTCGCAAAGTATTGTGTTACAGATACAGGTTTTTGTGACAAATAAAGCTACCGATGTTGACGAGTATTGAATTTGTCTCTTCTATTAAGTAAGTACCAACCAATTCCTACCCTCTGTTCAGGACCTTACGGTTCCACTAAAGCATAACCTGGACAGGACACCCTTGGCATGAGCTCAATATGAGCGTAGGCTCAATTGTAAAAAACTATATTGAGAGATTGCGGAACGCGAGCCTAATGCTCGCCTTGCGGAAATTAGGGTTTAAGGGGCCCCACTAACAACAAGACTCAGGGGCCCTAGTGACCTCACCGGCACGCGGTGCACCTTCCGAACAACGGACGACGCTCCGCGTATTTAGGTACCCACATGGTGGCCTAGGCTCCCATGTGGTACAATATTGGTCCGGGGGGTACCACCGTGCAGTTGTGAAAAGCCCCCCAAGTAACCCAGCCCCGGTTGGGTTGCGTTCGGGGTTCAGCAGCTGCACAGCCTGGCCCGGGGCGATGTTTGATGCAGCAGGGGGGGACCAGTAGGCGGTACGTGGTGCCTAGTGTGGCTGACGGATGTTGACCCCCCGGCCAGGGTAACCCGTAGAAACGGTCTTGCTGCTGGCTGCCCGTGGCATATTATAGGGGCCTAACAGGGACTAACCACCCTGGGAGGCTGCCCTACCAGGCCACGCATTATCCCGATGTGGTCCGTCGTGCGGGATGGTGACCGGAAGGGGACCCGGCGGCCATACCCTTCCGTCCGGCGGGTCGACTTCCTTCTAAACACACAGTCATAGATAAAGCTAAGCCCCTACGACTTGTCACTCCTTCTTCCTCCGTCTTCACGTCTCCCTTTAACCCAATCATGGCAGCGCAAAATAAAAATAGAGGTTTCACAGCGGCCGCTGCGACCATTCCCCAAAACGCACTATTCGAGGTGGAATTCGCTAACATCCGCGGACTCCAAGCCAACCTCGACGCCGTCTTTCACTATCAAGAGACGGCACGGCCTGCTGTGATGTTCCTAACGGAGACGCAAACACGCCGCCCTGCCGATCAGTCGTACCTTTGTCGTGACTTCAATGGTCACCACACTGAGTAGCTGGGGTCCCTCAAGACTGATCCTGCGGGACAGGCCGCCCACGCGTTCGCTCTCTCCCATAGTCTGACCCAAATGGTACTCGGGATTACGCGCATACCGGACAGGTCAGACCATGGACCCGCCCTTCTGGACTTACTGCTGACGAGTAATCCAGTACGAGAATACTTTGCAACCATCCCGTGGATTTAGCGCTGCTTTGCAGAGAGGGCTTCATCGGATAGCGCCTCTGCTGTTGCTGGTGAGATAACATTAGGTATGGAATACTACATTCCATACACTGATGTCGCCAGCATCCGCAAAGCCCGCCCCTGGTTCGCGGGTGAGTGTGCCGTAGCCTTTCAGCCAACACAGGCGGCTTACCGCACCTGGATCAGGGCTCGGGCTGTGCGCAACCCGAATGTGGCTCACCTCAAGGCAGCGTACAACATAGCCACTCGGTCGAGTAAGAGAGCTATCAGGAGAGCGGACACCCAGCGCGTCACGCGGCTTGGTCAGGAGCTCACGTCACATCCGACGGGCAGCCGTGGATACTGGCAACTGGCCAAAGCCGTGCAGTCCAACTTTTGCAAGCCCTCGCTGCCGCCGCTGCGCTATCCTGACGGATCAGTGGCTCACAAAGCCCAAGAGAAAGCTGAAATGCTGGCCAATCTCTTTTCGGCTAGCTCCCGGGTCGATGACTGTGGCAAGCAACCTCTCACTTTCGCAGACTGTGGAACCACGATGCCGGATATTCATATCCGGCAATGCGATGTGCGGGGTGCGCGGCAGCAGAGATGCCACTCATACACAGTGGAGAGAATTTTCGCGAGAACCCAGCGTTTTAAAAGACGTTCCTCTGTCGAACTATAAAAACATGGAACGACCTGCCCGCTCACGTTTTTCCCTCATCTTACAATCCCGGGTTCTTGAAGAGGAACGTGAAGACGCACATCACAGGGCAGCCAACTTGAGGGCCACTGTCTAAAGTCTTAAGGACTGTGACACTGGCCCCCAATCGCTAGATGCACCACGGCTTACCATCAGGTTGGTGGCGACGTCAATTTGGCGAGCTAAATAAAAAAAAAGGAATCTTAATTAAGGTAAGGCGGTTCTACGCACCGCATCAGAGATATTTGCCTGCGTCGGAAAATGTTTTCACCTTTGGAATGACACCGCGAGGTACTTACTCGTCACGCTAGGTGCTATGCAGAGATGTGCTGTCCAATACGATTGATGGTCCTGATGTGATGTAAAAGCCCCACGAACACTTTTACACACATTTACCCGGTGTTTTCTCGTGGTACCACTAGTGTGACAAAATAGTGGGACCACGAGAAGTGTCGAGAGTTTTCTGTTCTACTAAGTATGTCCTGTTTTCAAAACAAATGACGATCGACAAAACAAATGAAGATCTTTAAACAAAGAATGACAAAACAAATCAAGATCAGTGGAACATGTGAAGGTCAGAGAAAAAAAATTAAGAATTACAAAAATTTATATCAATAAAATAATGAACACCGACTTTTTTAGTTATTTAATATTAAATTTTAAAATTTAATTTAATGTTATACCTATCTAAAAGGAGTATATAAGCAGGTAACATCAGGACCAAACAGTTGACATCCGATATCGTAGTGAGACCACGACACGAGAAACAGTTCTCCCTCGTGGTCCCACTAGTGGTTCAAAATAGTGGGACCACGCAAAACACCGACATTTATTCGATATCCACCTCGCGATTCTCACGAAAGTGTGAAACGGCATTATGACGGCTAAATTAGCGTGTAAAGCGACCTTAATGAATCCAGTTTTTAGTTCATTCACCAATGATCTCAGTTTATAGCCAGGCCAAATTAAAAAAGAAAAAACGCAAACGCACCGGATCGCAAAGCAGTGGGCGCTCGCCCTAAGAAATGCGGTCAACGTGCTCTAGATGGCGATGGTACTGCTATCATATTAATATTATCTTTATTCAGACATTGTATAGCTAGGTTTATGAAAACGGAACGGAAAGGTCCTGCTGAGTGTTCTGACAGATCCCGGTTTTTTTTATTATTAATTTGAACACGCTTTGGTTACTTAGACCGAATGCCTAGTCTTGTTTCTTTTTTTATCTTCATTTCACATTTCTTCTAAGTCCCAATCGAAGTCAAGTATAGTCTTCGGAATCCACAGTTAATACACACAAAACATTTGAAAATACTCTTATTTAGAAAAAATATACAACGGAGCGATAACCGCCCTTGGATGCTTCGCGCCAAAAAGTCCAGATGCCGTTTAAAACAGCAACAAGAAACATAGACCATAATATATCTGCAGACCTTATGAATGCCATAATGTACTAATTCCCGCTTTGCAAAAAATAAAGGGGGGGGTCACTTATGTTTGCATGTGTTTGCTTGCCCCTTATGGTTGGGGCTTTCTTAAAGGGGGATGAAAATTTTGTTGTATTTGATCAGGATATCACCGCACGGTTTTCGAGATACAAGATTTAGAAAAAAAAATCTATCTTGTAATCATTCTCTTTTATGGAACTGCTAGCTGATGAGGATGACTGCAACACCGCCAGCATGGACCCTTTTTGACGATTAATATCAAACCAAGAAATAAATCTATACTACAGGCAACATTATGCCACCTTAGTGGTATAAAAAATCGTTATTCGTAATGTATATTTGGCGGATGGGGGGTTTCAAAGGGGGGTCAAAAATGCCATTATTTTTACGATAGCACGCACCGTTTTCGAGATAATTAAAAAAATAAAATATGTCACTTTTTCTTCATTTATCATAATAATAAATATTATTCGTTTAATATATTATTATCTGGCAGGTACTACACGTGCCTCGACTAATGGGCTCTTATATGGTCAATATGCACTTGACAAGTCGATTAAAATATGAATGAAAGTAGCTTCAGTGTGCATGATTTCTTTGCACATGTGTATGCATCGACGTGTATGTACACTTGATATTGACTCAAGTCGCTTGACCATCTCCTGAGCCCATTAAGCAGGCAGGCGTGCCTCAAGTATTCATTTATCATTCATCAGTATTCGTTACTACTCGTACACGTTAAGTTGAGATACTCTACGTAACAAAATGTTCCCAAGCGTGCATCATTCCGGTCACCCGGTCGCTCGGACCAGGACCACAGATAGTATAATATATTCTATCTCGGACTCGGACGCGGCCGAACGCGGCCGAACGTCGACTGTACGCGCCCGAGCGGTATATCGCGTCCGAGAAAGGTCCTGGGTCCTGCTAAATTTTGTCGCGTACTGGGTACTGAACCAGTACGCGGTTATGCCATATAACACGTCCGGCAGTACGAACAGTACCTACCCAAGTCTAATAATAGCTTCTGTAAACGTTAAAATGTCATTAGGACATTATTTGAATCAATAATAATTAATAATTAATTTGTGTATGTACATACATAAACAAGAATTTATTATACTTTACACTTTGGAGTCATAGTTACTATAAATAGTTACCTATGTAATTGTAGGTGGACAGACGCGAAATGGTTTTAAAATTATGAAGATACTTTATTATTATGACTATTATTTATTATGTACTATAATTATAATTTTGACTTCTTGACACTTATTGATATACTTATTATTACTTACTGTACAATTATGATTGTTAAGTATTGTTTTTAATCATATATTATTTGTCAACTGTGCTATAATTGTTGTATGTAAATTATGCTATTAGACTTGTTGAATGTAATAAATGGATTGAAGTCTGAAATGAATGGAATTAAAGAGCCTAAAAACCGTCAATTTCAAAGTATTCCGTGCTATTGAATTGATTACATGAAACGAAATACATGTAAAAAAAATACAATACAACGAAAATGTCAACTGCCTTACCATCCCGGTTCATGAGATACAGCCTCGTGATTGACAGATGGACATGACATGACATGGATTGACGCTGGTCCCGGTTGCCAGTAAAATAGCAGTTTCTGGTTTTCTTCCGCGCACGCTTAGGTTGTGGAATGATCTTCCGGCCTCGGTTTTCCCAAACGCCTACAGTATGGGGTTCTTCAAAAGGGGTCTAAGAAGGTTTTTACAGGGTCGGCAGCGCGAGTGTGGCGCCTCTGGTGTTGCAAACGTTCATAGGCTGCGGTGACCACCGGTTCTTCTGGTGGGCCGTGTGCTTGTCTGCCACCTTAGTGGTATAAAAAAAAAAAAAAAAAAAAAAAAAAGTCGTTAAGCTAAGTTGAAGGCTTTATTTCAACAGCAGGCAGTCACAACCTGCGCCAGTGCTAATGCCAGTCCATTTAAACACGGCAATACGGCTCACCACCTATTACGTGGGACAAATTATACAAAGGTGAAATGTGGGCATATAATATGCCTCTGCCTACCCCTTCGGAGATCAAAGCGTGACCATATGTATGATGTATGTATGTATGTAACAACGGAAAAGAGTATAAAGTGTCGCCATCCCAATTCATCCTCGAGGGTGTCGTAAAAGGCGACGAGAGGGAACACTTTCGCAAAACGATCCATTGCAAGGAAAACCCGAAATGAAACCCGGTTGTCAGTTAAACGACAATCGTTAAGCCAAGTTGAAGGCTCGGCGGCTTGAAAATGTTCAACTGTTGGACGTCACGGCCGGCTTTTTTTTTTTTTTTTTTTTTTTTTTTTTAACGTGAGGGAAAATCCACGTAGGATGCTATGCCGGACTCTTACCGACTAAAAAACCTCACGTAACGCCCAACAGCCTATGGTTGAGAGCCCCGGGTAAGCCCTCAGGATGGATGTCCCGTGACTCCCAACAGACCTACGGCCGCCAATGCGGCCTCGCCCAGGGGGTGGTTCGGGTGCAATCCCGCGTCTATGGGGGGTTTCGGGTGTGACCCCGCTTCTAAGGGGGGGGCGTGCGTGAGTTGCTCACGTCACGCTGCCGTCATGGGCCTGCTTCTGTAAGGACGGTGAGCGGCCCTCTCACCGTCCTCAGACCCCCGGTCATGGAGGCCGATAGTCCTCAGACACGTCGGCGGCGCCCAGGGCGCCGACTGCGGAACTCGGGGGGGAGAGTTCTCTCCCGCACCCGGCCCGCCGCCTCCTTCGCGAGCATGACCTGCTCGCAGAAAGAGGCGGCGCAGTCCCACTTACTCCCGCTGGAGAGCATGGCTCGCACCATGGCCTCAAGCGAGAGAGTGTCCACGCCCAGACCCACTACGAGGACCTGGCGCTGTTGTGCCCACGCCGTGCACTCCACTAGCGTGTGGAGCGCCGTGTCGTCGCTGCGGTCCTCGCAGTGCTGACACTCGGCCGTGGTTTCCCGGTGTTTTCGCCACAGATACCTACCGAAGCTACCGTGCCCGGCAAGCATCTGTGTCAACCGGTAGGAGAGAGCACCGTGTCTTCTCTCCAGCCACTAGTCCATGACCGGTCTGACGGCCGCGATTGTGGCGAATCCCCCCTTTGGTTGCTCAAGTCGCAACGTCACGGCCGGCTACAACACGGCAATAGGCTCACCCACCTATGTTTTAAGTGGAACATAAAACTATAAGATGGAATGTGTGCGTATACCCCGAAGGGGTAGGCAGAGGCATGTCTTTGCCTACTCCTTCGGGAATAAAGTTGTAGCTATACTTATGTAGGTATATGATTAAAGTCCTTGATTAAGTTCCAATCAATAAAACGGTTGGCATTTTTAGTTTTTAGTTGGTCGGAATGGAAAAACAGGTATTGACTGCCTAGGTGGCGCATTCGGCAGTGATACCGCCTGCCGCACTGAGATCCCGGGTTCGATTCCCGGGTCGGTACAAATATTTGTGTGATTCACAAATGTTTGTTTCGGAGTTTTGGTGTCTTCTATGTAGGTATTTACAAATATATAAGTATGTCTCTCAGTCGTCTAGATAGGTACCATAGTACAAGCTTATAAAAGCTTAATTTGGGCTAAATGATGGAGCATTACTTCATGGGCTAGATGATGTTGTGTGAGAATGTTCAAAAACCTCGACACAATAAAAACCGCATTGCAATCGGTTGAGCGGTTACTGAGATTAGCGTGCATAAACGTACAGACAGACAGATATACAGACATACAGACATACAGATATACAGACATACAGACAAACCGACAAAAATTCTAAAAATCATTGTTTTGGATTCGATTGCGTTCATAAAGCCCCCCTATAGTATTTTTTCTCATTTATCTTCCATGTACAAACAGCGACCTGTTACGATTTTATTATATGTATTGATTGATGTGTGTGTTACTTATCTGTGGTAATAAGTTCTCATCCTACGTACGTCCCGGCACACAACCCCAACAATGGGTTTAAAGGTGTACCACCAACCTAAATAATGACTTTCGCGACTCCACACTTGAAGGTTGCAGCGGCTGACATCTTAAAAGCCTTCAATTATTTTTTTGTTTTGTTCTTGTGACGTTTTTTTTTACATTTTCTTTGTTCTCTTCAAACGTGACAAGTATAATAGAACATCGTTTGTAAACTTACTAATATTATGACGCAATGTTTTTGTTTGTAATGAGTAAGCTCAGTTACGACTTTACGACTGCCTCTGTGGCGCAGTCGGCAGTGATACCGCCGGCGGCGCTGGAGGTCGTGGGTTCGATTCCCACCGGAGACAAATATTTGTGTGACCCATAAATGTTTGTCTCAAGAGTCTGGGTGTTTCTATGTATAATATGTATGTATTTATAAAGTATATAAGTATTAATATCCGTGGTCTGATACCCATAACACAAGCAGGTTATTCCTAGCTTACTTTGGGATCAGATAGCGTTGTGTGAAATGTCCGTGAATATTTATTTATTTATTTATAACTACTAAACCGATTTTTTAGGATTCCGTACCCAAAGGGCAAAAAACGGATTTATGAGACTTCGCCGTCTGTTTTTCTGTCTGCCTGTCCGTCACGGCGCTGTATCTCATAAACGGTGATAGCTAGAGAGCTGAAATTTTCACATTTTATGCGTTTATGTTGCCGCTATAACAACAAATACTAAAATCAGAAAAAAAAGTGAGATTAGGGGGCTTCCATCCTGTTTTATTTTTAACCGACTTCGAAAAAAGGAGGAGGTTCTCAATTCGTCTGTATGTATTTTTTTTTATGTATGTCAAGCGATATTTCCGTCAATTATAGACGGATTTCAAAATTTCTTTTTTTGTTGAATAGGGTTTACTTCTGAGGTGGTCCCATTTTCACCAAGTCAGGATCTGATGATGGGATCCAGGAGAAAACGAGGGCAACCACCGAAAATTGTAGGGACAACTAGTGCGCTTGTTAACTTTTTAATTGAGTGCTTTAATGTTCTATATTTAAATGAACGTCTGGAGTCGATCTGATGATAGAGTCGAAAGACAGTCGAGGGCATTCCTTAAAAATTTACAGCAGTTACCTTGTGTTTGGGCTTGATTAATTTGTATTGATGAGAACTTTACACCTAGATTGATAGATTCGACTTAAAAAAAAAGGAAGTTCTCAATGTTTTATGTATGATCACCAAATTTCACCAATTATAGACGAATTTCAAATCTACTTTTTGTTGGATAGAGTTAACTTCTGAGGTGGTCCCAATTTTACCAGGTCAGGATCTGTTGATGGGATTCTGGAGAAATCGAGGGCCACCACCGAAAATAGTAGGGACAACTAGTGCGTTTGTTAACTTTTTAATTCAGTGCTTTAATGTACTACAATTTAATGTATGTCTGGAGTCGATCTGATGATGGAACCGAAAGACAGTCGAGGGAATTCCTTAACGATTTACAGCAGCTACCTTGTGTTTGGGCTTGATTGATTTGTATTGATGAGAGCTTTCACCTAGATAGATATATTTTTCGGTTCACCCGTCACTAAAAATAATGAAAAAAAATTTTTCAATAAAAAATATAACCGACTTCAAACAAATCCTGAAAAATAAAATTTACTTAGCACAAAGTAATTTGTATTTTGATTTATCAGATTTTATTCAATATAATATTGAAGTTGGTGCCATGAATAATACCTACATAAAACTATGGGTTTACTTGGCGCCGACTTCAATATGATATTGAATAAAATCTTATAAAATCAAAATACATATTACTTTGTGCTAAGTAAATTTTATTTTTCAGGATTTGTTTGAAGTCGGTTATATTTTTTATTGAAAAATTTTTTTTAATAGCGGTATACCTAAAATCACCCACAGACAATGTAGCTTCCCAACTGTGAAATAATTTTTCAAATCGGTTCAGTAGTTTCCGAGCATATTCAATGCAAACATAAAAACATACAAACTAACAATCAAATCTTATCTCTATAATATTTCTAGCTGTTCCCGCGGCTCCGTCCACGTAGAAGTCGTTATCGCGTAAGATCATTACCCTCCTTTTGCGTTAGCGCAGTCAGTTAAAGTCTATGTCATTCCCTTGGACTAAAACTATCTCTATACCAAATTTCATCATCATCGGTTCAGCCGTTTAGGCGTGAAAACGTAACAGGCAGACAGAGTTGCTTTGCTTGTTATCATCAAATTGAGGCAGGCGAGATGCGTCATGTCATAACATAATAACTAATTTAGTTAACATTCATCTGTTAAATGGTTCTAAGAGGAAAAAATTAAATAACTTTGGTTCGAAGTATGGCGAAGACATATTTGGTTATAATTATATCGCTGAAGATTTTGTTTGTAAAACATTAACATGTCAGAAACTACTGTTAGGATCGCAAAAAATCTTTTATAGTTTGATAGTACACTATTGAGGAAGATTATGAGCTACAAAACATTATACAACGAATAAGAGGGGAGCAGCCTCAGACTAAAAGGCAAAACTACGTCTATATCCATACATATCTATACTGGGTGTAACAAAACTACCTTTCCAAATTTCATGAGATGACTTGGCATCGGAAATCAAATGCAAATATTTAATAAAAAAGGGGAGTTAATTTTTTGTCGCACATTGAGAATTCGTTTTTTAGCGCGGCAATTCGAGGTAACATGGTCGCCGTGGCAAAACAAACACGGAACACCCGTCTGGCTGTCGTTGTCGCTTTCTACTGCCGCTCAGTAGCGATAAAAAGGGTGATAATGAAAATTTATAGGACCTTTAAAACGGATTTACGGTTAAAGTATTCACGTGTTTTTTTTTGTCTTAATTTTTGTAATGTTTCTTGATTGATGCCACGTCACGTGACGAAATTTGGAGAGTCAATTTTGTTACACCCAATTATAATATAAAAGAAAGTCGTGTTAGTTACACTATTTATAACTCAAGAACGGCTGTACCGATTTGGCTGAAAATTGGTGGGGAGGTAGCTTAGAACCAGGAGACGGACATAGAGTAGGTACTTTTTATCCTGTTTCAGCGCTCACTTAAAGTAAATGCGACGGGAACGGGTGATTTGCTCTCTCTTATGTGACGTAAACGAAGTTGCGCGGGTCAGCTAGTAATATTATCCATACTAATATTATAAAGCTGAAGAGTTTGTTTGTTTGTTTGTTTGAACGCTAGGATCTCAGGAACTACTGGTTTGATTTCAAAACTTCTTTTACAGTTTGATAGTCCATTTATTGAGGATGGCTATAGGCTATATAACATCACGCTAAAACGAATAGGAGCGGAGCAGCAATGAAGAATGTTTCGAAAACGGGGAATTATTTTTACCGTCTGAGAGCTTTCGAGGCGAACGCTGCCTAAATGGTTGATGTTACGTAAAAATTTTGTATTACAAAATTTTTTCTCTTAAAAAGTTCTATAAAAAAGTCCGCGACAGCATATGTCTATCTTTTAAACTTCGCTCACAATAACCTAATTTGTCTTTCTGTTAAGGTTAGCTCACAATATTATCAAACTGAAGAGTTTGTTTGTTCTAGAATCTCAGAACCTACTGGTTGCATTACAAAATAATTTCACAGTTTTATAGTCCATTTATTGTGGATGGCTAATGGCTATATAACATCACGCTAAGACAAATAGGAGCGGAGCAGCCATGAATAATGCTTTAGGAACGGCGAAAATTTCATTCTTTTGAGAGCTTTCATCTCGTACGTTGCCTAAATGGTTAAAGTTACGTAAAAATTGTGTACTACAAATTTTTTTCTCTTAAAAAGTTACAAAAAAAAGTCCTGAACTGCATAATTATGCCTATCTTGTAAGGTTCACTTACAATAACCTACTTCTTAACCTTTACGCCGGGAGTAAACGTATTCTGCAGCAGTAACCAGTCAACTGAAAGATAATACTGGCCAAGTGCGAGTCGGACTCGAACACGATGAGTTCCGTACCAAGAAACGGACAAAAGTAAATGCGACGGAACCATTATATCGACGCTAGAAAGGCTAATTGCATTAACGACCATTATATGAATTGTTCAGGAGAAGCATTTAAAGTTTCAAATTTTGCAAAAAAATTCATAACTAATTAACCACTTGAGTTATCCCATTGAAAATCAGAATGGTTATTATAAATAACGTTTACTATTAAATGTATATACATAAAAAAATGTAGGTATCCTCCTCCCTAATATATTGGAGATAATACAATGCACAACATAATCTTGGTAAGGTAAAAATGACTTAAGTTACTGTAACATCCTCATTGTGGTTCGCTAAAGACGTTTGAATGATCAAATAGCTGTATAAAATGTACTAGATAGATGTTTTATATTCTGTTCAGTATAATTCCACAACAAAGTAAAATGTTTTATCGGGCAGAATCAAGTCAAACGATGACAGCCAGATTACCTTATCTGGCATTAAACGTTAAGTCACTCCTAGACTTTTAGTATTATCTCCCAATATGAATGACTTATGGAAGTGATCGGTAAAATAATCTTCAAATTACATAATAATTTAATACTGATTTTTCTTAAAAATCAAGAGCGTAACTTTATGTATTAGCAAAAAAATAAAAGTACACGATTCTGAAATGAATCCCTGTCATTAAAATGGAAAAGCTATATTTTATGCGTGTAACCATTAGGATGTACCCATAAACTATGTGAGTGGAGTGTGGAGTAGTGAGTTATATTCACCACACCATCCGTTTTTCCAGACTTCCCCTAATGATGAGTATGAGTATTCCAGTAGTTTTCACGGCGTCCGGTCAAATTCTCGTTTATTTACAGAATCGTACTATCTGACCCATCCAGATACTGGAATTTTTCTTGGTTTTTTCTTGTCGTACCCATAATCTTAAATCTGCTAATTGAAATTATTTTATACTCAGCCATAACTTGAGGCTGGTCTCCAGCAGTAACATTTCGGTCGTGGGGGGTCATCCATCACTCTTAACTAGTACTTTCAAGTACTATTCAGGCTACATTGTCCTGTAATTATCTCGTTAACTAGCCACATGTTTCCTCTTGTTAGCTTTGACTATCTCATTTCCGCTGAAAATCTCAATTTGAGATTAAGCTTCTGTCATTATGCTCCTGCTGATAACGCCCTTGGTGATTATATGAGCGATAGGAAGTTCAGTCTTAGGTCCAACCAAGCATTCATCTGCTCCATCTGGGGCTAGATTATCTACTGTTTCGACACCCGAAATTCCCTAGGTTCCAGGTACCCAATCTATGCAATGTGTGGAGTGCTGTGTCCTAGCTGCGCTCCTCGCAGTGCTGGCACTCGGCTGTTGTTTCCGGTGTGTTCGTCACAGATACTTACCGAAGCTCCCGTGCCCGGTAAGTATCTGTGACAACCGGTAGGAGAGAGCCCCGTGGCTCCTCTCCAGCCACTCGTCCATGACCGGTCTGACCGCCGCGATTGTGGCAAATCCCCTTTGGTAGCTCAAGTCGCACCTTCCAGGTCTCCATGGTTTCCTGGTGGAGCTGGGACAGCTGAGCCTCGATTTCTCGAGACGCAGGCCTATGGCCCCGCTCCAGCGCCTCCGTGCGCCATTTGGTGCGGCTGCCTTGCAGAGCTAGAAAGACTGGATATTTCATCGTAGGTGCTCTACTTTAATGATTGCGGTTTTTTATATTAAGCAGATCGTAAGACGCTACGCTATGTTTGCAGATGTTAACTTTAAAAGCGTCTTATAGGTCTTGCTGCGTGTGGCTGCTTTTTAGCCCCACGAAGAACGTCCGCAATCTACTTTCATTCCTGTATTCTTCTTTGGAAGTGTTTATTTCTTCTCCTCTTTATATTTTTTCTTTGAACACATCTATAGTATTTATGAACAGATTCAGTGGTCCGTTTGTGATAAAGATGCACATATTGACCATATGCCGAAATATCAAATATTCTCAATAACACATGGAAAATATCAGTAGCAGTAATGCTAATAAATATACTTTTTTAATTTAATCAATTTTCGTAACGTGTGAAGTGAAGTGACGCAAATTTGGAATTCAATAAGTAGGTTTTCGCATTTTTGCAAATATCGGCTGCAGATATTCGCCTTCGCAAATGTTCAGAAATTGGCATTCGTTATAATTGTGGAAGATGACACCCGTTGTCACTAGTCAATTATGACTAGTGACAATGGGTGTAGTCTCCCAGTTTTACACCGTATAGGTGGCTGAAGTACCCACAGAACGTTTGGCTCTTAGCTAACAGCCGCGGTCTAACTGCAAACGACGACCTTGACGTATCGTCTAACCGCCATTGTTTGATATTTGTTTTTCTTTTTTGGTAGTTTTATCACACTATTGTAATGAATTTTGCATTAAGCAGAGTAACTTATGTGCTCTAAACACATCAAAATAATTTCAGGTAAAATTGTGTTATCGACCAATTTATTAGTAAGGGCCATCGACAAAATTGGTTTAACGTCCTAATTTTTGCAATGAGAAGGAAGGTAAAAGGGTTTATACGACAATAAACTAAAATTTATTGACCAGTAAATTGACTTAATTTGAAATTATAAAATAATTACCAACCACTAAAATGTTTTATGCCGTGAAAATTTAAAAAAATGGAACGACTAAATGTTTTAAAATAATGATTTCTTAAATCATGTGCAGGCTAAATGACTTATCAGTATTTAGCTGCTGTTAAGGGCGCTTTATTAACCAAAATCAAAAAATGAGTGGATTTAAAACACAAAAATATACTAAAATATCGAAAATCACCGATGTCTTAACGACCACTAAAGTGCTCAGATTAAATCGTTACCTAGACCATTCGAAAGAGAAAAATCTGGCGATTCTAACGATATATACAACTCATATTCGACCAAATTGGCTGTTAATGCAGTTTGCCTTTCCAGCGTCGATATCACATCAACAAAGTTGTGCGTGTCAACTCTAATAGTAATGAATATAAGCGACGCGAACGGGAAAAATTATATCACTTCAAATATTAATACCTATCACACCTCTCTAATAAATATAAGACACGCGACGGGAGTAAATGTGACGGGATTATACTTAAAATATTAATATTGTACGACTCTCTTTCTCACTCTCATGTGAAGCAAACGAAGTTGCGCGGGTCAGCTAGTAAAAAATAAAATGATAGAAAAGACAAAACTGTACATGGGAAATATTTAAAAAAAAAATACTCGCTGGGTATTCAACATAAGATACCGAAGCCGAAAATATAGTTAGAAAAAAATTGTCTGTTTGTCAGTTTGTCTGTTTGTCGGCTTGTCTGTTTGTCCGTTTGTCTGTTTGTTTTGCTTTGTCCGGAAGGATCTCGAAAAGTACTCAATAGATTTGATTCAAATTTCAATTGCCGTGTTGAAATGGACAGACGCAAGTATCCGCGACCCGCAGTTGAAATTTCTTAAGCCTAAGGGCCATAAGGCCTTCAACTTGGCTTAACGATTGTCATCTTACTGACCACCGGGTTTCATTTCGAGATTTCCTTCTCTACGCAACGGAACATTTTGCGAAATAGTTCCCATAGTCGCCTCTTACGACACCCTCGGGATGTATTGGGGTGGCGACATTTTGCACTCTTACCCGTCGCAACACGGGACCGCGTCGCCACACGGGGCACACTACTAAATACGTAGAAAAAGATTGCCTATTATAAGTGTGAGTGCGTGATGCTTTCGTATCATTCCCACAAGTTTAAAAGTTTGTCATCATCATTATATCGTCATGATCATAACTATCATCATCAACATGATCCACATCATCAAGATGACCATCACAATCATCACCATCATCCAACCTGGCAACTGGAATCCTGGTCAGCAATCCTTAAAACCCCCGATCTTGAGATTTTTAAACCTGTCGGAATGATACGAAAGCATCTCGCATTCTATAAATTCTCTTTCTACTCGTACGTAATTAGTTGTGTACTGTAGTTAAATAGGTATTGAAGCGCTCGTGGCCCCGCGGACTCAGTGTTCTGTAGACGATCACTGTAGTTAGCAACTTTCAATAAGGCCGGTCCATGGATGGGTGACCATCCATTAAACCACTTTGTGACATTTATTTTAGCGTTTCCGTGCTTCGGAAGGCACTTTAAGCCGTTGGTCCTGGTTGCCAGTAAAATGACAGTCGTTAAGCTAAGTTGAAGGCCTTTAAAGGCAGCTTGAAAAATTTCAACAGCAGGCAGTCACAACCCGCGCCTGTCCATTTTCAACACGGCAATACGGCTCACGTCAAATTCTAAAAAAAAAGGTGAATTGTGGGAATATAATTTGCCTCTGCCTACCCCTTCGGGGATGAAGGCGTCACTATTATGTATGTATGTATTATGGTTAAATCAGAAAAATATCA
Organism: Miltochrista miniata; assembly: GCA_933228765.1. NCBI lineage: Eukaryota > Metazoa > Arthropoda > Insecta > Lepidoptera > Erebidae > Miltochrista > Miltochrista miniata. The sequence continues at coordinate 569,647 of OW121776.1, forward strand.
AGAATTTGAATAAGCGCCTTGTAGAGTCGACTGGTGACAGTGGTGACCCAAGGGCTGGCAGTTTCTCTCTAAGCTAATAGGTATTGCTATTCAAAGGGGGAATGCTGCTAGTCTTTTGGGCACAATGCCTAGGGGGCCTTATTTCGGTTTAGTTTAGAATTAGATTATAGTAATAATGTAAATTTACAGATACTCGCTGATGCCCGCAGCTTCACAGACGTAAAATTTGTTCCCGTTCCGCTTCCCGTAGGAACTTATTCCCGGGATAAAAAGTAGCCTATGTGTTATTCCAGACTATAATCTATCCCTGTAATAAATTTCAGCCAGATTCGTTAAGCCGTTCAAGCGTGAAATAGTAACAAACATCCACACTCACAAGCTTTCGCATTTTTAATATTAGTAAGATGTAATAATTATGTTTCTCTGTAATTTTTAACTATAATTAATGGTGTTCGCGATGAACAAAAGAAAAGATTTTGAGCTGGTTGAAAATTGCTTTAATTGGTTTCGTAGGTAGTAGTTACAGCGAATATGGTGTGCAGTCTGTAGGCGTGACGGTTGTGTGTAATTGAATGAGTAGTGGTTGGATATGCGTATGTGACAGGTAGGTGACGTAGGTGTGTAAAGCGAATGATTTATGGATAGTATGACTCGATATAATCTTAGTACGTTTAGTTAGGCGATTAATGTGTGGTAGTGTTGACAAGTGGAAATCGGCGTCAACATCCTCCCGGCCGTTGAAAGCATGCTTCGCTTTCAACTGTGATCCTCTTCGTTTGGTGAGTCGGACGGTGCAGGCAACAGGCATATTCGATTCAGCGCTCTTCGTACTGTTCCTTGGGATGTGGTAATATCAGCTACTCTTACCACACCATCTGATCCCGGAAACAATTTAATGATGCGGCCCAATCGCCAGGACAAGGGGGGTATGTTGTCCTCCTTTATCACGACGAGGTCGTTGAGTCGAAGATTTTGGTTTGTAGTGCGCCATTTGGAGCGTTGCTGCAACTCTGCGATGTATTCGTTGGCCCAGCGTTGCCAGAAATGTTGCTTAACTTGCTCTAGACGCTGGAACCGGTCTAGACGATTGGTGCTAGTATCAGTCAAGTCAGGTGATGGCAGTGACATCAACGGTCTGCCAATCAAAAAGTGAGCCGGGGTGAGAGACTGTAGGTCGTTTGGTGATGGACTGAGAGGACATAGGGGTCGGCTGTTGAGGATTGCCTCAACTTGTGCAAACAATGACGACAACTCCTCGAAAGTTAAATGTGCGTTACCGAGAGTGCGCTTTATATGAAATTTTGCCGATTTGATTCCCGCCTCGGCCAAGCCGTTAAACGAAGGAGCGTACGCGGGCGAAAATTTAAACTCTATACCTCGACGAGCTGCATATTCACAAATAGAGTCACGTTCTGCCTCTAGAAAGGACGTTAATTCCTTGGCAGAAGCAACGAAATTGCGTCCATTATCGCAATGGATGAGTTTAGGTACACCTCGTCTAGCAATAAATCTTTTAAGTGTCAATATAAACGCATCCTTTGATAGCTCGCTGACAGCTTCTAGGTGGATGCACTTATATCGATAGCAAACAAAAATACATAGGTAACATTTCGTTATTTTACATCCTCTACCCTTACGGTCCGTAATTAAGAATGGTCCAGCAAAGTCAGTAGCAACAGCAGAAAAAGGAAAGCCAACCTCTACGCGGTCATTAGGTAGGTTACCCATTATGTTGGTTAACGTACGGCCACCAAATCTGCGGCAGGTAATACAGTTGCGGACGACATTCCTAGCCAGCTGACGGCCACCAATTGGCCAGTAGTGATCTCTTATGGAAGCTAATAGTTGCTGGGGCCCAGCGTGTAATAGACGATCGTGTTCAGCTTGAAATAATAACTTAACAAGTGGATGACTTGACTTTAGTAAAATTGGATGTTTCTTGTCATATGAGTACTTAGAATTAGGTATGCGACCTCCCACTCGTAGTATGCCCTCTGAATCAATAAATGGGTTTAGAGACAATAGAGTAGCCTTCGGCGGCAGACTCCTTTTGTTCCTTAGGCGAAATAATTCGTCGGAAAAACATTCGTTTTGTGCAATTCTAGTGAGGACTGTAAGTGAGTGAGAAAGTTCGTTGGCTTGTAGTGGACCTTGTACTTTAACCTTACGACTATTATTTATGAAACGATATACAAATGCATAAATTCTTTGAAGTTTAAATAATTTTGAATATTTATTGAAATTAATTATGGGTGCTGCAGGCACAACCTCCGCCGCCAAAACGGAGGCCGTTTTTAACTCAGGGAGCTCCTTAATATTCAGTGTGATTTCTGAAGGCCATGACACTTCTGACTCCGAAAGAAATTGGGGACCATGCCACCACAGGGCAGGTTGCAAAGAACTCACGTCTTGTAGTTCTGTGCCTCGTGAGGCGAGATCCGCGGGGTTTAAAGCCGTGGGTACGTAGCGCCACGATGCCGAATCAGTTAGATCATTTAGAGCTGCAATGCGATTGGCCACAAATGTTTTTGTTTTGTTGGGTGTACGAATCCAACCTAAAACCACACGCGAATCAGTCCAGTAGACGTGCCGATGAATAGGAGTGCGTAAAGCTTGCGTTACAGCCGTGCTTAATTGTGCACCCAATACGGCAGCGCATAGCTCCAGGCGGGGTATCGTAGTAGCCTTAAGAGGGGCCACCCGGGCCTTAGCACAAAGTAGGCTCACCTGTACTACGCCGTTTGCATCAACAGACCTTAAATAGATACAGGTTCCGTAGGCTAGCTGGGAAGCATCGCAAAAACAATGCATTTCTATATGTACATTATCACTAATTAGGGTAAGTCTATTTATTTTAAGTTGTGAAAAGTTAGAAATATTTTTACAAAATGATTGCCAAACTTTATAAATGTCATTAGAAGTAGGTAATGGGTCATCCCAATCTAATTTGAGAATCCATAGTTGCTGTAAAATAATTTTGTATTTAATTGTAAATATTGATAGAAGTCCTAGTGGATCAAAAACTTTGCTAATAGAAGAAAGTATAGACCTTTTAGTAACAATAGCTTGAGTAGGTATTTGAAATGGAAAGTGTAACATGTCAGAGGTAGGACACCAACCAATTCCTAAAGTACTAGATGCGTTACTGATGATCAAGTTGCCGTCATCGGTATTATCAGTGTTTTGAAAAAGATCAGGTAAATTAGACCTAAACTTTCTTAAATGGAAACAACCCTTAGATAGTTCATCAGACAGTGAACGTTGAATATATTTCAATTCTAGCGGAGAATCACTGCCCGACAAAATATCGTCGCAATAGGTGTCATTTTGAATAATTGTTTTGATTTTAGGGTCAGCACATTCCTCACCTATCTGCCAAATGCACCTAGTGGTGAGAAAAGTTGAGGAAGCAAAACCGTAGGTTACTGTGTTGAGACGTAGGGTGCGGAGAGGGTCAGTTTCGTTATCGCGCCACAGTATTAACTGTAAGTCACGATCTGACTCCCGCACGTTGACTTGGCGGAACATTTTTTCAATGTCCCCAGATATTATATACTTATATAGACGAAATCGTAGTAAAATATTAAATAAGGAATCTTGTATTGTGGGACCAACCATTTGGAGGTCATTAATAGATTTACCAGACGTAGTACGAGCCGACGCGTCAAAGACAACGCGTAATTTAGTGGACTCGCTCTTTTCCTTGATTACAGGATGATGCGGTAAAAAATAGGAGTGCAAGGGTCTCTGTATAGGTGCTTCGGACAAGTGCCCGAGAACAGCATACTCGTGAATGAAGTCAGAGTAAGCTACCTTTAGGTCGGGTTGTCTTTTAAAGAGTGACTCAAGACTTAAAAACCTTTTCTTAGCTAATTGATATGAGTCACCTAGACACTCTTTCTTGTCACGAAGTGGTAGGCCTACACAAAACCGATCATTCTCTAATCGCGTTGTAGTGGAGAGAAAATGCTTTTCACAAAGTTTTTCCTCCTTTGTTAGTGGCACAGATTGTGGAAAATTTTCTAATTGCCAAAATTGGGTAACCTGGTGTTCTAGGTTAGGAAGTCCATGGTTGTCTTCCTGTAGGTAAGCATGACAGGTATGTATATCTCGTTTAGACAATTTAGTAGGGGGTGGTGAGACTGGAACAGACCCTCCAACAAGCCATCCAAGTTTAGAGCTGCGTAGAATAGGTCCCTTGTTATGTAGGGAATGCTGTTGGGAACCTATGAGGTCCCAAAATAGGTCAGCCCCTATCAGCATATCGATAGGGGATGGTTCGTGGAAGTTCGGGTCTGCAAGATTGAATTTAGACAAATTGAAGTTCTTTAGATCAATAGTTAATTTAGGTATATTTTCAGAAATTTTAGGTAAAATTAAACAGTACATTGTGACATTAAATAAATTATCATTAGATTGGAGATTCAAAATAGACCGCTTTGTATCTAGCTTAAGTTGATTGTTACCAATAGATGGTAACATTAGATGGTTCAATAGTTAAATTGAGACGCTGCTGCAGTGACTCTGTGATAAAAGAACACTGGCTTCCGCTGTCCAGAAGAGCGCGCGCCTTAGTGGTTACTTTTGTGATAGGATTTGATACAATAACGCTAGCGGTACACAACAGCACTTGAGACGATTGGGAAAGAGCAGACATGACTATGGGAGACTGCTGTGTTGGTTCAGGTTCTGAGGTAACGTGAATTAGTGTGTTATGACGGGCTCCACAGGTTCGACAATTACCAGGCAGAGTGCATTTGCTAACCTCGTGCCCAGGTTTCAGGCAGTTGACACATAGGCGTAATGACGTCACCGTTAGCTGCCTATCTTCGGGAGACTTAGACCTAAAGGTAGAACAATCAAATAGACGGTGATTTTCCTTACAAACTAGACAGTGAAAGTTACGCTTAGTACCCGAGGCCTTATTAGAAGTAGACATGAAAGCTTTGTTTTGAATTTTATTTGAAGTAGTGCTAACAGGAACCGTAGGCTTATTATATTGATTATTAGATCTTTCCTGTTTGCTACGGCTTACCGTCTCTAAAACATCTGCACGATTTTTCAAAAAGGAGAAAAATTCGTCAAGTGTAGGAATTTCGGATAACGAATTCTTTTGTTCTTCCCATTTAAATAAAGTGCTGCTATCTAACTTTGCTGTGACCATATAAATAAGCAAAACATCCCACTTGTCGGTGGGTAACCCCAGTGTCCCGAGAGCCCGCAAGTTTTTAGTGACATGATCAATAATAAAGCGTAGTGACTTATCGGTCTCTCGTACACTTTCTAACGTAAATAAAGATTTCAAATGGTTATTAATTAGTTGACGTTTGTTGTCATAGCGGTCGCACAAGAGCTTCCAGGCTTGAATGTAATTCTTATCAGTAATTTCTAAGTTACTGATAACACGGGCAGCTTCGCCTTCTAAATATGAACTTAGGTAATGGAACTTGTAAATATTTTTTATCTTATTATTGCTGTGAATTAAAGAATTGAATGTTTCCTTAAACTCAAGCCATTTGTAGTAAGTACCATTGAAATTTGATATTTTTATGACAGGTAATTTAAATCCCATAAATCCCCGGCCATCATCACAACCAGAAATATGTTGTGTTGCATTAGAGTAGTCTGATTCGTTATCAGTAGGCGTGGAATTGTTTGCCACTATAGTCTTAGCCAAGGAAATATAGTGATCAAAGTCCTGTTCAATAGTTTCACATATAGCTAATTCGGTATCTATAGACGGACTCTGTAATGACTCGATTTGTGATTGCAACTCGTCGAATTCTCTTTGCAAACATTCAGTCCTAGACAATTTCATTTCAATTTTTCTTATATCCAAATCAGATACACTATCTTGTTCTTCAATCTGATCTATATAGTTTTTAAACCTAGTCAAGCGGCCTTTGATGTTGCTACGTTTATTACAAATGTCTTTCAAAGAGGCACTTAACGATTTTGCATCGGTTTCCATGTTATGAAATTATCTAGTACTTTGATAGAATTTAGTTAAAACTATAGGCTAATAAAGAAAAGAAAATAACGATACGATTCGCTCCTCAATCCAACGTTATCAGCAAGCGGGCGTCAGACCGGTTCGAATCAGCTGATAGCTGCGAGGATGCAGGCCGGCGCAGGACAATAGGTGACGTCACGCGTTGATGTCTTACGTGCGCTGGCGCATCGATGCACTGGAATTGAGTTATTTAGCGTAGCTGAGTATCTAACGTAAACAACAGTTATTTAGGTTTTGGGAAGAAATATTACAGTTTTAAAATGTTTCTACTATTATAAGGTGGGCAAAATTTACGTGAATGGAGTTACTAAATGTTTTAATAGTGAATTAGTTTACAAATTGTGACAAAGTTGTTTCTATTACTGATATAAGGCAAATGAAAGTGAAAGTTGTTAATGGTGAACAGTTTATATGTTTCAAGTGAGGTTTATATGCAAGTGGGTATTGAAAAGCTCACTTGCGAAATTAAGGAATGCACTTGATATTTAGTGGAAGTTGATCTAAAATCGTAAGTAAATATATTTTATAGCACTAACTATACGATAGATGAGTAGGTTTGTAACCAATTACGGCAGTTACGTGAAAATTAGATAGATTTTTTGTTTGAAATGACTATGGGGGTAATTAGGTAGACTGCAACTTTTCGTGAAATTAATAGTCACTATTTGCACAAATTGAGTTGGACGGAAGTAAAAGGAGTAGATAGGAACGGACTCACAGTGTAGACAGGCAGACGTTGATGCACGGAGAGGATTCTTGACTCCAGACTCCGGCGGTTGGCTGGCTGCTTTGGTAGGCGTGAGGTGTCCTCTGGCTCCTTGGGCTAGGCGTCTCAGCAATTAGGCGAAAGACGATCTTGGGCACGGTTAGCAGTGTAGACCTCGGGTTGCTGCTGGTAGTGGTCCAGGCAATCTTGGCGCTGCGTAATCGTGACGTTGATCCTGTTGTGTCCTTCCTTTACTTCTTTGGACGGCAGTTTATAGTTGTAGTAATGCCACGGTCGCCACTTTTTGTTCGCGATGAACAAAAGAAAAGATTCTTGAACTGGTTGAAATTAGTTTAATGATTTTGTAGGTAGGAATTACAGCGAATATGGTGTGCAGTCTGTAGGCGTGACGGTTGTGTGTAATTGAATGAGTAGTGGTTGGATATGCGTATGTGACAGGTAGGTGACGTAGGTGTGTAAAGCGAATGATTTATGGATAGTATGACTCGATATAATCTTAGTACGTTTAGTTAGGCGATTAATGTGTGGTAGTGTTGACAAGTGGAAATCGGCGTCAACAAATGGTTTATGTTAAACCATATTTTCTAATAAAGCCAAAGAAATTCTAAAAACATAATAGCCAAAGCAGTTCTAAAAAATAAAAAGTCCAATACATTGACTTTTTATCGTTTCATGTTCCTCCACTCCCACCTATTCTGTCGAATAGTTCTGTTGGCAGATCTACTGGTAATTTGTTCCCATAAGTTTTGTCCACGGGACAAATACGAGAAGTAATCCAATTCCCACTGGTTCTGTTGAGTAGTTCCATAAAGTCTGGAAAACGACTTTCCATCTATGGGAAACGTTCCCATGGGATGTGGAAACTTGAACAGTCATCTAGTTATCATCATTCTCTTGCCCATATTCAAATACTAGCTGACCCTCGCAACTTCGTTTACGCCACATAAGGTGTATAAAAGGATAGGGATTTTTTCTCAGACTCATGGGAGCGTATAAAACTGCCCTGTTTGCTTAATCATAAACAACCTTAAAGATTAAGTACATTCTAAAACCATGAAGTCCACGCCTTCGGCGCGGACTGAATTGTTTTACAATACCCTTAATCTTTAAGTTATTTTATGACTAATCAAACACAACAGTTTAGAATGACCCCAACATTCAAAACCCTTGAGTAATAGGCCTAGCGAAAGTTAGATGTCTCTAATTTCTGAACTACAAAACCCTTAATGATGAAACTTATGTGAAGCAATTCTTAAAGAACTCCCTTTATATCACTGAAAAAAAAAATTGGAATCAGACCACGCATTGAGAAGTTACAACTGAAAAATTATTTTGTCTTTCATCCCCTCTCCCGCTGGAACCGCGTAAAATATCGGGATCAAAAGTATCCTAGAATCTCCCTCGGATTATAAACTCTGATTGTGCCAAGTTTTATTTAAATCGATTCAGTAGTTTCGGCGTGATACTTATTCGGGAGACAGACAGACAGCAGACATGAAAATTTTAAATTACATTTTCGGCTTCAGTATAGAGTAAAGAACGCCCTACAATTAAAATTTTTAAAATATCTTCCATGTACAGACTCTCGACCCTCGACAGTTTTATTATATGTATAGACTAGCTGACCCTCGCAACTTCGTTTACGTCACATAAGGTGTACGAAAGCAGGGGTACTTCTTCATCGGACTTATCAAGCAGCATGTGAAACGGCCCTGTTTGCTTAATCTTAAAAGAGCTTAAAGATTAAGTCTATTCTAAAACAATTCTGTCGCCCACGCCTGTTTAGATTTACCCTCACATTGAAAAGAACCCTTGAATTCTTGGTTTATCGAAAGTTGAGATGCCTCTAATTTCTGAACTACGTAACCCTCAATGTAGAAAATTTTGTGAAATAAGGCTTAAAATACTCCTATTCAGAGACCAAAAAAAAATTTGAAATCGGACCACGCAGTGATAAATTATAGCTAAAAAACTATTTTGCCTTTCATCCCCTCTCCTGAAGGTACCGCGCAAAATATCGGGATCAAAAGTATCCCAGAACCTTCCTCGGATCATAAACTCAGATTTTGCCAAGTATCGTTCAAATCGATTGAGTAGTTTCGGCGTGATACTTATTCGGGATACAGACAGACAGACAGAAAGACAGACAGCAGACATGAAAATTTTAAATTATATTTTCGGCTTCAGTATCGATTATAGAACGCCCTACGATAATTTTTTTAAAAATATCTTCCATGTACAGACTCTCGACACTCAACAGTTTTATTATGAGTATAGATTTTAAATAAATATTTATGAACATACTACGAGTAACACAACGTCATCTAGCCCAAATGAAGCTAATTTAGGCTTGTCGTATAGGATCTACACAACTGATAAACATACTTATCTAATTCTTAATACATACATAATACTTAAAAGGTAAATAACACCCAAACACAGAACAAATCAATGAGCTCATCAAATAAAGAGATTTGTTTACTGAGAATCGAGCCCACGACCTTCGAACTCCGTAGTCAGACACGCTGACCACTGGACCACGAGGCCAGTCAGTCTATCTGGGGGTGGGTGCGATATATCTTCTTCCATTCCTCCCTACCACTCGTCCTCTCATCTTCACTCCTTTCATTCATATCTATTCTTTAGCATTCTTGTGGCTCACCAACCCGCTAATTAAATTTCTGCAGAATGCTATAAAAGGGAGGGATTTGTTTGTCCCCTTGTGGTCCCGTACGTGCGTCTACACTGTTTGATCGCGTCACTGTAACGTCCTAACTGTTTGGAGAATCATTACGATGTAGATAAATAATATTATTGTTCAGACGTGTCTGAGGAAGATTCTTAGCGGTGTAAATGGCAGAATACTGAACGGCTTCGTAGGATAAATGCTCTGTACATTAATACTAGATTACCCTTTTATTTTATTTATATAGATCAACAACCACGTTGTAGTGCCGTCGCGGCGGCGATGTCCGTTTGTGCGAGAACATCGCCATATTGCCATCATTTGTCGATCGACAACGCGCCGAGCCTTGTCGCGGCGGCACCGCCTGTGCGCTGTACCGCCAATGGAGCTAATCGTACCGCCTCACTGATAGCGAATGTTACATGCTTAATAAACACCTACGTACACTGACAGAAAGGGGCCTACCGCCTATCTGCCATACCCACAGAGCAACGCGACCAGTACAAGGGGAGAGGACATAGTATGATTGGTCTTCTCTCGTTTTCCATAAATTCATTTGCACTAATATTGTTTGCCATAATCATCTACGATCATAATAATTACTTGCACTATTATCATTTATACTAATAACGTTTGCCATAACAACTCAACAGTGATAACTTTTATTTGCCATAAAATGACTTTCTATAACAACATATCATAATAATTAGTTTCCATAAGTAACACATCTCATAATCGACTCTTGACATAATCAAAATTTGATATACACTCATTTGCAAAAAAAACGGGCACCTAAGCAATGAACCATTTCAAATGTTAATATTGCTTTGTTTGATAATTATAGGTAGTTTTATCCTCACAATTTGGTAAATTAATAAATTAATAAGAAAATAATCGTTTTCATCAGTATTTCATAAAATTTTGTTACAATTTATGGGAAAAAATGCTAAATCTCGCTAGTAGTTTATGTTCGCTAGTAGTGCATTATGCTCATGAAGTAAAAATAAAAAGGTATTTTGTTTGTTTTTCTTTAATAAAGTAAAAGCAGATAAATGTTTAGTATCGAGTGTGACCCCCTCTAGCTAAAATCACAGCTTGAATTCGTCTGGGCATGCTAGCGAGTATATCCCGGATACTTGCTATTACTATTGTTAGGTCAAAATTAATTATCGTTTACATCCCTGACTAAGTGCAATCCGACTCGGATAGATTAGGTTAGAAGACAAAAAAAAACCACGAAGACTAAGGCGGGAGCGAAGCGAAGCGGAGTCTTCGTGGTTTTTTTTTTAACCACCCAGAAGTAGGAGCCCCGCGAAGCGGGTTTCTCCGTCGAGCTTAGTTAGTAGACACCATAATGAAGTTTAGTTTTAGGTTTAATTGTGAATAAAAAATCTGTGTCGTATAAATTATCTTTATTTATATTATGGTGAATTAAAGTTATGCAAAATGACATTATTGAAAATGAAAATTATGGCAAATACATTTATGGATTTCAATTATTATGACACTTGATCATTTATGACCAATTACATTAGTGAAAGTAATTTTATGTCATTTCACGATTATGGCAACTGAAGCATTATTTCTAATGAAATTATGGCAAATACCAGTATGGCATATGAAATTATGGAATTTTAAATTATGGCAAACATTAGTAAACCAGTATGATTGACCTATACATTACTTGTCTGTCATATTTTGCGGGGGGAAATCATATTCATTTTTTCATATCATATTCATTCAAACCACTACAAAAGTAATCAGCTGTCACTATGGAACTTACATAAAACAATTTAACCAATACACTCATAATTTCAGACATATACATATACTAGCTGATGCCCGCAGCTTCGTCCGCGTAAAATTTGTTCCCGCGGGAAGTTATTCCCGGGATAAAAGGTAGCTTAAGTGTTATTCCAGACTATAATGTATCTCTGTACCAAATTTCAGCCCGATCCGTTCAGCGGTTTGAGCGTGAAAGAATAACAAACATCCACACTCACAAACTTTCGCATTTATAATATTAGTAAGATATTTCTTATAGTATATGTGTGTGTTTAAGAGTGCACTTTTTGGAAGTCCGCTTTGACAGAAGGGAAATTCTCAGTACGGCTCCTCCCCTCCCGGTGAACGTCATAGATAATGTTGCTCTATGGCCATACCACATGAGTGAATAAGCGGAACAGAGGCTCAGCTCTGAACAATCGCGTGAACCGCTCGCAACACAAGCACACCGTGCGTGGCAACTGACCGCTGGTCGAGTACCTACGCGGTGAGACTGGCACTACAAATTAGAGATAGTACTGATAGAAATCTCATATACGTACTTTTTTTTCACACCTACCCTCTGCTACGCACACTCGCGCACAATTCTCCTCAACCTCGCCTGACTTCGTGTCTGTGAACTCAGTGAGCGGTGTCTATGTGTGCGTAGCTTAGGCGAATTTAATAATATGTAGGTTTATACCTATATCAGTATGACATGCCAGTATGACCACCAAGAAACGGGGATTTGAGCTGGCACACACCGGTCTCGTCACTTCGTCGTTTTCAGGCCTTCTTTAGGGCATTCTAATTGGCTTAATGACTCCCAATTTACTAACAACAGGGACTAACGACTTAAAGTGTCTACCGAAAAAATGGACACACATTACACAAAGTGGCCTGGTCCCAGGACCAGACATTGGGTCAGCGGGGCTACGAGCCTTGCATATGCACTACCGCTGCGGGGGTAGACAGAATGGTTCAATGACCTAGTTATATGTATTGTGAACATATTATTTCCTGGCTAGCGATCTAAAATATTTGGAACTCAAACCTATTATTTTCTGCCGGGCATCCTCCGAAATTCTTCCCTGGAACTATTTGGAGCGATCGACGATAAACGCATAGGAGGATCGTGTTATTTTAGTTAGTTCAAGTCTGTCATCAGATTTCGTTCCTGTAAATATCGTGTACTCCGAAGATGAAACACGTGTTAAGATAAGACATTTTACGCAAGATGCCTTCCTGTGCGTTCCCGAAATGTAAAAGCACTACACTAAAGAATGTATGTGTGCATGTCGTGTCGTTGCTGCAATATCTTTGTGTGACTGGAGGCAAGACTTGAACAGGAGGCCTTCAACCAAGCTCCGAACACGTTTGGACCCACACTCCAGGGCAAGCCAGTATACGCAAATGGCGTGATAAAGCTCTGGTGCGAAAACAAAGAAACTGTGGAGTGGTTGCACAAACACCTACACATAGTCTCCAAGGAAACCACCCTCGGGCTGTCACTAAAACGACAGAGCGAAGTCCCTTGACGGATACGCTGCGGCATCTTGCTGCCGGGGATACGGACAGACGCAAGATCAGTGGGGTGCACACTGAAGCTGCAGAACAAATGGGCTGCAGTGGATCGCTGGCTGCTGCACAAAATGATCCCACAATCAACAAAGGAACAAACGTTCGTGATCGTCAGCATCCCGGAGGACCTTGTACCGGTTCTGGAGCAGTGGGAACGCCGCCTTGCCTACATGTTTGGGGCGGTCTACGTACTGTTCCAGGGACCAGGGGGAAGTTCATCAGGACTCCCCCGAGTCCAGTCGGGGGGTTGGAGAACACGGAGGATACCCCAGTGCCATCAACCTCGACCGCTATAGTGGAGGTACGCAACGCAGCCGTGCCAAGTGCGGCTAGTAGTAGCAACCAGCCCCTCACCTCATCGCCACAACCCCAGCAACCAACCTTGGAGGAAGAAAATGCGCTCCTGGGACTCCTCGATGGCGGCGAGGCGTGCATTGAAGGGCTGGGTAACCTGGACATAGGGGTGGACTAAGGGCCTGACGGCGATGGCGTCCCCTTCCCTATGTCCAGTTAAAATCAATCAAACCAACCTCCAGCACTGTACTGCTTCTACGGCTCAACTGCGCAAGTGGCTGGAGGTAAATGAAGATGCCGTAGCTCTGATCCAAGAGCCGTGGGTCAGAAAAGGCAATATATGCGGTCTACAAAGCTTAAATGGTAAGATGTTCGCACACTATGGTCCGGAACATCCGCGAGCCTGTATATACATAGGTAAAATTATCAGAGCCCATGCACTAACGAATTTCTGTTGCAGAGACGTATGTGCGGTGAGGCTGTCTAACGAACAGGGTGCCAACACATCCGGCGCAGTCCTGGCCTACGTCTACATGCATGGTGCGGACGCCCCGCCACCACACAATATGTAACGGTTTGTGTCGCACTGCGAGAACGAAGGCCTACAACTGCTTATCGGCACGGACTCAAATGCCCATCACACATTATGGGGTATGAAAAATTGCAACGACAGAGGTAAGGCACTTTTTGACTACCTTATAACTACTAAACTTACAGTCCTAAACCACGGCTCAGAGCCAACATTTGTAACTAGAGTTGCTAGAACTATAATTGATTTAACACTAGCCACAGAGGCAGTAGCAGGAACTATCACGGACTGGCACGTGTCCAGTGAGGCCTCTTGCTCGGACCATAGGACGGTGGCTAAGATATAATCTACAAGCAGAATTGCACTACGCACCTCCGCGTCGAAACCCTCGTAAGACGGATGTAAAGCAATACTCGCATCACCTACAACAACGATTAAAAACTCAGGTAATACCGGACATAATCGAAAGTACTGAACAAATTGATCTACACGTGAAAGAACTGACAGACAACATCATACATAGCTATCATGTGGCCTGTCCCCAAAACGAACCCATCAACGCGAGGGATAAAGGCTCTAGTTGGTGGGGGCCCGAACTGGAAAGACTCAGGAAGAACATGAGGCGGCTGTTCAACAGAGCAATGAACACTTGTGCAGACCACGACTGGTACTGCTACAAAGCCGCCAAAGCAAAATACAAGAAACGACTAAGATACAGAAGTACCAAGTCGTGGAGACATTTCTGCAGTAGCATTGAAAACTGCACACAAGCCAATAGAGACAGACTAATACTGGCCAAACAAGGCACAGAAATATCTGGATCTATAAAGAAACCTGATGGCAGCCTGACAAACACCCGTGAAGAGGCGGAGAGTATTCTGATACAGACGCACTTCCCAGAATGCCAAATGCTGCAGGCACCCGAGTGGCCGGTGGAAAATTTAACCACAGAGGAAGTCCACTGGGAGCTGGCACGACAGGTAGTCAACCAACAAAAAACTGAATGGGCAATCAACAGCTTTAAGTCCTTCAAATCTCCAGGACTGGATGGAATCTTCCCCGCACTTTTAAAATGGGGGGGACGCCAGTTGACATGGTCACTTACCATCATCTTGGTAGCATTTCTGGCGCACAGATACGTACCCAGACTGTGGAGGGAGGTCAAAGTAATCTTTATACCAAAACCCGGCAAAGGGGTCTACTCGGACCCCAGATCATACAGACCGATAAGCCTCACGTCTTTCCTTCTAAAAACTCTGGAAAGATTGTGTGACAGAGACATTCGAGGGACGGCCCTTCAAAATAAACCACTGCATCCCAATCAACACGCATATGCCCCTGGCAAGTCTACGGACTCAGCACTACATGCAGTGGTACATAAAATAGAAGAGGCCATCCAGATTAAATCAATGTGCCTTGGCACTTTCATAGACATGGAGCTTTCGACAGAACTAGCTTCAGAAGCATAACCATGGCACTGACAAGACATGGAGTGAATACGGTAGTCAGTGAATGGATAGAAAACATGCTGAGCAAACGCATTATAAGACTACAGACAAGTGGAAAACAGTGCGTAGCGGTGGTCAAAGGATGTCCACAAGGGGGCGTCGTCTCACCGCTGTTATGGAATCTTGTTGTAAATGACCTAATAACCAAACTAAATGCAAATCACCACTACACTGTGGGGTATGCAGATGACATAACAATACTGACAAGGGGAAACTTCACTTACACGGTGTGTGATATTACACAGACGGCGCTTAAGATCGTGGAACGTTGGTGCACTGCCAACGAGCTATCGGTCAATCCCAGCAAGACGGAGCTGGTATTGTTCACAAACAAAAGGATTCTGGGAAACTATCGGTTGCCACGTCTCTATGGCACCGAATTACAATTCTCCAAAGAGGTCAAGTATCTTGGGGTACTTCTTGACAGCAAACTAAACTGGAGTAATCATCTCGAAAACAAAATCAACAAAGCTACAATCACATTCTGGCAGTGCCGCAGAATGATAGGAAGCAAGTGGGGGTTGAGCCCCAACATCACCCTCTGGCTATACGAATCGATAATAAGACCCATCGTTGCCTACGGGGCTGTGGTATGGTGGACGCGCAGAAGCCTAACCACAATCGAGAAGAACCTGGAAAGTTTCCAAAGATCAGCCTGCATGGCAACTACCGGCGGAATGAGAACAACGCCCACCGCCGCCATGGAGGCTATGCTGGGTCTCCCGCCGGACATCTTCATAAAACAAGAAGCTGCGGCTACAGCCATTAGACTCAAAAGTCTAGGACTGTGGAAACCAAGCAAGGTAGCACATACAGAGATATACAAGAAGCTGGTGGATTCGGAACCACGAACTGAAGCAATCACCGACACAATACCAAAGCAGTTTGTGTTCGACAAAAAGTACAAAATACAACTACAAGAGTGCCCCCAAGAGGGACTCAATATCAGGGAGTTGAGGATATTTACGGATGGATCCAAGACGAGGCTGGGTACCGGAGCGGGAACCTTCTCGGAGGACCTGAACATTAATATCGCAACACCTCTAGGCACCCACGGCACGGTATACCAGGCGGAGTGCATGGGTATAATCAAGGCGACTGAGGCCATCAAGGCCAGGACCGTACAGAATCAGTGTATCCGGATACTGACTGATAGCAGATCGGTCCTACAGTCGCTACAGCGTCACACAATAACATCGGGCCTTATCATGGAATGCCACATGGGTCTCATGGATATATGCACAAAGAATAATGTTACCCTACAATGGATAAAAGGACACAGTGGCTCACGAGGTAACGACGCAGCGGACGAGCTGGCAAGAAGTGGCTCTTCGCTGACAGCAATGGGCCCTGAACCTATTCTGCCTTTACCATCGGGATGGGTACGTAACCTGCTAAAACAACAAACAAGGAGCCATCACCAGGATCACTGGAGCGGCTTAGATACATGCAGACAAGCGAGAGAGGCACTGCCGACAATCAACACCAGATTCTCTCGCAAAATTCTGCAACTAAACAGGACCAAGATAAGTATGATAACAGGTATAGCTACGGGTCACGGTCCACTAAACAAACATCTCTTTAATTTAGGTGTCACAGACAGTCCCCTTTGCAGAGCCTGTATGGAGACGGACGAAACTGCCAGTCACATTCTTATGGAATGCCCGGAACTGGCCAGATACAGGGCTAAACACTTCGGTACACCGAGGTCGCTCCAGGAAGTCGTCGGCAACGTGAAGAGTCTGCTAGACTTCCTGGAGGAACTGGGATGGCAGTAGCCATACCACAACCCCTCACGCAAAATAGGCGTAAAATTGACGTCGAGTTGCGGAAACCAGCCCGTGTAAACCTAGAACCTAGAACCCTATCTTTGTGTGTGAACTAGTCTCACATTTTGAGTTCGTAATGTATGACGTGGGCCCGTCTATACTATTACTTGATCAAAGCGTTTACGTCACATTAGGGAAATTGAGAGGTCTATTTATTTATTAAGCTCAAAAATAAAAATTTCAACAACGTGCAATCACAGTCTTTACGGCGAAGTAGGCTCATCACCTAAACACTGCACAGTAACTAATGGTAAAATGTGAGCGTATAACATGTCTCTGCCCACCCCTTCGAGGATAAAGGCGTGACCGTGACTATTATGACGTATGTATATGTTACTGAGAAAGTGGAGTGTTCAAAATAGCCACATCTTGTAGCTATGTCGTTCTGTCCGTGTGGTGGGCGACAGCGCTCTGCTACACACAGCGCGCTCGGAGCGCCGGCAACCACCACTGATTTGAACTAACGTTGAACAAGAAGATTTAAAGTTTCAAGTTTGGTAATACAAGTTTTATTTTTAATCTGTAAAAAAAAAGAATGTCTTTTGTAATCTCTACTATGATAAAATTGTATACAGAGGAAAGATTTTATTGTTTGTTTGTTTGCAACGAATAGAGTCCGAAACCACTAGACCGATTTGAAAAATTCTTTGACTGATGGGAAGCTACATTCTTCGCGGTTAACATGAGATTCTTGTAGTAAAAATGTACAGAGGGCGGCCTTATCGCTAAAAAGCAATTTCTTACAGGCAACCTTTGGATGGAGATTTTGTCAAGGATCATTTAGTAAGTATACATAGGCTATATTTTATTCCCGTATTTCCACGGGAACGGGAGCTACGCGGGTGAAACTGCGTGACGTTTGCTAGTATTAAAATAAATGGAGATGAAGTAATCTTTGATTCTAGAACGTTGAACGGATCTGGCTGAAATTCCATGCAGGGATAGGTTACAGCCATCATAAATAATTCAAATTGAAGGCCTTTATGGACGACTTGAATTTTTTTTAACAGCAGGCAGTAACAACCCGCGCCTGTCCATATCACCACGATAATACGGCTCACCACCTATTACGTGGGACAAAACCTTTAAAAGGTGATTAGTTGGTATATAATAAATATGCCACTGCCTACCCCTTCGGGGATAAAAGACGGGTATGCGGGTGAAACCGCGTGACGACCTGCTGTGATTAATAATTAGATAGACGAGAATTAGATAGAGATATAGAGATTCTCAAACATATTCTTAACTAGCTGTTGCCCGCGACTTCGTACGCTGCATTTTATATGTGACTAGGTTATGCTCGCGGCCTTGCCCGCTTGAGTTTTGGTACCCGTTCCCGCTTTCCGTGGGAATATATTTCCGTGATGAAAAGTAGCCTAAAGGACAGGTATTTTTTGAACAGTCTCATGGGAGTGAATGAAACTGCCCTGTTTGCTTAATCATAAAAGAGCTTCAAGATTAAGTCTATTCTAAAACAAATCAGTCCACGCCTTCGGCGCGGATTGAATTATTTTACAATAGCCTCAATCATTAAGCTCTTTTATGATTTAGCCAACACGCCAGTTTAGATTTACCCACAAATTCAAAGGAACCGTTGAATTCTAGGGTTTGCGATAGTTGAGATGTCTCTAATTCCTGAATTACAAAACCCTCAACATGTGAAACAATCCTTAAAGTACTCCCTTCATGATACAATTTTTTTTTGTAATCGCACCAGGCATTGGGAACTTACGACGAAATACCCAATTTCTCTTTCATCCCATCTCCCAAAGGAAACGAGCAAAATATCGGGATCAAAAGTATCTTAGAACCTTCCTCGGATCATGAGCTCGGATTGTACCGAGTTTCATTCAAATCAATTCAGTAGTTTCGGCGTGATACTTATTCGGGATGCAGACAGACAGACCGACAGACAGACATGAAAATTTTAAATTACATTTTCAGCTTCAGTATCGATTAGAGAACGCCCTACAATTAAAATTTTCAAAATATCTTCCATGTACAGACTCTCGACCCTCAACAGTTTTATTATAAGTATATGGGTCATTATCAGGCGGCTCATTATTTGGTTGACTTCGGTGTACAATTTTTTTTTTTCAACTAAGGTTTTACTTACATGAAATATCAAATCTAGTGTTAATTTAAAACATTTCAGTAGTTGAGGGAACTGTATAGACTGAATGGTTATGAAGGGATTTCACTTTTTTATAATGGTGTCCACCGAAATCAAAATGGATCGAAATCATTATGGATCACACAGATATTTGACTCTGGTGGGAATCGAACCCAAGACCTCGTTATTCGCAGTCGTACATTTTTACCTCCAGACCAGAAAAATGCAAATAAATAAATTATTGATTGATTTCGATGCTTTTAAATATTGATCTCCAGTACCAAATACTTGCAATATTTCCACTAAAAAACACCGGAATCAAGGGCACTGAAATCAAAATATTGAGCAAAATCCTATATATTTTTAAAAGTAATCTGTATTATGAATACTTATGTTTTTTACTGAAATCTGATACATAAAAGACACACTTTTAATATAGCTTTACATCATTTGTTCAAATAATTGAGGATAAAATGGATGCACCGAAATCAATTTTAGGTATATACCAAGTCACCGAAAATGATTACGAACCTTAACAAAACAGTGGGGCGATGACACACCGACGTCTAGTCCTTACCACCGGTGCGGTGTAACTGACAGTTTGTATTACTCGAACAACTAATCTTGCAGTCGCTAGAGATACAGAGTAATGAACGAATCGGTGCGCGCCACTGAAGTCAATTCTGAACGTCGGACGTAAAGACAACCTGTTGTAACTGGTCTAGTAATGCCGATAATGGCTTAGTAATGTTATAAATAGAGTAAATAGTTTTCAAGTTATTTGTGAATATATGCACATATAACACCTATATTGGAGAAAAAAAGATAAAAAATAATTTTCGCTGCAATACGGGACCGGACGCGACACCGAGGTCAATATTTTCGTAGTTTTAATTTTTTTAAACTAACTTTTACGTAATTAATCTAAAAAAAACCACAGGCCCCCCTTACTATTTTTGACCGTACAATTTGTAGAAAAAAAATCATATTGATAAGTAATCTACAGGTATTGGTTTTCGACGCGGACTCGCCTATTTGAGCCGGCTGAGAATGACCGATATAGACTAGCGGACGTCACGCGGTTTCACACGACGAGTTCCCGTTCCCGTGGGAATACGGGAATAAAATATAGCCTATGTTCACCTCAAAGAGTGTAGCTTTCCAACAGTGAAAGATTTTTTTAAATTGGTTCAGGAGTTTCGGAGCCTATTCGTTGCAAACAAACAAACAATCAAATCTTTCCTCTTTATAATATTAGTATAGACGAGATAAATAACAAAATAAATGTACCTTTGTGCAGAGCTATATATTCAACTGTATGTTTTACAGGCCAAGCACCATAACACAAACTTACATACATACATATAGTCACGCCTTTATCCCCGAATGGGTAGGCAGAGCCCATATTATATGCCCACATTTCAACTTTAAGATTTTATCCCACTTAATGGATGGTGAGCCGTATTGCCGTGTTGAAATGGACAGGCGCAGGTTGTAACTGTCTGCTGTTGAAATACTAGTTTAATTTGGTTTAGGTAGCGCTTTGTAAATAAAGTTCCACAGATAAATAATAATATTTAATTTTATTTATTTATTTAATAAGTTTATACACAAATTCGTACAAAGGTGGACTTAATGCCTTAGGCATTTTCGGCCTCTCTTTTTTTTCTCTGGTTAAACGATTAGTATTCAATTACACCGACACATATTCATTATTCGACTCAACTGACTCATTAATGTAATAACGCAAATTTCGAAAGCCTTATCAGGCTCATTGATCGCCGCTACCGTGTGTAGTGCGGTCGTAGGGCGGGCGGGAGCTTATCGCAGGGCGGGCGCGCATAAATAGCGCGGCTCAGAGCACGCTGCGTGAGTCCGCGCCGACTCGCGAACGGAGTGCGACATAGCGACTTGTGGCATTGCGACGGGCGACATTGCGACGGGTGATATAGCGACGGGCGACATAGCGACGGGTGACATAGCGAAGTCTGTGTAACACTTCTTAAGTTGCAGGTAAATTAGTAGTATACTTATTTAGGTTCATTTTAATGATAGATAAATAGAAAGATAAATCGTCTTTATAATTCATACAGTATTTTTATCAAAACTGTAAAAGTAATACTGCAAGTTATTCAAATGAGGCCTCCGAAAGTACGGGGTCGGCAGAGAGAGTGTGCCATCGTAATAACAAGTGGCTAAGGGAGCCACGCACCATCTGACAATCGGCATGCTTGTTGTCCAACAGCAGTTTAAGATAAAAACTCTAGTTGCATCAAAAAGCTAAAAATACGGACTTTTTTTATTTTTATACTTTGGTTTTTATTTGTTACATACTTAGATCATCTAACCACAGGATGCGCCTTACTTAAGCATTGTTTTCTGCCATTGCACATGACCATTTGGTCTTTTGGCTTTATGAAAAGCCTGTACATCAGTACATCATTTTATATGATTAAACTAGTACATTACATTGTAGTTGACTGTACAATAACAATTAACACACAACAGCCATTACGCGTTTGTCGATAAATACATTTTTAAATGCAATGAAATTTTATATGTCTTTGTGTTTCCCCCTTCATTTGTATGAAAACTGGCAGAATATTTTTGTATGCGGTGGTTCGCAAAGGCTAGTCCCGTGTTATATGGTCTAAGGTTACATACTATCAAATTCATACAGAAGCAAAAATTTACTTCAAGTAATGTGTTAAATAATACGATTGCAGTAAATTATTCTACTAGAGTCCAAAAAAGACGAATAAATAATTAATCAAATAAATCTTCTGAACACGTTAATTGCTGACGGAGATTTCATCAACAATCAACAACAATACTTATTAGTTTTGTAATAGGTTGTAGTGATTTATTAAAGTAAAAACCGGCTAAGCGCGAGTCGAACCTAAGGCAAACCTAAGGCGAACCCTCTGTGCGTGAGTCCGACTCATACATACATACATACATATGGTCACGCCTTTATCCCCGAAGGGGTAGGCAGAGGCATAGTATATGCCCACATTTCACCTTTTTATAATTTGTCCCACGTAATAGGTGGTGAGCCGTATTGCCGTGTTTAAATGGACAGGCGCAGGTTGTGACTGCCTGCTGTTGAAATAAAGCCTTCAACTTAGCTTAACGACTGCCATTTTACTGGCAACCGGGACCAACGGCTTAACGTGCCTTCCGAAGCACGGAAACGCTCAAAATAAATGTCACAAAGTGATCACATGGACGGTCACCCATCCATGGACCGGCCATAGTGAAAGTTGCTTACTGCAGTGATCGTTTACAGAACACTGAGTCCGCGGGGCCACGAGCGCTTCTCCGACTCGATCAACGAAAATCACGTTTATTGTATGAGAGTTCCCCTTAATCCCCCCTTTTTCTGATTTTAGTATTTGTTGTTATAGTGGCAATATAATAATACACACATAAATACGGAATTGAATTGGGTGGATTAACGGACTAAACCAAAAATATACCATCTCCGAAAATTTTAGCAAATTTAGAAGCTATATCTCACTAGATGCTGCTTCCTAACGGACAGACAGACAGACAGACGGACAGCGAAGTCTCATGAACAGGGTCCCGTTGTTACCCTTTAGGTACAGAACCCTAATACCAAAAGGTCCTATAAACCTCAATGGAACTTAGCGCTCAAACCACGTGGCCCCTGGATATTCTTGTAGTCACGTGCCACACACAGCCACACTGTAGGAAGTACTTATCTTGGAGTACGTGTGGAAATTGACATTACATTGTCCACTTTCATACGTACAACTAAGTTTAAAATCGTCTACTAAGTGTTTTTTTGGAACATTTAAAGCTTAAATTAAACAAAATGTAAAGTTAATTTTGGGTGCATATACTCATTCACTGAGGCCCCGCCCCGCTCAGTGTTCTGTAAACGATCACTGTAGTAAGTAACATTTACTGTGGGCGATCGTGGATGGGTGACCACCACATGACCACTTTGTGACATTTATTTGAGCGTTTCCGTGCTTCGGAAGGCACGTTAAGCCGTTGGTCCTGGTTGCCAGTAAAATGACAGTCGTTAAGCCAAGTTGAAGGCCTTTATGGCGGCTTGAAAATTTTTCAACAGCGGGCAGTCACAACCCATATCAACACGGCAATACGGCTCACCACCTATTAAGTGGGACAAAAATCTAAAAGATGAAATGTGGGCATATAATATGCCTCTGCCAACCCTTTCGGGGATAGAAGGCTTGATCATATTTTGTATGTATGTATGTAAACATACTCATATTATAAAGAGGTTAGATTTGATAGTTTGTTTGTTTGCATCGAATAGGCTCTGAAACAACTGAACCGATTTTAAAATTCACTCTTGGGAAGCTATACCATCCCCAGGTGAGGGTGACACAGGTTATATTTCATTTTCGTATTCCCACGGGAACGTGTTTGTTACCGCCTAGTGGAAGTGACAGAGGACGCCAATGTGACTTAATTATTATCAATCAGTATCATCATCAATATCAATACATATAATAAAATCGTAACAGGTCGCTGTCTGTATATGGAAGATAAATAAGAAAAAAATATATAGGGGGCTTTATGAACGCAATAGACCCCAAAACAATGATTTTTAGAATTTTTGTCTGTTTATCCGTATGTCTGGATATCTGTTTGTCTATACGTTTGTGCACGCTAATCTCAGAAACCGCTTAACCGATTGCAATGCAGTATTCTTTATTGTGTTGAGGTTTGCTCCACTTAGCATTTAGTGTTTATTTCATAGCAATCGGTTGTTAAATAAAAAAGTTATATCACTTTAAACAATCATACATACACATATGAATCTAAAAATGGGTAAATCTAAACTGGCGTATTGGCTTAATCATAAAAGAGCTTAATGATTAAGGCTATTTTAAAATATATTTATGATTAAGCCAGAAGGGCAGTTTTACACGCTGCTTGATGAGTCTGAAGAAGAAATACCTTTTCTTTCATACACCTTATGTGATGTAACCGAAGTTGCGGGCTCAGCTAGTATAGAATATATTTGCTGTAAAGTATGTAATAGTAGTAATACAAAATATAAATTACCTATGTAAGGTAGGTAACAAGGTTAGCTTATAGGATTACAAAAAACATGATTTAATGTTGTGTAGAAATACTTAGTAGTTTATGACACTGTTGCATAATAAGGGTTCTTATAACACGAGTGTGTTTTAAAGAAACGAGCCGTAGGCGAGTTTATCTATAGTATCACACGAGTGTTATAAGACCAAGTTATGTACAGTGTCATACACTACTTTATCTACTCTCATACTATAATACCTGATTTCAGTTTGTGATATGACAGATAGATATATATAGTTGCTCCTTGATTTCGCCGGTAACAGGTTCATGGTCATATTTGACGCAGTTTCCAGAATGTCTGGTGGTGTACAATTACCACCATCCTCGCTTTAAGACATGTTTTTACACAAAAACTAATTTATTTTACAAACAAAACCAAACTTTGTTTAATTTAAATGTAAAATTTTGGCGCCAAGGCGCAAACATCGATTGCGCATGCGTGTTTCTTTTTTTTTTCCGGCTGCGGAGGCCCAATTTTTTTTTAAAGTAGAGGTTCAAACTTCTTTTTCCAGCTGGAGGTTGTCTATGGTGTATCGTAATGATTAAAAAGTTATATTATGATATAGGTGTCCATACAAGACCTGTATCGTAATAAAACTTTGTTTTTGGCCTGTGCGTAATGTTTGTCATAAGAGTATTGATTTCAATTTTATAATCTTTGTATAATACACTCGAGAGCAATGAATCCGGGTCACTTAAAGAATCCTAAAAATCTCGGAAACTAAAAATGCTAGGTTAATGCAATAAATTGTATTTAATAGACAATGTAATACTCCTTAAATGAAGGTATTAAAACTTCTTAGTTATTGTAAAGTTATATCATAAAAAAATCAAATTTGAAAAAGGGCCACTTTCGAAGATGGAACTACGAAATTACAGCATTTGGTGTTGCTTTTGTTTGTAATCTGTCATTTATGTGGGTACATAAACCATGTTGATAGTGCTCTATATTCATTAATCAAGCTGAAATTATGTCGCTTACGCCTGAAGAATGCACCAGAATACTTACAATGCTGGAAACCGGCCGGAGTCAGCGCGATACAGCCAGGACTGTCGATGTGTCGCTGTCAACAGTACAAAGAGTTCTCCGACGTTACGAAGAAACTGGTTCTAACCTACGCAGACCAGGAACGGGCAGAACCAGGTGTACCACAGCACGAGAAGACCGATACTTGGTGAACACCATGCTTCGAAATCGCTTTCTCACAGGAACTGAACTCACCAATCAGTTTCGACGCCTCGGAGGAAGTAACCCAAGTGCATGGACAGTAAGACGTCGGCTTGCTGAATCTAACTTAAAACCCCTTAGACCTGCAAACGGCCCTAAACTGGAGCGTGGGCATCGTATTTCGAGACTAAGGTATGCCCAGAGCCACGTAAATTGGAGTATTGAAGATTGGTCAAAAGTTATGTTCTCCGACGAATCAAAATTTATGCTCTACAAGCACGATGGAAGACACAGAGTGTATCGAAGACCAGGGGAAAGATTCAAGCAAGCATGCATCGAAGAAAAAGTAGCCTACGGTGGTGGGTCTGTACTTGTGTGGGCCGGAATTTCTTCTGAAAGTCGCACAGAGCTGGTGATCATAGAAAACGGCTCTTTAACTAGCGTAAGATATGTGGAAGAAATCCTCAATGATCACGTTGGTCCATTTATGGTCAATTTAGGTGAGGATGCTATATTTATGCATGACAATGCCCGACCTCATACAGGTAGGATTGTGAATGACTACCTTCAAGAGATGAACATTACTCGTATGGAGTGGCCAGCGCGCAGCCCGGATATCAACCCGATCGAGCATGCTTGGGACGAGCTAGGCAGATGCGTAAAACAACGAAACCCTCCCCCAATCACGCTTCGTGAGCTCAAAATTGCTCTCACAGAGGAATGGGAGAATATTCCCCAAAATCGTATAAGGAACTTGGTGTACAGCATGCCAAACCGCGTAAACGCAGTAATGGAAGCACGAGGAGGCAATACGAAGTATTAAAATTCAAGAAAATCGTAATAAAGTTCAAAAATTTCATGTTTCCTATTTTTGTTTTAAGGAGAGATCGGCAGTTTTTTCTTTATGTAATTTTGTGTTAATAAAATGTATGGTGACTCATATTTTTTTTACTTTCATTTAAGGAGTATTACATTGTCTATTAAATACAATTTATTGCATTAACCTATCATTTTTAGTTTCCGAGATTTTTAACATTCTTTAAGTGACCCGGATTCATTGCTCTCGAGTGTAGTATCAGAGTAGATAAAGATATTTATTATTATAAAGTAAACCACTTCATAAGCGTCCTCTACACGTCAGCGGATGCATCCGCAGACGTCATCTGCGGATGCGTCCGAACGACGTATAGAGGGGTGATTTGTGCGTCTGTGATAGGTATTTAACGTCTGCAGACGCGTCCGCCTCGAATCCGTTTGTTGTCGGTTTTTGTGGCACGTATCAAAGGGTTTCGGCGCGAACGTCCGGCGTCTGTCCACACGTCTGCCGATGGAGTTGGGATTGTGAATGCACGCACTCAAAACGAAGAACAGTATGAGCACCGAGGAAACTTTTAGGTTTACTGAGCTATATCAAGCTGAAAACTGTAAATAAATCCTAAAAATAAATATCACATAAATAAATATGTTGTTCTATTGAGGCTAATGGATACCTACGTCATGTAGGTAGGTTAGATATCCATTATGATGATGATTATATTTATCATTTAAAACAAAAATAATATAAAAAAAATATAAAAAAGAATATCTTTTTAGATTTATGAATCATGGAATCATATAGCTGACACGATGGATGTGCCATTACACGAACTAAAAAAGAAAAAATAATCTAGCTACATTCGGGCTAAATCTAAAAAAAAATAATGTTAATATGCGAGTGCGTGTGGCGTCTGTCCAGGGTGAACATAGACTGATCTATCTACAGACGTGTGGACAGCTCATGGAAATTCATCTGCGGACGCACCTGCCACAGTCCGCGGACGCATCCGTCTACGTGTAGTGGAGGCTATACGCACATAAAGTGAGACTAAGTAATCTATAGATCATAATTATGAATAACTAGCGGACGTCACGCGGTTTCACCCGCGTAGTTTCCGTTCCCGTGGGAATACGGGAATAAAATATAGCCTATGTTCACCGCAATGAGCATAGCTTCCCAACAGTGAAAGAATTTTTCAAATCGGTCCAGTAGTTCCGGAGCCTATTCGTTACAAACAAACAAACAAAAAAACAAAAAACAAATCGTTTCTCTCTTTATAATATTAGTATAGACTAGCTGTTGCCTGCGACTTCGAACGCTGCATTTTATATGTGATTCTTTAGACTGATATACCTAACTTTTTTATTTATGAACCGATTGACATGAAACAAACACTAAATGTTAAGTGAAGTAAACCGCAACGCAATAAAGAAAACGGCATTGCAATCGGTTGAGCGGTTGCTGAAATTAACGTGCACAAACGTACAGACAAACAGACAGTTACGGTTTTATTATATGTATTGATATTGATGAATCAATAAGTCATATGAACATCTAATCAACTGAATTAAATAATGTGGTTACCGATGATTGATTAACGCTGGACATAACTTCACGTTTACAGAATTTGCAAAAAGAATTTTGCGATTTTGAGGCCACCACTCTCGTATGCTTGCCTGCCACTATAGTGTTATAAAAAGAATAGAAATGCCACAAACGGTTACCCATCTAGTACTAAACTTGATTTACTTCCATATACAGTGATTGTTTCCACATGTCTTTCAAGATGAAAGATTTGTCATCGAACGCGTTGATGTCTTTTGGTCGTAACGTGTTATACTAGCGGACGTCACATGGTTTTACCGGCGTAGTTCCCGTTCCCATGGGAATACGGAAATAAAATATAGTTTATGTTCACTAGGGGTAGTGTAGCTTCCCAACAGTGAAAGAATTTTTCAAATAGGTTCAGTAGATTCGGAGCCTATTCGATGCAAACAAACAATCAAATCTTTCTTCTTTATTATATTAATATCATAGACTAAACTACAAAACATTGTTATTTTTAGTTACATTGAAATGACAAATCAAACACTAAAAGTGTATATCATGCTGTTTTTCAACAGATCCTAAAAATTACGAGTTTTGTCGACCCTGTATTAAATTATTACATGAGGTAAGATGAACGTTCATAAAGGTTGTGTTTCTGTTGAAGCTATAACAACTATACAAAAATTGAAAAAAAAAATGAAAGGGAGTCCAATACAACAAACGTGTTATGTTTTTACCTTCATTGAGCAAGTACAGTTCACACTTGACCGGTTTTTTAATCACAATATAAGTTACATTTATTAGGTACTAGCTGTTGCCCGCGACTTCGTACGCGTGAAAATTATGTGGTAATGCGAATTTGTTTGCTCTCTGCTTAGCCCCTAGGATATGTAGCGTAATAATATATAGCCTATTTGAAGACCTTACCCCTAGTTAATACTTGTGCAAAATTTGAATTAAATCTATAGAGTACTTCTCGAGATCATAAAGCAAACATACAAACAAACAAACAGACAAAAATATTTCTAACTATATTTTCGGCTTCGGTATCTTATGTTGAACACCCAGAGAGTTTTTTTTTTATATTTCCAATGTACAGTTTTGACTTTTCTATCTTTTTATTATATGTATAGATTTTGTAACTCACAAAACGGGTTTCATAATTTGTAGGCGATTCACTCTTTTAAAGTTTAGTTAGTAGGTAACTTACACCTATCTTATTTACTGGGTTAGGAAAGCTTTCCGTCCCCACTTCCCATGGGAAAATGTTCTATGTTATTCCTGACTATAATTATCCCTGTACCATGTTCATCTTGATCCGTTCAGCTGTTAAGGGCCCCACTCACTAACAGTCCGCCTGCAGTCTCTGGTCCTATCGGACGGCCTGCCGTCCTAGACCAATAGCGCTAACACACTAAAGCGATTTTTGCCTGCCGGCAAGGCCCTGCTGTCAGTCTTGCGACCACACACTAACAGTCGGGAGTCGGCAGTTTCCCACCGTACGATCGCCCGTCGGCCATGCTCTGATATCGGTTTGAGGGTCCATACACTACATTCAGCAAATGATCACAAGTCAACATGTTATTACGTAGATTCGTCGACCTGAAAGTAGGTAGATGGATATTTAATAAATAAGTATTAAATAAAAATATGGTACGTACTCACGACTTACGTACCATATTTTTATCCAAACTTCTTGACAAAACTATTATAAACTGGATAATAATAATTAATAAATAAATATATTTAAATTTTATAATAATTTAAAAGTACATAGGTATGTACCTACTTTTAATCTGTCTAAATTATAGATAGATATACCTAAGATATATAGGTTTATCCCTCTAGATAACAACCTACCAAAAAGCGTATTTAGCGATTTTCATATAAGAGTAAAATCAATCTTTTCTGAATATGTGCTTTTAAGATTATTAATTTTTCTTTTCACATGGTCAATTGTTGCCGAAGGTATTGTGGTTTGATAATATGCTAACAATTTGTTGTAAGGATCATCCTTCAATCGTTTATTCTGTGATAACAATCATCTGCACCTGCCATAAACATGGGAAACTTCTATATTTAGCTTAGTAAACGGAGACTCAAATTGAAGTTTGTTGTCCATTTTGGCGGTAAAATTAAACAAGTCGAAAAACTTAAAACTGTCGGCCTGCTACTGATACAAGACATCGGTCGACAGGCCGCCGGCCGGCTACCTGCTAATGTGTGTTCAATCGCGCGTGTTAGATTCGTCTCGTAGAGGGTGGGTATATCAATACATACGGTCACGCCTTTTATCCCCGAAGGGATAGCCAGAGGTATATTCTGTAAGGAGGGTATTAGCTAACAAGTTATGAAATGAAAAGAAATGAATATGAGATAAAAATATCTTTATTCTCGTCAAGATTTCCAATTCTACATTTACCGCCAGATTCGCAATAGGTAGAGCCTATGAGAAAGAACCTGGCAATAAAACTCACGGCCACTCTTTTCAAAGTCACATTAATTGCTATACATCTATTTCTAATAGAATCCAATTCCATCAATAGTTGGTACACGTCATTACAATTAATAGCAACACGGGTCATATCTTTACAAATAGTTCAGCAGGATAGTACCTATACATTATCTTTTAAACCAAGCCATGGGCAGTATAAAATAACCTTGAATACAATCAATCAAATCGGTCTATGGCAGTTCAGCACTGCTGGACGTAGACCTCTGCTAATTTTAACACATATATTACACATCACATCAGATCAGATAAATTACATAAGTTATTAATGAGAAACGTACCCTTAAGACGGCTGCTCAGCGACTCGACTGTCCTGACCTAACATTATACCCTTTTATATTATACTTTTGGCGCCCAAACATCACTACACTGTTTGCCCTTGTAAACAGTGTCAAATAAAATCCCAATACATTGAATCGAATGAGGCAATGACATTTTCCAACAAAGTAACATCTAAAATAACTTAATTTAATTATAAATGTGAAACATCATAGTATCTATTCAGTAATTACATTTAACATACATTACTCCATGTAATAACTATCGATATTTACCGGAAACATCAATGAAGCAAAACAGTTAATTAACACACTATTACTATTTCTTTTCACAAAGACGATTCTTAACCTGATCATATTTATTTTATTATTATTCTACAATTTTATATCTATATGCTATGAAACAATATTATTAAATTAGTACTACACAGTTTTGTCAAAAACTGTCGTGAAACGGAACTTTATTTTGCATGTTGGCTAAATTGTTACAAAGTACTGCCAACTACATACAGAAGATTAAAATGTTTACCGTACAATAAATAATGGTTCTTTCTAATGGGTTGCCATATAAACAGCACAAAAACACTATTTTCTACTCTTTTAGGCCAAGCTGTAAACCGCGAACCAGCACGGTCAACCAAGTAATTTACATAGGTATAAGCATATCTATCACGGCCATACTGACAAGTACTTCGCTCTCGAAGTACAAATATATTAATTTTTATTGTCAAAACCAACAGAGTTTAAAAAAATAACATGATAATATTCAGTTCAGTAGGTATAGCTAATTATGGGTTGCCCTAATGTAACCAATAAATTGTATAAATTAAACAATAAAAACGAGTTAGATGCTATTAAGTTTACATCATCATCATACATAAATATAATTAACTGTTTCATTAAGCACCGGCATTGTCATGCTATATGCTATTCGTATCACCAGCTACATGACTTTCCATATTCAGCATCAGGGCAGTGACTGACCAACAGATTTTATATTTCATAATAATATATTGCAAAACTTAACTTGTACTGTTCCACAACATTTATTATTGTAATATCTAACTGGTTTCGTCTTTCGGCATTATCAAAGGCTATTTTCTTATTTAGATCATAATTACACTTCGAACACATAAACAATAACAATTATTTCAATGTAGATTGACAGACAAGGTTGCCAGTTTTCAAAGCTAAACCTAAAAAAATTCTAGACTGCTGAAAATGTCCACACCATTAAATGGCATACAATGTAACATTTCGATTTGTCATAAAAAGTAAATCATGTCAAACTATGTCAAGTAAATCTAAAACAAATAAATTAAATATCAAAATATCTACTAAATTAAATGATAATTATCTAATTAATTAATGTTATATTTCGCCTAGCGTTTTGTACAATAGTAGTATTCTTAGTCTTAGTCATAGGCACAGTCTTAGTTATGCTGTTATAGTCATGTCGTTCTTTCTATTTTGTTTTTATGTTTGCCAATTGCATAGACGTGTCATGTCCTTCCAACCGCTGCTCTTGGATACGGACTTGCACCAAACAATTGACCGACCAGCGGAAACATAATTACTAACCCATATGTTTGTCAATTGCATAGACGTGTCAAGTCCTGCACCCGCTGCTTGTGATCCAGACTTGCACCAAACAATTGACCGACCAGCAGAAACATATTGATTAGTTACCATGACTTGACATATATGTCCCGTTCACCCGCTACCAGCGAGATGGACAAGTACCAATCAAACTATCGACTAGCGGCCTTTTCCTTTTAATATATGTCCTACTCTTTTAAATATAATACTTTCTTCGTTACCATTACATTCCTTTTCTTAATAAGGAAAGATTTTTTTTCTTTTTATCAAAAATGTTATCTTAAATAAGGTAAATCAATAAACTGATACCTCGACCATCTTTAGCGATTAATACGTTTCTGATATAACCTATAGCTACCTCGCCGAGTCAACGATCATTATGGAGTATAGGTTTATTTGCTATGGGCCTTTAAGGTTATCACAGTTATGTACCTAGTCATTTTGCGGGGAGAATCTATCACCGACTTGTTTTATTTTATGCTGTAGGTATAGAGTAAAACAATGTACTTATTTAAAAATGTTTTACATGCTGAAACTATATCTACTATTAAAAGTATCTTCTTACTATTTGTACTCTGATTACTATTTAAGTTTATTTATATTTCAAATTTCAATAATAATATAGGTACGAGCCAGAACACAAAATTAGGTCAACTCTCTTTTTACTGATAGTTATAGGGTCAGTGCGCCGGTTTGCGTCTAGGTCCTTTATAAGTCTGTCTAAACGAACTGCAACAATGTCGTGAATTATTTTTTTTAACACTAGTTAGAATATAAGCTTCAGTTATACCGACATAAAGTTAAATTTAACAACTAATGTCATAACTGTAATAGCTGCATCGCCTTGGCTACTTGCAGAAGCCATAGCGCTATAAAAATTAAAGTTAATGAAAGAATCCGGTTACACGAATAAAGTCCAGCATAATTGTAATTGTAGCAAAATATTTATTAATCATTTTATAAAAAAGAAACTTCGTAAAAATAAGTTATAACACTTATTATTTTAAAAGTCAATTGTAAACTATTTAAAATCAACAGATATGATGCATTTTAGAAAGGGGTTTATAACAGTAGGTATATATTTTGCATCATGAGTTTGGCAACTCCTATAATTGTACGGAAACATACGTAATGACCCTGCTTACTTATTTCTCAAATCAAATAATCTTTTGTCTTTTATTATTTTCCTGCGTCAATTTTGCCCTGAAATATCATCTGTCACTACATACAGTAAATATAAGTAACTCTTCGATTTATTAGTAACTAGTATTCACAACAAAAACAGTATACCTAGACAACAAAAAATTTGTAGGTAGTTATTACTACCTACAGTTCATTCAACGCGATACCGAGTCACAAGATAAAAATCTTCTAGTAACTACATTTTCCAAGAGCGGCATATTGACGAAATATTTCATGCCACCTAAGTACCTTCTAGGTATACAGAAAGTTAACGAAAAGAAATCAAGATTTGATATGGAAATCTAGTTGGTATTTAAAATTAACTAGCGTATCGACGCCAATTAGATCAAAAAACAATCGTAAGAGAAAATAATGGTAAAATGAAGAAATAGTGCCTAGTTTTGTTTGTGTTGTGTACTAAGTAGTGATATAACTTACGAATTCCTGCTAACATAGTCAAGCGTTTAGTATCTTATTCATATTACCCAATGGAAATGTTTGTTGTTTTTGTTTGCATTATATAGATTCTGAAACCAATGAACCGATTTTTTTTTACATTCTTTCACCAATAAAAGAACTAGCGAGGAGGTTCATAGGCTACATTTTATTCATGTATTCCTACGGGAACGGAAACAACGCGGATGAAACTGCCTAACGTCGTCGGCAAGTAGGTACTTCCCTATTTAATATTTGGTACATTGACCTCTAAGTTTATTAATCATGAGTTTAATATACTACATGTTATTGGTAGTTCTGAAAACATATTCCGATAGTAATGATGAGTTTATATGGAATCCTAGCCACAGATTACCTCAACGAATAAATGAAAGGGAGAGAAAAGTAGAATTCTGTTTTGTCGTATCAATGATTTTTGAATCTTCTACAGAACGTTCGGCCAAACTGACATTTCATTACGTAAGGTACTAGGAATAAGAGTTACGTAGACGTACAATACTGTGGAGTGGCTACGCAACGTTCCAATTGTTCGTAGGTACTTCTTGGTGTAGCCGTAAAGTACAGCTTTGACTACTGCTAAATTCTTTTGATCTACTACTAGACTACAGAATCAGATGGTAGTCCCAAACAGTGATGGTATCTCCTAAGAGATTTTACGCGCCAAGCTTCGTCTTGCCTAAATGGCCTCTCTAATAGGCCTCGAAAATAAAACGAAGACCATGAATATGATGCCAGTAGGTAAGGTATTAGGTATATTTTGAAAGAAAGAAGAAAAGAAAAAAAATCCCTCTTCGTTCTTTCAACCTCTTCGTTACAAGTCTACGTTCCTAAGTAGTTACATGTTGAAGTAATGTAGATAATAAAGCCGACATAATCCTGCAGCAACGTTATTGGCTATACCTACTCAATACAAGCTTAAAATATATGTAGGTATATCTTTCTTTTAAACATTAAAAATTTTCACTGGTATAACTTACACAAAATTACACAAGAATTCACACACATGTTCACAAAAAAACACATCATACCACTGTTGCCACTGATTGCCGGGTCGAAGATCGAGAATACCACGTCGTCGCCATCAGAGCAGCGAACGTCCCGAGGCAGCAGCAAAATCCGTCGATTCTGAAACTTGTAATCAATGTATTAGCAAGGGTGGAATGGATCCCACTTCTGATGTTAGATTCGTCTCGTAGAGGGTGGGTATATCAATACATACGGTCACGCCTTTTATCCCCGAAGGGATAGCCAGAGGTATATTCTGTAAGGAGGGTATTAGCTAACAAGTTATGAAATGAAAAGAAATGAATATGAGATAAAAATATCTTTATTCTCGTCAAGATTTCCAATTCTACATTTACCGCCAGATTCGCAGTAGGTAGAGCCTATGAGAAAGAACCTGGCAATAAAACTCACGGCCACTCTTTTCAAAGTCACATTAATTTCTATACATCTATTTCTAATAGAATCCAATTCCATCAATAGTTGGTACACGTCATTACAATTAATAGCAACACGGGTCATATCTTTACAAATAGTTCAGCAGGATAGTACCTATACATTATCTTTTAAACCAAGCCATGGGCAGTATAAAATAACCTTGAATACAATCAATCAAATCGGTCTATGGCAGTTCAGCACTGCTGGACGTAGACCTCTGCTAATTTTAACACATATATTACACATCACATCAGATCAGATAAATTACATAAGTTATTAATGAGAAACGTACCCTTAAGACGGCTGCTCAGCGACTCGACTGTCCTGACCTAACATTATACCCTTTTATATTATACTTTTGGCGCCCAAACATCACTACACTGTTTGCCCTTGTAAACAGTGTCAAATAAAATCCCAATACATTGAATCGAATGAGGCAATGACATTTTCCAACAAAGTAACATCTAAAATAACTTAATTTAATTATAAATGTGAAACATCATAGTATCTATTCAGTAATTACATTTAACATACATTACTCCATGTAATAACTATCGATATTTACCGGAAACATCAATGAAGCAAAACAGTTAATTAACACACTATTACTATTTCTTTTCACAAAGACGATTCTTAACCTGATCATATTTATTTTATTATTATTCTACAATTTTATATCTATATGCTATGAAACAATATTAATAAATTAGTACTACACAGTTTTGTCAAAAACTGTCGTGAAACGGAACTTTATTTTGCATGTTGGCTAAATTGTTACAAAGTACTGCCAACTACATACAGAAGATTAAAATGTTTACCGTACAATAAATAATGGTTCTTTCTAATGGGTTGCCATATAAACAGCACAAAAACACTATTTCCTACTCTTTTAGGCCAAGCTGTAAACCGCGAACCAGCACGGTCAACCAAGTAATTTACATAGGTATAAGCATATCTATCACGCGCAAGGATATAAACTGTCCGACCGATATCTGTCGGCGCTGAACGGAATCGTCGAGCCACGAGGCCACACACTATCAGTTCGTATTAGTCGTCCGTCCAAAACCTTCAACAGAACTGTTAGTGTGTGGGCTATTGCAATTAACTGACCGATTGATATCGTCCGGTAAACTGTTAGTGAGTGGGGCCCTTTAGAGCGTGATTGGGTAACATACATCCAAACATGTTCACAAACTTACTCGTTTATAATACTAGTGTTTCTGTGTAGAGTGGACCTCGCGAGCACCCAGGAAAAAAAACCACCTGTGAGGAATCATATCCTTTGTTTCTGTCAAAAATCATCAAAATATGTTCATAAATAACGCTTCACCCCTTTTCTCCCCTATTTTCCCCCTTATCCAAAAAAGCTTTGTCCCGGGACATCCTTCCGAGGGCTTACCCGGGGCTCCCAACCACAGGCTGTTGGGCGTTACGTGAGGTTTTTTAGTCGGTAAGAGTCCGGCATAACATCCTCTGAGGATTTTCCCTCACGTAAAAAAAAAAAAGAAAAATCCAAAAAAGCTCTCGAAAAAAGTTGTATTTTAAATCAAAGAATACGTGTGCCAAGTTTGGTGAAAATAGGTTTAGAAATGCGTCCTCTAGACTGAAACTGACATACATGCATACAGACATACGGACGAAAGCAAAATCGTCCATACTGTCGAATCAGAGACGAGCAGTGGTAGAATTAAGTGGGATTAGTAGGATTACAATTGTACTACCCGTTCGCTCTAACTTTGCCGCTGGCGTAGAGTCATATACCCGAATTTTTTATTACACGAAGTAAATTGTCAGTAGCTAATGTCACTTCGTCATAGAAAATACGCAAGAAGTGACATTAGTTGCTGTCAATTTACTTCGTCTAATTAGAAAATCGACTTTAGTATGGAGCCGAGCGGCAAACTTAGAGCGAACGAGCAGTACTCAATTGAATAGTGCAGCGCTCATGGCCTCACCGCTGGCTCAGTGCTCTGTAAGCGATCACTGCAGTCCGCAATTGTCGCTGTGGCTCGTCCTTGATCGGCCATATTTGGTTCAGCGATAGAGCAATAGTCTTCAATAACACAGAATCCATAGGCTTTCTGCCTATCCCGCAAGGAATTTGGCATGAAGGTAGATAGATAGATAGATAGAATCCATAGGCGATTCAGCAACCGTTCACCTAAGACCGATTCGCCATTGGACTATTCGTTGACTGGATTTTTCACACAAAAGAAAGCTAGAATTACATATTGAAAACTTCACTTGTACTGTTCCACAATATTTATAATAATAAGCTAAGATTAACCTGCGTATGTTATGGGTATAGTACCTCGGATTATACACAGAAGCACCGAGACTCTCAAGACAAATATTTGTGGATCGCATAAATATTTGTCCCCGGTGGGAATCGAACAACGAGGCAGTCAGTTACATGCATAGATTTAGCATGTTTCGCTACTCTCTTCTAAATCTATGGTTACATGCACATCTTGGGGCTGCCAACTTGAGGACCACTGTCAGAAGTCTTACAGACTATGAGAGTGGCACCAATCGCTAGATGTTGCCTTGGTTTTTCATGGGGCGAACAGATAAAATGTCACAACAGCAGTGCCTTAAGAGTCATGAGTTAGCCGGTGACGAAAAAAAAACTTTCTTTTTATATTTTATTTAGCTCGCCAAAATAATGCCACTGTCTGATGGAAGAAGCGCTCGTGGCCCCGCGTGAACATCCATGTGATCACTTTGTGACATTTATTTGAGCGTTTCCGTGCTTCGGAAGGCACGTAAATGGCAGTCGTTAATCTAAGTTGAAGGCTTTATTTCAACAGCAGGCAGTCACAACCTGCGCCTGTCCATTTAAACACGGCAATACGGCTCACCACCTATTACGTGGGACAAATTATACAAAGGTGAAATGTGGGCATATAATATGCCTTTGCCTACCCCTTCGGGGATACAGGCGTGACCATATGTATTTATGTCTGATGGAAGGCAATAACGACATCCAGCGATTGGGGCCATTGTCACAGTCTGCAAGACAGTAGTCCTAAAGTTGGCGGCCCCAAGATGTGTCTCTGAATCCATTGCGAGCATTTCCGCGCTTTGGAAAGGCAAGTTAAAGGCTTCAGAAATTTCAGCAGTGAGCGTCACAATCTGAGGCTGTCCATTTTAACACGGCTTACGGTCTTGCTACTTATTACGTGGGATTAAAAGAAATGGTGAAATGCGAGCTTATGATATGCCTCTGCTTTCATCGTGGCTATTATACTTTTATACGACCCTTGAACTGCCTTCGAAAATCCATAGCGTTATTGGCTGAATTTTACAGAATCTCTTACGGCTAGTTTTTTATAGAGCTCTTCAAACTAATCCCACCCTCTCCTTTTGATTTCGAAAGAGAATATTTTGCCATAAATGAGCGATTCATAACATCGTTTCTGTGTCGAACCATAAGAACTTGGATTGACCTGCTCGTGTGTGTTATTCTCCTCTTACAATCCCGGGTTCTTCAAGCGCAGCACCGCCAACTTGAGGACCACTGTCAGAAGTCTTACGGACTCCAGATAAATTAAATTATTTTTAATATTATATGTTATTCTAAGTAATTGCTTTTCAAATTTATTTTCAATATATTGTCATTATAACTAATACTGTGAACCACTTAAAAAGCAATACATCTTAGATCAATACACATAATTTCCTTCACAAAGTTCAAGTTATATAACGCTGAGGCTAGGGTCAATAAAAACGATGTCTTAGTTGTGGGCGCGGGTTGAAGTCCGTTATGGCACATCAAATGTCGCCACTTTTACATTTATTTGAGTTTGAGTGCTCGGCTATGGCCGGCCGGGACCGCGGCCCAGTTTAAGTGGTGATCTAAATATACATGAATAATTCCCAATATGCACTAGCTGATGCCAGCGGTTTCGCCTACACTCTTGAGGCAGTTAGATCAACGCATTGGTGAAAACTCCGACAAATAAGGGTTTCGTACCAAAAGAGGAAAAACGGGAGTCTAATATTGAGACTCCGCTGTTTGTCTGTGTGTCACGAGGCTGTATCTCATTAACCATGATAGCTAGACAGCTGAACTTTTCACAGATGTATTTCCGTTTATCACGACAAATGCTAAAAACAGAAAAATAATAAGCCTACTTCCTAGTCTTCCTACTAATATAACAAACTAGCTGACCCCGCAACTTCGTTTACGTCACATAAGGTGTATGAAAAGAGAGGCATTTCTTCATCAGGGTCATCAAGCAGCGTGTGAAACTGCCCTGTTTGCTTAATCATATATATATATTATATATGATTAAGCAAACAGGGCAGTTTATATATATATATATATATATAATCATAAAAGAGCTTTAAGATTAAGGCTATTTTAAAAATTTAAAATAGCCTTAATCATTAAGCTCTTTTATGATTAAGCCGTAAATATGTTCCCGTGGGAAGCGGGAACAGTAACCAAATTTTATGCGGGCGAAGCCGCGAGCATCTGCTAGTACTTAATAACGTGACTTTTTTGCCGTTTCTTGGTACAAAACGCTCGCACTTGACTGATTTTTACTTACAGTTCACAAAACGAAATCTCATGTATAATTTGGAAGTATACAAATACATTGTATATCCTCAGTAGTGCAGTATGCAGTGGTTAGCGTTTTTTTTTTCTTTTTTTTTTAAGTGTATTCTGCGCTAACGTCTCGGATTTGAATCTTGATTCGTAGCTAGCACATGTGTGATCCGCAAATGTTAATTTTAGCCCCTCTCTATAAAATAGAGTGCAGAGAGGCTCATGGCGAGACTTGTGCCTGTAGTCTGTGACTCTGTCGTATTAAACTACGTCACTAGGTCACGTGGATCATCTGTTAAAAGTTTAAAATTAAACAAAAATGACAACTTCAATTGGATTAAACTTTCACAATAAACGTGTTAGAGAGGGGCAGTCGGGTGAGATCGATCCCACGGCTTTTTGTTGGAATTAGAATGGTTGGAATCGGAATCTATGTGACTATGTAAATGCAAAACCAAAGAAAGAGATGGTATAGGTTCTATCACAAAAAACTGTAGGTAAAGTAACCATGGAACATATGGCAACCTGCATGGACGTGACTGATAGCAGGAAATTCTTATGTAATCACGCAAGTCACGTCCTGCGCCATAAACTCAAACTCAAACTCAAAAAAACATTTATTTCGCATAATCCTAATACATAGGCACTTGCGACACGTCAATGAATACAATGCAAATACCAGTTCGGAACGCGGCCCGCTTGAGAAGAACTGGCAAGAAACTCGGCGGGCTATTCTTTTTGTGCACTACATAATTACAATAAGTAGACTCCATCAGTAGAGCAAGCAGATCACTTCCAGGCTTCCTTATCAATCAAATAATCGTCAATTGTATAGTAGCCCCTGCAGCACAATTTACTTTTTATACACTTTTTAAACTTAATTAGAGGCATGCTTTTAATTTCGCTTGGAAGCCTGTTGTAAAAACGTATACAGTTACCCAGGAAAGAATTACTGACTTTGTTCAGTCTACAATGATAAACGGCAAGGTTGTTTTTATGTCTGGTGTTCACATTGTGTCTATCGCTTAACTTAGTAAAACTAGATAATTTTTTCTGAACATACATAAGATTTTCAAAAATATATTGTGATGCCACAGTTAGAATATTTAATTCCTTAAATTTTTCTCGCAGAGAGACCTTTGGACCTAATCTATATATGGCTCTTATGGCCCGTTTTTGTAAAACAAAAATTGTATTTATATCTGCGGCATTGCCCCATAGTAGCATACCGTACGACATTACACTGTGGAAGTAACTGAAGTACACTATTCGCGCTGTTTCTACATCAGTCAAATGCCTAATCTTTTGGACAGCAAATGCTGCTGAACTTAATCTGCCAGCCAGTTTTTCAATATGTGGGCCCCACTGCAATCCAGAATCGATCGTCAACCCTAAGAACGCAGTAGATTTCACAAGTTCCAACTCTTGGCCATTAAGTTGCACATTGGTTTCTGCCTGTGTTACATTGGGCAAGGTAAATTTAATACATTTAGTTTTGTTTTCATTCAGGCTAAGATTATTAGTGTTAAACCAATGTACTACTTTTAGGATTGCATTGTTAACATCGTCATAGTCATCTAGTTGTCTTTTAATTTTGAAAATTAAGGAAGTGTCATCTGCAAACAAAACAATCCCGTTAGTGTCCCCTACGTAATAGGGTAGGTCATTAATATAAATTAAAAATAAAAATGGTCCGAGTATCGAACCCTGCGGGACGCCCATAGTAACCACCGATCCCCCGGAACGTGTGCCACCGACATCGACCCTCTGAGTTCTATTGTTCAAATATGAAGTCAGAAGATCGAGAGCCTTGTTCCTTATCCCGTAGTGCTGTAGTTTCCTGATCAATGTCTCATGTTGGACGCAATCAAAAGCCTTAGACAAATCGCAAAACACGCCAAGCGCATCATGTTTATCTTCCCAGGCCTCATAAATACTCTTCAACAAATCTACACCAGCATCGGTCGTCGAACGTCCTTTAGTGAAGCCAAATTGTTTATTATGAAATAATTTGTGACTGTTAAAATAGGTCAGCATCTGCTCAAGTATTAATTTTTCAAATATCTTGCTCAAAGTCGGCAACACTGAGACAGGTCTGAAATTACCTGGATCAGAAGCACTGCCGGCCTTGAACAAAGGTATAACTTTACTGTGTTTCATTAAATCAGGAAACACACCACCCGAAACGCAATCGTTAAACACAGCTGCCAAGTAAGGGGCAATGACATCAATGACACTAGATACAGATTTTACCGATAGCCCCCATAGGTCTGCGGTTTTTTTAACATTAATAGCCCTGTAAGCTTTCAGAATGTCGTTGCAGTCAACAGTCGTGAATTGGAACGCGTGTTGACAGCTATCTACACATTCTGACAATATTTGCTCAGCGGAAGTGGAAGACGACCGAAGAGTATTCGTTATATGAATAGGTATATTACTGAAAAATTTTTCAAACTCAGTCGCTACTTCCAGATCCCCTGTGACGTGGCGCCCGTTTATCTTTAAATGAAAGCTTCGTTCACTCGTTTTAGACCTACCGCATTCAGAATTTACAATGTTCCAAGTAGTTTTAATTACATTTGTCGAAGCTGTAATTTTATTTCTAATGAAATTTGACTTTGCCAAGGAACAAACTTGTCTAAAGGTCTTTGAATATTTTTTAACATATTCCTTAAACTCAGGGTTAAAATTAAATGCTTTTTCCGAATAAAGTTCATAAAGCCTCTTACGACTTTTATAAATACCAGGTGTAGCCCAGTCACTGAAAACAGACCTGCTTCCGAACGATACTGTTTTTGGTGTAAAAATTTTTCCAAACTCATCATGTACTAAGTTAAATAAATCAGCGTAAGATTTATCTACAGTAGTGTAATCGGGCAATTCTGTTATCTTTTTGGCTATATTTTCTTTGAAAGTTTCTAAGCGTTTCGAGTTGACTGGTACAAAACTGATTACATTCTTACTTCTGGAAACATTTCTAGCATACAGAACAGATTGTCCTCGATGATCAGATTTTACAGGGTCTACTATACAATTCTTAATGGGGTGTGTATTAGTGAAAATGTTATCAATACAAGTAGCACTAGTGCCAGTTATACGAGTAGGTTCTAAAAATACATTATGTAAACCAAAGGACTTAAATAAGTTCAACATTTTCCGTCTCTTTGAAGGTTCCAGCGAAGAATCTAAAATATCTACATTGAAATCTCCACAAACGACTACTGCTTTTTTAGAGCTCTGGCATTTAAACAAAGCATCTTCCAGTATTTCTTCAAACTGTGTGTATGGAGCATCCGGGGGACTGTATACGCTTAACACAATGAACTGCTCGAACTCAATACTAGCTATTTCAATGACTCGTTCAACAGAGAGGCTTACTATGTCTTTACGTTCTTTAAATTTTATAGCCTTGTTAATAAGAATTAATGAGCCTCCACGCTTACATTTTATCCTACAGAAAGAGCTAGCAACCTGATGATTTTTAAAGTTCAACATTACTTCATGCTGCTTTAACCATAACATTATAATTCACTAGCGGACGTCACGCGGTTTCACCCACGTAGTTCCCGTTCCCGTGGGAATACAGAAACAAAATATAGCCTATGTTCACCACAAAGAGTGTAGCTTCCTAACAGTGAAAGAATTTTTCAAACCGGTCGAGTAGTTCCGGAGCCTATTCGTTACAAACAAAAAAACAAATCTTTCCTCTTTATAATATTAGTATAGATTATCATATTTGAATTTGTCAATTTAGCAATAATCGCATCTTCATGTACGTGCCACAGGATGACAATCTCCCTCTGCACTACTCCTCAGTTAATGTATATTCTAGATTATTCGTCCGTCTGTATCCTACTATCAGTTACGTCCATGCAGGTCGCCATAGAACACCTAGGTGGACCAGGGGTGCAAAAGTTGATCGTGGACCACTTAGGTGGACGAAATAGGTTGACCACGGGTCAGAAGGGAATAATATGAGAGATATGTAAGTCTCTTAATATGTATGTTACTGTCTAGATCTTATCGCGGTTTACAAGCTCTATTAGTTAAGTTTAATTAAGTAGCTACCTAATTAAGAATCAAGGTACGTCCCAATGTACCAAGGTACTTGTTTGTTGTCCTATAGGTACAACAAACGTGGTACAAGTGACAAAAAGACCCAAAAAGAAATTTCAGATTTTAATATTGTTTGTTATAGCGGCAACATCATCGGTGAAAATTTCAGCTCTCTAGCTATCAAGGTTCCTGAGATACAGCTTCGTGACGGACAGACAGACAGAAGGACAATGAAGTTTCATGAATAGAGTTCCGTTTTTACCTTAAAAAGGCTTCGAGCGCTTCTTACGACAACAAGTGAAGAGATATAAGTATAGCAGACGCAAGAGGAAAACGATCTCTACCATCACAAGTACCAGAGAAGTATTAATAAAGATATAAATATTTGCAGAGAAAAAACAGCAATGCTTCAACAAATACAAATCTCCTAGAAATGTATGTGTGTGTGTGGGAGTGTGTGTAGTCCAGTTGTCTAATCTCTACGGCAAAGAAAATATTTACGTGTTGTTGAATGTTTCCGCGTAGGGGTGAACTCCGTATATTACAGGAAATCTAGAAAAGTTTATATACTTAGTGTTTTTTTTTATTTTTCATTTTTTATTCTTGATGTTCACAAATTGCTTAACAAAGCCTTATCAATATCTATTAATAGTGCCATATAACCAGCTTATGATATCATATTATTATTAACCAGGATGGAAGTTTTGTAAGAGGAGAAGAATGTGTGCTAAAGAGATGGAAGGAATATTTTGAGAGTTTATTCGAAAAAGAAGATATACAAGGCGATACGCGTGTTTTAGAACTGAATGAATTTGGCGATGAAAGCGAGTTAAGTATG
Source organism: Miltochrista miniata (assembly GCA_933228765.1). Lineage (NCBI taxonomy): Eukaryota > Metazoa > Arthropoda > Insecta > Lepidoptera > Erebidae > Miltochrista > Miltochrista miniata. The sequence goes on from OW121776.1 coordinate 614,240, forward strand.
GGAGAAATAGTGGAAGCGTTGAATTGTATGAAAGTAGGAAAGACTGCTGGAATAGATCGGATTTCTGTCGAAATGCTGAAAGCTGGACGTGGCGTGGTAGCTTGCCAGCTGTACCGCCTTTTTAACTTTTGTTGGCGAAGTGGCAGAGTACCAGCAGAATGGTGTAAAGCTGTCATTGTGCCGCTTTACAAAGGAAAAGGGTCGCAGCAAGAGTGCAAAAACTACCGCGGCATAAGCTTGCTCAGCATCGTTGGCAAATTGTATGCAAAAGTGTTGATAAAAAGAGTGATGAATGAAACTGAAGGAAAAATGTGGGATGTTCAAGCAGGATTTATGAAAGGAAGGGGATGTACGGATCAGGTCTTTTCCTTACGATGCGTAGCTGAGAAAGTTTTGGCTAAAAGTCAAAAGGTCTATTGCATATTCGTGGACTTGGAAAAGGCCTATGACAGAGTGGTGAGGAATGAACTGTGGTCAATATTGTCCATGTATGGAGTGAACAGCAACTTGATACGGGCACTGAGGTCTCTCTATGAGGGTTCTAGTGCTTGTGTCAGGATCAACGGGGCCTGCACGGACTTCTTTCACATTGAAAAGGGTGTGAGACAGGGCTGTGTAGCGTCTCCGTGGCTGTTTAATCTATACATGGATAGTTGTCTGAAAGAACTGCAAGAGAGTATGTATGGTTTAAAAATGAATGAACTGACCGTCAAATGCCTCCTATACGCTGATGATCAGGTGATATTAGCATCATCAGCGGAGGAATTGTAACTGATGGTTAATAGTATGAATGAGGCTCTAAAAAGTAGAGGAATGAAAGTTAATGTAAACAAGACGAAAGTTATGGTTTTTGAAAGAGACGAAAGTATGACGAATTGCTCAATCTTCATTGAAGGGCAAAGAGTGGAACAGGTGAAAGAATTTGTATACTTGGGTTCCAAATTTGTAAGGGATGGAAAGTGTGACCAGGATATTGAGCGAAGAGTTTTGGCAGGAAATCAAGTGAATGGGGCTATGTACACCTTTATGAGCAGTCAAAATGTGTCTGAGAAGGCCAGGTTGGCTGTACATAGGGGAGTGCTCATCCCTACACTTATGTATGGTAGTGATAGTTGGGTATGGCAGAAGAAGCATGAAAGCAAAATTAATGCAGTGGAAATGAGAAGTCTGCGAAGTATAGCTGGAGTGACTTTAATGGACAAAAAAGAAATAGCGTGATAAGGGAAAAATGTGGTATAACAGAAGATGTAGTGACTAAGATCGAAAAAGGGATGCTTAGATGGTTTGGACACGTGGAAAGAATGGATGAGAATAGACTGACAAAGCAGATTTATGAGGCGAGAATGAATGGGCAAACTGGTAGGGGTAAACCTCGGCGTACGCATGCCGATCAAATCAGAGACGTTCTGGAAAAAGGCAAGGTCAAGAGTACCCTTAACCGGCGAGCGTGTATGAAAACAGTTATGAAAGTAGAAGAAGCGAAAGTTGTATGTCAGGATCGTAGCAAGTGGAAAGCCATAGTCTCTGCTTACCCCGATGGGAGACAAGCGTGATTATATGTATGTATGTATTATTATTAACCTGATATAATTCAGGTTTCTTAATTATGACAAATAATTGACTATGCTCCCTCTTTACTGGTAGCGTCTTACCTGATCTATGTTTTTGAAAAAAAACCTGTGATTATTGCTACTTCTTTACTCTAATGATAAATAGACTATATTGTACTTGACTGTCAAGTTACCCTCGACTGATAACTAATAACAAAAAGGTTAATTATTGATTAGGGGAAACAGTATCGGCGGCGGGGTCGTCGCAGGCTGCTGTACGCCCAAGACTACCGACCTCCATGACCGGGGGCCGACGGTAAGCTGGCTGCTCGCCGTCCTTGCAGAGGCAGGCCAAGACGATGGCGAATATCTCTTTGCCCCTCATAACAGTGAAAGTGGTGGGACAGTACCTAACTGCCCCCCCCCCCCCCCCCCCCTATTCCCCAAGTAGCGGGTTAACAACCGAACCAACTCCCCAGATGCGGGATAGCACCCGAACCCTATAGGCGGGGCTGAAGTGTTAGCCGAAGTTTGCCGAGACATCCTTCCGAGGCCAAACCAGGGACTCCCGGCCGTAAACAATTTTAAAGCATCGTGTAGTTTTAGTCTGTAGGAGTCCAGCATAGCATGTAGGATTTCCACACGTAAAAAAAAATGCGGAAACAGTAATCTTGTAGAGATTTTAATATATTCAAAAGATCATAATAATATCTCTATTGAATCATAGAAACGGTCGGGTTACCCTGCTACTACAACCTTCAAGCGGTGAAGAGGCACATCATGGGTCAGCCTACTTGAGGGCAGCAGACAATAATCTTGAGGACTGGGAGATCTACTGTCAATATTGTCTTGCAAAATGAAGCAAGCTGCTTTATTTTGGAGCGCTAGATCTAATCAGGATATTTACCAATAAAGTTAGAATTTTTATTAGATGCAGTAAAATGACGATCCAAAATGTAATTCCGTAACGAAATTCAACCATTTTTCGTTGCGTAATGACATTTTGAAACGTCATTTTACTGCATCTAATAAAAAGTCGAACTACAGAGGACGTCACGCGGTTTTACCAGCGTCCCGCGGGAATACGGGAATAAAACATAGCTAAAACCACTCAAGTATAGCTAGTATAGCTTCCCAGCAGTGGAATAGTTTTTCAAATCGGTTAAATAGTTACGGAGCCCATTCAATGCAAACAAAGAAACGTAAAAAATTAAGAATCAAATTCTTCCTCTTCATAAAATTTGTATACGCATAGATGTATAACATACATACATACATAACATCACGCCTGTCTTCCAACGGCGTAGGCAGAGACTATGACTTTCCACTTGCTACGATCTTGTCAAACAACTTTCACTTTTTCGACTTTCATAAGTGGCTTCATACATGCTCTTCGGTTAAGGGTACTCTTGACCTGGCCTTTTCTCAGAAGAATATCGATTTGATCGACTTGAGTATGCCGAGGTCGACCCCTACCAGTTTGCCCATTCACTCTCGCCTCATAAATCTGTTTCGTCAGCCTATTTCCATCCATTCTCTCCACATGTCCAAACCATCTGAGCATCCCTTTCTCTATCTTAGTCACTACGTCTTTTGTCATGCCGCAATATTCCACATTGATAAGTATTCCGTTAACTCTAGTACTTATAAGTATGAATTGATCTTAAAACATTGTTCATAAGACACTTGAAATATCCTTTCATTTTCCGATGGAAACTAATTAGCACTGCGGGTGGAAACCCTATAAACGTAGTGATTGATCTATAAATAAATAAGGCAGCCCCGGCCGGAGGTCGGACAGGCGACGGACGCCGGGATCTGTCGCGTCCGGCGCAACACCACGCCGCGGGATATTGTGGGTTCCGGACCAGCCGCCTCTCAGACGTGAGAATAAGATAATGTTCTCTGATTTCTGTGGACACGTAAATTAAGAAATCAATTCTTGTGCAGGAAAAGATACGGATAATTTCGTGACACAGGCGGAGCTACAAGTACCAGTTAACGCATAAGTAGGATTATTATACTACTAAGGTGTCAGACAAGCTTACGGCCCACCAGATGGAAAGTTGTAATCATAGCGATGAACTTTAGCAACACCAGTGGCGCTACACTCGGGCTGCTTTCGAACTCCATCCTTTTGGCCTTTTGGAAAATATAGTTGCCCGTTTACGGAGAAAGAATGTAGACTTTAAATTTTACATATTATCACGGTAATACCCAAGGGAGCGGAGCAAATTGCGCTAGACTTCCTTGCAGACGTTATTTAAAAATGAATTATTTACGGGTTTAAAGGCGTGAGGTACAACGAAGGTTTTATTATGTTACGGCGAAGCGGGGGAATTCGCATTTGAAATGGGCATGGCAGGTTTACAGCTTAAACTATCCCAGTTCTATAATATCTATTTGTCTTCACCAAAAACATAAATGTAAAAATGAAGAGCCAAGTTCAATACAAAAATTATGCTTGGCTGTGGGCTTCGCCGCAAAAAGAATGGAGATTTAAATGAGTGCTATGCAAAATCCAAATATGTATTTGTAGGAGCAAAATAACATAATGAACAAGTATTAAACTCTATTTCTTTGCTTTATTGGATACATATAATAATTGCTGTAATTTAAAAAAAAGGTGGGGGTTGAAGTAGGTTGACTGGGCCAGTTTTCATTACATCAGTCATTTTATAAAGTTATCTACACTCGAGAGCAATGAATCCGGGTCACTTAAAGAATGTTAAAAATCTCGGAAACTAAAAATGATAGGTTAATGCAATAAATTGTATTTAATAGACAATGTAATACTCCTTAAATGAAAGTAAAAAAAATATGAGTCACCATACATTTTATTAACACAAAATTACATAAAGAAAAAACTGCCGATCTCTCCTTAAAACAAAAATAGGAAACATGAAATTTTTGAACTTTATTACGATTTTCTTGAATTTTAATACTTCGTATTGCCTCCTCGTGCTTCCATTACTGCGTTTACGCGGTTTGGCATGCTGTACACCAAGTTCCTTATACGATTTTGGGGAATATTCTCCCATTCCTCTGTGAGAGCAATTTTGAGCTCACGAAGCGTGATTGGGGGAGGGTTTCGTTGTTTTACGCATCTGCCTAGCTCGTCCCAAGCATGCTCGATCGGGTTGATATCCGGGCTGCGCGCTGGCCACTCCATACGAGTAATGTTCATCTCTTGAAGGTAGTCATTCACAATCCTACCTGTATGAGGTCGGGCATTGTCATGCATAAATATAGCATCCTCACCTAAATTGACCATAAATGGACCAACGTGATCATTGAGGATTTCGTCCACATATCTTACGCTAGTTAAAGAGCCGTTTTCTATGATCACCAGCTCTGTGCGACTTTCAGAAGAAATTCCGGCCCACACAAGTACAGACCCACCACCGTAGGCTACTTTTTCTTCGATGCATGCTTGCTTGAATCTTTCCCTTGGTCTTCGATACACTCTGTGTCTTCCATCGTGCTTGTAGAGCATAAATTTTGATTCGTCGGAGAACATAACTTTTGACCAATCTTCAATACTCCAATTTACGTGGCTCTGGGCATACCTTAGTCTCGAAATACGATGCCCACGCTCCAGTTTAGGGCCGTTTGCAGGTCTAAGGGGTTTTAAGTTAGATTCAGCAAGCCGACGTCTTACTGTCCATGCACTTGGGTTACTTCCTCCGAGGCGTCGAAACTGATTGGTGAGTTCAGTTCCTGTGAGAAAGCGATTTCGAAGCATGGTGTTCACCAAGTATCGGTCTTCTCGTGCTGTGGTACACCTGGTTCTGCCCGTTCCTGGTCTGCGTAGGTTAGAACCAGTTTCTTCGTAACGTCGGAGAACTCTTTGTACTGTTGACAGCGACACACCGACAGTCCTGGCTGTATCGCGCTGACTCCGGCCGGTTTCCAGCATTGTAAGTATTCTGGTGCATTCTTCAGGCGTAAGCGACATAATTTCAGCTTGATTAATGAATATAGAGCACTATCAACATGGTTTATGTACCCACATAAATGACAGATTACAAACAAAAGCAACACCAAATGCTGTAATTTCGTAGTTCCATCTTCGAAAGTGGCCCTTTTTCAAATTTGATTTTTTTTTGATATAACTTTACAATAACTAAGAAGTTTTAATACCTTCATTTAAGGAGTATTACATTGTCTATTAAATACAATTTATTGCATTAACCTAGCATTTTTAGTTTCCGAGATTTTTAGGATTCTTTAAGTGACCCGGATTCATTGCTCTCGAGTGTATACTAATATTATACAGAAGAAAGATTTGATTGTTTGTTAGTTTGCATCGAATAGGCTCCGAAACTACTGAACCGATTTGAAAAACTCCTTCACTGTTGGGAAGCGCTATCAGCGGCCGTAATAGGCTATATTTTATTCCCGTATTCCCACGGGAATGGGAACTACGCAGGTGTAATTCGCTAGTCTATTATATGACGAGCTTTATATCCACAACTAGCTGACCCGCACAACTTCGTTTGTGCTACATACGGGAGAGTATTACCTGTTCCCGTCGCATTTACTCCCGTTGCGTTGCGTTTGCTCCCGTAGCGTCTCGTCGTTAATATTCAATACAACGGGGGAGAGAGAGAGAGAGAGAGAGAGAGAGAGAGAGAGAGAGAGAGAGAGAGAAAGGTTTCTCGTCGCGTGTATTCCCGTCGCATTATTTTTAAGAACAATTTCGTTTATGAAAGAGGTATCCCGTGGCATTATTGTAGAAAAATGTTTGCCATTAAAATGGCTATTGTGCACCAACCCAAAGATAGACACATGCTATCGCGCAATTTTTTTAGAACTTTTTTAAAAGAAACAATTTTGTAGTACTTACATATTTTTTAAAAATTCTCAAAAGGAATAACTTTTAAAGGGGGAATGCTGCTAGTCTTTTGGGCACAATGCCACGGGGGCCTTATTTAGGTTTAGTTTAGATAGTAATAGTGTAAATATAGATATGTAATATTTATGTTTCTCTGTAATTTTTTAACAATACTTTTCCCCCGTTTTTGAAACATTTACTATAACTGCTCCGCTCCTATTCGTTGTAGCCTGATGCTATATAGCCTATGACACTCCACAATAACGTAGCTTTCTATTGGTGAAAGAATTTTTAAAATCGGTTCAGTAGATCTCGAGATTACCCCTTACAATTTAACAAATATACAAACACACAAACTTTACTTCTTTATAATATTAGTATAGATATATGACTAGCTTTGCTCTACTTTTTCACCTGTGACTCATTACAAACAGTGCAGCAATAACATACGAGTACCTTGGGCACCATGGCTACATGCCCGTATAACAATTATATTTAAGACTAGCGGTTCCCGTGGGAATACGGGAATAAAATATAGCAAATATATTAAGTATGTTCACCGCGAAGAGTGCAGCTTCCCAACAGTGAAAGAATTTTTCAAATCGGTCCAGTTGTTCCGGAGCATCGATGCAAACAAACAAACAAACAGTCAAATCGACCTATGCAAAGAATAAAGTTGTATGTTCAAATCACGACTTTCCAGGAGAGCGATTCGAAGTTTGTCGTGGACCAAATTGAGTATAACTTTTTTTCTATTAACCTAGAGTACTGAATCTTTTAAGATATACATAGAACTGGGTACGTATTTGAATACCTAAAATTATAATACCTAAAGTTAAATAACCTAAGTTCAAAATACCTAAAATCTAAATACCTAATGGTGGGTTGACCTAAATTTAAAAATACCGAAAGTTTAAAATGCCTAAGTATTTGAATAGGTACCTAAAATTATAATCCCTAAAGTTAAATAACCTACTTACTTACTTACTAACCTAAGTTCAAAATACCTAATGGTTGTTTGACTTACGAAATAATATGTGGTACGGCTTAAAGAAAAAGGGACACTGCTCACCCCGACTCGGATAGGTTAGGTTAGCAGGCTAAGACGGGAGCGGAGCTCCCGCCTTAGCCTTCGTGGTTTTTTTTTTTTTATAACCACTCATACATGTCTGCTCCAATCCTGAAGTTCCGAATCCTTGTATGTGTGGTTATAAAAAAAATAACCACGAAGGCTAATGCGGGAGCTCCGCTCCGCTCCCGCCTTAGCCTTCTAACCTAACCTATGCGAGTCGGGGTGGGCAGTGTCCCTTTTTTTAAAGCGCTGGATGCGGGCTGCTTTAGATCGATCATTCTGATTTGCTATATCAACCTTTATTGTTTTAACTTTAGGCATTTTAAACATTAGGTAATTAGTCTAATAGGTATTTCAAATTTAGGTATTAAGTACTTAGGTATTAGTGGTTTAGGTATTTTAAACCATTTGGTATTTAGATTTTAGGTATTTTGAACTTAGGTTATTTAACTTTAGGTATTATAATTTTAGGTATTCAAATACGTACCCATAGAACTACATAAGGTAATATTTTCTAAATAAATAGATAATTGTAAACTAATATTTCTGAACTTAGCGATATTTAAGCGTACATGTAACGTTTTACTGCGGCGGTCTCAAGGTTATCCATGCATTTATTACTTTATTTTAGGGAAAAGTTCAAGGGTCATGTGTAAATATGACTATATTTTTTGGGAATTTAGTTTTTTTCTGAGTTACATGTGTAGTAAGTAAAGGTTTCTAACTCATAAATAAAACTATGTATTTTTGGTTGATTAATCATTTAATATCACCCTTTTCGTCTATAAGGGTACTTAATAGTGGTATCTTTAGAATAGATAAGTATTATTATTAAACAGGAGACTGTACCTGGGGATCGTATATAACATCACCTTGTCTCACACCTCTACGCAGTTATATGGAGTTGATTTTAAAGTTTTTTAGTTGGATGGTCATGGTTGAGAGCGATGTCGTACAAACGTCTCAGCACCTTGATATATCGCCAGTCGACACGACATCGCTGCAGTCGTAGAAAACCAAAATCCGTTATTGGAGTCACCGTTACCACGAGAAGCTGAAAATATTTTTTAAGAGATGCCTGACGTACGGGAAGATTTTATTTTAGTACTACATTAATTAATCAATCAAATCAGCCTATGACAGTCCAGTCCTGGACTAGGCCTCTCCGAATCTACGCCACAACACACGGTCCTGTGCCTTTCGCATCCAGTCCCAGCCTGCAACCTTTTCCAGATCGTCCATCTGGCGGGTGGACGTCCTTCCCTACGTTTGCCAAGTCGCGGTCTCCACTCCAGAACTCGTCTGCTCCATCGGCTGTTGGTAGTTCTGCTGATGTGGCCGGCCCACTGCCACTTTAAAGTGCTTATACTGCGAACTATGTCGACCACTCTAGTTCTCTGACGAATAACCTCATTCCGAAGTTCAGAGACACTCCAAGCATAGCTCGTTCCATAGCGCGCAACCTTAAGGGCGTGAACCAACCCCACCGTAAGTGTCCACGTCTCGGCACCGTAAGTCATAACGGGAAGAACACATTGGTTGTAGACTTTCATCTTCAGTCAGGCATTGCAGTATAGGCGAAACGAAAACTCGACGCAGTTTACTGAATGCTGCCCAGCCCAGCTGGATCCTTCTGGCGATTTCCTTGTCTAGATTTTTTTTCCAGCATTCAGTAAACTGCGTCGAGTTTTCGTTTTCACGTGTAATCAACGATAGGATTTTAGTTAATTTAAAACCGTCCGTCTGTAAATTTGGTTACAATATATTGGGTTGTACTAATAATTATATTATTAAAATCCCAACTAGTGTTGATTACAAATTAATGAAATCAAAACAAAATAACGGCCACTAACTTATATCTACGTGATTGTTCTACAATACTTTCATATTCATACGTAAGTTAGTTATAACAAACCCACGTTCACCCCCAACTGTGGGGGATCCCTTAACTTGTGTAGTTAATTGTTTATTTTATTAAGCCACTTCAAATAGAACGACCTACTCGTTTCGGGGCTATGTTTTTTTATTTAATACCGTTTTTTATGCTTATTTTTATTTGAATCATCATCTTAGCGTCGTTCCTCGCTTGCACTGCAAACTATGCTTTACTTTTGCTTCTCTTTAGCAGCGTTCTAAACTGTAACGTTGCAGTTGCAGTGATAAGTACACCAACGATACTAGTTGTGTAGGAAGATGAGTTATCTATACTTTATTTATACTAATACACTCGAGAGCAATGAATCCGGGTCACTTAAAGAATGTTAAAAATCTCGGAAACTAAAAATGATAGGTTAATGCAATAAATTGTATTTAATAGACAATGTAATACTCCTTAAATGAAAGTAAAAAAAATATGAGTCACCATACATTTTATTAACACAAAATTACATAAAGAAAAAACTGCCGATCTCTCCTTAAAACAAAAATAGGAAACATGAAATTTTTGAACTTTATTACGATTTTCTTGAATTTTAATACTTCGTATTGCCTCCTCGTGCTTCCATTACTGCGTTTACGCGGTTTGGCATGCTGTACACCAAGTTCCTTATACGATTTTGGGGAATATTCTCCCATTCCTCTGTGAGAGCAATTTTGAGCTCACGAAGCGTGATTGGGGGAGGGTTTCGTTGTTTTACGCATCTGCCTAGCTCGTCCCAAGCATGCTCGATCGGGTTGATATCCGGGCTGCGCGCTGGCCACTCCATACGAGTAATGTTCATCTCTTGAAGGTAGTCATTCACAATCCTACCTGTATGAGGTCGGGCATTGTCATGCATAAATATAGCATCCTCACCTAAATTGACCATAAATGGACCAACGTGATCATTGAGGATTTCTTCCACATATCTTACGCTAGTTAAAGAGCCGTTTTCTATGATCACCAGCTCTGTGCGACTTTCAGAAGAAATTCCGGCCCACACAAGTACAGACCCACCACCGTAGGCTACTTTTTCTTCGATGCATGCTTGCTTGAATCTTTCCCCTAGTCTTCGATACACTCTGTGTCTTCCATCGTGCTTGTAGAGCATAAATTTTGATTCGTCGGAGAACATAACTTTTGACCAATCTTCAATACTCCAATTTACGTGGCTCTGGGCATACCTTAGTCTCGAAATACGATGCCCACGCTCCAGTTTAGGGCCGTTTGCAGGTCTAAGGGGTTTTAAGTTAGATTCAGCAAGCCGACGTCTTACTGTCCATGCACTTGGGTTACTTCCTCCGAGGCGTCGAAACTGATTGGTGAGTTCAGTTCCTGTGAGAAAGCGATTTCGAAGCATGGTGTTCACCAAGTATCGGTCTTCTCGTGCTGTGGTACACCTGGTTCTGCCCGTTCCTGGTCTGCGTAGGTTAGAACCAGTTTCTTCGTAACGTCGGAGAACTCTTTGTACTGTTGACAGCGACACATCGACAGTCCTGGCTGTATCGCGCTGACTCCGGCCGGTTTCCAGCATTGTAAGTATTCTGGTGCATTCTTCAGGCGTAAGCGACATAATTTCAGCTTGATTAATGAATATAGAGCACTATCAACATGGTTTATGTACCCACATAAATGACAGATTACAAACAAAAGCAACACCAAATGCTGTAATTTCGTAGTTCCATCTTCGAAAGTGGCCCTTTTTCAAATTTGATTTTTTTATGATATAACTTTACAATAACTAAGAAGTTTTAATACCTTCATTTAAGGAGTATTACATTGTCTATTAAATACAATTTATTGCATTAACCTAGCATTTTTAGTTTCCGAGATTTTTAGGATTCTTTAAGTGACCCGGATTCATTGCTCTCGAGTGTATTATAAAGAGGAAAGATTTGATGGTTTGTTTGTTTGCATCGAATAGGTTTCGGAACTACTGGACTGATTTGAAAAATTATTTTACTGTTAGGAAGCTACACTCTTCCCGGTGAACGTAGACTAAATTTTATTATCGTATTCCCACGGGAACGGGAGCTATGCGGGTGAAACCGCGTGTCGTTCGCTAGTTCTTCATACGCCACTGGTTACGTAGCAATGGTTTCGTAGGTTGCCGAAAGGCTATATTCTAAGACAGCACTAAACTTAAGTAGGTATTTTGAGTTTTGAGGTTGGGTTCTCTTGTCGCGACCGACAGTTTTGATTTTCACATTTCTCCTTATTTTCCGTTGTTCCATTGGATGTTGTTTTTACAGCCCTAGGCTATATAACCGTACCAATAAAAAGATTTACATTCATCCTCTCAATAAAAGGAATTTCAAACAAAGTTTAACAGAGTGGCTAGAGGCTTTAGACTATGACCAGACCGAAGATTTTTTAAAAACACCATATTAAAAATACGCATACCAACACATGTCATGTACTAATGCAGAAAAAAAATACAATCTAACAATAACAAACATGCCCACATGTACACACTTCTTTCTCACAGGATATTTTCACACATCATACCTTAATTCTCAATCCGTCTTCGCCGGAACACTCAAATCCTCTGCCTCCTTTTCAATATCCTTCACAATCCATCCTCTCCGTCTTATCTGAGGGAGCGGTTTTCCTTTTTTCACTCTCCAGATGCAGTGATGCTCCCTGTCGCTCTAATCTACGCTCAATTCTCAAAACTCCGAATCATAAAACCGATTTCTACTCATATTCCTCCTCAGTGCATGCAGTCAGATTGTCGAACTCTATTCCGCCTGCTGTCAGAGACAGCAGAACTATAACTTACTTTTAAAAGGAAAGTCCGTGATTACTATTTATCTACACTTTAAACTTATTTATTAATGTAAGCATATTTATGTATCTAAGTATATTTATCTATATATATTTATTATATTATAATACATACCTTATTTATATTTATATTTATACATATATTAGTCATCTATTTAATAGAATTTACCTCCCCCCTCCCCTTTGTATATGTGTGTTAATTGAATCCTATCCTGTTGTTTTAATAACACACTTTTACTTTTTCTTTTCTTATTTTTCACGCTCTCCTCTCGCCGGTCTGCTGGTAGATATTTCTTTTAGAAATAAGCAGTACCATTGTACCTGTGTTTCCTCCTTCTGTTTGTTTTTTTTTTGTATTGTAGTGTGTACATAAATAAAAAAATATTACATTATAACATTTATCTTTAATCACTTATGCGTACTTGTTTCCGAATGTAAAATACGATGTCACCTGTGAATTTCCACTAGTCCAGGTGACAACGGTTGAAACCAATATGTTGTACCTATACCTACTGGGTTTAACAAAATTACCTCTCCAAATTTCATGAGATGACTTGGCATCGGAAACCAAATACAAATATTTAATAAAAAAGGGGGGTTAATTTTTTACTTTAAAAAAAAAAAAGTGTCGCACATTAAGAATCCATTTTTTACCGCGGCAATTCGAGGTAACATGGTCGCCGTGGCAAAACAAACACGGAGCACCCGTCTGGCTGTCGTTGTCGCTTTCTACTGCCGCTCAGTAGCGATAGAAAGGGTGATAATGAAAATTTATAGGACCTTTAAAACGGATTTACGGTTAAAGTATTCATGTGATCTTTACTTCATTTTTGTAATGTTTCATGACTGATGCCACGTCACATGACGAAATTTGAACAGGTAGTTTTGTTACACCCAATATAAGACTGTATTATTATATCGGCTTTGTCATTATTAATAACTCGTGTGTATGACTAAAAAATATTATTATTATGTTTCTGTCTTTCTCGGGTACCTTCTTTTCTTTATTGCGAAGGTACCCGAGAAGGCCGAGAAGGCGAGAGGCCCGTTGAGACTATTAATGTAACATCCTTCCGAGGGTTTACCCGGGGCTCCCAACCATAGACTGTTGGGCGTGACGTGAGGTTTTTTAGTCGGTAGGAGTCCGGCATAACATCCATGAGGATTTTCCCTCACGTTAAACAAAAAAAAAAAGGGGATATGGGACCCACACTGCAGACGATTCGCGCCCGCCTTATGTAGAAAGACGGTAATGAACCGCCTACAATTGGAGCTAAACTATTGGAAAATATGTGTATAATAATATATTGTGTTGGGGGTTAAATGGAACTAAGTAACTTATGCTATGGATGATGACGGCGTCTGCAATTTCAATATATTATTACTAAAATATTGGCAGACGGTGACTCGCCAACTCACTAGATGGGCCCCCTATACAATCGCCATAGGCCCGTAGGCCTGTGAGGCGACAGAGGGCAACACCGGTGTGAGCGGCTAGGGGTGTCGAGCGGTGCGGCGCCGGTTTCGCCATCGCGGGTCAGACCCGGAGCGGGTTTCCCCGTAGTTATGCCCTTGAAAATGACACTTCCACCCCCGAGCATTAAGCTCTGGCTTCCTCCCTCTGACCGGCCAAGTAAGGTAAGCCAGAGTTGAGATTTGCCGCACTTCCGGGAGTACGGTCTCCCGTTAGCCCATTAAATGCTAACTGGTCGAGAAGCGCCACAAAACTCTGAGGAATCGGGACCGATGTGTAGCCACGCACATTCAGCTCGCCACAAGCTGCCCTGCGGATGTGTGCTTTTCTATGACCTTGTGAGACATTTTTTGTTGATCTCAAAAAGTAGATGATTAAAAAAGCAAAAAAGCAAATCTAGTATGCCCTCACAGGGTTGCGTTAATCCCATGATAAGATAACGACTATTATTATTACTAGCGGCCCGCTCCGGCTTCGCACGGGTATACAGTATTTCTCCACTATTTATTGGATGTTATTATACATATAAACCTTCATCTTTAATCACTCTATCTATTAAAAAAAACCGCATCAAAATCCGTTGCGCAGTTTTAAAGATTTAAGCATACAAAGGGATATAGGGACAGAGAAAACGACTTTGTTTTATAATAAGTAGTGATTATTATGTCTCATTGAAAAAAACATCATAATTGTGACCTATTCCCATTGGCAAGTATAAAATTTGTCAAGTAGATATACCAAAGTATGGCGCACCTTCTTGTGATATGGGTACCAGACAACGGATAATGAAGCGGTTTCGTGTGGGGCTTTTTAGGGTAAAACCATTGCTGCGATGAATTCGCGAAATAACACCGTATGTATCTACTAAATTAAGGAACATCTACAGTATACATAACACAGGCCTGCAAAATGAGGGTCATAACTTCCTCTCTGGAATTTGATAGCTGATTCTAGGGTATTTTGGTGCGCTGATTACGAATATGTACTTAGTTTTTCTGCATCACCTCCAGATTTTTCAAAAATGGTACAGAAAGAAAATAGAAAAAAAGAACCAAGTTTTCTCATAAAAAATATATATTTAAAAAAGTACATTACTTTTAACTTTAAAAACGACTAAAATATAATAACAACTTGTTACTAGTCTAAATTACATGTAAATTTTATTTGTTGAACCTGGTCCTTTTTTCCTGGAACCTTCGGTTGTGCGATTTTTGGCTAAAATTCCAGTTTGGATCGTCGTGCTTCAATAACCAACAATAGTCCGCCATCATGCTAGTATTCCATGTTCCTTGATACCAGACTTCAAGCTCTTTCAAATCTCGGTAAAATCTTTCGCCTTGTTCTTCGCCAACGGCTCCTAGATTTTCTGGGAAGTAATCAATGTGCGAATTTAGGAAATGAAGTTTAGTGCTCGTTTATGTCCCTTTTATTATTAAAATTGTATCCAGTTATGTCACAACAACAACAGTAGCAATCTTTATCATGGTTGTTATCCTCTCTTCGTAGCATAGGCGAAACGATTTTGAATCTATTTTTCTGTCCTTTTGACCACTGGCGAAGTGCTAATAAACAAGTCGTACAAAGTTTATGAGGTGTCCAAGTTTTGACTTTGGTTAATTAAAACGTCTCCATAATAACTTTTGTAAATATTTTTTACAAAGTCAGTAATGCTGTTTCGTTGTTTTATCACCATAAAATTCCCGCAAATATTACAAAAACAATTTGGAGAATTTAAACATCTTCGCGATGACATTTTAAAGTTCATGTTGCAAGATGCGCACTTCAAATGTTAATTTTCTAAATAAGTGCGGGTAGTTAATAAAAAAAGCCTTTTGGATTATCTTTATTACACCCTTTTTTAATAATATTTACAACAATTAGGTAATATTACTACTAGGTAATATTTTTTATTATTTTATTACTAAATTAAGTCAAAATTACCCGTTTTCAACATGGTTAATGCGGATTACTTGTACTTTTTATGTAGTAATCATCAAATTACTGATTTGCATTAATTTCTATGTCCCCTTACACGAATTAAATGCAATAAAAATTAAGCTGAAGTATTTTAATGACGTTTTATAAATTTCTAAAGGTAGACGCTCAGACATTTTGGAGCTAAATCTTAAATATTCAATATCAAAAAATCCTGACGTGATGGATTTTTTTTATTATTTTTCTCGTAATCAGCACATCAGAAACTATAGAAAATGTTACTCAGATTTCAAAGAGGAAAACCATTGCAGACCATAATTATACAGATTACATAGAAAATAAGTATAAATAACAAATATTTGTGGACAATCTCACACAACGTCATCTAGCCCAAATTAAGCTAATATAAGCTTGTGCTATGGGATCTAAACGACTGATAGACATCTTACCAATATTATAAATGTGAAAGTTTGTGAGTGTGGATGTTTGTTACTCTTTCACGCTCAAACGGATGAACGGATCGGACTGAAATTTGGTACAGAGATACATTGAATACTGGAATAACACATAGGCTACTTTTTATCCCGGGAATAAGTTCCCACGGGAAGGGACCAATTTTTCGCGGGCGAAGCTGCGCGCATCAGCTAGTACAAATATATATTTTTGAAAGAAAACATTAAACAATAGTCTTTTCATCCCAGGAATATGTTGACGGGTGACGTCATCGTCTAATTTCAAATGGAAATGGGAGTGCTTGTGGCCCCGCGTACTCAGTGTTCTGTGAACGATCACTGTATTAAGCAACTTTCACTGTGGCCGGTACTTGGATGGGTGACCATCACATGACCACTTTGTAATAATTCCGTGCTTCGGAAGGCACGTTAAGCCGTTGGTCCGGGTTGCCATTAATCAATATCAATACATATAATAAAATCGTAACAGGTCGCTGTCTGTACATGGAAGATAAATAAGAAAAAATATTATAGGGGGGCTTTATGAACGCAATAGAACCCAAAACAATGATTTTTAGAATTTTTGTCTGTTTGTCTGTATGTCTGTTTGTCTGTATGTCTGTATATCTGTTTGTCTGTACGGTTGTGCACGCTAATCTCAGTAACCGCTCAACCGATTGCAATGCGGTTTTTTTTATTGTGTTGAGGTTTGCTCCAGTTAACATTTAGCGTTTGTTTTATGTAAATCGGTTTAGAAATAAAAGAGTTATAACACTTTTAAGAATCAGATATTTTGAAAATTTTAATTGTAGGGGTTTCTTTGAATGTGAGTGAACCTAAACTGGCGTGTTGGCTTAATCATAAAAGAGCTTAATGATTAAGACTATTTTTAAACAATTCAGTCCGCGCCGAAGGCGTGGACTGAATTCTTTTAAAATAGACTTAATCATTAAGCTCTTTTATGATTAAGCAAACAGGGCGGTTTCAGACACTGCTTGATGACTCTGATGAAGAAATACCTTTCCTTTCATACACCTTATGTGACGTAAACGAAGTTGCGGGCTCAGCTAGTCGTTAATAAAGTCGTTAAGCCAAGTTGAAGGCCTTATAAATATGCTTCTGCCTACTTTGGAGAAAAAGACGTGACTATGTATGTATAATTTCAAACATTGATGGGCGTTTTTTTACTCAGGTGTACCTGCAGAGTGCGCAGAGCGCGATGTGTGCGGCGTGGTGGCGGCGCGGCGCGGGCGTGGCGCTGCTCGTGCTGCTGGTCATAGAACTGGGAGCTGCCGACCTGGAGCGGCGCGCCGACAGTATGTATACCTTCAACCTGATCCCACCCTCTCCCTTCCGATCCCGAACAACGCGTGCCGGGCAGAGATGCTACTCATACACAGTGGAGAGAATCTTCGCCAGAACTGAGCGTTTCAAAAGATCGTTCTGTCGAACTATAATAACTTGGAACGACCTACCCGCACACGTGTTTCCCTCATCTTACAATCCCGGGTTCTTCAAGAGGAGCGTGAAGGACATAACAGGGCCACCAACTTGAGGACCACTGTCACAAGTGGTCCCCAATCGCTAGATGCGCCACGGCTTTCCATCAGGCTGGTGGCGATGTCAATTTGGCGAGCTAAATATAAAAAACCTACGCAGTGCGTTACGGGCTTTTCATACAGAGTGCGTACAGCGTTTACGTGGTCTAGCGTTCGAGAGCTAAACAAAAAAAACAGCGGTTTGTGATCAACTACACGCTCGAAAGCAGAATGCGAATGTGACGCTTGATCTAATCGCAATCTGTCTGTTAGAACCCTTAGCACTACACTCAAGATAAGATTAGCCTTTATTAGTATTCCGTAATCAATAGGTGAAAACGGAATCTTATTTCTGAGAAATTTGCTGTCCGTTTGTCTGTTGATAGACTGTATCTTATGAACCGTAATAGCTTAAATTTTCACAGTAGACGTATTTCTGTTGCCACTATAACAACAAATAAGTACTAAAATCCAAAATTGAAGAGGGACTTCCTCGCAACAAACGAGATTTAATGCCGTTTTTTGGTAAAAAAGTGCGTGAGTTTGACTGTCACTTTTCCAACTTTTGCTATTTGCTTCTCTACCGGTGACTTGCTTCTCTACCGGTGACTTGCTTCTCTACCGGTGACTTGCTTCTCTACCGGTGACTGGCCTAACGACTAAGTAATGTATTATGTATTCACCTCACACCATCTCACACAGACTTGCATCATCACATTATTATGTTGTGTGTGCGTAGTGTCGCCGCTGCCGTTCGTGATGGGTTCCCGGTACGGCAGGAGCCCGGAGCCGCGAGTCATATCGCCGAGGAACGACAGGTGACCCTCGCATTTATACTTCTGAGCTAGCAGATACTTCCCATCCGAAAGTTATCACCGCAGCCTAAGGAAATTTGCAACACATGAAGTGCTATACTCATATAAACAGATTTGGCACTACCCTCTGTTGAATATGTTCAAGTCACGTAGGCTAAATAAGTCTTTCACCGCCAGTGGGCACAACTTATTACCCAGATGTAAGTTTAGGGTGACCTGACTCACCTATACCGTCAACCATGGTCTCCCCTAGGCCTAAACAGATTTGGTAAGATCTTATCAATGTCACTTTTTATATTAGTTCTAGGGAAGAGCCTACTGAACATTTTTTCATTCTATTTGAGCAAGTTATTTCCTTGCTTTCACTTCTACGGCGTAGAGTTTTGTGGGTACTCTGTAACGAATGCATTTCAGAAGTATTGTAGCGAGAGGATCGCACGTAAAGTTTAGCTAAGGGGTTATCTGAATACACTGATTGATAACCTTAAAAGCACTTCTATCAGTCACGCCAGTAACTCACAATATATTTGGACGACCAAATTAAGGGCAGGAGGTCCTTAAAGTTAAACCAGTTATTTGGCTTACTTATTGATCAAGTCTAATCATTTTTTTTATTTATCTTTATAGCGTGACTTGGTTCACGAGTATGCAGTCTATTCCTCCCGCTAAGGTGCAGCGCAGACGACAGACTATCGGTGACGCTCAGTCTATGAAAAATAGGCGACGACCAATGCTCACCAAACGGTCTCTTAGTGCAAACACAGAATGGAGACTAAGCTCCAAACAAACGCGCTAATCGGTTGCACTTTGCACAGCTATACAAGGACGCCGGTCATGATTGTGTCGTGTGCGTGTCAACTGGCCGCCTGTCGCCGTGTACTCTACGAGCAGCCGGATGACCGACGTGCTTGTAGTGGTGCGACTGATTCTTGTTCAGAGCTTAGTCTCTGTTCCGTTCAGCTACTCATACACATTTGACCCAATAGCATTATTAACATGCAGGTTCTTCATGGGCAGTCGCTACGGCAAGCGGTCGGAGAGCGAGGCGGCCGGCGGGGCGGGAGGTGGTGGCGCCGGGCTGCTGTGCGAGTTCACCGGCGTGTTCCCGCTGTACCGCTGCATCCGCCACGACAAGAGGGACCACTATGACGCGTAGGTTGCTTACATCAGTCTTTATTTTTATTTAGCTCGATTAAATGGCGCCGCCCGCCTGGTGGAAAGCTAATTGAGGACGTCTCTCACATTTCTCAAGACAGCGGCATTCAAGTTGGTGATTCAACAATGAGCGTCTTAAAGCTGTCTGCTTAAGGAACCTGGTGTTGAAAGAGGAGGGAACCGTGTGCGCCAGCAGAGACATAAACAGAAAACGATCTACACATATTAATACTGTTCTACTTATAACTAGAAATGTCGACCACAGCTTTGTCGACCTAGAGAGACTCCATCCTCTAGATAAGAAATAGATATAGAAAGTGTTTCCGTATATTAAATAGATCTCGCGGCGGATCTATCAGGCCCAAAAATGTAATTTTATATAGTATCACTTCTACTGCATGAACTCATACTTAATTAATGTTTTTGTTTGAAATACAAGCCTTTTAAGATTCCATCAGGAGGATATGATTCTCTAAAAATTATACCTACCTGTAGTTATAATCTGTTGTCCTCAGGAGAAGTGCGGACGAGGCGGGGCTGGGCGAGGAGGAGTAAGCCCCCGTGGCCGCGATGTTCAGACTGTCACCCCACACGCACGTACCGCCATCTAGGAACAGCTTGGTCGAACTAAATCTACTAGTTCTCGCTTCGTCAATATTGTTACCCTGAAACTTCTATCTAAATTATGCATACCTAGGTAGGAAACTAATTAGATAATTCAAATACATAACATGCTTGAATGTGCATTGAAATATTTATAGAACTGTTTTGTTTGGAAGGTCAATAAATATTTATATTACAAAGGTTAAGATTTATATTGTGACGTCCACGTTGTGTAGCACAGAGGTGTTATGTGCGTCACAGCGTGGTCGGCGACGCGTTTGACACTATCGAAGACATTGTCACTACGTTTACGTATAATAAACCTATAATGTATGTCTGTTTGCACATTTGAAGGATATACTCAATTCATGTCGCGTCAGAAGTGATACACGATGCCATTCGCATTATCTAGCCGATAATGTAGAGTTGGCTTAATTTTACTCGAAAATCAACCGAAACATTACGTACTTATCTTCAGATGTGCGTCTTTCAGTGCACGAACACAAATAACTTTTGTAGGTCCACTTTAACGACAATTTGAATAGATGCTATTGTAATCAGTGCGTCCTATTCAAATCGGCGTAAAATTCGGCCTAAATAAGTCGTTTGTCAATGCGCGCTGTAAGGAGGTCAGTCGCGAGTCGCGTGGCGTCGGGCTGGGAACGCGACGCGACTGTATGCCGACAGGGAAGCGACGGCGACGCGGAGAGTTCGCGCACACCCCTTTTCCAACTTTTTACACCCTTCTGACCCATGGTACACCTATTTCATCCACCTAAGTGGTCCACGATCTACTCGTGTCACGTCGGTCCACCTGTCCACACTGTGGAACACCTTCCACAGTTAAGTTTGATCTAGGTGTTCCACGGTTACTTTACCTACACTTTTTTGTGATAATACCATCCCTTTTTTGGTTTTGCGTTTTCAAGTACCTACATTGTCACATAGACAAAAAAAAATACTAGTGCACTGTTTTAATTAATTTAATTTCAAATTAAACATCTTCATAGAAATTTTCACAATAAAAAAAAATCTGTTATTTCCGAACGACTTTTTGTAATACCTACCTGTGCGTTGTACCTTTATTCGATGTGCTAAGTACTTCTTTATTTCTTGATTACATTATAAATTGGACGTGCGAGCAGAGCGTAAAAGTCGAATTTTTAATTTGACGAAGTCAGGTGACAGCAGCTAATTTCACTTCTTCATACAATGTTTCTAAATTTGTATGACGAAGTGACATTAGCTGCTGTCACCTGACTTCATCTAATTAAAAATTCGACTTTAGAATCGACCCCCCGACGCTGACAACTACATCTAACGGTGGTTGTTAGACAGATACCATCTGCAGATTAATAATCTACACAAACATTTTCTAACCAAGTATTATAATTTCAATTATTTTTATTTAGATCAGTTGAGTTATTGTGTTTAAAGTTATAGATTTTATAATTTATTCCAACTAGTTTTTTAACTTGTTAGTTTAACTGTACTTTTACATTCATAGAATATTACAATAAGCTTTAATGATGCCTCTCCTATCTTCCTATCTCCTATCTCCTGTGTGCTATGTAAAAACCTTTAAACAGTATCTATATATTGTTCACTATGTAAATCTCTACTAGTTAACTAACGCAGCCTGTGCGCGGGCATCAAAGCGTCTCTCTTTAGTTAGTAGTCGCAACTCAGGTGATGTAAGCAAGCTCTGTCCGAAACGTCGAATGCGTCAGCTGGAAATGAAAATAAACTTGTCACATTATGGAATTGTGTTTTATTTATGTAAAGAGATATGTTCAGTTACCTACTGGGTTCAGGACACAGAAACTCAGACGGAGACGGATTTCCAAAAGCGTAATAAGGGTCATACGGTACGCCCTGGGCGAGGCCGCATTGGCGGCCGTGGGTCAGTTGGGAGTCCTGGGACATCCTTCCGAGGGCTTCCCGGGGCTCCCAACCATAGGCTGTTGGACGTTACGTGAGGTTTTGTAGTCGATAGGCGTCCGGCATAACTAAAGTCATACGGTCATAAAGGGTCATACGGTCATACTAAAGCTGGGTTCTGATTGATAAAAGAAATTGCATGTTTTCGTCAAGTTTGGTGGTGCACCAACTTGAGAGAGAATCCAGAAACACAGTGGCTGAAGTAGGATAGGTGTGATGTGACTGCCCACTAACTCTGCTAGGATCGCTACATTAGAAAAAGGGAAGCTTTTTTTCTTTTCTTTTTTTTTAACGTGAGGGAAATCCTCAAGGATGTTATGCCAGACTCCTACCGGCTAAAAAACTTCACGTTACGCCCAACAGGCTATGGCTGGGAGTCCCGGGTAAGCCCTCAGAAAGATGTCCCAGGACAAACGGGGAAGCTAACAGGGCATTGCACAGGATTATACCAGTTTTTTTTAAACCACTATAGCAATAGACAAGCATACACCACTACAGCAATAGACTGCCTCTGTGGCGTAGTCGGTAGTGACACCGCCTGCGGCGCAGGAGGACCTGGGTTCGATTCCCGGGTCGGTCCAAATATTTGTGTGAACCACAAATGTTTGTTTCGGAGTTTGGGTGTTTTCTATGTATAATTGTATGTATTTAGAAATATATGTATAAGTATGTCTATCAGTCGTCTAGATCCCATAGCACAAGCTTATAGCTTAGTTTGGGCTAGATGATGTTGTGTGAGAATGTCCAACAATATTTATTATAGTTATTATATTATTTATTTATACGGCCCACCAGACGAACTGGTGGTCGGTCTATGAAAGTTCGCAACACCAGAGGCGCCACACTCGCGCTGCCGACACTGTAAGAACCTTCTAAGACCCCTTTGAAGAACCCCATACTGTAGGCGTTTGCCTGAGTTACTATACTTTCTGTATCAAATACTTTGACTACATAGTGTGTTGTGTTCATAATAGACTAGTTCGGTGGCGCAGTCGGTAGTGTGACCGACACTCGCGTTGAGGTTCTGGGTAGGACCAAACATAGTTCTCGCTAATACTATCAGTCCTATATCTAGTAAGCACACTCAGTTAATCGGGTCTGACAGACATGTTAGGGTCCCAAGCCAGCCTTGCCTCCAAGTGGTTCACCCGTTTACCGTCTGACGAGGTCCAGGTGGTAAAAATTAAATTAAAAATTTAAAAAATCCCCGACTCACAAAAAAAGAACGCCCCGTTCGGGTTTCCGTCACGGGTTAAAAAGGCAATCTCGAAACGGAACTCTACCAATACCGAGTAAGTATAGTTGAAACATCCTTCCCAACTGATAGAGAGAGACTTACTACCTACGTTATTTGTATACTACTGCAGGCAAACGAGGAATATTTTTAATAAATAAATATTTGTGGACATTTTCACACAACATCATTAAGCTTGTACTATGGGATCTAGACGACTGATAGATATGCTTATATGTATATTTCTAAATACATGCATATTATACATAGAAAACACCCAAACCCCGAAACAAACATTTGTGGATCACACCACCCAGGACATCCTGCGCGGCAGACGGGTACACTACCGACTACGACTACGTCTACCACAGAGGCAGTCGCCTCAGCGGACGCGGCAGCAGGTCCCGCTCAGCTAGCAGTGCCTGGGACATGAGAAAGCGCAAGGGTCCATTTTCCAACGCACCTATGACAACACACTTTCCGTCGTATCGAGCCAAGCCCTTGGGTTTAAAGACTGCTGGCACGCCGCCGGCGGCAGAAAGGGCACGACGACGTGCGCAGTTATTGGAACGAAGTTCCTTATCGCGCGTTGCGAAAGAGGGCTAGACGGAAAAAATTATCACCAAAAGAAAGAAAGAAAGAAAGAAAGAAAAATATATTTATTTTTTCTGCAACAACAATAGTGGCTAAATTAATAAAGATAATACAAACAAACACAATAATAATATTAGAATATACAGGATGAATTTTTGAAAAGGGATTGGATGGCCAAATCCGAAACTATAAGGAATAGCGAAAAATGCTCAAAGGAGTCACGAGCCCGATTTTAATGAAACTTAAAACCTCATCATTAGATTTTTGAAAAACCTATAATCCTAGCTGGGAATCGAACCAATTGATTTTGAAAAAATAAAAACACCCTATATTATTACACAATACGATAGTCTCGCTGTTAAGGATCGAATTCTGCGAAGTAATGATATACGGCAAATTTAAGGAAAGTGTAGAATTTTACTAGAATTCATATTTCATGTACCTAAATTTTGTATCATAATTTGTTTCGTTCGAAATCCCACAGTAGATGGTAACTATTCCGTGTTTTAAATTATGCTCAGAATGATTATTTGGAGAATATTCTAAACGAAATCAATAATATTGAATGCAGTACGATCCTTGAAGTCTCGAATCCAGCTGTTTTGAAAACAATTGGTCTACATTTTGAACAATTAATCAGTTTACGTAAGGAAAATAAATTGTATTTTGTTAAAGATGAGCACTTTCCTTTAGTTTGCCGTATGTCATTATTTCCCAGAATAAGATCCTTTATAGCAACACTATCCTACGGTGCAATAATATAGGGTGTGTATTTTTTTCAAAATCAATAGGTTCGATTCCCAGCTAGGATAATGGGTTTTTAAAAAATCTAATGATGAGGTTTTAAGTTTCATCAAAATCGGGCTCGTGACTCCTTTGAGCATTTTTCGCTATTCCTTATAGTTTCGGATTTGGCCATCCAATCCCATTTGAAAAATTCACCCTGTATAATAGGTAGGTACATACGTCGTTGCACAAAAACTGGTTACCAGTTCAGCATATTGCCGGGCACAAGTACCCGGCGCTGGTTTTCAACTGGCACCCACTGAGTAAAAAAATTAAAAACCTAAGTATACTTACATAACTATAAATTATAAATAAATAAATAATAATAATTATAAATTATTACGAAAATACAGTTCAAAAATAGAAGGAAAACAATAAAAAACATGACGAGGAGTTTTAATTATATTTCTTATCTGCAAAATTTCCAATCTGTGGCTACCACAACCGTTCATAGCTAATCCGCCCCTAGCGCCGATGTTGGCTTGCTTGATTTTCGTGTTACCATACTAAGATTCTGTCCATTGCATGTACTCTAACCTAGTAGAAACTTTTTTTTTTTTTTTGTTGCCATTTTTCGGGAGCAGAAATTACTTGAGATGTGGACGGAGTAACTTCGCCCTACTTGGTGATGGCAATGAGAGTCTTTTTTAAATAACCATATCAATAAAAATAAAACTTAAGTACAATCCAATAGCATCAGAATCATGTGTTTAGTAAAGTTATGTATATTTACATAAAATATAATAATTGTTAGTGCTAACGTATACATCTTATAATCTCCCCTATTACGCGGCAAGATGTCTTAAGCTGGCACTCATAGAGGGACTTTACTGCAATACCAACATACAGAAAACGATCTGCCAGAGGTAAAGGGGTCCCGACATGATCAATTGGCAACTGTCAATAACGTAGAATTTCATGTGCACGTATACGTCGATGCACACACACATGCAAAGCAATCACGCACACTGGAGCAACTTCCATTCATATTTTACGTGATTGACAATTGCAAGGCATGATCGTCTCGTGAGCCTATAAATAAGCCGTGAACGGACCACACGTAGCGTAGGTATAGTACATACATGACAATGACATAACTCAAAAATGGCGGCGACGCCAAGCAACGCGAGTTTTAAAACTAAAATAAAATAAATGCAAGACATATGTAAATACAAAAGTAGGCACGACACTTTTGCTAGTGGTAGTGCTGTGGTAGTGCTAGCCAGGGGACGAACATCAACTCTACGAGCAGCACCAAAGCAAATAGGAGTTTCGCTTTGAACAGTTTTATGAAGTAAAACTTCTTTAGGCGCGACTAGGGAGTAACTCAGATTTTTAAAGTAAAACTTCTTTAGGCGCAACTAGGGAGTAACTCAGATTTTTAAGGTAAAACTTCTTTAGGCACGACTAGGGAGTAACTCAGATTTTTTAAGTAAAACTTCTTTAGGCGCAACTAGGGAGTAACTCAGATTTTTAAGGTAAAACTTCTTTAGGCACGACTAGGGAGTAGCTCAGATTTTTGAAGTAGAAAAACTCTTTAGGCGCGACTAGGGAATAACTCAGATTTTTAAAGTAAAACTTCTTTAAGCGCGACTAGGGAGAACTTCAGATTTTTGAAGTAAAACTTCTTTAGGCGCGACTAGGGAGTAATTCAGGTTTTTGAAGTAAAACTTCTTTAGGCGCGACTAGGGAGTAACTCAGATTTTTGAAGTAAAACTTCTTTAGGCGCGACTAGGGAGTAACTCAGATTTTTGAAGTAAAACTTCTTTAGGCGCGACTAGGGAGTAACTCAGATTTTGAAGTAAAATTTCTTTAGGCGCGACTAGGGAGCAACTCACATTTTTAAAGTAAAACTCCTTTAGGCACGACTAGGGAGTAACTCATATTTTTTAAATAAAACTTCTTTAGGCGCGACTAGGGAGTAACTCAGATTTTTGAAGTAAAACTTCTTTAGGCGCTACTAGGGAGTAACTCAGATTTTTGAAGAAAAACTGCTTTAGGCGCGACTAGGGAGTAACTCAGATTTTTGAAGTAAAACTTCTATAGGCGCGAAGTAAGGTGGTAGTAAGTGGTAGTAAGTGGTAGTAGTGGTAGTAGTGGTAGTGGTGATAGTAGTGGTAGTAGTAGTAGTAAAAAAATATTACAATTCCTTCACTAATTAATCGAAAGGAACTTCGTTCCATCCGGGTGTCCCTTGACACCTCTCAAGTTTTTTTTATACTTGTAGGTCGCAGAAACCGACCAGCATCATTAAGTAGCCGGAGTAGCAACACTTACACACATTGGAAGGGCAGTCGTTATAAATTCTTATAGCTGCATCAAGTGCAACCGCCCGGTGGCATAAAACGCTAAGATGACTATAACAACGATAGCATATTTAATGTAGCAGCTACGCTACAAATTCTATAATCTGTAGCTAAACGGATGAAAGTGAAATTTCATGCAGATATAAGTTTATTTCACAGATAACATATTATATCTATATCTTACTACTAGCTGACCCGCGCAACTTCCTTTGCGTCACATAAGCGAGAGTATATTACCCGTTCACATCGCATTTACTCCCGTCGCGTTGCGTTTACTTCCGTAGCGTATTCAATACTACGTGAGAGAGAGAGAGAGAAAAAAAGGTTTCTCGTTGCGTGTATTCCCGTCACATTATTTTTAAGAACAATTTTGTTCATGAAAGAGGTATGCGTGGCATTATTGTAGAAAAAAATTGATTGCCATTAAAATGGTTATTGTGCACGAACCCTAAAAGATAGACACATACTTTTGCGCACTTTTTTTAGAACTTTTTAAGAGAAACAGTTTTGTAGTACATATTTTTTTTACATAACTATAAGTATAAAATAAACATTTACGCAGCGCACGCAACGGAAGCCCTCAAAAGTAATAATTTTTTTCCCCGTTTTTTAAACATTTCTTAATACTGCTCCGCTCCTCTTCGTTGTAGCGTGATGCTATATAGCCTATGACACTCCACACAATAACGTAGTTATGTATTGGTAAAATATTATCTAGAGATAGGGTCTTCAAATGGGCTATATATTATCACGCTACATATCCTAGGGGCTAAGCAGAGGGCAATGAAATATGTAAGTCGGTGGATTGATTTAACTAAAATGTTGCAGGAATATTAGTAAGAGAATCAGAGGCTCGGCAGCTAACGATTGCACTGCAGTGAATGCAGTTTTACTTATTTTTGAAATAAAGGAATGTTTCCTTTCAGCAAAACTTGCCATTATCATTATTAAGGGTACTTTCCCTCCAACTACCGTCTTTAAATTCTACCCTGTATACTAAGAATACTAACTACCTAGAAACCCTCTCGCCTCGTGATCACTGCAACAAAAATTGCCGTGCTAACGCATGATTGTGTGTGTGAGCGTGCTGTCTTACATACGCCTTGCGTCAGTGTGTAGTGGCGCCGGCTAAAGACACTTCCCATTTTTTCGGGAAACTAATCATGCTAAAGTTTCGTTCTCAAGTGATCATAAAATGGAAATAATTCATAAAATGGAATTGTACTGTCTATCTGTATAATTAAGTTAGACATTTTAGATGTTTCTAGATACGCGGATGCATGTCCGGCCAAGTTATGTAAAAGAAACTGGCGATATTTACATCAAGAGCTCTTTATAGCACTCTTTTTTTTTTTTTTTTATTTAACGTGAGGGAAAATCCTCATGGATGTTATGCCGGACTCCTACCGACTAAAAAACCTCACGTCACGCCCAACAGTCTATGGTTGGGAGCCCCGGGTAAACCCTCGGAAGGATGTCCCAGGACTCCCAACAGACCCACGGCCGCTACTGCGGCCTCGCCCAGGGGGTGGTTCGGGTGCTATCCCGCGTCTTTGGGGGGTTTCGGGTGTGATCCCGATTCTAAGGGGGGGCGTGCGTGAATTGTCTCACTCACGTCACGCTGCCGTCATGGGCCTGCTTCTGTAAGGACGGTGAGCCGCCCTGTCACCGTCCTCAGGCCCCCGGTCATGGTGGCCGATAGTCCTCGGCGAAGACACGTCGGCGGCGCCCAGGCCGCCGACTGCGGAACTCGGGTGGGAGAGTTCTCTCCCGTAGTTTTTCTCTCCCGTAGAGTTCTCTCCCGTACTTTATAGACCTCTACAACTTGAAACGTATTTTCGCGAATAATATATAAAATGTCTATCTGTATGATTATAGATGTTTCTACATACGCGGATGCTTGTCCGGCCAAGTTATGTAAAAGAAACTGGCGAGTCGAGAATTACAGCCGGTGAGGGAGGTGAACCGAGCATTGCAATGCGCGCCTTGTAATGATACAATGTGTAATGTTTTGATACAACTTGTAACATCAGTGCGCTTTTTTTATTGCGGCTGGCCGGCTGCACACTGGTCCGTATTTAAAATAGGTGGACATACGATCTAAGATGTCAAATGCTTTTGGGAAAAAAATAGTAGTACGAGTACGCATTTCTGGTTAATTTTGCAATTCAATATGGCCGCCGCGCCACCGTTGTAAAATTTCATGTTGGATACCGTATAAGGGGTTTTTTGGTATGCTGAGTTCGAATTTCGGGTTAATTTAGAGATCCAATATGGCCGCCGCGCCGTTATCACAAACTTTCATGATGGGTATCGTTTAAGGGGTTTTTGGTATGCCGAGTACGAATTTCGGGTTAATTTAGAGAACCAATATGGCCGCCGCGCCGTTATCACAAAATTTCATGATGGGTATCGTTTAAGGGGTTTTTTAGTATGCTGAATACGAATTTCGGGTTAATTTAGAGATCCAATATGGCCGCCGCGCCGTTATCACAAAATTTCATGATGGGTATCGTTTAAGGGGTTTTTGGTAGGCTGAGTACGAATTAAAGGTCAATTTTGCAATACAAGATGGCCGCCGCGCCACCGTTGTAAAATTTCATGTTGATACCGTATAAGGGGTTTTTTGGTATGCTGAGTACGAATTTCGGGTTAATTTAGAGATCCAATATGGCCGCCACGCCGTTATCACAAAATTTCATAATGGGTATCGTTTAAGGGGTGTTTTGGTATGCTGAGTACGAATTTCAGGTTAATTTAAAGATTCGAATATGGCCGCCGCGCCGTTATCACAAAATTTCATAATGGGTATCGTTTAAGGGGATTTTTGGTATGCTGAGTACGAATCTTAGGTCAATTTTGCAATCCAAGATGGCCGCCTTACATCGTTGTAAAATGTCATGCTGTATATCGTATGAGGGGTTTTTGGTATGCTGAGTACGAATTTCAGGTTAACGTTTGCCATCCAAAATGGCCGCCGTGCCACTGTTGTGAAATTTCATGTTGTATATCGTTTATGGGGTTTTTTGGTATGCAAAATACGAATTTCAGGTAAATTTTGCAATCCAATATGGCTGCCTTGCCACCGTTGCAAAATTTCATGTAACATATCGTATAAATGGAATTTTGATATGCTGAGTACGAATTTAGGGTTAATTTTGCAAAATTATCTTGAAATTCGTACTCAGCATACCAAAAAACCCCTCAAACGATACCCATCATGAAATTTTGTGATTACGGCGCGGCGGCCATATTGGATCTCTAAATTAACCCGAAATTCGTACTCAGCATTCCAAAAAACCCCTTAAACGATGCCCATCATGAAATTTTGTGATAGTGGCGCGGCGGCCATTTTGGATTGCAAAATTATCATAAATTTCGTACTCAGCATACCAAAAAACCCCTTTAACGATACCCATCATGAAATTTTGTGATTTTGGGGCGGTGGCCATACTGGATCTCTAAATTAACCCGAAATTCGTACTCAGCATACCAAAAAACCCCTTAAACGATACCCATCATGAAATTTTGTGAATTCGGCGCGGCGGCCATATTGGATCTCTAAATTTACCCGAAATTCGTACTCAGCATACCAAAAAACCCCTTAAACGATACCCATCATGAAATTTTGTGATAGTGGCGCGGCGGCCATTTTGGATTGCAAAATTATCATAAATTTCGTACTCAGCATACCAAAAAACCCCTTTAACGATACCCATCATGAAATTTTGTGATTTTGTGGCGGCGGCCATATTGGATCTCTAAATTAACCCGAAATTCGTACTCAGCATACCCAAAAACCCCTTAAACGATACCCATCATGAAATTTTGTGATTTCGGCGCGGCGGCCATATTGGATCTCTAAATTAACCCGAAATTCGTACTCAGCATACCAAAAACCCCCTTAAACGATACCCATCATGAAATTTTGTGCTTTCGGCGCGGCGGCCATATTGGATTGCAAAATTATCATGTAATCACCTACAGAGATAGATTATAGTCTGAAATGATACAAGTTTTATCCCGGGAATAAGTTCCCATGAGACGCGGAAAAGAGAACAAAATTTCACGCAGGCGAAGCTGCGGGCATCAGCTAGTCTATAATATCGATACCTCTGGGCTCAAAGGTCGTAAAGGACATTTGGGCGAAAATGACTTTTTGATACAGTTTTACTCAATTTTTAATTCCCTATCGATCTGTATATTCCGTTTTACGAAATTCGCAAAAAAAATGCCTTTACGACCCACATAATCTGAGACTTTAAGCCAAGTTTACCGTGAAAATATGGAAGTAAATAACACTTACCTACTAGAGTGAAATTATTTTGGTAGTAAAGGAAAATATAAAGAAAATTTTGGGTGTAAAACACATAAAAAATTTAAATGGTCCTATACTCCCTGTAAGTCACCTCAAAAATATGGATGTAAAGGACATCAGGACTTGCCCTGATGTCCTTTACATCCATACTGCTACTTGTAGCAGTGTGTTAATGTAGGTAACTTTAAAATTGAGCTAAAAACAATCGACGTTGGAGACCCACAGGGTAGCGTGCTTGGCCCAACGCTTTTTATAATGTATATGGATAATATAATATGCTATGCCGATGACACTGTTGTTATATTTGATGGTGCAAGTTGGGCTGAAAAATTTACGAAAGCCGAGTTGGGCCTGGGGCAAGTGTCAACATGGTTGCGTTATAATTTAGTGACACTGAATGCCAGTAAAACTAAATATGTATGTTTTCATAAAACAGCTAGATCGGCCCATTACACATCTCTTGGTATCAAATTACACTACTGCAAAGAAATGAAAGGTTGCAAATGTGAATTCATCCAAAGGACAGACAGCATTAAATACCTTGGCGTAATTATTGACGAAAACTTGTTAAAAAACACATCATTGTAACGTTGTGGAACAACGGGTGCAATTAGGGGTTCAACATTAGGGGTTTTAAAATGAAAACGTAGATTAATAAATGAAAGCGCCATCTACCGAGTTATTGTCGCAACGGCGGAAGCCTCATTCGTATTTAAAAAGCGGTCTTGACGTTTAGTAGTTTCGAGTGGTGCCGCTAGAGGCGCTGTACAAAAATATAAAAACAACCGCGCGCAAATTTCAAAGCCCCATTACTCAAATAATCTAAATATAAGACACTGTGCGTAGGTGCATCAGAGTATAATTTCAAAGTGAAGAAATATTGTTAGGAGCCAGGTGCTCCCAAAGTGATCAGCGATTTAGCTGCGAGCGTCAATAACCCCATCATTGGGTGAGTCAAATTAATTATAATGAATCTAGATTTTTAAAACAGTGAAAATTAACGGCTGTTGGTCAACCCTGTTATGGGAGGGTAGATTACAGGGGTGTGAAAAAAAGGTCTCTGTAAACTTAGTATATAACCAAACATTGTAAGGCAGCCGACTCCTGACAGGTTTAACAGGGACCGGCTGTCTTAGCAATGGGCGGGAAAAAGGGTTCCAGCTAACCCGTCATCTGGAACATTCCAGGGTCCACCCTGCGGGTTCCAAGCAGGAACGTCCACCCTACGGGTTGTCAACGTCCACCCTACGGGTTGTCAGCATCCACCCTACGGGCTATAGAAGTCCACCTTCGGGTTCCACGAAGGTGAAGACGCACCCTTCAAGTCTACGAGCAGTCACCCACCCTGCGGGTCGAAAACACCGTGCCAGCCGAATTTGTGGACGGCACGGCTACGTCGCGGACTGCATCAGCCTTGAGAACCACTAAGATAAGTCGGAACCCTGCGAAGGCCTTCGGAGATCGCACTTGCTGCTCGAAACACCCACGACCCCCAAGTGCTAAATTTTAATAAATCTTTAATTATTTACAGTTCAAATTCAATCTTTTCTTTTCTCTCTCTCTCTTCCTGAAAGCTTCAGCTTTTCAGTGGCGCCCACATCGTGGTTTCGGGTAGCGAGAAAGCGATTTCCGACGGGAGTCGGAGGTCATAATTATAAGATTATTCAATTTGTGTAAAATAGTCTTAAGAGTGCCCGTTAGCGGGGTAGTTTCCCTCCAAATTATCACAACTACCCAGGAATTTGGCTCTCCTGACCTCTGCTGCCAACTTGTTCTTTCCGGCTTATTTTGTGTGTTTTTTAGTGATTTTAGACAGATTTCGGCATAAACAAGAACAAGGCAAAATTTGAATTTTTTCTCAAAGTAAATTGTAATTTTTCCAAATTTTAACGGTCCCCAAATTTATTTTTCACACCCTCAAATAGTATTTTATGGTGGAAAATTTTTAATTAAATTTAAAGTAAAAGTTTTTTTTGTTTTGTTCCAATTTTAAATAGTACTTCGTGAAAGTCTGAAGTAAAACTTCTCATTTGAAACGCTTACATTAATTTTAGTAAGTGAGTTAATTGCCTATATTCATCGTAAAAAGTAGTCAAAGGATATCACCACCACAATTTTTATTTTTTTTACGGCGTCAAACCGCCTCAATTTGTGTATTATTTTGTTGTATTTCCCATATGTGAATTTACAGCGAGACCAACAGCCGATAATCACACTTCTGGGTGACCATCCCTATTGAAATTTCACTCTAGTAAAACGGTAGAACAAAGATTTTACAAATTTCACTTCACTTAAATTTAAAAAGATTCATAATTGTTTCACTTTTCGAATTACGTCGAATTCTGATACACTGAAGTACAACTGTAAGAAAAAACATTACAAACGTAGATCACGCAGTGAATACATTCTTGCCAAAAAACAATTATAAACTATTAACTTTGATTCGTGTTCCAAATAAACAACGGCAGATGTTGCTTTCATAACGTTTACGAGTAAGTTGAATTACTAGCTCGATAGTAGAAGAAATTTTTTTTTCCATATAAACTGTGGGTGGAAGTGAATATAATACACTCCGGGCACCAACAGTCTCATACAAAACATTTCCAGAATCGTCCAAGTACGAATCGGTTTTCAAACAATTCGAAATATTCAAGGGTTCCGTAGTGGTGAGGAACAATTTACATAAAAGGTTGGTTACTACCATATAGTTTATTTCAAGAACCGTCCAAGTGCGAATCGTCTTTGACACAGTTCAGAATAATTAAGGGTTCCGTAGTAGTAAGGAACGATTTAAAGAAAAAATTAGTGGTACGAGTTAAAATACAATTAACTCGTAGTACGTTCGTGTGAATAGTTACATTTCAATAAAAATAATAGCAGCGTCGAAAATTGCATTATTCGAGTAAAGCTGTAAAACACTTAGTTAATTTCATCAACCCATCATCACACACTTCACTTTCACTACTCACTGCTTAGGATTAGATTACATTTAAACACAGACAGACAGACAGACAATTAATTTCTAGAAGGGTCCAATCTATTAATTGAGTGAAGGAACCCTAAAAGGTAATATTTCCAAACTTAAGTATTTACTAAAGCAAATACTAAGTTTTATAAAGGTTCAATTTATAATTCGGTTCAACGAACCCTAAAAAGTAGAATTTATTTTTCGTTATTCGGCGGGTGGATCGAAAAATATTCACATTCCTTAACATTCAACAAGACGTAAACAGACAACGATAAGGGCCGTCGTTCACTACAACAGAATTCGTTAGCGAATATAGCGAACATTCGTTGTTTAACTGAAAAGCTGAAGCTTTCAGGAAGAGAGAGAGAGAAAAGAAAAGATTGAATTTGAACTGTAAATAATTAAAGATTTATTAAAATTTAGCACTTGGGGGTCGTGGGTGTTTCGAGCAGCAAGTGCGATCTCCGAAGGCCTTCGCAGGGTTCCGACTTATCTTAGTGGTTCTCAAGGCTGATGCAGTCCGCGACGTAGCCGTGCCGTCCACAAATTCGGCTGGCACGGTGTTTTCGACCCGCAGGGTGGGTGACTGCTCGTAGACTTGAAGGGTGCGTCTTCACCTTCGTGGAACCCGAAGGTGGACTTCTATAGCCCGTAGGGTGGATGCTGACAACCCGTAGGGTGGACGTTGACAACCCGTAGGGTGGACGTTCCTGCTTGGAACCCGCAGGGTGGACCCTGGAATGTTCCAGATGACGGGTTAGCTGGAACCCTTTTTCCCGCCCATTGCTAAGACAGCCGGTCCCTGTTAAACCTGTCAGGAGTCGGCTGCCTTACAATGTTTGGTTATATACTAAGTTTACAGAGACCTTTTTTTCACACCCCTGTAATCTACCCTCCCATAACAGGGTTGACCAACAGCCGTTAATTTTCACTGTTTTAAAAATCTAGATTCATTATAATTAATTTGACTCACCCAATGATGGGGTTATTGACGCTCGCAGCTAAATCGCTGATCACTTTGGGAGCACCTGGCTCCTAACAATATTTCTTCACTTTGAAATTATACTCTGATGCACCTACGCACAGTGTCTTATATTTAGATTATTTGAGTAATGGGGCTTTGAAATTTGCGCGCGGTTGTTTTTATATTTTTGTACAGCGCCTCTAGCGGCACCACTCGAAACTACTAAACGTCAAGACCGCTTTTTAAATACGAATGAGGCTTCCGCCGTTGCGACAATAACTCGGTAGATGGCGCTTTCATTTATTAATCTACGTTTTCATTTTAAAACCCCTAATGTTGAACCCCTAATTGCACCCGTTGTTCCACAACGTTACATCATCGTTTTGTCAAACGGAGTGCGAAAAACCGCAAATATAATGAAATTTCTTAGTTCTTCAGCGCCAACGGACGACCTGAAATCCGTTTATTTTGCCCTGAGTCCTCCTGAGTCAGTCGGCCATCCCTTGGAGTCAGCGCTGCTTTGCAGGGAGGGCTTCATCATTGAGATTACATGCCATACATTGATGTCGCCAGCATCCGCAAAGCCCGCCCCTTGTTCGGGCGTGAGTGCGCCGTAGCTGTTCAACAAAAACAGGCGGCATACCGCGCCTGGATCAGGGCTCGGTCTGTGCGCGACCAGAAAGCGGCCCGCCTTAAAGCAGCGTACAACAGAGCCACTAGGTCTAGTAAGAGAGCCTTCAAGAGAGAGGACGCCCAGCGCATCTAGCGGCTTGGTCAGGAGCTCACGTAACATCCGACGGGCAGACGTGAATACTGGCAACTGACCAAAGCCGTGCAGGCCAACTTTTGCAAGCTCTTGCTGCCGCCGCGCCGCTGCGCTATTTTGACGGATGACGAGCTCACAAGGCCCAAGAGAAATCAGAAATGCTGGCCAATCTCTTTGCGGCTAATTCCCGGGTCGATGACTGTGGCAAGCAACCTCCCACTATCGCCGACTGTGGAACCACGATGCCGGATGTTGTAATCCGGCAGTGCGGCATTGGTGCTGAAGAAGTGTGCAGCTGAATTATGTCCAACGCCAACACGCCTGTATCGTCTTTCCTATTCGTCGGGAGAAGAGTCGAAGGCTTGGTAGGAGGCGAACGTTCAGCCGATCCCCAAGAAAGGGGATCGTTCGGATCCGGCCAACTATCGCACCATAGCCGTAACCACCGTAATCTGCAAAGTGTTCGAGATAATTATCAACAAACAGCTCATGCGCTATCTGGAGGATCACTCGTTAATTAGCGATTGTCAATATGGCTTTAGGCCGAAACGATCAACGGGTGACCACTTAGCGTACATTACACACACCTGGGGTGAGGCTATGGAGAAGCACGGTGAATCGCAGGCTATTGGCCTAGACATGGCTAAAGCCTTTGATAGGGTATACATGCGTCGCATCTTTCCAAGCTGCCGGCATATGGTCTATCGCCTCAGTTGTGCATCGGCACACCACCATCGGGTTGGCCAGCTTCCTGCACGGGCGACATACACGGGTCCTCTGTGATGGTCAGGCTTCCTGCTTTTTGCAGGTATATGCCGAAGTACCACATGGATCGGTATTTCCCCCAACTCTCTTTCTTCTGCATATCAATGACATGCTGTCCCTTGGGTGCATTCATTGTTATTCGGATGATAGTACTCTGCATGGGAGCTATTCTGGCCGTCCAGGCGAGGCGACGTGGAAGGAAAGAGACGACAACTCGTGGCGGATCTTCACCGGGACCTGGGTCGCATTGCTCAATGGGGTTCGGACAACCTGGTCGAGTTCAATGCCTGAAAAACACACAGTTTACAGCTAAGAAGTCCCCATTCCTATCCCTACCCTGTCTTCGGAACATTACGGTTCCACTAAACGAAAGCTCAATCACAAAACCTACGTAGAGAGATGTATTGGGCTGGCCTCGTGGAAACTAGAATTCCTGAATAAGC
The DNA here is from genome assembly GCA_933228765.1 of Miltochrista miniata. Classification (NCBI taxonomy): domain Eukaryota; kingdom Metazoa; phylum Arthropoda; class Insecta; order Lepidoptera; family Erebidae; genus Miltochrista; species Miltochrista miniata. Next base: position 651,461 of record OW121776.1, read on the forward strand.
TGAGACTATTTCACGTCACATCAGAGATGTTTACTGTACAAGACGAAGATTCGCCCCTGCGTCGAATTCTGTTCTCACATTTGGGATGACTCCGCAAGACACCTACTAGCGTCAACGCTATGCAGCGACGTGCTATCCGAATAATTGGTTGTCCTGAGGTGACGGGAGGCCTCGAACCGTTAGCACAACGAAGAACCATAGCGTCCTTGGCTGCCTTCTACCGAATGTATTACGGTGAACGTTCTGTAGAGCTCGTTTCAACCTAATCCTACCATCTCCTTTCCAAACCCGAACAACGCGTGCCGGGCAGAGATGCCACTCATACACAGTGGAGAGAATTTTCGCCTGAACCAAGCATTTCAAAAGATCGTTCATCTGTCGAACTATAAGAACATGGAAGGACTTGCCCGCATACGTTTTCCCCTCATCTTACAATCCCGGGTTCTTCAAGAGGAGCGTGAAGAGGCACATCACAGGGCCGCCAACTTGAGGGCCACTGTCGAAAGTCTTGAGGATGTGAGACTGGCCCTCAATCGCTAGATGCACCACGGCTTACCATCAGGGTGGTGGCGACGTCAATTTGACGAGCTTAATATTAAAAAATATAAGTTTATTTAATAACTAGCTGATGCCCGCAGCTTCGCCCGCGTAATATTTGTTCCCGTTCCCGCTTCCCGTATTTTATCCCCTTGGTGGTAGAATTTATCAAAATCCTGTCTTAGCGGATACCTACGTCATAACATCTATAGTCCAGTCATTACGTCGAAAAAATCGGGTTAGAAATGCAAATGAACCGAGAAAGCCAAATTTTGGATATTACGTGGGAAGGGGCTAGAAAAGCTTAAGTTCAAATTGTCGACCAAAATAACCTGGTGGGTTTTCCGCCATCTTGAAAAAAGGGTTATATTCAGTTTTTTCATCATAATTCGGTTCCCCGTTGAGATACGAAAATTTTAACGAAAAGTTTTTTGTTGCTCTTTGTACGATCTACAGTTAAGGTCTACACATTTTTCACGTATCGATCACCGTTATCGAAATATCGATCCAAAAAGCCATAAATTTGGGGAGAAAAAATTGTTTTTAGCTATTTCCTTCTTTCTCGTGAAAGATATCGAAAAATGTCCGTAATAAAAATTGGTGAGCGTGTTCAGACCTACAAATTCGTTTTTATATTTTTTATTTTCGATAAGAATTACGACCTCTAGCGCGGCGCAAAGTCAGTAAGACTGTGCCCGGTTTTGATTTAGCCGCTCGCACGGTTGTATCCATACGTCAAAATGGATGAATGGTTGTTCAAGCAATTATTGCAATACAAAATAAATTAATAAACCAGCCAAATTATAAATCAAACACATGAAAATTATTGATCAAATAATTTTTATGCAGCAAAAAACAATAATTACAGATGGTCATTTTTTTCTCATGTTTTTCGCCGTTTCGATGGTCCTGGCTGTAGAAGTTCTTCCTCGGTAGACTCTTCGAGTCGTGAAAACTCTTGAATCGCAGTAAATGATGCTGGGACGGTTGAAAAAACATAATCATCATCATCGTGATCGTCGTTGAATAAAATCTCGACTCTGGCGACATTGTTGCATGTCTGTCCACTACAGTGCAGGCAAATAACGGAGCAACGAATTCCTTCTTTCCTGCACCCACAAGCAGCCCCACACTTTCCTTTACATTCGCACGAAATGAGTTTTAAAAGTTCAGGTGGAGCGGGTGCGGCTGTGGTGCAAATTGGTTCAAGCCCGTAATTCGTCTGTCGTCGCCAACCCCATTCCTGAGGATCTTTGAAAATTCCGAGCCACGTTTGTACCTGTAGATATGTCCGGAAAACGTGTTGGCGGACTGCGCTTTCCGTTGGTGGGAGTAGTGAAAGATTATTCGTCTTATTTGTCGTCATTGATTTTGCAAAGCGGTGGAATCGCAAACTATCCATCGTTGTATCCTCTTTACGACCACCATACAGAGCGATAAGGAAAAGTTTTCCCGCGCAAGCTAGCATCTCCGGATTGACCTTTTCTTGCTTGAATAGTTCTACCGATGACCGGAGGTTCAGGTTCTTCTCGAGGGTGCTGATGAATTTCGACTTTCCAATATTATAAAAAGACGACGTGGTGTCACAACCGCTGAAAGCATGGATGAAAAGAATGTTCTCAAGAACAGACTTATCATGCTTGAAACTATTCGGAGAGTATAGTTTGGCCGGTGTTTTGCCTTTAACTGGTTTGCGAAAAAATTTTTTTTGACCTGTGCAAGTCCGGAAATTAAAACCAAAAGAGCGATATCTTCGCCGACGATTTCCACAGAGTCATGAAACGATGCTTCTCTAATTGCTGTGGTTACAATGAGGGTATCAGCATCCTCATAAGCCTGCTCTACTTTTATTTCGGTATTTGTAAAATAACGGCGAAGCATTTGTATCAAGTTGTTTTTATTTTGGTCCCTTGCAAGAAACTTCTCCTGGCTAACTTTCAGAGCAGTAGTTTCATCAAACGTGAACTCTGGTGATTGGTTCTTCCTTGAACGTCGTGCCCTTTCCGACTTTGTGGCGCTATAGAGGTCGTAATTCTTGTCAAAAATAAAAAATAAAAAAACAAATTTGTAGGTCTGAACACGCTCAACAATTTTCATTATGTACATTTTTCGATATATTTCACGAGAAAGAAGGAAATAGCTAAAAACATTTTTTTCTCCCCAAATTGCGGCTTTTTGGATCGATATTTCGATAACGGTGATCGATACGTGAAAAATGTGTAGACCTTAATTGTAGATCGTACAAAGAGCAACAAAAAACTTTTTTAAAATTTTCGTATCTCAACGGGGAACCGAATTATTATGATGGAAAAAACTGAATATAACCCTTTTTTTCAAGATGGCGGAAAACCCACCAGGTTATTTTGGTCGACAATTTGAACTTAAGCTTTCCTAGCCCCTCCACACGTAATATCCAAAATTTGGCTTTCTCGGTTCATTTGCATTTCCAAATGTATATAATGACTGGACTACTACCTGCATGCCAAATTTCAGCCCGATCTGTCCAGTGGTTTGGGCTGTGCGTTGATAGATCGCTATGTCAGTCAGTCAGTCACCTTTGAGTAATATATATTTAGATGTAGCCCTTAAAAATGAGTTAGCAAGTGATCCTTATGACCTAAAAATTATTACACTAGTCGATTATTACCTTATTTTCTTCAGAATTGCGCAGAAGAAAAGAAATAAGAAGAAATTTGAAAATAAAAGTCCTTTACACCCGTCAAATTTCCATCCTAAGATTTCACCGAAGGGTGTAAATCTACTTCACGATTTACACCCTTCGGTGAAATCTTAGGATGGAAATTTGACGGGTGTAAAGGACTTTTATTTTCAAATTTATGGTCGTAAAGGAAATCTATCTCGGTAAATACAGCACTAGGGTATTTTTTTTAATCTGCCTTAGAAAATACTATAAATTCTAAGCACTTCCTTCCTTGGTTTTATTAAAATAGCTCAAGAAACAAAAAAGTTAGAGTACAAAATTTTTTATTTCTTTTGTTTTTTGCTTCTCCTGAAAAGTCCCATTTTGTCCTTTACGACCTTTGAGCCCAGAGGTATCGATATGTTACATTACACGCGAATGCTCGTGTCGGTCAGGGAGGTAGCATCGTAACGTAATGCTCGAGTCGAATCTATAAATGTTACATTACACGCGAATGCTCGAGTCAGTCAGGGAGGTAGCATCGTAACGTAATGCTCGAGTCGAATCTATAAATGTTACATTACATGCGAACGCTCGTCGGTCAGGGAGGTAGCGTCGTAACGTAATGCTCAAGTCGAATCTAATTTGTTACATTACAGGCGAATGCTCCCGGTGAGGGAGCACCTAAACACGTCCGGCGGTACGAACTGTACCTACCCAAGTCTAGTGGTATGAACTCCATAAATGAACTAACGAAACGTAAAAGACTTTTTGAAATCCAACCAGTAGTTCCCGAGATCCTAGCGTTTAAACAAACGAACAAACCCTTCAGCTTAAGAACATTTGTACAGATTTCACTATTTATAACTCACATTTAGGTATTTTAAATGATTTCCTTAATTTAAAGTATTCCAAGTTTCTCGTTACTGAGTCCGAACAATTGTATAGGTCGATTTTCACTATTCTCGACTCACACTTGACCGTTTCCAAATTATTTATTTTACGACTCTCTAATAATTTAGTTCCATTTCCATACCTAGGTAATTCTTTACTTATTTAATTTGGGGAATTCTGAATTGGAAACTGGCAACACCAACAAAAATGTCAAGATGGAGTCGAAGAAATTAGACATGCGTAAATAAATAGATTTCATAAAATTGTGATAAGTTTCGAGTTACTTACAGACGTTCCTGGCTGTTTTTAAATATTTTCTGTAATTTCGACACACTTTTATTGCACAATTCGACATTTTAAACAATAAAATTTTGTCACGTGACACAAGCTTATCCCTTGACAACAGAAAGTGCACTAAATGGCGGATCGGCACTTATCCGCCAACAGTTAGCGCTTAAAATTTTAGACGCTTTGGTGTCGTTCAGAGACTATCTACCTACTTAACACATCTCTGCCTGTATAACATAGAAAATACTGGTAGGTATATACTATTAGACGACTGTACACTATGCCTCTAAACATTGTACAAATTATGTTATGTTGATAATTTTAACATTTCCGTGTCACAAAGGAACTGATGAAGTGTATAAACAATTTACTGCATATGTAACATACTTCAGCAAATAAATGAATTTCAATTGATAAAAATAAATCAATTGTTCATACCAACTCTAAACCACAATATATATAGTGCTACGATAACCCTAACCTACATAGTACTTGACACTAAGGACAACATGCGTTTTCTGACAATTATTTTATTCGCGTTCGTCTTTGTTGTAGCAATCGCTCAAGGTAAGTACCTTAATTATTAACCACAATATTCACACTTTTCATCCCTAAAGGGGTAGGCAAAGTTTCATATGGCTTGTCTGGTACAAAAATTTCCCACCCATCCAAATTTACAACGGAGCTGGGACGACACTATGTCAAAAGTAACTCCTTTTTAAACGCCAGCTTAGACCCGGATCGGGCAAGATTATTTGCGCTTATTAGAAAGGAATCCGGTGATTGGCTGAATGCTTATTTATTTATTTAACAATTTATATACACACATAATATAATATAAATATAATATAAAAGAGAATTAGTTAGGAAAAAAGAGTACAATGGCACTGCTTATTTCTATAAGAAATCTCTTCCAGCAGGCCAGCGAGAGGAGAACATGATATTAAATCGACGGCAGCAAAGAGCAAACGGACATCTGTAAAATCACTAGTTTTCAGGAGAGCGTTTTTAACGCAAAAACGTTATAACTTTTACAAATACAAAGCTAGCTCCTTGAAATTTGCAATACTTAATTAAAATAGCATTTCAAAGAAAGTAATGGCGGTCAGTCAACTGTAATATTCATATTTCATAAAATACGACAGATGTCTTTTTATACTTCGTACAACATAAATTACTAAATGAGTCAATTGCCATATGTTTGCTTCTACTTCGAACTTTCTAAATCATGATCCCTAATTAATTTCATTAAAAAAATTCAATAATTGTTATCCTTTTTATAATCTATATCCAACTACAACAACAAATAAAGGGCACGTTTGATTGATAGCAAAATAATGTAGTTGTCTCAATTCACTGCGTATCATAAAGGTCCTGTTACTGATTTTGCAGTTGTCTTTTTAAATAATGAGCTTTTTCAGTACAATTAAAGAGTCCAGTGCCAGCTTCCGATGTTTGGTCCCAAAATTATGGGAGCATCAGCCGCACTCGCGCGGCTGATGCCCAACATCAGGGGACCCAATGCTCCCTACAGGAGACTGTACCTGGGGATCGAACGAAGCATGGACCTATACGGGGCCCCCGCATGGGCGGAGAACCTGACGACCAGCAATGAGGCTAAATTGCTGAGCCCGTAGAGAGCGATGGCCGTCAGGGTGATAAGAGGATACCAAACAATCTGCGGTGAGGCGGCATGTCTCCTAGCCGGGACCTCTCCATGCGACCCGGAAGCGAGAGCCCTTGCGTCACTGTTCAGATGGCGCAAGGAGGCGCTGGAGCGGGGCCAAAGGCCCGCGTCTCGAGAAATCGAGGCCCAGCGGTCCCTGCTCCACCAGGAAACCGTGGAGACATGGAAGGTGCAACTTGAGCAACCAAAGGGGGGATTCGCCACAATCGCGGCCGTCAGACCGGTCATGGACGAGTGACTGGAGAGAAGACACGGTGCTCTCTCCTGCCGGTTGTCACAGACTTACCGGACACGGTAGCTTCGGTAGGTGTCCGTGGCGAAGACACCGGGAAACCACGGCTGAGTGTCAGCACTGCGAGGACCGCAGCGATGACACAGCGCTCCACACGCTAGTGGAGTGCACGGCGGGGGCGCAACGGCGCCAGGTCCTCGTAGTGGGTCTGGACGTGGATACTCTCTCGCTCGAGACTATGGTGCGAGCTACGATCTCCAGCGGGAGTAAGTGGGACTGCACCGCCTCTTTCTGCGAGCAGGTCATGCTTGTGAAACAGGCGGTGGGGCAGGAACGGGAGAGAACTCTCCCACCCGAGTCCCGCAGTCGGCGGCTTGGGCGTCGCGCGTCGCCGTCTGCTCACCGTCCTTACAGAAGCAGGCCCATGACGGCAGCGTGACGTGAGGATCTCACGCACGCCCCCCTCTTTTAAGCAGGATCACACCCGAAACCCCCCAAAGACGCGGGATAGCACCCGAACCACCCCCTGGTTCAGGTCGCAGTGGCGGCCGTAGGTCTGTAGGGAGTCCTGGGACATCCTTCCGAGGGCTTACCCGGGGCTCCCAACCATAGGTTGCTGGGCGTTACGTGAGGTTTTTTAGTCGGTAGGAGTCCGGCATAACATCCTTGAGGATTTTCCCTCACATTAAAAAAAAAGGTCCTTTATGGGATTGTTCCATGATTGTATTTTCCATCAAATTTGTGATATCTTCGCTGTTGTAAACATCACTTTGTTTTCTATTTTGTGCCAAACTTAACAATAATTTATTCCGTCTGCTATACATATGGTCATATGGACACGCCTTTATCCCCGAAGGGGTAGGCAGAGGCATATTATATGCCCACATTTCACCTTTGTATAATTTGTCCCACGTAATAGGTGGTGAGCCGTATTGCCGTGTTTAAATGGACAGGCGCAGGTTGTGACTGCCTGCTGTTGAAATAAAGCCTTCAACTTAGCTTAACGACTGCCATTTTACTGGCAACCGGGACCAACGGCTTAACGTGCCTTCCGAAGCACGGAAACGCTCAAATAAATGTCACAAAGTGATCACATGGATGGTCACCCATCCATGGACCGGCCATAGTGAAAGTTGCTTACTGCAGTGATCGTTTACAGAACACTGAGTCCGCGGGGCCACGAGCGCTTCTCTCTGCCATACATGTTATTATAATTACAGTATACTATGAAATGTAGTTGAATGTAGTCTGATAATGAAATGTAGTCTGCTATACATGTTATTATAATTACAGTATACTATGAAATGTAGTTGAATAAATCACAGATTTTAGAATAATAAGTCTTCAGTCTTCAGTCTTCTTGGGCTCCCATTTTCCGCACTTAGGTCCGCCAGTGGACCCATTGTACGTGAGTGTTGGCTGTCACTCCAGCCAACCCAGCTCCGACCAGAAGCGCAGGATCCTCTTCGGGTCCTCACACGCCTCCCGGAGTGTTGTGGGGCTGCCAAGTATGTTGACTCTGTATGTAACCAGGCTCTCGCACTCCAAGATTGCGTGAGCTATGGTTACTTCTTTTAACAGGCACGCTCTGCACAGCGTGCTGCCCGTGATACCTTAGACATTCAAGTGCTTATTTACTGTGCAATGACCCGTTATTGTGCCTACCATGGTTCGTAGATCACCTTTATTCAGATGTAGCAACGCTCTAGCTAGTTTTGGCCTGGGTCTCGGTAGAGCTTCCCTTGATTGCCTGCAACTTACTGTTTGTGCCCATCTCTTTTCATGCCGCTCTTTCGTGCGTTGTCTCAGCCATGCCCTTACCTGGTAGAATGGTATTGGTATAATCGGGCTTGGTCCCACCGGTGTTTTTTTTTTTTTATTTTATACCACTAAGGTGGCAGACAAGCATACGGCCCACCAGAAGGACTGGTGGTCACCGCGGCCTATGAACGTTTGCAACACCAGAGGCGCCACACTCGCGCTGCCGACCCTGTAAAAACCTTCTTAGACCCCTTTTGAAGAACCCCATACTGTAGGCGTTTGGGAAAACCGAGGCAGGAAGATCATTCCACAACCTAAGCGTTCGCGGAAGAAAACCCCTATCGGATCTAACCGTGCTCGAACGCTCCGGACGTAGGGTGTGAGGATGAAATCCCTGTCTATGGCGAGCGGTGCGATGATAGAACGTAGCCGTGGGCATCATGTCAAACAATTCCTCAGAGCACATACCATTGTACAGGCGGTAGAACACGCATAAGGAGGCAAAGTCTCTCCTGTCGCGAAGAGGTTCAACACCACCTGTCAGTATAGGATCGTTGACAACTCTCACAGCTCGCCTCTGCACCGAGTCAAATGGACGAAGCTGATATTCGGGTGCCCCCGCCCAAAGGTGACAGCAGTACTCCATGTGTGGCCGCACTTGCGACTTATAAAGAAGCAGTGTTTGCGCCGCAGTAAAGTACCGCCGCGCCCTGTTGAGCACACCGAGCTTCTTGGACGCCAGCTTGGCCTTGTCCTCCAAATGACTGCGGAACTGAACGTCACTGGAGATGTCAACACCAAGGATCCCTATACTTTTAGAGATGGAAAGAGATGTGCCCTGGAATTGTGGCGCTACAGTAATTGGGGCTTTCTTAGCGGTGAAGAAACACGCCTGTGTCTTCGAAGGGTTGAACTGGACAAGGTTTTGTCTACCCCAATCGGACACTCTAGTAAGAGTAGCCTCGATTTCAGACACAAGCTGTTCACGACTCTCTTCCACTGCGTCCCGAGAGATACCGGGGCGGCCTGTGTAACAAGTGTCCCCCGTACTGTCATCTGCATAACAATGAATGCCGTCAATAGACAACATGTCATTGATATGCAGCAGAAACAGAGTAGGGGACAACACTGACCCTTGCGGTACTCCAGCGTTAATGGCCATGCAGTCAGAAAAGCTGTCGTCGACAACAGCCCTGATGCTTCTACCGGCCAAAAAGCTGGACACCCATCCGCATAATCTCTCGGTCAGTCCGTAGGAGGGCAATTTTTTAAGAAGACCACGGTGCCAGACCCGGTCAAAGGCTTTAGAAATGTCGAGGCTCACTGCTAGAGCCTCGCCCTTACTCTCGATAGCCGTCGCCCATCGGTGTGTGAGGCACACGAGAAGATCGCCCGTCGAGCGACCGTGACGGAAACCGTACTGCCGGTCACTGAGCAGGTCGTTTTCCTCAAGGTACCTCAGGAGCTGTGTATTAATTACACGCTCCATCACCTTAGACAATAGGGAGGTGACGGCTATAGGCCTGTAATTGGCCGGGTCGGTCCTATCACCCTTCTTGGGCACAGGATGCACATACGCGATCTTCCACGACGCCGGGACTTGTCGCATGGAATATGAAAGCGTGAAAAGACGTGTAAGTACCGGACACAACTCTGGACCACACTGCTTAAGTACCACCGCGGGTATACCGTCCGGCCCACTCGACTTATGAACGTCCAGAGAACGAAGCTCCCGTCGGACGTCCCGCTGCGTAAATTTAACTTCCGGCATGGAAGTTCCACACCACGGAACGTCCGGCGGCACAGCACCCCCGTCGCTCATGGTCGAGTTAGAGGCAAATAGAAAACCCAGAAGGTCGGCCTTCTCCCTGGCACTCTGGGCGAGACTACCGTCGGGTTTAAGCAAAGGTGGTAAACCAGACTTACAGAAGTTTCCCTCGGCAGCTTTGGCAAGCGACCAGAATTCACGACTCCCTGAAGGGTACCCCGCTAGCCGCTCACCAATTCTGCCGACGAAGTCGAATTTAGCCCTGACAATTGCATTTTTGCTGGCCCTCGAGGCGGCATTTAATTTGCGTTTCACCTCAGAGATGTTAGGATCTGAATTTGCACGAGCCGTGGTCCAGGCTCTGTAGGCAGATTCTTTCAGCATCAAAGCTTCTCTGCAGAGCCGATTGAACCACGGTCGCTTTTTTGCTCCCACAGGGATCCAGCGGTTGGGAATGAAGCACTCCATGCCCTCCAAGATCCCCTCAGCGACTGCTGCAGCGCAGGAATCCAGATCGTCTGAGGCAAAACAAAGCCGCCTCCACGGGTACGACGCGAAGAACTCCCGCAGTCCATCCCAGTCTGCTGACTTATAGTGCCACACATGTCGCCACTCCTTGGGCCGAGGTGGTTCAGGCCTTGCGAGAGGCACATGCGCCCGAATGATACAGTGGTCCGACGAACCGAGCGGAGCATCCACTGAGACGGTGTATCCATCCGGACGCGTTGTCAGCAGGAGGTCCAGCAATGCACTATGCTCGTTCACCTTGTCTGGTATTCTCGTATGGGATTTAACCAGTTGTGAGAACCCATAGGTCAGGGCAAATTCGTGAGCAGCATTCCCCGCAAAGTTGGTTATCCGGGAGCCCAACCAGTCAACATGATGACCGTTGAAATCCCCCAGAATCACTATCTCCGCAGAGGGATACTGCTCAATCACCTTGTCAGTCGATTGTTGCAGGTGGTCAAAAAGGCGAACTGTGTCCGTGTTACCGCTGTGAGACCTGTACACGCACGCGTAGATCCGAGTGTGGCCCCCGTGATCCACGCGCGCCCATAACGTAGACAGGTCCCTGTCTTCAAGGCTTGTGAGACGGCGACAGCAGACATCATCACGGACGTACAAACATACCCCGGCTTTCGGCTTGAAGTTGTACTCAAGCTTATAGCCAGGGTACATTAAGTAAGATGTATCGCCCGGGCATGAAATCTGCGTCTCCGTCAAGAAAAAGAGTGTGGACTACGTTGAGGTTCTTGTGCATACCTCTGATGTTGCAAAGGTCCATGTAGAGTGTGGACGACGATGCCGCTGTGTATACTGTTTCTCTTTTCTTACCTTTAGCCATGTTGTTTTTGTGAAAAAAAAGGGGGGTTAAAAAAGTGAAGGAGTGCCTGTGTGCCGGTGGCGCAAGAGACTAATCGAGACTCTAACTAACCAAAGGCAGACAGAGGTAGTGCGGTAGATTGGCACGGCGTACGGAAGGGCCCCCGGTCCCCCCCCCCGATGCAGTGGCCGCGTCCACTCCGGTATCCTCCTCCGGCACGACCACAGCACCAGGGACTTTACACAGGCTGCTGGTTCAGCCTCCTGGGGCGGAGATTATGTGATCCCCAGGTTCGGGTTCCGTACAGCCTGCGGGCGGTCAGCGGTCAACCGTTTCACCGGGTCTCCCTGACCGCCGTACCAATATTCCGCGCCTCAATCTGCCAATGGAGACAGATTAAGCCTCTGGTCTCACCGTCACCGGCACAGAGTCACTCCAATGAGCTCTGGAACCCTGCTAACCGACGGAGAACATAACCCAACCGGAGTCAGGTTACTATTACCGCGGTCTTCTGCAGGGCGGAGGTACTGCCCCAGGCGGGCTGCTCACCGAACGGAGTACCGTTATGCCCTTCCTCCTAATGATATTATCCCTTCCTCCTAATGGTGTGGTGCTAGAACCCAATCTGGCCAGTTCGTCAGCTGCATCATTGCCGCTCGATCCGCTGTGACCTTTTATCCACTGAAGGCTTACCTTGTGTGTTAGGTCCAGCTTTTGTAGCCCCTGGTGGCATTGAAGCACCAGCCCAGAGTCGATTGTGGTGCTCTTCAGAGCTTTTAGCACTGCTGCGCTATCGGAGAGGAGCCTGATGTGGTTGTGCTCAATTTTCCTGGAGTCGATTGCATTGGCGGCGTTAATTAAACCTATGCACTCACATTGGAAGATTGACGAATGAGACCCTAAAGGTATTGATGAGTGTATGTTGAGCTCCGGGGAGTAGGTGCCTGCTCCTGATCCGTGGTCTGTTTTGGATCCATCCGTGTACACTCTGAGTTCTCTTATACCGGAGTGGTCCTTGGCGGACTCTGCCAGCGATATATTGTACTTACGGTCAAACACGTATGTTTTCGGTATCCTGTCGTTAGGGGCTTCCACGAGAGGTTCATACTCTATTCTTAATAAGTTTAAAAGATCTGTTAAAAGTAAATTGTACTGCAGGGGCTACTATACAATCAATGATTATTTGTTGGATAAGGAAGCCTGGAAATGACCTGCTCTGCTGGATTCTCAAAAAAATTGTAAAAATGCCTAGTTTTTAGATTCTTTAAAATTGTAAATAGAGCAAAAAAAAGAACAACCCGCTGAGTTTCTTGCCAGTTCTTCTCAGGTGGGTCGCGTTGTGAACTGGTGGTAGAGTTTTTGTTTTATATTCTGGACGTTTTACAAGCGCATCTGTATAATGCCTATGTGAAATAAATATATTTTTGATTTTGATTTGATTTTAATTGCGTCCTCTAGTATGCGCCTATGACCTACCCTTGAGCGCGTCCATTGTTTTGACGCCTGAAGTCGTGCCGCCGCGGCGGCCGCTTCCTGGTGAACGAACAGGTCCAGAGGCGGTAAGCAGAGCATTGCCTCCATCGCTGCTGTGGGTGTGTTGCGAAAGCATCCCGTGATGGCGCAACACGCCGCTCTCTGGAACTGCTGCATTTTATCTATGGCTGAAGCTAGTTCGGCCCTGGGCCACCAAACTATTGCGCCATACGTTACCTGTGGTCTTATGACTGTGGTGTAGAGCCAATGTATGATTTTCGGTGAGAGTCCCCACTTCTTACCGATCATTCGTTTGCATTGCCAGAATGCAATGGTGGCCTTACTGATTTTTTGTGTGAGGTGCTTATTCCATAGCAGTTTGCTGTCCAGTGTGACCCCCAGGTACTTGACTTCATTTGCTAAGGAAAGTTTTGTGCCAAAGAGCTGTGGGAGTTTCAGATCATCTATTTGGCGTTTGTTGGTGAACAGAACCATTTCTGTTTTCGTCGGATTTAACGTGAGATCATGTCTGTTGCACCATTTTTCGACGATCCTCAAGGCGTTGTCCATCAGGTTTGTTATTGTACCTAGGAACTTGCCACTTACCAGTATGGTGAGGTCGTCAGCGTAACCTACAGTGAAGTATCTCTCTCTGTTGAGTACATCTATGAGCTCGTTCACCACGAGATTCCACAGGAGCGGAGATAGAACCCCCCCCCTGCGGACATCCTTTTGCTGCGATCCCTCTAGATGTGGAGTTCACTGTAATTTGTATAGCCCTGTGTCGTAGATATTCACTATCCAACTTACCACAGTGGGGTGTACTTTATGCTTTTGCAGGGCTCTTTCGATACTTACAAAGGTCGTCTTGTCGAAGGCACCTTCGATGTCTATAAAGACGCCCAGTGTTGATGATTTACTCTCTAAGGAGTCTTCTATGTACGATACTACCTCATGCAGTGCTGATTCGGTGGATTTTCCGGAGCAGTAAGCGTGCTGCTTTGTGTGCATTGGTATTTGTCGGAGTACTTTCTCCCTTATTTCTCTCTCGCATAGCCTCTCTAGAGTCTTTAATAGGAATGAAGGGAGGCTTATTGGTCTAAAGGACTTAGGATGAGTGTAGTCACTTTTACCTGGTTTAGGTATGAAGAGTACTTTGACTTCTCTCCATGACTTTGGCACGTACCTGAACGCGATGCATCCCGTGAAGATCTTTGTCAGGTGCGTAGTGATAGCCTCTATACACCATAACTTAAGTCCGGGGAATATACCGTCTAGTCCCGGTGATTTATATGGTTGGAAGCTTTCGATTGCCCATCTTACCTTGTTATCGGATACTATGGCCCTAGCTGTGGACCAGTCCGGCTCGGATTCGATGGCGCCTTCTGTGTCTTCCCAGTTGATATCTGATTGGATTTGACAACCTGGGAAGTGTGTCTGTAGTAAGACCTCACACGTTTCGGAGTCAGATTTTGTGTAGGTGTTGTCTACCTTTTTTAGAGATCCAATAGACTTATCCGTGTCCTGAGATAGAAGTTTTTTGACTCTTAGTGCGTGACTATTGGATTCAATATTGGAGCAGAAGCGTTTCCACGCTTCTTTTTTTCTCTGACTTATACGCTTTTTGAACTTTGCTTGTGCTAGCTTATAGGCGTCCCAGTCAGACTCTGTTCTGGTGTTTTGGCTCGGTTGAAGCGTTTTCTTACCTTGGTTCTCAACTGTTCGAGGTCCTTACTCCACCATTTTTCTCCCGATTTTGTTCGATTGTCAGGGACGGTTAGGGGGCACGTTTCCTCATAGCAAGTGGTGAGTGTGTCTGTCACCTTCCAGACATGTTGTTCTATGTCGGCGGTGCCTGAGTAACTTACCTCTGAGTGTGCATCTCCTATGTTTAGACCTACTAGAATTTTGTATTTTTGCCGGTCCGTTTTACGTGGGTTACGTCTTGGGGCCGTGGGAATTTTGCTCCAGTCCAAGTCGAACATGATCCTTCTGTGGTCGGAACATGATGGTTCTTCTGATAGTCTCCAGTTTTTTATCAGATTTGATGCTAGATTAGATGCTAAAGTAATATCTATTAGTGTGTGGGCCCTACGAGTATTGAAGGTCGGTTCGAAGCCCACATTTAATACGTTTAGCTGTGTGGATAATAGGAAGTTGAAAAATGACTCACCTCTACTATTTGTGTCTGCGCTTCCCCAGATGTGGTGATGCGCATTGGAGTCTGCGCACACGATGAGCTCCAGGCCCTCATCTTCGCAATATCTCGTCAACTTGACCAGTTCGTCGTTGGGCACTGCGTCTTCTCCGGGCTGGTAGGAGGACGCTAGTATGATGTCACCGGTCATGGATGTTGTGCTGTCAACAGCGGAGGTGTTCTTGAGTCTAACAGCAGTTAGGTCTCTAGAACAGAACTCATTTAGTAAAGTGACAGGGATATTGTTAGGCATATAAACACAAGTACGAGGCCCGCTCACTGTAGTATCTAGGAGTAACTTACCCCCAATGTTGGAGAGACCACAGATCTTGTTTTTCGCTATCCACGGCTCCTGGATAGCGGCTATGGTCGACTTATTTACCTCCAGGTGTCTGCGCAGGGCAGCCGCAGCGAGCCGCTTGTGCTGGAGGTTTGCTTGCACTATCGGTATAGTGCAAGCCTGGGGATTATTGGGATGAGGTGGTGGCGGCTGGGAGGTCATCATTGTTGATGGTCTCCATCCCCTCTTCCTTCTTCTTCTCGTCGCTCGACGATGCGCCAGGGGTTCCCGGCCTTGCGGCGGCACCTCGTCCGGCGGGGGCGCTTTCGCTTCTCCCCTGAGTGGCGAGCGACTTAATGCCCGATGGTTCGGCCTTGTCCACGCTGGTATCTACTGGTGGTTGGGCGGCTTCGGTCGTCTTCTTCGTCTCTTCCTGCGCGACGGAGGATCCTATAAACTTG
Source organism: Miltochrista miniata (assembly GCA_933228765.1). NCBI lineage: Eukaryota > Metazoa > Arthropoda > Insecta > Lepidoptera > Erebidae > Miltochrista > Miltochrista miniata. Next base: position 667,004 of record OW121776.1, read on the forward strand.
AGGTAAAGGCTGCCCAGCTCGTAGGCAATCCTTTGTCCTCTGGCCTTGATCTTCTCGACGTCGTACATAGGAATCCCGAGCATGAGGAAGACGCCCTCTTTCTGCTCCTGATCCGAGTAGATGTGCCACTCGTTGACATTGTACCATCGGTTTTGGCTCACCAGGAAGGATCTGATGACGTTGATATCCTCCTTCTCTGGGATGAAAATCCCCGCTTTCACTCGCTTCGGGATGTCCGACTGTCTTTTGACGACGAGTCGGGTCCCGGGTACCGGCGAGCTGATGGGTTCGATGGTGGAACGGAGCCAGTCCACTTCTTCTCGGCTTTCGCACCATAGCTTCAGCGTCCCGTCGCTGAAGGTCGGCTTGCCCTTGAAAGCCGGGATGAATTTCTCCTTCCCTGTGATCGCCGCTCGCAGTCCAGCCCTAATCGCCTTCCTGATGCCCTCAGCCTCGTCCTCGGTGAGGTCGCGGTAGGGTTCGGTGGTAATTGCGACGCGGAGTTCGTCGTTGGCCGCAGCGTCGGCGTATGATGTTCCAGGTGGAAGGCTGGTGTTAACCTTCGCCCTCTTGACTGGTTCCTTCGGGGATGCGGTTTCGTTCGGGCGACCCCTCTTGTCGGGCCTTCCCTTCCGAGCGTCGCCATCCGATGGCCCATTTTTCGGCGAGGAGGGCGAGAGCGGTCCAGTCTTTACAGACGGTCTCCCTGCGAACTTGCTGCCCTGAGCGTCGCTCGCCTTCCGAGGGCCTATCTTTCGACGAGGAGTGCGAGAGTGGTCCAGTCTTTTCAGACGGTCTCCCAGCGCACTTCCTGCCGTGAGAAGTAGCGGATGCGGGTTTCTGGTCGGCGGTGGCACCTTCACCACGGCTGTGGCTGCTTTGGGTGCTAGACCCTCCAGCCGTGTTTGACTTCTGGCTTTCGCCTTCTGTCATCGCACGGCGGCTGCAGTCCACCTGGGAGCCAGTCCCTCCATTGGTGTCGGGCCTCCTTCCGTTACCACGTCCGCGTTTCCGCTTGCGGGAACGCCCTGTCGACTTGTCGTGGTCTATGAGACGCAACTTGTCGCGGGCTTTTTGACGGGGTGTTCTACCCTTCCTGACGACGTGGCTCCAGGAGCCAGAGTCGCGGCGGGCCGAACACTCAGCGTTGTCGATGGCATTCTTCAGTGCATCGACATTAAATGCCTCGGATGTTCCACAGGCTGAGTTGACATGACTTTCGTCATGCCCAGGGGGTTTGTTGCTGCGTTTAGAGTCCATGCTTGACAACAGCTTGAATTCATCCACCGTGGTGCGCTCACCCTCCATGGAGCCCGCAAACTGGGGACGCTGGATGTCACCATCTACAGTCGCCAAGGCTGCCACGGTAGATATAGGGTCCGGAAAGGACGACAAAGCGAGGAGAATGATGCGAGAGACGCCGCAACCAGCAAAATCACGACCTACGCGCACCACCCCCTGCCCGCCACCCCAACCGAAACCCTAGCCAATGCCATCCTCTTACGGATGACGCAGCCGATTGGTAATCACTGGCTAGGTGAGAACCTCCCGTTTCGGAAGAAATCAGGGCCAAAGGCGCGTGTTGACGCAACACTGCAGTCTCAGCAATCCAGGATCCCTTCATCCCCCCTTACGGGTCTCCACGCACGGCACAAACACGCGGGTGGCCTCCCCTCCCTCCGCAACCCCACCCCCCCATCTGATGCGACCCTCACATATTTTAGTGTGAGTCTCGCCGCAGAGCACAGCCACAGATACCCTGCGGGCAGACCAGATTTGTATGCGGGTGGCCTCCCCTCCCCCCCCCCCCCCCCGTTTTCCCTAAATCCCCCCAAGCCCCCCCCCAGCCCCTTGCCCACCTAAAACGACCCTCACATGTTTTAGTGTGAGTCGCGCCACAGAGCACAGCCACTGATGTCCTGTGGACACTTCGCCAGGGATTTCTGTTACGTCTATTTCTGAAGGAATTAGACCGATAACGGGTGGCACCGCGTGAAGGATAATCTCTCTGACTTGCCTTGGGGATCTACATGACTTGCACTCACTCCCAAAACCGTTCTGCTTCCATGTAGGTCAGAGGGACCTACATGGATGGCCTAGGCTACATGCTACACTTACAGCTAGTGCATAAGCGCAAAGCGTGAAAGCGGGGGAAAAGCGCAACCCTGAAAGCATTAACTTAGACTTAGCTTAAATATTTCAACCTCCCGTGACGAAACTGTCAAGTAACTGTGAAGCGACGCGCCAAATTGTCCGATGCACACACGGACAAGTGTATATGCCCGTTTGTACTTCGTTGCATTCTAAAATAAGGGTGTAGGTGTCTTTTTATACGCTGCAAAATACCACTAAATATTTGATTTAAAAAAAAATCGTGACGTGACGTGACGTGACGTGACGCAATTTTTTTTCCAACGCCGATAAAGAAGTTTCACTTCAAAAAATTGCGTGTACTTAGTGTACACACGTAAGAAGTGAAACTTCTTCATAAACTTAATTTTCACCTCACCTTATTACCACCTAATTAAGTCAAAAAGTACAAAAGTACAAAAGCCCAAAAGTCCAAAAGTCCAAAAGTCCAAAAGTCCAAAAGTCCAAAAGTCCAAAAGTCCAAAAGTCCAAAAGTCCAAAAGTCCAAAAGTCCAAAAGTCCAAAAGTCCAAAAGTCCAAAAGTCCAAAAGTCCAAAAGTCCAAAAGTCCAAAAGTCCAAAGTCCAAAAGTCCAAAAGGCTAAAAGTCCAAAAGTCCCAAAGTCCCAAAGTCCCAAAGTCCCAAAGTCCCAAAGTCCCAAAGTCCCAAAGTCCCAAAGTCCCAAAGTCCCAAAGGCCAAAAGTCCAAAAGTCCCAAAGTCCCAAAGTCCCAAAGTTCCAAAGTCCCAAAGACCCAAAGTACCAAGGTCCCATCTAAAAGTCCAAAAGTCCAAAAGTCCAAAAGTCCAAAAGTCCAAAAGTCCAAAAGTCCAAAAGTCCAAAAGTCCAAAAGTCCAAAAGTCCAAAAGTCCAAAAGTTCAAAAGTCCAAAAGTCCAAAAGTCCAAAAGTCCAAAAGTCCAAAAGTCCCAAAGTCCCAAAGCCCCAAAGACCCAAAGTACCAAGGTCCCATCCAAAAGTCCAAAAGTCCAAAAGTCCAAAAGTCCAAAAGTCCTAACGTCCCAAAGTCCCAAAGTCCCAAAGTCCCAAAGTCCCAAAGTTCCAAAGTCCCAAAGACCCAAAGTACCAAGGTCCCATCCAAAAGTCCAAAAGTCCAAAAGTCCAAAAGTCCAAAAGTTCAAAAGTTCAAAAGTTCAAAAGTCCCAAAGTCTCAAAGTTCCAAAGTCCCAAAGACCCAAAGTACCAATGTCCCATCCAAAAGTCCAAAAGTCCAAAAGCCCAAAAGTCAAAAAGTCCAAAAACCCTTAAATGACATGCTATCCCTGGATAAAGTACTCTTAATTCGAATCCACCGTGGTGAGGAACAGAACAAAGATGGCGCGTAACCAAAAATCGTGACGTGACGTGACGTGACGTGACGCAAATTTTTTTCCAACGCCGATAAAGAAGTTTCACTTCAATAAAAAATTATGTCCAAATGGAAGACCAAATTATTAATTCAATTATGTAAAAAAACGATTTTCGCAAAAATGCAGATGTCCGTTTGCTCTTTGCTCCCGTCGAAATATAGCTTTCCCTACTGCCAACACCGGAACTTTTCTGAAACCATATTAACCATTTCATAAAACAAAATTTGATGCCAGCGCAGCAGCGGAAGTGGCTGAAAATATTAAAATTAATAAATCTCGACTCACCGCATCGTTTTCTTCAGTCGGTGTCGAGACTCTAGGTCCACATGGTCCCAATGCGAATAAATTTTTCAGGAACTTTAAAAAGCGCCTGGTAGAGTCGACTGGTGACCCAAGGGCTGGCAGTTTTCTCGCTCAGCGAATAGGTATTGCTATTCAAAGGGGGAATGCTGCTAGTCTTTTGGGCACAATGCCTCGGGGTCCTTATTGAGGTTTACTTTAGACAGTTTATTATAGTAAATATATTATGTAATAAATATGTTTCAATGTAATTTTTAACAATCAATGTATTAATCTTCAGTTGCCGTGCCCCCAAATATATCTCTTCTTTCAAAACTGGTAAATAAAATCTCCGCTGATGAATACGCTAGTTTACAATGTCCCCTACATTCGAAGGAACACTTGAATTGAATCTTATCTAATTTCTGAACTACAAACCCCATGAAATTTGTGTCAAACAATGTTTGAGGTACTTACTCCCTTTCTAACGCCTTTCCAACTCTCATTTCTCTTTCAGCCTTTGTTTCAAATTTGTCTAAATTCTTTACTACGTTCGTCAACAACACTAATATAGCGATAAAACCTGTGTAGGAAACTATCGTCTGATGTCCATTCTGCCCATTCTGTCATAGCTCTTTGAGAGGCTGGTTCAAGATTATATCTACCCTTTGTTACATAACATAATAATACCACAGCAGCACGGTTTTGTTAAGCGCAGGTCTACTACCACTAATTTGATTGTTTATACGGGCTATCTCTTTGAAGGTTAAGACGCTGGGAAACCGATTCACAGTGTCTTAAAATCGCTCAGTAGCGGTCACTCTCTTCTTTTTATGTTTTATGATGGATAATAGCCAAACTAAGCAGATAGTTAAACCCCAAAATTTTTATCACCCATAGTTTTAGAAAAATTTAAGAAATCGAGAAAAGTCCATAGAAACCATAGAAACCCTTCATCTCCTTTGTTATTCGTATTATTTTCGTTGTTTCATTTTTCCATTATTAAAATATAGTCGTGGCATCGATTTATAAAAAAAAATGAACGAATGTTGTCTAGTTTAGCGAGAATTTTTTTTTTTGTAAATATTTTATTTATTTTTTTCTAGGGGCATCCCTTGACGGTCGCATTTTTTTTAGATGCCGAATTGATAATTGTGAATAGTACTATTACCACAAAAAAAATTAGACGCTACAAGCCCAGGACAGCTGGGATATTCAACACTAAAGTTTTGAGTTAGGGTTGTCACTCAAATCTATGGTATAGTTCAGTTGTGGTCCTTAAATTTTTTATGTGTTATGATTATGAATCAAAACAGCCTGTTCTTTTGTATTAATTATATGTTTACGTATATGAAGAGTAAACTACATTTAACTGAAATAATAATAACAATCCTAAATTTCAATTCAATAAAACGTTTATAAAAAGAAACTAAGTCGTAACGATTTTAATGGTGTATAACCGCAATGGTGTATAATGCGAAACTATTTTAGAGAGAATTTTTATTAAAAAAAATGAACGAATGTTGTCTATTTTGGCGAGAATATTTTTTTTTGTAATTATTTTATTTATTTTTTTCTAGGGGCATCCCTTGACGGTCGCATTTTTTTTAGATGCCGAATTGTTAATTATGGATAGTACTACTACCAAAAAAAAAATTAGACGCTACAAGCCCAGGATAGCTCTGAAATTCAATTTTAAAGTTTTGAGGGGTAAGGGTTGTCACTCATTTCTATGGTATAGTTCAGTTTGCCATATCGCAAGAAGATAAGTGTAATATCAATGAATAAATTTGGATTTCTTTTTGATTCCTAACCCATAAAAATATAAAGACCACAACTGAACAATACCATTGACTTGAGATACAACACTAACTCAAATCTTAATAACTGAATATCGCAGCTATCCTGTGCTTGTAGCGCGTAATTTTTTTTGTGGTAGTCCTCATCAGCGCAATTAACAAAAAACATTTTTAAAAAATGCGGCCGTCAAGGAATTCCTATGAAAAAAAAAGATATAATTTTAAAAATCTCGCTAAAATAAACAAGTACATTTTTTATATTAATTGTTACCTACAATATCACTAACCCATTCCAAAACTTTCAAGCCATAATTATACCTCAATTGTATCATCATTCTAAATATTATAAATTTCAGACATCAAAATTTTTTGTGACAACCCTATTTCCATAGAAAATTATAAAAAACTTAGAAACGTCTTATCTCAGCTGTCCTGCATTGAAAAAAAATAAAAATTTATGAGTAGGAAGCTACATAACTGGACATTAGTTAGATAGTGAAAAAAAATGCGACCGTTCACTAGAAAAGTTTTTATATTTATTTTTCTAAAATTTGAAAATGAATTTTTATATCGTATGCTAGGGCAGGTGCAGACTTGTAATTTCTGCACATCATTACGAATATATTCCTCCATTCATTGCTAATTTTAACCACCATAAATTTTGATTATTTCGAGCAAAATCTGTAAAAATGTTTTTGTCAAAGTTCAATGACCTTTTAAGAAAAGCTTCATAATTTCAAAACTATTTTTTTTTTTCAATTTTTGGTGTGTCATATTATGCTGTACTACGTTTATATCTATCGTTATTGGCCATAAAACAAGAGTGACCGCTACTGAGCGATTATAAAACACTGTGCGATTGATAGTATTTATACTGATTTTTGTAGGGCGTTTGATGGGGTTAATCACAGAAAGTTACAGGATAAATTTTCTATATTAACAAGAAATAAAGTATTTATTGAAGAGTACCTCCAACCTACCAAGGGGAATATATATCGCATACGGGAGCCGAGCACCTTCCAAGCTGAGGGATGAGCATCTGCGCCTACAGATATGAATCAGATGTGGTTTCTATTACTTGAGGCGTACCACAGGGATCTATTTTGGGGCCGTAGCTCTTTATTTTATTTATAAATGACATAAGCCACTGTATCAAGTTTTGTGAATACCTCCTTTATGCTGATCTGAAAATATATCGCGTAATAGAAAATTAAAATGACCAAGTTAAGTTCCAATCTGACCTGAACCGCTTTTTGAGTACTGCAATGATAATAAGTTAGATGTTAGCATTAACAAATGTCACAATATAACATTTACAAAGAAAAGGTACAATACCTTCAATTGCAAATTACGAACTATGGATTTCGACTTGAAACAGTGACCCATGTTAGAGACCTTAGTCACCTTGAGGTAACTCTAGATTGCAAGCTGCATCTTGACTTACACATTGATAGTTTAATCAATAAAGCTTACAAAATGTATGGTCTTATAATGCGAACCAGACTTAACTTTACGGACCCGTCCACCTTTCTTTGACTATATAAAATAATTGTAAGAACGCAACTTGAGTACGCTGTGTCCATTTGGAATCCACTCCTCAAAAATATGCACTCTCTAGTTACTTTATTTATCTTTACCTTATTTACCTTTACCTGCATTTACCTTTACTTAGATCACATATGAAAATTTCAACAACATTGACATATTGAAGAACTCTTCTAGCAGGTACATTTAAAAGATTAATAGTAGAATGTCTGAATCTCTTAACCTAATAATGTAACTCTCTCAATAATTGCATTATGTCTAATACTTTCGCAATTATTTATATGTAACAATATATATTTATGTTATGTCTAATTATTGATATTTTGTCGCTGCGCCTGACGAGTTCCATAATTGTGCATTTTTTTCCTCCCGAGGGCTTACCCGGGACTCCCAACCATAGGTTGTTGGGCGTAACGTGAAGTTTTTTAGTCGGTAGGAGTCCGGCTTAGCATCCATGAGGATTTACCCTCACGTTAAAAAAAAAGTATTTCGATCCTAGTCCGGACAGATTTGTTTTGCTCTGTCTTTCCACTCCGACCAAGTGAAGTAACTGAACCGACCAACTGTTGTACAGAATGGAACTCATTAAGGGACTTTATTTCTATCGGACCAATTCATATTTTGCTGTCTATTAGGATATTCATAGGTAGGTAAACTCAGCACGTCACGTCCTGCGGCAGAACATTCTGAGCATGATTTAAAACATGGAATAGTTACGATCTATTCTGGGCTTTCGAACGAAACAAATTATGATACAAAATTTAGGTACATAAAATATGAATTGTATTAAAATTCCAAATTTTCCTTAAATTTGCCGTATATCATTACTTTCCAGAATAAGATCCTTAAGAGCAACACTATCGTATGGTGTAATAATATAAGCCAAGGATGTGTATTTTTTTTTTCAAACCAATGGTTTCGATTCCCAGCTAGGATTATTGGTTTTTCAAAAATCTAATGATGAGGTTTTGAGTTTCATCAAAATCGGGCTCGTGACTCCTTTGAGCATTTTAGTTATTCCTAATATATCTGTGCATGATAAATTGTCTGATCACTGATGTTACTACGTGACATGATTGTAACTAATGTTTATGTATATTTCACATGCCTGTGTGGCTAAATAGAAGATCTGTATTTAATCTATGTAACTAGTGAACACCTAATGTACTCTATTTATATGTGAATAAATATTATCATTATCATTATCATTATAGTTTCGGATTTGGCCATCCAATCCCTTTTAAAAAAATCCTCCTGTGTATGTCAATTTAGCAATAATAAATATTGAATTGTCACAGATTAGAGTCGCCATAATAAGTATGAGTACTTAATACCACATGCACCATCGTGCAGACTTAAGTCATATTTGGACACAGTTTCACAGTGTACATTTGTGTGTGCAGAGACGCAGGGGCCGTTCGTGCTGGGTACCCGGTACGGCAGGAGCGTGGACATATTGCCGAGGAATGAAAGGTGACCCTCTTATTTATACTTCTGAAGGAACCGAAAAGTATACTCCCCAACTGTCCAAAGTGATCTCCGTAGCATTGACTGGTGTTGAAATGGACAGGAAAAAACTGGGACTAACTGCTAGGTATAAAAAAATTTGGCCACTTATAAATAAAACTTTCAATTTGGCTAAACGACTATTTGATTACTGCCAGAGGGACAACTTGTGACCCAGAAGTTGGTTTAGAGTGACCACCTTGTAATGCATTAGTGTTCACTTCCCCCGTCAGCAATGTCCCCTCCCCCCTCTCTGTCCAGCTAGATTTGGCAAGAGCCTATCAATAAAGCTTTTTATATTTTTGTAAAGAGCTTACTGCAGCTGTTGACAATCCAAGGGTTTTAGTCCTTAATTCGACGATGTCCAGTAGTACTTCCCATTTTGTTTTTAGCGCTGTATATCTCCCTGATATAGCTAAGAATATGTGGCAATAAAGATTTTGCAAAAATAAATAATTGAATTAAAAAGAAAAAATATCGATCGACAGCACATTTTTTTTTCACTTTACACTGTACATCTCGTTATCGAAATTTTATTATAGACTAGCTGAGCCCGCAACTTCGTTTACGTCACAAAAGGTGTATGAAAGGAAAGGTATTTCTTCATCAGAGTCATCAAGCAGCGTCTGAAACTGCCCTGTTTGCTTAATCATAAAAGAGCTTAATGATTAAGTCTATTTTAAAAATAGTCTCTCTAAGCTCTTTTATGATTAAGCCAACACGCCAGTTTAGATTCACTCACTTTTAAAGAAACCCCTACAATTAAAATTTTCAAAATATCTGATTCTTAAAAGTGTTATAACTCTTTAATTTCTTACCCGATTTACATAAAACAAACGCTAAATGTTAACTGGAGCAAACTTCAACACAATAAAAAAACCGCATTGCAATCGGTTGAGCGGTTAATGAGATTAGCGTGCACAACCGTACAGACAAACAGATATACAGACATACAGACAAACAGACAAAAATTCTAAAAATCATTGTTTTGGGTTCTATTGCGTTCATAAAGCCCCCCTATAATATTTTTTCTTATTTATCTTCCATGTACAGACAGCGACCTGTTACGATTTTATTATTATGTATTGATCAAAAAAAAAATACTGAAAAGCTACACTTCTGATGTTTTTGGTGTATTACTGTTTATTTTTAGTATTTACAATGCCTAATAACTTGTTGTCCAGTATACTTTCCATCATCGAAATAGAGGAAAAATAACCACTAAATACCATGTACAGTAGGGTTCTTACCATTATCGATGTAATAGAAAAGTACTTATAAAAACCTATGTCCAGTATTCTTCTTCGTTTCTTCTTAAATTTCAGGGGCAGCCTTTTACAATGTGTTTACTATAACTACTTTTTGATTTTCAGGGCTTCAGGTCTACAGGACAATGGTTGGTTGCATGTTGGTGCCGACAGTTCTGAGTAGGTACCTACTATAATAAAGAGGAATTAAAAATTTAAGAACAAGAGTTTTTTTCCTTATCTTGCGATGTATAACCAAAGTGGCAAACAAACATACGGTTTACCGTCGAAACTAGTCATCGTAGCATATGAATACTTGCAATACTCTCGCTGCTAACCCTGCAATAACATTTTAAAAGCGATAGATGAACCTAAGTTTCTAGTCACAATAGGGCTCGCTACCATCTGAATTCGTAATTAGAGGATCCCTAGACCAATAAGGAACCTATTTGCCAAATTTGGACTTTTTAGTCCCAGAGGTTTGGGCTGATTGATTTATAGCTGGGGCCTTACTCTGCAAATTAATTTCAATCTCAATTTAAGCGTAATCCAATTCCAATATTAATTTTAATGTCGCCTAATTTGGTACTCTTGAAGCAAAATTGTATCGGAATCGCTATACGCCTCTTGGATATCGTGCCGAAGCTACGGCAGCGCCAACTGTCGGTTAACGGCGACAACTCGAGGTCGTTCTTGACATAACAGTGAACTTAGGATTCGCATATTATAAGTCGCTACAAATTTGAGATTATTGTTTTGTTTAAAATAATAAGAAATTCTTTTTATAATATTATGAGCCGAACTATAATCAAGCGTGGATTCCAGAATATTTATGCAGAATTCTTTCGCGAAAAATCTGTGTCGAAAGGTAAGTAAATACACGAAACAATGAGATATTCTTTCAATTTCATTGTAATTTTTTCTACGTATATATTTGTAGGATTATCGTATTACTAATATAACACGATGATCAAATCAAATTATTTATGAATTATAGGGCATAAATTATTCCAAAGCCATCATGTTCAGGAGGTCGCGGTCAAAATCCATGATGCAGCTATCTATGTAATAATTATTAAATCAATTAATAGTTGAATAATAATTGTTATTCAACTATTAATTGAATCTGAAAAAATCTATTTAAGTACAGCAACTTTTCAACCATATACCTACATGCAAAGCAGAAATGGAAAATAAAGATGTATCTCCTCTTATCAAAGAAATATAAATAATGAAGAAATAAGTATTGGTCATTAAAATTATATTATCTGTAAACTGCATTTTTCATATCGGTATAAAGGAACATTAACATTTCTTGCATTAATAATGTTAAATTAGTAATATAAAGTCATTGGTGAAGACTATTTCATAAGAATAAGCATGAAATATCCAATCAATAATTATTTTATTCATTTAGTTATTTTTTATTTAATCGTTTTTCGTCTAAGTAAAATAAATTATAGATAATAAAACAAGGAAATAAATAAAACCGGCCAAGTGCGAATTGGACCCGCTCATGAAGGGTTCCGTAGCAGCAAATTACATAATATAAAACTTCCTGTAGTTCGTTGTAACTTTCATTGATGTTTTACCACGTTCGCAGTGGTAGTGATTTTTCTAACCGAAAATTGCGGTTTATGAAGTATTAAGAAAAAACTACTAACTCGATCTCATTCAAACCAATTTTCGTTGGTAGATTTTATGGCAATGTACATCATATATTTTTTTAGATTTATCATTCTCTTAGTTTAGAAGTTAGAGGGGGGGGGGCACATTTTTCCACTTTGGAAGTGTCTTTTGCGCAAACTATTCACTTTAGAAAAAAATATGTTAAAACCTCAATAGCATTTTTAAAGACCTATCTATATAGATCAGGGGTTCCCAACCTTTTCGTGGTCAGGGACCACTTTTATATTTTTCTTGTTAACAGGGACCACTATAAAGGCATAATTTAAACAAATTGTAATAATCAATCTGAAGCTTAAAAAACGCAGTAGGAAATTGCATAAACATTTATTAATGTGTTTCTGACTTGCAGCTTCTTCACGAGATCTGCTAACCTAGGACTAATATTGTTATTCAAAGCTACATGCAAATCATCACTTACTTTCAAACGATTCTCGCCTTGTTTTTAATTTCCAACTAAGCAGAAAACCTTGTTCGCACAAACAAGCGTTGAGAAAACTATAAAATAGCGAAAGGCGATTTCTCGGAGTTTCGTATAAGAAATTGCTTTTAAACACCAAACCACTCAAGTGAATTTGTTGTGTTCCTGGATTCCTTCATTAACTTCACCAGTGTCCGTGCTGGTACTATTCCACTTCTTCGAGGGGTGAAGAGACACGCCACCGTCTACACCGGCTTCTGTGAAAGAACGGTGAGCAGCCAACTCGCCGCTCTCACGGTCATGGTGGACGACCGCGCCACCAACTACGGAACTCGGAAGGGAGATTTCTCTCCCGCTGCATTCTTCGCGAGCATGACTTGCTCGCAGAAAGACACAGTTACGTTAAACTTTCTCCCGTTGGAGACCAGAGCCCTTAACATGGTCTCCAGCGTGAGAATATTCACGCCCAGGCCCGCAACGAGGTCTTGTCGCTGCTATGCCCATGTAGTGCTGTGTCCCCGCTGTAGATACTTACCGAAGCACCCGTGCCCGGTAAACATCTGTGACACTCGGTAGGTGAGGCTGCCATGGCGCTCGTCTCATTACTGGTGAGTCCTCACTTTGGTAGCTCAAGTCGGACCTTCCATGTCTCCATGAGCTTCTGGCGAAACAGGGATCACTATGCCTCTATTTCTTTGGGCACAGGCCTGTGGTCCCGATCCAGCGCCTTCATGCACCATTGATATAACGACGCAAGAGCCCTGTTTTCCAGGTCCCATGGAGGGGTCTTGGCTAGGAGACATGCCGCCTCAACGGATATCGTGCGGTACCCTCTCCTGACGGCCATCGCCTTTAGCGGGCTATGCAGTCTAGCCACGTTGACGGTCGTCAGGGCCTCCGCCCATACAGGGGTCCCGTATAGTGCCATACTCCGCACGACCCCGAAGGTCTCTTGCAGGGAGCGTTGGGTACTCTTATGTTGGGTACCAACCGCGAGAGCGCAGCTGTTGCCCCCTCTGTTTTAAGACTTAACTTCTGAAGTGGTGTCGCTCTGTAATGATACGCTCAAAGAGCTAGCAAACCTCGACGAGGAACAACATCGGTCGGTACCCCGATGGGCGTTATGGTTCTGATCCGAAAGGCCTTTCGGATCAGAACCAGTTTCCCACACTTTAGGCTTTAGGAAACTGGTCTTGAGCAAAGATCCACGCTCGGCCTGGAAACACATTCAATCGTGGGCAAATCACAGACTTTGTATTGTCTTTGCTCGCCGAGCCGGTGGGCGTACCAACAGCCCCCACTACCCGCGCTCTTCTCGCTCATTGCACGGCAACTAACGGCTCACCACCCGATAAATTTAAAATCTTTCAGGGACCATATTTTCGCTCCTGCGGACCACTGGTGGTCCGCGGACCACTGGTTGGGAACCACTGATATAGATGTATGGGTTTGATGAAAAAAAAATTTTTGAGTTTCAGTTCTGAGTATGGGGACCTCCAAAAATATCTGCGTATTTTCTAGTTTTATCTAAAAATCTTGATGCGGTTCACAGAATACATCTACTTACCAAGTTTTTCAAGGATTTGTATGAAGTCGGTTCTATTTTTTATTTAAAATTTTTATTTTTTTATTTCAAGTGACGGATGGACCGAAAAGTATTTCTATCTAGATGTAAAGTTCTCATCAACACAAATCAATCAAGCCGAAACACAAGGTAACTGCTGTAAATCGTTAAGGAATTCCCTCGACTGTCTTTCGGTTCCATCCTTTTGACTGCCTCTGTGGCGCAGTCGATAGTGATACCGCCTGCGGTGCTGGAGGTCGTGGGTTCGATTCCCACCGGAGACAAATATTTGTGTGACCCATAAAATGTTTGTCTCAAGAGTCTGGGTGTTTCTATGTATAATATGTATGTATTTAAAAGTATATATGTATTATTAATATCCGTGGTCTGATACCCATAACACAAGCAGGTTATTCCTAGCTTACTTTGGGATCAGATAGCGTTGTGTGAAATGTCTGTGAATATTTATTTATTTATATTTATTTATTTATCAGATCGACTCCAGACCTTCATTAAATTTTAGTACCTACATTAAAGCACTTAATCAAAAAGTTAACAATCGCACTAGTTGTCCCTACAATTTTCGGTGGTTGCCCTCGATTTCTCCTGGATCCCAGCATCAGATCCTGATACCCTGGATATGGGACCACCTCAGAAGTAGCCTCTTTCAAACAAAAAAAGAATTTTCAAAATCCATCCATAATTGGCGCCGCTATCGCGTAACATACATACAAAAAAAAAAAAAAAAAACATAGCGTACGAATTGAGAACCTCCTCCTTTTTTGAAGTCGGTTAACAAAAATAATTGAACTGTAGATTACTTGTAATCTTTTTAATTCAATTTAATGGAAACAAATGGTCGAAATCATAAAATTAACTACGCTATTGGCTGTATGTAGCATTATCGTTGCCTATTAAGAAGTTATTCAATATGTCTAAGATGAAGTGTCAAACTTTCTTGTGTGTCAGTGACAATGTCAAACGATTTAAAATTCAAAAGGATTCTTTGGCGCGAATTGGAAGGAATCGTATCGCGTCGTTTTGTAAATTCGCAAAATTAGTGTAATTTCGAGTGTTTTGTGTGTATTAATGGTGGATTCTTAAATATAAACGTTCGACAACGTGCACTAGTGTTGGGAAGTGATAAAACGCAGTGAATCGCAACTTTGCAGTTTCCGACAAAAAATCCAAAGGAACTTTCAGAAATGTATCCACCGCTTTTCTGAAGGAAGACTGACTTCGACTTAGGGCTGTACTTGACTTTGACTGGACTTAGAGGACGAGGACTGTGACTTATTAAAGCAAAATGAAGAGTTATTGAATATACAAGATTTGGCTGTATGGCTCAAATTGCCTTTGCCTATCCGAAAATGGATAAATAAAACTACTACTACTTAAAATTCAAAAACACTGAAGTGGTGTTGGTTTTGATTTGGTTTTGGTTTTATAGTTATATTTTATTCAATATCATATTATTAGTTATATTATATTGGTAAGCAAGGACCTAAGAATAATATTGGTAAGTAAATATTTACTCAATTAGACTTGTTATTTTAGCAGGTAATACTTACTGTGTTTTACATAGCATTAAACCTAGAAAGAACATTTACGCCTCAAAGGGGGTGTACTATGCCAAATCGAATGCCAAATAATCGAATATCAATTGATCGACCACTATAAATCGAACATCCAAATACTGGAACGTTCATGAAATCGAATGTTTAATATATCGAACATTCAATATATCGTACACTCAATACATCGAGTATTCAAAATATCGAATGTTTGTTTCATCGAGCGTTCAACGCATCGCATATTCATTCTATCGAAATATCGTCTGCTTACTGGTAAAATATGTTAAGTGCACATTTCCTTGAACTGAGATAATAAGCTTTGAAAGTTTCATCGATTTAAAACTATCATTAAAATATTTTTTTTAAAATTCTTTAATGCTAAATGATAAATAAAATATTCAACTGTATCTCATTTAAATTACAGCAACACACTCTTCAGAAAATCAGGCAATAAATCAGTTATTATTGTCCTAGGTCATGCACTTAACTGGTTTTACCTGTAATTGAAAAAAACTGATATAATAGATACCTTTATTTGCCATAAATGCTCAGTAATTTGGGTAAAACTCTGCATTTATCTCATTTTACTTGTAGGAATTTAAATACATTATGTAAAAATGATCGTAAATAAATGAATTTATCTTATGGTGTGCACCGACGGTGCACACCATCCTGAGTCAGGCCTTTTTTCGCGATATCTTCCAGTATCCAGTGAGCCTCTACAGGCATTATTTAGTTTGCAACGCGGGCACCGTCACTGTCTAGCCCTTTGAAATCCGCACCACTGTTATTTTATGTTCAATGTTTAGTTATAGGAAGAATCCATAAAAAAAAACAAATAATAAAACCAGTTTTTAATGAAATTTATGTCTTACTAGCTGACCCGCGCAACTTCGTTTGCGTGTTAAATTAATGAAGAACCGCTCGGCCGATTTTGTGCAAACTTCACATAAACCATCTACTAAATACACTCGAGAGCAATGAATCCGGGTCACTTAAAGAATGTTAAAAATCTTGGAAACTAAAAATGATAGGTTAATGCAATAAATTGTATTTAATAGACAATGTAATACTCCTTAAATGAAAGTAAAAAAAATATGAGTCACCGTACATTTTATTAACACAAAATTACATAAAGAAAAAACTGCTGATCTCTCCTTAAAACAAAAATAGGAAACATGAAATTTTTGAACTTTATTACGATTTTCTTGAATTTTAATACTTCGTATTGCCTCCTCGTGCTTCCATTACTGCGTTTACGCGGTTTGGCATGCTTTACACCAAGTTCCTTATACGATTTTGGGGAATATTCTCCCATTCCTCTGTGAGAGCAATTTTGAGCTCACGAAGCGTGATTGGGGGAGGGTTTCGTTGTTTTACGCATCTGCCTAGCTCGTCCCAAGCATGCTCGATCGGGTTGATATCCGGGCTGCGCGCTGGCCACTCCATACGAGTAATGTTCATCTCTTGAAGGTAGTCATTCACAATCCTACCTGTATGAGGTCGGGCATTGTCATGCATAAATATAGCATCCTCACCTAAATTGACCATAAATGGACCAACGTGATCATTGAGGATTTCTTCCACATATCTTACGCTAGTTAAAGAGCCGTTTTCTATGATCACCAGCTCTGTGCGACTTTCAGAAGAAATTCCGGCCCACACAAGTACAGACCCACCACCGTAGGCTACTTTTTCTTCGATGCATGCTTGCTTGAATCTTTCCCCTGGTCTTCGATACACTCTGTGTCTTCCATCGTGCTTGTAGAGCATAAATTTTGATTCGTCGGAGAACATAACTTTTGACCAATCTTCAATACTCCAATTTACGTGGCTCTGGGCATACCTTAGTCTCGAAATACGATGCCCACGCTCCAGTTTAGGGCCGTTTGCAGGTCTAAGGGGTTTTAAGTTAGATTCAGCAAGCCGACGTCTTACTGTCCATGCACTTGGGTTACTTCCTCCGAGGCGTCGAAACTGATTGGTGAGTTCAGTTCCTGTGAGAAAGCGATTTCGAAGCATGGTGTTCACCAAGTATCGGTCTTCTCGTGCTGTGGTACACCTGGTTCTGCCCGTTCCTGGTCTGCGTAGGTTAGAACCAGTTTCTTCGTAACGTCGGAGAACTCTTTGTACTGTTGACAGCGACACACCGACAGTCCTGGCTGTATCGCGCTGACTCCGGCCGGTTTCCAGCATTGTAAGTATTCTGGTGCATTCTTCAGGCGTAAGCGACATAATTTCAGCTTGATTAATGAATATAGAGCACTATCAACATGGTTTATGTACCCACATAAATGACAGATTACAAACAAAAGCAACACCAAATGCTGTAATTTCGTAGTTCCATCTTCGAAAGTGGCCCTTTTTCAAATTTGATTTTTTTATGATATAACTTTACAATAACTAAGAAGTTTTAATACCTTCATTTAAGGAGTATTACATTGTCTATTAAATACAATTTATTGCATTAACCTAGCATTTTTAGTTTCCGAGATTTTTAGGATTCTTTAAGTGACCCGGATTCATTGCTCTCGAGTGTAGTTCGAACAAAGCCTAAACATTTGGTTTAGATAGGTGACTCCGTTCTTGAGTTATAAAATTACAACGAAAAGTGGCATTGATTTTTATATATATAGATTACATTGCAGTACCTGCATCATCCACCCCGCTTGCAAGCGACTTGCCGAGACCTCGCCGGCGCGGCGGCGCGGCATCGCCTTTCCGTTCCGATGGACTAAAATATAGAACGGTTCGCCATTATAGAAGCGCGGCGGGTCGAAGCAGAGTTGAGTTCAGCGCATGCACTAAACAAGCTAGCGGAAGCAGTCCTGGCTGATAGTGAGGCTTTATGCGAGATAGCCAGAAAGATGCATTAAGCTTACGTTCCTAATTGTCAAGTTTTTTTCTTCTTCTTAATAAAGGTTTTATAATGTTATAATAATTATGTGTTTCTTATTTTCTCATTACGTGCTCTTTGTACATTATAGTTTACCCTATGTCCTTTACCAAGGTCCAAGGTCTTTGGTAACTTCCAGTGGCGTAAAATGACAGAGCCACCAGAATCTACAAATTTGTTGATAATATTAAGTTATCGTTACCACATTTACCACAATAAATAATTGATTGAATAACTTGTAACAACATAGGTATATCCCGTTCGCTTCCGTTCGTTGGTTTGCCGCTGGCGCAGAGGCTGGTGTAGAGGCGTTGTATGGGAGGCGACCGGCAAACTTAGAGCGAACGGGTAGTAGGTACCTTATATTATGATGATATTATATCACTTCTTCTCTTATGAGTTGGCATAAAGGGCTTTATGTTTTTATAAACTTCTGCAACTCGATAATTGGCATTAAATTCTTTATCTCCCATACAAAAAGACTTATCCATATATAGCATCATTCTTCCCTCGTTTCGTCTTAGTTTTAACTGGTCGCCACCCTAATACATCCCAAGGGTGTCATAAAAGGCGACTAAGGAAACACGTTCGTAAAAAGATCCATTCCGTATACTATGCCTCTGCCTACACCATCGGGGATAGGGGCATGATTATATGTATGTAATTATGTAAAAAATTGAACATTCGTACTAAACGCACCATATTAACCACTATAATTGTTATTAATACCACTCAAAACGTAAAACAATTTCTACGAAGTAGCACTTTTGTTATTGAGAAAATCCTAATCAACAAACAATAATAAACACAATTGTTACAAATACAACCCACGACAGATGGCGCTTACTCCAACATACTCAACATCACTATTTAGTTGTAATAATTATTGACATGATAACTGTGTTTTGTGTTGTATCGAGTACTAAAAATATTAATTATAATTATCCATAATTGCTAAGTTAGTTTTGTATAATATTGTGTAATTAAATGGTATTGTCTATTTAGCAGCTTCTGGGGGTAAATGTATAAAATGGCGGGTAATCATATTGGGAGCTCTCTTCATTCTGAACGCTTAGATAGGCGGTAGCGCTGTTCAAATAAATGTAAATGTAAAGTTGTGATTTCAAGTTTTATTTTATTCCTGAAGGTGTACCTATTTAACACTTCAGAAGTGGGATAAGACCCAGCTTAGATAGATTTGGAGTATTTTAGTTGTAGGCGGCAGTTTCAGATCAGAAGACGAAAAAGAAAGCAATTTTTTTTTTTAACAATTAAATCCTGCACGAAAACGACGCTGGGTGAGCGATGCTGTAGAGATGGCCAGGTTTTGAGAGGAGCTCACGACATCATCCAGATAGAAAGGTCAGTTGAACATTACTTTCTTCGTTTGAGATCTGTGTTAATAATTGCTAAAGATTCGTGACCGAGAATGATCACCAGTTCGAGGCATATATTGCTGCCAGTGTCTGGCAGCAAATTAATAGGTGTAGCTTTTGTCGAAAGTCAAATATAGGCATTATAATCGGACCCGGTACCAAGACCGACGATCGTGAGGTTTTGTAGATGCAGGTGTTACAGAATTTGTAGGCATATTTATTATTTTTATAAGATACTGCCATTAGTTTGAAGTTTGACAGTGACAAGTTGACATTTGACGTTGACACGTCAAACGTCAAAGTGTTGTGGAGAGAACAGAGTATGTGTCAGGCTTCCGAGTGAAACGCGAGTCAGAGGGCGGACGCGATTAGATCAATAAGGTCAGTAAAACTTTGTTTGTGAGTTTCTGTTGAGGAGTAAATTAGTAGTGAGGTTAAATAAATTTTGTTAAAATATTGTGATTCGTTTGATTTATCTCCCTCCTGCGATGTCTTTAACATCTCAGAAGTGGGATATCTCGAGAGAAAACAATATTTCGTTAAAATCCACCCCACGAGCACGGTGGCCATCATTGATAAATGAAATGAAAGAAACTATTTTTATATAAAAATACAGTGTTGTATAGATAAAGTAGCCTCATTGACATAGTAAAACACATTTCTTGTGAAGATTTTTATCGCGGTTTGATGGATGGAAAAGGATTTTATTCGGATTCACCTACCTACTTGATCTCAGTAGAATCTAATAAATAAAACTTTTGTGATGTTGAGTTATATGAAAAATATGCATAATTTTAATATTTACATATTTAACAAGTCAGGAATATAAAAATAAATTATAATTTCTACCCGAATTAGTCAAGATGCAAATGGATTTATACTTTTAGTCTACCCTATTTTTTTCTTCTCGATTTCATAATACGGTTTTTCTTAACTTGTGATAAAACAGTTAGCAGATTATAGTGACGCATACGGGATAAAATCTAATACTTTGTTAATTTTCGAGCTTTCAGAGAATGAGCGACCAAGGTTCTGCAACGAACTCTCATGAACACCGGGTACATTTGCGACGAAGTTGGAGTGGCACCCGTCGCCAGGTTTACACTCCTTCAAGACTACGATCTTATTTGTAGTAAGTATGCGTTGAAAATATTGATGAGCGGGAACGAGCTTTCT
Organism: Miltochrista miniata; assembly: GCA_933228765.1. Taxonomy (NCBI): domain Eukaryota; kingdom Metazoa; phylum Arthropoda; class Insecta; order Lepidoptera; family Erebidae; genus Miltochrista; species Miltochrista miniata. The sequence continues at coordinate 687,569 of OW121776.1, forward strand.
GTAATTGAAAATACACCTTTTCTATAACAGCGATCACGGTGACTGAGTACATGCGTGAGTTTAATCAATCGATTTAAGAGATAAAGAACATTGATTCGTTAATTTGAACCTGTAAAGTGCGTCGTTAAGCGATTTCCGACTTGTGGTTCCATAACCATTATCAATATGATACGCCTCCTTGAGGTAGGTATGTCATGGCAACAGACGGGTGTATTGTGGGCGCTTTGAGGAAGGAAGACTCATCGTCGACCTTCTATATGAGCCATTTTCGAAATATGTGATCCTTGATCGATATGATTTTGAATTATATTATTATAATTAAAGCGTAGGTCGGGGTTAGCTTCTAACTTTTTCTCTAAAGTAAGGAACTGGCGTTTTGCGGTGGGACCAGAGGTGAATCAGTGTGATCAGAGTGGCGATCGATGTCATTTCGAGTAAGAGTTGAAATAAAAATGTGTCACAGACTTCGTAATGTCTGTTAATAGTGACACTTTCGAGTGATCAAAAGCGTTGCGTAAGCGTTTCAAGCGAAGGAGTTAGTTGCGTTAAGCAAAATTAAGTTTTGTTGTGAGAAGCGAATGTTTTTATTTTGAGCGTGCGTCGTGTGTGATTTTCGCGAGCGAGTGTTTGATAGTTGCGCGGGCGAGAGTATTGTGAGAGATGTATGCGAGGACGAAAATGATACCGCGGTACATTGCTGTGCGTGGATTGATGTGAGATCAAGGCGAGTGATTTCGTTCTTATGTTGTGTATTGGCAATTGTCAATTTTTAATGTTGGTAAGACAAATCCTGTATTACAGAACTGTTCTGGGAAGAAATCTACTGATTTTATTCAACGTTCAAAGTCTTTATTGCATACATAAAATGTGAAATCTCTAGTGTAAATTTGATTCTAGAGGTTAACAAATTAAATAAGGTTACAGTTCACAATGAATTGACGTTTTTTTTTAAGAATTAATTGATGTATTTAATATAGGTCGTTAAAATTATAATCATATTGAGGTAGGTACTGCGTTGAAAATGATTTATTTATTTTATTTATTTAACAATTTATGTACACACATAATATATTACAGAGATACATAGTTAGGAAAAAAGAGTACAACGGCACTGCTTATTTCTATAAGAAATCTCTTCCAGCAGGCCAACGAGAGAACATGATATTGAATAATTCAGAGAGGTAGAAGTGTGTGAGATAACTAGGTAGAATCAACTATTTATACATACTATACAAATACAAAAATATTAATATGTGTATATATATATGTATATATGTGTGTATATGTAAATTAATAAGTATATATATATGTGAGTGTGTATATACATATTTATAACAAAAAAAAACTTACATACGTGAGATTACATTTTTATAAATAAAAAAAGGCATTATCTGTTAAGTGGTAGAGAGATAGTATTCGCGGACTTTCTTCTTAAAATTCGCAACTGTGTTAACGTCTCTAATATCATGTGGCAGGGAATTCCACAATCTAACCGCATGAACTGAAAAAGAGTAAGAATAGAAATCGGATTTATGGCGTGGGAGTTAAAGGATGGAACGAAGGTGTGTCCTGCAAGGAGCATCGTCAATGATTAAGTTTAGCAAGGTATAGTTAGCATTACATGTTAATAAACAATTTCTATTTTGTTAAAAAAAGCCATATATATATCCGATAAACAAACTACATTTTTAATGTGAATTCGATAAAAAAAAAAAAAAGTTTCGTTTTGTGTACTACTTAAGTTTTGAATTAGACATGTTTAGTTAATCAATTGGTTTTCACATAGCATTCAATTTCTGATATGCAGTTGGTTGATTAGTGGAGTTACCCAGCCTACAGAAAGGTTATACAGATGTGCATAAAATATCCCTTTAAATATACAGGTATTAACATAGTAAAAAAAAGGTTTCTATTGAAAATGCAACAAACACAAAAGATTGGTTTATTAGCAGTCAAACACATTTATCAATAGCCACAGAAAAGGCGGCGCCACCGATCATTTATGTATCTATATTCCTAGTCCGTATAACTGCTCAACGCGCGCAAGGCTCCGACAGGCGTAGGGTACGGTCCTGAGCGGGCCACTATGCGAGTCTATTTATCGCACTCAAGAAACAAGTGGTGAGGTAACTTGTGTTGGTTGTGGTTGTGGATAAACAGAAGTCTTTTCCTACAGGCTCTACTTGGTTTACTGTTCAAATAAAACTTTTGGTAAATTAGTTTTAATATGTAGTTCTATTAAATTTGTTAGATAGGGAGTGTTGAGTGCGCACTTAAGTAACTTGTTTTGGACAACTAGAAGACTATTAAGGTTGATGACTAGTACTGCTCCATACTGGGCTGGGCAAACGTAAGTAAAACCAGGTCATATGGTACAATATAAAGTCAATTTAGTTTCACTAATAGGCAGGAATCCTCAATTGAGAATGGGAGTTAAAGCGTTCAATGCTGTAGTGCCCTCAAATTTTAATCTTATTGTGTTATCACTCCAATTGAGCTTATGATCTAGCATAGTGCGCAAGCTCAAACAGAATGACTCCATTTGATCCCACTTCAGTCAAATTTGAGATTTCACCTAGGGAGCGACTTTGCCTTGAAAACAGAATCGCCTCCGTCTCAACAATTTTCAAACTGCATCCGCGACAGTAGGCGGTTAATAGCTCAAACGATAAATGTATGCGAAGTTAATCAATATCCAACAAAGATCTAAGAGATTCTGTGTCGTCCGCAAAGCTGTCTTAAGGTTGCATTGGTGTCATTAATATTTAGTGATGTAGTACGAAACTTAAACCCTAGCATTCTACTAATTTTCTAGAAGTGCCTTCCAAATGGTAGCGTAATTATTGGCAGTGAAAGGAATCTCTGAACACACTGTCGAAGCCTTGTTAGATTATTTACCCTCTAAGTACTGAACCTTCCCTGTGAAGAGGCGGGTGTGGTCATGAATGAGACTTATGAGGTTCTTGTAGAGAAGTCACCATTCACTTGGAACGACGTCAAGAAATGTCAGGTTAAGTGGAGGGAGTTTTTGTTGGTAGACCAGGTTGTTTCCTTCTTCCTTCTGACCACGGAATAATAAAAAAAAATTACGAAAAGAATAGATATCTACCTACTAAGTATGCTTGCATGACTCATCGGAAACATTAAGCACAGGTCATAAACATTTTGTGGCCATAAATATTAGCGCAGCCTGCATTACTTTTTAAGATGAATTTTCATAGGGACCGGACTGAGTTTCTTGGGGTGTTCTTCTCAGTCTGTAGTATTTCCGAACCCCCGGTAGAGTCACAAAAATTTAAACACTAAATAATAAAAAAACAAAAAAATAAAAATAAAAAAAAAAACTTCAAAGGGAATAAATTTGATTTCATTTTATTTTTATTCAAATACAGATTCTCTATCTGCGATAAATAGGGTACACAATGTTGTTACATCATATGAATAAGGTAATCCTTGCCTATTCAGCCATTGAAATAGCATGCAAGATTTTGTGTATAAACCGTCACATTTTCAGAAGTAAGTACATATGTCGTTAGATAATTAATTTATTAGAGACTACAGAGATTAGTGTTATATTAAAAAAGATTCTTTAAAAAAAATCTCAACAATTACAATAAGAAATAAATACTATTTGAAGTCATTAAGACTAGAGTTTAAATCATTCATTGAATACATAAATACCCATAAAAAAAAATTATCATCCAGCTGATACTTTAACATTGGGTCAAATGTAATGATAAATAATTGATGCCTTTCATTAGTAAATTTAGTATAATAGACTTTCTTTTTGCGTTGAAAAGTTTAACTCCATCAGGGAATTTACGATCATCCATAGTTTTGGGCATTCTGTTTGCAAAAGACTAATTAAAATAGGTAATTTATTTAAATCGGCGCGTAATTTCAAGAAAAAGAGGAGCCTGAAGATGTTTAAAAAAAAATTAAAAAAAATACTAGGATATTGCGATCGTTATAATATGTCAATTTAAAATAAGAGAGTTAAAGCGTCTAATTCGGCATAAAAATACACGTGAACGAGTTAATAGCGAAATATACCTATAATGTACCTAGTGACGGCATTATTACGGGTTGCGAAAAAATAACCTTGCAATAAATTTAATTAAGTCTAAATAATGTATCATCTAATTTTAACAAAGACACCGCTACTTACTCCTCAACTGAAAATGGTGTTAATGAGTACTTGTATTTTAATGATAAGAGATTGATTACAGATTTAAGACGGCAAACATTTATGATTGTAAAACGTAGTGAATGCATTAATTTTAGTGATTTAAGTATAGTGATGTATGTAGGCAGGATGTGAAAAATGATTGTAAATTATCGAGTACATACATATGCGTGTGTATAAGTGATTGATGAGGGATTTAAACCTTAAAATTGAATTGAGCCTGAGTAATGTACTTATCATCTAATTTTGGCGAAGACACTGCTACTTGCTCTTCAACTGTAAACAGTGTCAATGAGTAATAGGCTTGTGTCCTAAATTTCAAAAAGCATTTAATTTTGTAGCTTTATATCTATATGATCATAAAAATGTAATATTTTGTTTTTAAACAATCATTTACATAGTTTATTTTGTGATTTAAAAAAATAATTTCAATTTGTATCGAAAACGCTTATGGCTCCTTGTGTGACGTCACTTGATGCCAAACAAACCAAAAAGAAAATGTGTATTTTTTATGAGTCCTTTCAATGATTTGTTTTTAAAAGTTTTACTACAAAAAGAAACGTTTAGGGGTTTTAATCAATATTTAGGGGAATCTGGGGAATTTGAAGTTGGGTTTTAGAGGAACATTCCGTAGGATCTGGCATCACTTTGGCATATGGTCTGAGTAACCAAAGCCAGTATAAATTAATAAAAAAAAAGTAGCCACTGGCATCACTGTTTGACAATGTTATGTTAGCGTTCGTCTGCTTTCCATATTAATTTAAAATGAATCCGACGTATTACAAGTGTTGTGTAGTGCCCGAATGAAATGAAATCTATTGTATATTATGAAAATGTATGAGAATCTAAATAATAATACACAAGATGACACGACTTGTGACACAAGATGTCAAGACTCGAGACTGCCAGAGTGCGTCAAACGTAAAAAAGCAAACTGTGACGTCACACTATCTGATAGAGGTGTTTGATGTCACGTGACTGATTGCCTATTTTTTCCAATCTTATTTTCTAAAAATAATAGTAATCCTTAATTTGTGTACCAATTTATATTACTTTTTGTTATTTATATATTGGACACAGTCGTTAGAAACACACATCAATTAGATTTATTCTTAGTGGACACAAGCCTATTGTAATTTGATGACATGATATTGAAAATTACAAATTTAAGACGACAAACATTAATGATTGTAAAACGGAGTGAATGCATAATTTTAGTGATTTAAGTATAGTGATGTATGTAGGCAGGATGTGAAAAATGATTGTAAATTATCGAGTACATACGTATGCGTGTGTATAAGTGATTGATGAGGGATTTAAACCTTAAAATTGAATTGAGCCTGAGTAATGTACTTATCATCTAATTTTGGCGAAGACACTGCTACTTGCTCTTCAACTGTAAACAGTGTCAATGAGTAATTGTAATTTGATGATATGAGATTGAATAATTACAGATTTAGGACGACAAACATTAATGATTGTAAAACGGAGTGAACGCATAATTTTAGAGTGATTGAAATATAGTTATAGTGAGGGTGCTCTCGAGCCGGGCAAGATTGGCGTAAACGACCTCGCCGCCCACGATTGGTAAGAGACATCGCAGTTGTGTGTCGTTTTGGTGAAAGAAGTAACCTTTGCGGCATGCAGCTATACCATAGTAGTGACGGGTGTTCTCGAGCCGGGCAAGATTGGCGTAAACGACCTCGCCGCCCACGATTGGTAAGAGACATCGCAGTTGTGTGTCGTTCTGGTGAAAGAAGTAACCTTTGCGGCATGCAGCTATACCATAGTAGTGACGGGTGTTCTCGAGCCGGGCAAGATTGGCGTAAACGACCTCGCCGCCCACGATTGGTAAGAGACATCGCAGTTGTGTGTCGTTCTGGTGAAAGAAGTAACCTTTGCGGCATGCAGCTATACCATAGTAGTGACGGGTGTTCTCGAGCCGGGCAAGATTGGCGTAAACGACCTCGCCGCCCACGATTGGTAAGAGACATCGCAGTTGTGTGTCGTTCTGGTGAAAGAAGTAACCTTTGCGGCCGGCTATACCATAGTAGTGAGGGGTGTTCTCGAGCCGGGCAAGATTGGCGTAACGTACTCGCCGCCCACGATTGGTAAGAGACATCGCAGTTGTGTGACTTACTGGTGAAGGAAGTAACCTTTAAGCCACGCAGCTATACCATAGTAGAAGGTTCTGTAGTAGTTTAAGTGTATGTAATTATATACGTACAGTAAAAATCTTACTTTAGGTAATTATAAAAGTGATGCGAGTGATACGTTCAATTTTATTATATAGTTAAACAATGTATAATGGAAATATAAATTATAGTTAATTAGAACGAAGAGACTCGTTCCCATAGGATGGCCGACTGTTACAGAATTTGTAGGCATATTTATTATTTTTATAAGATACTGCCATTAGTTTGAAGTTTGACAGTGACAAGTTGACATTTGACGTTGACACGTCAAACGTCAAAGTGTTGTGGAGAGAACAGAGTATGTGTCAGGCTTCCGAGTGAAACGCGAGTCAGAGGGCGGACGCGATTAGATCAATAAGGTCAGTAAAACTTTGTTTGTGAGTTTCTGTTGAGGAGTAAATTAGTAGTGAGGTTAAATAAATTTTGTTAAAATATTGTGATTCGTTTGATTTATCTCCCTCCTGCGATGTCTTTAACACAGGTGATGAAGATTTGAACCTACATATTTCTTTTCATTGAGAGACTGACTGAAAGGCATAGTTTTAGTTGATAGTATGACATCGGATAGGATCAATTGCGTAGTAAGTGTCATCTTTTGTACTAGTTTGGTTAAGATCGTCTTTTAAGATAATTGTGTTGAGGGACATGTATCAACCCGCATCTAACTGTATTGAGTAGTTTCCAGTTAATTTAAATTGGTTGCAGCTTTCAAATAAAAATAAAGGCGATGTTTATGTGGGTAGACAATTATAAAAATCTAAAATGACCACACCATTCTATTTATAAGCACTACGAATGCATTTAGGAAACGTGACTACCTTCTGTTATAATTAAACAGTACCTCTCATTTGAAAATTGTCAAATCAGTTTGTAAAGTTTGGAATACGGGAAGTCCATAAGTTGAAAACTATTTCAGAGTCTGTAATATATTTTTACTTTCATATAATATGAAATAACCCCAATAGCAAACCAAAAATACGCAGGGTTTATGCGGAGTACCGTACATTCTGCAGATGACAATTTGAATCCAGCTTGATGAATACATCTGTGTGATGAATACATCTGTGTGAATACATCTGTGTGATGAATACATCTGTGTGATGAATACATCTGTGTGATGAATATCTATTTTATGCTTAATATTGGCCGGTCGAATTAACTGTGTGATTTTACATCTAATTTGCCATTCACTTATTTTACATTTTTTACATAATGTGAAAAACCTATAGTCCAATCCTGCCCGATCTGGCAATAATGTAAACATGTCATGTTTTGACAATCGTTGTCTAAGACAGACGAGTAGAAAAATATAGTATGAATCATTGAATTTTTTACTATCCTGAGTAGGTATTTTAAATGAAAATAAACTATCATAAAGAAGTTATTTGCTGTCGAAATGATTGTAAGAACACTGTATGACTCCTGGACACTGGGATATAATCAGGGTGAATACTCAATGCAAGTAACTATGGATATATAGGATCAAATGCGTTTGTTTACATTTTTGCGCAAAGCTACTTATTGGACACACGACATAACAATATGCTTTGTGTAGCTACAACTACAGAAATGTAGTACTAGCTATATGTAATGCGAAGGATAAGGTACGCAGCAGTTCTCTCTCCGAAAACATTTACTGCTCCAACCAATACTACTTTTCTATTGTTTCATTTGGGCATGGTATAAGATATTTCTTGTAGAAAACATGGATAAAAAAAACGATTCTAAGTATATGAAGACTATAGTTACGTAACCGTGTGTATGGAGAAAACTTTACAAGAGTTATAGCATTCGCTATCATTATTTCTATATATTTTTTGGTTTAAATCATGTCGTACAACTTTTTTTTTTGAGAAGTCTTAATTGGAGTTCATGATTTCGATCAAGATAAGGCTTATACGTTCTTCCATAGCTCGCTATGCAGTATCCGATAATCGATATCAGTTAGTAGGTAGTGTAAGTATTACTAGGTACGTTATACAGCACGAGTTCAACTTTAAATGGTACTCTATCGTCAATAACATATTTGCCAGAAAAGCTCAAAGTTTTTCACATAATTAGTAAGTGAATATGAGGAAGCCAATGAAATTTCTTAATGGCATAATTGGTAATGATGCTCAACACCCTCGATTTTTGGACAAGTACAGCAGTTCTTATAGGCAGCTATCAAGCTTTTTCACATGTTTTTTAGATACACTGTATTTTTAGGCTGTAAATATTGATAATAGTCGACTTTTCCTTTTTTTCTCGGTTGAAAGTCAAATGGATTTTGTAGATATTACTGTTGACTAAAATTCTGGACCCGACGAACGCTAACGCAATCCGTTGGAATATTTTCCTGTTTTGAGACTAGTATTAATGTGGTTAGCAATAGATTGACGAAATTTGAAACTTATATTTATCAGGCGCTATAGGTATAGGTGACAAGCTTATTTAAAATAGTGTTTAATTTGCCTGGGGTTAACTAGCATGCTGAGTTACACATTTTGAAAATAGTCCTTATCGCCAAGAAGAGGAATGTTAGTGTGTCATCAACTCGTTAACCGAGCTTTGAAATTTCACTGCAAATTTATTGGCTATTCCATAGGAGGGTAGGTTCTGATAACTAAACGCTTTTGTAGTAATATCATCTGTTGCTGCGAGAGACCCTTCCGCAAATAGCAATAATTAAATGCCACAGATTTTGTAGCTTTGCCAAAGTTTTTAATATTATCTAGAAGTCGTTTCTACAATATTCAGTTTTTTTTATGAGTTTTGTTGCGTAACTTTTTATACTGTAGACTGTAGCTGATGAGTGCAGTCCTAGATGTCTATCTATTAGTGGGAGCTGACTTCCATGTGGCAAATAATTCGTCTCTTATTTGACAGAAGTTAAAATCTTCGGTTGTTTGTGGTGAATGACATTGCGAGTAGTTACTAAACTGGGCTGTACTAAATGCACTTCGAAAACTATCATATTCGGCCAGGACAGCTTATGCCCTCAATGATATACCAATCGATTGAATTAAGTTCATTGTGCAAAATACGACGATCATAGCAATTCAGTTAATTTCTATTCGGAGCGAGTACTACAATGCGATGATCCGCCAGTCTTGCTGATTCGGTATAATCTGATATGCCATACACAAAACCGTGCCTAGATTTCATTCAAATGAGTCTAGATGTGAGGGATGTGTTTGTGTCACTGAGTACCTATATTCAGTGAGACTGCATTTAGTTATGAGTTTGTCAAGTTCGGAAACACACATACCTACCTAGTTCGCTATTCGATGGCGGTCTATAAATTACACAGTTAACATTTTTGTTATTAATTGTCGTGCTCGCGATTAAAGTGCCTGTTATACTTTCAAAGGTGTATTCGGAGTGTCTTGACAGTGAATTTAAAGCAGTTTCGAACTATTGTTATTGCACCACCTTTACGATTTGGATGCAGATGTGTGTACATCTTATAACTCAGTATTTGGTACATATTACATATATGCATAGATATACCTACTTTGGTAGTTGCAACTTAAACGAAAGGTAGGACTAAAAACTATCTATATACATATATCTACATATAACACAAAGTAGCATTTACTTGCACTCAGAGTAGATGAAAACTGCCAGAGGAAATGTTTTGATACAATCATTAGTGATATGCACTCGCAAATTTCATGCCTACATACTGGGGGTTATAGGTTGTTAGTTTTCCTATTAATATGCAAACAAATAAACAAGCAATCAAATCTTTCCTCTTTATAATATTAGTATAATAGAGTATAGATGTGGTCGAGTGAGTGCATACTGAAAACTCGTGTTAAGTGTAAATATGCTGTGTGGATTAATTTATAGTAAGTCAAAATACATTTATTTCATATGGATATATACATAACGCTGATAAAATGACAATGATTCAAAGTAAATTTTACCCCTAGTTCAGAACTCAGCACCGGCTGGAAACTGTGTAGGCTTATTCCTTTTGGTTCTCTATTCTACAATGTAGAAAATCGAAAAATAATTTTGGGAATCTACCTAATAGAGAAGGAGCTTTTCCAGGCTTCATTGAACAATAGTTAGGCCTTGTGGTTTAGGCCATTTAGTTCTGTAAACTTCTTGAATGGTTACTAGCCTGTTGAAAGAAAACGCATACGTTGCCCTACAAAAAGTTATAGACCTTTGTCAGAGATCTCTCTTGGCAATGACTATGACTGTGATAATCTGTGTGATAATCTGTGTGATAATCTGTGTGATAATCTGTGTGATAATCTGTGTGATAATCTGTGTGATAATCTGTGTGATAATCTGGAGATAATCTGTGTGATAATCTGGAAATAATCTGTGTGATAATCTGTGTGATAATCTGTGTGATAAGCTGTGTCTATGTGACAAATCCATATTTACATTGATGTCTGTGTGACAAATCCATATTTACATTGATGTCTGTGTGACAAAATCCTATATGTCAATGGATTGTTGTGTGATTCTGTGTAAATTAATTCATACAAGTAAGGAATGCTGTGTGATCAATCCCATGCATTTAAACCGATTACTGTATGAATAGATTTGGAGTTTTGCTTCTCGCTGTGTGAAGAAGTCTATTATACGTAAATACAAAATAAGGAGTCACTGTGTGCTTAAATCCACGAAAATGATTATAGCAGTGTGTAAAGTTATAAAATAACAATAAAAATTTTAACATGTTTTATCTGCCCGTAACTTTGGTTTAAATGCAACTGTGTCGCAGCTAGAGATGTGGGTTCGAATCCTGCTCGAGACTGATATACGTATTTTAATAACCAACTTCAAAACTGAGAACTGAACTCTTTCTACCGTATGTTTTTTTTCCACATTAGCATGTTAGCTGACTTGTAACCGGATGGATGTGGGTTCGATTTCCACCTGAGACAAAAATTTGTGCGACCCAAAAACATTTGTCTCGAGAGTCTGCATGTTTATATTTATGATGCAGTCGGCATAACCTCCAATTATTTTGAAAAATTAATGCATTCCTACCTACCCTGTTATTAAGTATTTTATACAGGTACCTACTAGCTGTTGCCCGTGACTTCGTACGCGTGAAAATTATGTTATGATGCCACTTTGATTGCTCTCTGCTTAGCCCCTAGGATATGTAGCGTGATAATAAAGCCTATTTGAAGACCATACCCCTAGTTAATATTTGTGCAAAATTTGAATCAAATCTATTAAGTGCTTTTCGAGATCCTTCCGGACTAAGCGCAGCAAACAGACAAACAGACAAACCGACAAACTGACAAAAAATTCTAACTATATTTTCGGCTTTGGTATCTTATGTTGAACACCCAGCGAGTATTTATTTTAAATATCTCCAATGTACAGTTTTTATTTTTCTATCATTTTGTATAATGTTACGACATCACTACTATAATTCTCATTTATTCCAAATTTAAATCTTCCCGCCACTCAAAGTCTCAAAAACCTATTAACCGCGCCGCGCTTTATAAACTCGTGGAGCGCGGTAAAACAAAAAAAAAGTTGTTATGGCCGCCGCTGTTGAACGTACGAACTCGCGACGCTCTTGATGTGCGAAAAATAAGTCGAAAACTTGCTGGTGATCGTCAATTAGCCCTCGTTCTGTATTTCTAACGGTCAAATCATACGGAGATTGTGGAGTTCTGGTCTACGGTCAAGAATCTCAAGAGTTGGGTGCACCCAAGTAGGTAAAGGAAACCTCCGTGGCGGTAAGTCCCTTAATTTCTTAATTCTTCAGTAGTGCTAGTCAACGACAGGTCTACCTACAGGATTTCCTAGGATTTGCAGGGCGTAAGAGGCTTGGGTCAAAGGAATGTTCAAGTTTGCTCGGCTTCGCGGTTTAACCAATCCCCTCCATTAGTGATCCGTTACGAGCCGGATTATTCAATTTTCAGTGCCTATGCACACTAAAATCTATATTTCTCGTTTTAATCTCATAAATTACGTAATAAATAACTATTATCTAGTTTTTCTAACTTTGAAACATACAATTTCATTGTGAAAGGTACATACCTACATTTACAAAATATAAATGGTTCAAATGGAACATTCCTTTTACCTAATTTGATTTTGTCTAAATGCTATGCTATAGTTTGTGCTCAGAATTATAGTTAGGTATGTCTACCTAGACTACTAGATAATTATATTGGTAAATTACATAACAGACATTCCTAGTACATTTATTTAGTACTTAGTAGGTCCATATATACAACTTGTACTTGCTAAGTCTTGTCTTTTATCTGTAACTTAAATCTAAAAATACTTGTTCAGGTAATGTCTTTTATGTGGTCATTCTATTTTTAAATTCCACTCAAATACTATTTATCTATTGTTCATTTTTCACAAGTTGAAATTTCATGGGTAAATAAAATAGCTTGTTAAAGTAAAACTTGTTAAGGCTCAGCCATTCATTAAGGCGAAGCCATTTTTCTAATTATTTTTTTTACCTAAAATCAAAGTATTCGTTTTTACTTTGAAGTTAAGGCGAAGTATTTGTTAAGGCTAAACCTTTGTTAAGGCGAAGTCTTCCATTTACTTATATAATTATTTTTCAAAACTACATTTATTCGTTTGGACTTCAGAAGTTAAGGCGAAGTACCAATTCATTAAGGCGAAGTCGTCGTTAAGGCGAAGTTTCCCATATCTCTTATTAATTTTGAATTTTCTTTTTGATATTTGAACTTAAACCAAGTACCTACTTCTAAAGACGAAGTCCTACTTAAGGCCAAGTTATACTTCTCAGTTTGAAAATTACTTGTTTGGTTTTACATATTCAGCTTGTAGTTGCAAACTATTACTTGCGTTTTTAATTTATTATAGCTATGGCTACTCTAAGCGAAAGGGACGTCACTAAGATGGAAGGCCAGATTAAGGTACTTTCAAGTAGACGTGAGCATGACTTTAAGTCTATGCAAATTTTATTTGATTTATCAAGGGAAGTGCTCACAAATAGCTCAAAACTGTCTGCATTTCGTGTTAGATTCAAAAAGATTGAGGATCTGAGAGCGAATTTTAGCGAAATTAATATTCAAATAGTGTTAAAAAAGACAGAGTTAGGGCAGTCTATTGATAGTGATGCTCAAAAATTATCGTCGTTTGATGAGTTGTACTATAGCGTTTTAGAATTTGCCGAGTCGTTAGAAGATATAAATAACTCACCTACTAAGGTTGAGAACAAGGACTCAATCTCAGTTCGTTTACCAAAGTTGCAAGTGCCTACGTTTGACGGGAACATTGAAAACTGGCAAACATTTAAAGACAGCTACTTGTCTTTAATACACAATAAATCATCTTTATCAGATATTGAACAATTCCATTATTTAATATCATATTTGTCTGGTTTTGCCTTAACTATAGCCAAAGGAGTTCCGTTGACCGCCGCCAACTACAATGTCGTTTTCAATGCTTTGATGAGTAAGTACGACAACAAGCGCGTGCTGGCCACTGCATATTTGGATAAAATTTGTAACCTCGTTCCTTTAAATAAACCTTCTTTGGAAGGACTTAATAAAATAACGAACATTTTGTACGAAAGTGTAAACGCACTTCGCGCTTTAGATTTAGATTTTCTCGGTGAATTTGTATTATTCTATCTCGCTTCTCGTACGTTGGATGATGACACTCGTAAACGTTTTGAGATACAGAACAGTAACTCGATACCATCATTCAACGATTTATTGACTTACCTTCAAAATTATACAAAGGTTTTGGAAGTGAGTAAAACTAATACGTCTACTACTCAATCGCATTCAATTAAAGCTAATAATAATTTAAATAAGTTTTCTCATAAAAATAAATCTAATTACAGTCCACTTCCGAAAACTACTCTCGTCACTTCTAATAATTCTAATTCAAGGGATATGCATCTAGCACACCCTTGCCCGTGCTGCAATGCCCCACATAGCATTTATAAGTGTATGAAACTACAGTCCATGAATGTGTCTGCGAGACAGAAACTTATTAAAGACCTGAAGCTCTGCTCGAACTGCTTAAGAACAAACCACAGTGTAAGTGATTGTCAGTCTAAATCTAATTGTATTATTTGTGGTTCAAGGCATAATACTTTGGTTCATGTAGACTCGCCGGTTGTAACATCCTCACCTACTCTGGTGTCCAAGGGTGCTTCAGCTAACTTGTTGACATGTTCAAACGAGTTGATCTCAAAAGGTAGTTCTAACGATTCAGACTCGACTACTCTTACGAGTGTCGCTACAAATAGCAGTGCTGAACGGTCAACTAAAATTTTAGGTTCTGCCGTAGTACGCGTACTCGATGTTCACGGATCTTCTCATCTCGCTCGCGTTCTGATCGACAGCTGTTCGATGGATTGTTTTATTACTAGTTCCTGTGCCCGTCGCCTTGGGTTACCGGTGCGCCGCTGCCAAGTAGCTGTCGCCGGTCTAGGACAAAGTAGTGTTCATAACATTAAGGGTGCAACATTTTGCACTATTAAACCACGTTACAATGAAGCCCCGTGCTTTGACTTACCTTTTGTTATTTTACAAAAAATCACTTCTAAAATGCCAGTTTGTCATATACCTGAAACTGTCAGTACACATTTCCAGCATCTCGAGTTAGCTGACGATACCTTTGATCGACCTGGTCATATTGATATGCTACTCGGTGTTGAATGTTTCGACAAAATATATGACTGGCCGCGGTATTCACCCTCTCCGAACTTACCTTGTGCACTCTCAAGTGTGTTTGGTTGGGTTATCACTGGTCAGTTCTACAACCCTGACCATGTTCAAACTCCAGCTCACGAGGTATCCTCTCTCATCGCGTCCACTTGTGCGCTCGATGATATTGTTCAACGCTTCTGGGAAGTCGAAGAACCACCAAAGGCTCGCATCTTAGTACCTGAAAATGATATCTGTGAAGATATGTATAAAAGGTCTACTTACCGGAAACCTGATGGTCGATATGTTGTCCCACTCATGTTGAAGGAAGATGCGCCAGCTCTAGGTGACTCATATAGAAACGGATTAAATCGGTTTCTAAATATAGAAAAACGTTTGTCTCGAGAACCTGACTTGAAGACAGAATACGTTGATTTCATGCGTCAGTACGAAGATCTGGGACACATGCAGCCTTGTACTACTTCGTCTACTGATCATGCCTATATTATACCCCACCATTGTGTTGTGAGACCAAGCAGCTCAACAACACGTCTTCGCGTTGTGTTCGACGCTAGTTGTCGCACAACTAACAATGTCTCGCTAAATCAAATTGTACACGTAGGTCCTAAACTACAAGTAGAAATTGTCGACCTTATAACTAAGTTCCGTCTTCACTCTGTTGTATTTACAGCCGATATATGTAAGATGTATCGGCAAATACTGATTCTACCAGAGGATCGCCAGTATCAGCATATCTTGTGGCGAGACACTACTGATGCTCCTTTAAAAGAATATGTTCTAAATACTTTGACATACGGTGTCAGTAGCTCACCTTATTTAGCCATTCGAACACTTCGTCAACTGGCTAACGACCATGGTAAAGAGTATCCTCGCGCGGCTCAAGTTCTCTGTGAAGAAACCTTCATGGATGATGTCACTACTGGTTGCTCATCCTTTGAGGATGCAGTACATCTCAAAGATGAATTAACTGCGTTACTCAAACAGGGTCAATTCGAGTTGCGAAAATGGAGCAGCAATCAACTAGAATTGTTAAAGGATATACCAATTGAACATTGCCAATCACCCAAGTTGTTCGATCCTGACAATGAACATGAGATGAGTATATTAGGAATCAAGTGGGATCCATGCAACGATCAATTTTCTTATTCTATCGCCGACAATGTCAAAGTCGAGTTCACTAAAAGGTCAATTCTCTCCGTTGTGGCAAAGGTCTTTGATCCGCTCGGCTGGATCTCCCCAGTGATCATGTCAGCCAAGCTTTTGCTTCAAGAGATGTGGCGTCTTAATCTCACCTGGGACGAGCCAATTCCAAAAGTCTTAGCAAAGCAATGGCACATTATCGCTGCTAATTTAGCAGATTTAGAACAAATCAAACTACCTCGTTTAGTACTACCTCCGGATCCTACTCAAATACATCTCGTAGGATTCTGTGACGGTTCCTCAAAGGGATATGGCTGTTGTGTCTATCTTTGTGTAGTAACTCCCCATGTCACTAAAACTAGTCTATTGATTGGCAAATCAAAGGTAGCACCTTTGAAACCGCTGACAGTCAATAGACTCGAGTTATGTGCAGCGGTGCTCCTAGCCCGTGTGCTTAGCCACATACATGATGTTCTTAAGAATAAAATAAAAATTCATTCTGTATCTGCTTATTCTGATAGCACAACTGTGTTATCATGGCTTCAAACTCCTCCACATCTTCTTAAGATGTTTGTAGCAAATCGTGTCGTTCAAACAACCGACATGATCAACTCAGATCATTGGTATTATGTGCCGACCAATGAGAACCCGGCTGACTGTTGTAGCCGTGGAACGACCTGTGTCGAACTCGCCACACACAAACTATGGTGGTCCGGACCACAGTGGTTGAGCGAGCCTCTAATATGGCCTAAACAGAAACCCTCATTATCTCAAAATTTATCCGAATTAAAGTCTTCTACAACTCAAAGTCTAGTAGCAATGACATCGGATAAGCTCATTAGTGAATTAATACTAAAATATTCATCACTAACTAAACTACAGAGAGTATTAGCTTGGTGTAAACGTTTTATCTTTAACTTGAAATCGAATTCTAATGATCGTATTACTTCAGCCTTGTCTGTAACCGAGCTAGATCAATCGTTAAACATTATTCTAAAACATACTCAAAACATATATTTTGCTCAGGAGTTACACCAAATCAATAAAACCAAGCAATGCTCAAATAAATCGATTCAAAAGCTTTCTCCATTCATAGATGAGGCCGGAATCTTGCGAGTGGGGGGACGCATAAGCAATGCTCTTATTTCAGATGCAGCAAAGTATCCAGTTCTTTTGCCAAAACAATCGCCTTTATCCGTTTTAATTATTGACAAGGATCATAAAACGTATTTCCATTGTGGTCCTCGGACTTTGCAATCGTTAATTCAACGAAAATTCTGGATATTAGGGTTGCGACTTTTGATTCGATCTTACATCTCTAAATGCGTTATATGCTTCAAAGCCAAGCCTATTCCGTGTCAACCGTTAATGGGTAATCTTCCAGACTTTAGAGTGCAACCCGGACGGTGCTTTAAAACTATTGGAATCGATTTCGGTGGCCCATTCATTATTAAAGAAAGCAGACGGCGTAACGCACGAACGTATAAGGCTTACGTGTGTCTATTTATTTGTACAACTACTAAAGCTATTCATCTCGAAGCTGTCACCGAATTATCCGCAGAGGGTTTTCTAGCCGCTCTCGATCGATTCGTTTCTCGTCGCGGTATATGTCACAAGATTATTTCGGATTGTGGAACCAACTTCATTGGTTCAAATCGGCTTCTTAATGAAATGTATAGCTGTCTTACTCAAAATCTCAATCAAATTTCGGATGGTCTAACCGAGAGGCATATCATATGGGAATTTAATCCACCAGGAGCGCCACATATGGGTGGTATATTTGAAAGCGGAATTAAACAAATGAAACATCATCTAAAGCGCTCAGTAGGCTCTCAGACTCTCACTCTAGAAGAAATGTTTACTGTACTAGCAAAGACAGAAGCGATTCTTAACTCTAGACCTTTGTGTGCACTTTCTTCTGATCCGAAAGAAATCGATGTCTTAACTCCAGGACATTTCTTGGTTGGAGGTCCCCTAGTGGCTCTACCTGATGTTCCTGTCGAGGAAATATCCTCTTGTCCTCGATCTCGTTGGCAGATGCTACAAAAAATAACTCAATCGTTTTGGCGCGTCTGGCAGCGTGATTATCTGCATACTTTACAGCAGAAACATAAATGGTTTAAATCATCTCCCAATGTCAAAACTGGAGATGTAGTAATTATTATTGACTCTAATCTTCCTCCGTTATTATGGCGACTAGCCAAAATAGAAAATTTGCATCCAGGAAGTGATAATGTTGTCAGGGTAGTGACAGTTAAAACAGCGAACGGTCATGTATTCCGTCGGCCTGTGGTCAAAATATGTCCACTACCTTTAGTATAAAATGTGTATGTTACAAACCTTCTTAGATGCTAAGTACTCTAGTTCTAAGTTTCAATTTATATCTCTAATCTCAAGTAGTTTACTCTGAGCACGAATTATCTCTTAGTGTTTGAAATCCTAGTGAATTTCAAGTGGGGGGAAATGTTACGACATCACTACTATAATTCTCATTTATTCCAAATTTAAATCTTCCCGCCACTCAAAGTCTCAAAAACCTATTAACCGCGCCGCGCTTTATAAACTCGTGGAGCGCGGTAAAACAAAAAAAAAGTTGTTATGGCCGCCGCTGTTGAACGTACGAACTCGCGACGCTCTTGATGTGCGAAAAATAAGTCGAAAACTTGCTGGTGATCGTCAATTAGCCCTCGTTCTGTATTTCTAACGGTCAAATCATACGGAGATTGTGGAGTTCTGGTCTACGGTCAAGAATCTCAAGAGTTGGGTGCACCCAAGTAGGTAAAGGAAACCTCCGTGGCGGTAAGTCCCTTAATTTCTTAATTCTTCAGTAGTGCTAGTCAACGACAGGTCTACCTACAGGATTTCCTAGGATTTGCAGGGCGTAAGAGGCTTGGGTCAAAGGAATGTTCAAGTTTGCTCGGCTTCGCGGTTTAACCAATCCCCTCCATATAATGTATAATAATTATCAATAAATGAACAAAATGTTTGTTAGGTTGACTACAATCGAACACGTAATGTTGTTGAACACAAGTTACTGCTGTTAAATGTTTGTTTCAGAACTCCCGATTCTATACGCTGACGAATGACGAATGACTAATCAAGCCATGAGCACAATGTACCGCACCATGAGGGCCGTGGGACACGGCCTTTACAGGATGGCCGAGTGTTACAAATACAACCCACGACAGATGGCGCTTACTCCAACATACTCAACATCACTATTTAGTTGTAATAATTATTGACATGATAACTGTGTTTTGTGTTGTATCGAGTACTAAAAATATTAATTATAATTATCCATAATTGCTAAGTTAGTTTTGTATAATATTGTGTAATTAAATGGTATTGTCTATTTAGCAGCTTCTGGGGGTAAATGTATAAAATGGCGGGTAATCATATTGGGAGCTCTCTTCATTCTGAACGCTTAGATAGGCGGTAGCGCTGTTCAAATAAATGTAAATGTAAAGTTGTGATTTCAAGTTTTATTTTATTCCTGAAGGTGTACCTATTTAACACAATTCTACGGCAATAGACAGATGTCAAATGTACTCAAGAGTAGCAAAATGGGGGGCGATTGAGCAATTCCAATCCCATTTAGTTCCCAATACAGCCACGCAATTCTGTAATAATATTGCGCTAGTATTGAATTCAAGAGTACGGAACATCAAAATTCCAATGTCGATCGATCGGAATTAAAGTCAAGAGTAAGGCCCCTGATCGTTGTACTATGGCGTTTGATCTGGTGTTCTTAAGGTGTCTCATTGCAGCGTTCCCATAGGCTAAGGTTGGAAATTGTCTCGGGCCAGATTATGCCGAGAATACGGCGGAGGCAGCGGTTAACGAAGACTTGTAGCTGATGCAAGATGACTTTTGTGACCTTCCAAGTCCGTATAGTAGCACGGTTTTGACGTTAGCTCGGAATATTTTGAACTTCACCCTCCTGGTCAACTTTCGGGCCTGCCTTACGGAGCGCAGCTGTGCGAAGGTTGCTCTAGCCTTGGCGACTCTAGAAGTGATGTCCTCTTCTGTCCCACCAGTTTCCGACACGATATTCCCGAGGTAGGTACGTAAATTTCTGGACTCGCTCCGCATCTTCCGCGCCAATGCGCAGGTAGCATAGAGTTCGTCATCCCGCACCTCATCTCGTGCGTCTTCCGGATGTTTATTTTGAGTCCTGCTTGACAAGCCAAACTTGACAAATCTACAGGTGAGCCTGTCGTCAAGTTTGGCTTGTCAAGTTTGCCTGCGTGTGTGTGGCTCAGCAGGCACAGGTAATCGGCGTAGTCTAGATTCTCCAGAATATCATATAGCCCCCATTCTATGCCACGTGGCTTGTTCTTTTTGGTATTGAGCATTATGCCATCCAAGACGACAAGAAAGAGGAAAGGGGAAAGAAGTCATCCCTTTAGTACACGGTGCAGAACCCTAGAAATGGACATATTATTATATCTGTAGCATTTACGTACAAGATAGGTGCAATACATGAGATCGTATTCTTTTTGCGTGCATTGTTGATGTTTCTTTGACCTCCTAAACTGCTGAACTTACCTTGTTAGTAAGGTCAACGACACAGTGAACAAATCAACAGAATTATTACGTTACAACGAGCTACTTGTGGGCTGTGGCACTCCGCTTGAAGGGCGCGCGGATGGAGTGTTTACTTAACCTAGAGACGTGGCGGGAAATGTTGGTGGTATGTTATTTTTGTTATTTAATTTTGGTCTGTGATAAACTAGGATAAATAATGTGGACGTGAAACTGATAAATAACCTTGTTTGCAACAAAATTGCCGACTTCAATTAATTTTTGTCGAGTGCTAAACTGAGAACCTGTTCTATTTTGAGTAGGTATGGATCAAAACGTAGTGTGTTATGAAGACGTACGAATACTTGCTTTGTTTAGTTAACCAAAAAGGTAAACTGTATGCCGTAGAAGTAGTAGCAAAAGGAAGACCAGCTAAATTCCGGTATAGATTGCCAAGTTACCTTGGGGTGCCGACACTTTGTACTCTTTCCCGTCTTTAAGATTAGGTTATTATTTCATTTTCTTATTTATAGGTTAGAGAGAACATTACTGATTGTGGAGGTGGGTGTGGTTGCATCGTAGAGTGGCCACACTAAACTCCATCTGGGTCACAATCAAAAGTCCCAGACACCCACCCCGTGTTCCCCTCTGTACCACGCTGCGGATCGACGCCTGCACGTTGAGTCCACGGACCGCTAAGAACGACGTCTCTGTCTCTTTAGTAGTAGACTGTCAGGTAACCCCCTAGGCGAGTCTGCAGTGGCGGCCGTAGGTCTGCTGGGAGTCCTGGGACATCCTTCCGAGGGCTTACCCGGGATGGGAGTCCCGAGTACCTTAGGCTGTTGGGTGTAACGTGAGGTTTTTAGTCGGTAGGAGTCCGGAGCATCCATGAGGATTTTCCCTTACATTAAAAAAAAAATAAAAAGTAAGTCAGGTACTGTACCGACTTAGATCAAGAATAACAACTAGATTACGGGTCGCGAACAAAATGAAAGTCAAAAATTGTCCCAAGTCGATACGTAGTTAAACCTATATTGTATTTATTAGAAATCGTAAATAAATAATCCAAGACTGTATCACATTTAACGTAAAATGTACCTTAAAGTTATTTTCTGTAAGCATAAATTACCATGCCACTGATATATCAGTTAAGTCGTTTTGTTCCATACGTTTGTATTATTCAATATCGGCCCATTGTCGCCCACCGCCAACCGAACTAAACCAAAACTCTTCGTCCAGCCAGGAGTGAGCCGTCTTCTATAGGTGCCGGATTTCTCGCGTCGTATATTATATCTAGTTGTTATTATTGATCTAAATGTACCGACCGTAATATATTGGGGTATACATGAGGACATATGATACGGGAGGGAAGGGAAGGTTTCCCGACATCAATCAATCAATTCAACCTATAGCAGTCCACTGCTGGACATAGGCCTCTCCTAAACCTCGCCACAACCCACGGTCCTACGCTTTGCGCATCCAGTCAATCCCTGCAACCTTCTTTAGGTCGTCGCTCCATCTGGCAGGGGGTCGTCCTACCCCACGTTTACAAAGCCACGGTCTCCACTCCAGAACTCGTTTGCTCAATCAGCCGTCGGTTCTTCTACAGATGTGGCCAGCCCATTGCTACTTCAATGTGCTTATTCTGCGAGCTACGTCGACCACTCTGGTTCTCCAATAACTTCATTAAGGAGTTTATCCCTCAGAGATACTCCAAGCATGACTCGTTCCATAGCTCGCTGTGCTACACTACTAACTGGAGAATTGCATACCTACTAATAAGAATCTACCTCATCAGTCGTAAGCAGAATCTATCTTAACAGAATCTGACTTAATCCGAATAACTCCTAGTTGTTGTATGCCACCTCAACAGCACTGACCAAAGGTACAAGGCGATATTATTGTCTTCTAAACCGTAATTTACTCTGGAAGATATTCCAAGACATCTTGCCCAAATGAAGCTAATATAAGCTTGTGCTATGAGATCTAGACGACTGATACACATACTTATATGTTTGTGAAACAAACATTTGTGGATCACACAAATGTTTGGACCGACCGGCGACCCGGTAATCGAACCCAGGACCTCCAGCGCGGCAGGCGGTGTCACTACCGACTGCGCCACAGAGGCCGTCAAATAGTTGTATCTATCTGAATGTCCGCATCCGCGCTCATCCAGTGTTTTGTAAACGATCACTGTGGTAAGCAATTTTAGCTATGGCTAGTCCTTGGATTGGTGACCGATTTCTGAAATTTCATTTGCGAGCGTTTCCGTATTTCTGACGGCAAGTTAAGCTGTTACTCCCGGTCGGAAGTAACATAACAGTCGTTAAGTCAAGTTGGAAGACTTACGAACGGCGGAAATTTGAGCAGTGTGTGTCGTCACAACTTGCGACTTTCCATTTCAACACGGCAATAGGTTCACTGTGTCCGGAACCCTGGAGCTACTTCCGAACTTCTATCAACCGACGGGAACCTTAGGCGCCTAAGTCGGTTGGCAGAAGTTCAGATAAGCAGACATGAGGCTTTCCACACATTTAAAAAAAAAGTGTGTGCGTGTAACCTTTACGCGCGATTGAAGTAAAACTTCTTTGCCATTGAAAGCATTATTAATATCATTCATTCGAATTTTGAATAGCGGAAACAGTTTCCGCTATTCAGAATTCAAATAGCGTTACTTCCGTCAGAAAAAAAAATCTGAGACCCTAGTCGCGCCTAAAGAAATTTTACTTCAAAAACAGGTGCCCATAAATACCATGAACTGGGCTCGACGACAGCCACTTTACTGGTAACCTGTACGTCGCCACCAACGACGCTCGCATACGGAGATATCACAAAGTAGTCACCTATCCCTACTTCCCTACTCCCTACTAATATTATAAATGCGAAAGTAGCTCTGTCTGTCTGTCTGTTACGCTTTCACGCCTTGACGGCTGGAGCGATTGAGATGAAATTTTATATAGAGATAGCTTAAGTTATTGGGAAGGACATAGGTAGGCTACTTTTTAACCGACTGCGCAAAGGGAGGGTTATGAGTTTACGCGATAACCACTACGCTGTCGAAGCCGCGGGGAACAGCTAGTCCCTAATATTATTAAGGCTCCATAGTGGGCCAAAAGTTTCGTCAGTAGACACTTTCTTAACGATTCTTGCGATGTAGAGTAGGTAATAACCAGTGAAAGTAAAACATTTAAAGTAACTAGAACTAACATTTCTATAATAATAAATGAGAAATACCATCATCCGATCACAGTTTAATAAGAAACCATTTAAAATGTTTCATCTCAATAAAGCAATCTTGGACGAGCAAAGAAGGTGCGAAACCTTGGCAATACGCACCCCTTACGCGCACGACATACAGACTGTGCTGACAATTTGTAACTGTTTATATGCTTGGTCTAATAAATCTAATATTATAAAGATTCATAATTAATTTACCGTGTAAACACATATTTTTGGCTAACCTCTTTACGTTTAGGCTTTAATGCAATAGCTGTGTTCACGAGTAGACTAAAATTATAGAGATGAATAAAGACAACTACATACGTAGTCGTAATATGGCTTGCTATGTTTCATATTAATATTAGACCACCCTAAGTCTAATGTTACAAAGATGAAAGATTTGCGTTTTTGAAGATGTCATTGCCCCCCACTTGGCAACTGTGTTTAACGATTGCGTCTCAAGTGGTGTATTTCCTGATTTGATGAAACACAGTAAAGTTATACCACTGTTCAAGGCTGGCAGTGCTTCAGATCCGGGTAATTTCAGACCTATCTCGGTGTTGCCGACCTTGAGCAAGATATTTGAAAAACTAATACTAGAGCAGATGCTGATCTATTTTAATAGTCACAAATTGTTTCATGAGAAACAATTTGGCTTCACTAAAGGACGCTCGACTACCGATGCTGGTGTAGAGTTATTAAAATGTATTTACGAGGCCTGGGAGAATAAACAAGATGCAATTTGTTTGTTTTGCGATTTGTCTTGACACGCTTCTGGGAAGTCGAGAGTGATCCCAGGAGTTCCCAGGCGGTTCAGTAGTTTAGGTGAGGGTATATAATTTGTCCTGGAGTCAATAATGCAAATACTACAGAGTATTATTATTTTTATTTCAATTCCACAATATTAAAACTTATATCTAACTTAAAAACTAGGTACTCATCCGAATCCTTCAGGGATGGGACTTCCTTCCTTCAGGAATATGTACAATATAAGAATATGGCTCTACGCATATATTATTCATAAATAGCTGCCTTACGGGTATAGGCAGGGTTTTTAAACAAAGACTTGGAAGCTCATTCTGAAAAGAACAAACAATATATTTTATATACACCCTCTTCAACCATAGATTTCCCTAATTCTTTCCCTTACATTATTTTTAACCCCATTTTAAAACATTTAATATACAAAGAACATTACCCCCTTTTCTAAATTTCACAAACGCCTGCCTGATAAAATAAATTTACTTAAAATATACTTTTTTACATAAAAATTACCCACAATTAATTTACTTAATAAAATTTATGACGTTGATGCTTACCAGAGCTTCCGTTTTCACAAATATAAAAATTTAGTTAAATACTTGGGCTATTAAGCCACTCACTGATTATTTCAGTGGAAATATATTTTACAGAATAATTTACTTTGATGTAAATTTTCTTCGACAGTATGAAGTAAAATAAAAAATTTAGTTAGTTCCTGATTTTTTTTTATTCTACTAATGCGCACGCCTATATATAGCTTACATCCCACCATATCTCCTTCCATCAAATATCCCTACTATGACACTATTAAGGACACACCCCTTATACCGACCTAAGTATAACCATTATACCTACGCTTAATAGCGCCTAATAAACTAATATAGCAAATCTATGATTTACGCCACAGTCTAAGGCATTTGATTGCGTCCAACATGAAACATTAATCAGGAAATTACACCATTATGGCATAAGAAGCAAGGCTCTCGATCTTCTGACTTCATATTTGAACAATAGAATTCAGAGGGTTGATGTTAATGGTACACGCTCAGAGGGCTCTGTAGTTACTATGGGCGTCCCACAGGGTTCAATACTCGGACCATTTTTATTCCTTATATATTTCAATGACCTACCCTTTTACGTGGGGGACAACAACAGGATTGTTTTGTTTGCAGATGATACTTCTTTGATTTTCAAAGTTAAAAGACAAATAGATAACTATGACGATGTCAACAACGCAATCTTGAAAGTGGTTCATTGGTTTAACACTAACAATCTTAGACTGAATGATAATAAAACTAAATGCATAAAATTTACCTTGCCTAATGTAACACAGTCAGAAACCAATGTTCAACTTAATGGTCGGGTGTTGGAACTTGTGGAATCAACGACGTTCCTAGGGTTAACGGTCGATGCTGGTTTACAATGGGGTCCACATATTGTTAAACTAGCAAATAGATTAAGTTCAGCAGCATTTGCTGTACAAAAGATAAGGCACTTGACGGATGTAGATACGGCTAGAATAGTCTATTTCAGTTACTTTCATAGCATAATGTCTTACGGTATTCTACTGTGGGGCAATGCTGCAGATATAGATAAAAAAAAATATTTTACAAAAGCGGGCCATAAGAGCTATATATAGGTTAGGTCCAAGCATGGAGCAAAGGTCCAAGGGTCTCTCTGTGCGAAAAATTCAAAGAGGTTAAAATTCTTACAGTAGCATCACAATACATTTTTGAGAATCTTATGTACGTACAAAAAAATTTACATAGTTTCGCTAAGTTAAGTGATAGACACAATGTCAACACTAGAAATAAAAGTAACCTTGCTGTTTATCATAGCAGATTGCACAAAATCAGCAATTCTTTCATGGGTAACTGTATACGCTTTTACAACAGGCTACCAGACGAAATTAAAAGTATGTCCCTTAATAAATTTGAAAAGGTTGTAAAAAGTAAATTGTACTGCAGGGGCTACTATACAATTGGTGATTATTTATTGGATGGAGAAGCCTGGAAATGACCTGCTCTACTGGATTCTCAAAAAATTATTAAAATGCACAGTTTTTAGATTCATTTTGTAAATAGAGCTCTAAAAAGAATAACCCGCTGAGTTTCTTGCCAGTTCTTCTTAGGTGGGTCGCGTTGTGAACTGGTGGTAGATTTTGATTTATATTCTGGACGTTTTACAAGAGCATCTGTATATGTGAAATAAATTTCTTTTTCTTTCTTTCTTTCTTTCAAGATTTGATTTTGAAATGAATACTCTTGTTTTTTTTTTTGAAAATTTCTTTTACTGTTGGAAAGTTATCCCCGGTGAGCATGCTATATTTTATTCCCATACCCACGAGAATAGGTATTATGCAGGTGAAAGCTCCTAACGTACGTTAGTTATTCATATAGCAGAGTTAGCCGCAAACTATTTGCCATATTTATTTCAGCCCTAAAGTATTTAAAAGGAACAGAATATTAATTTTCTTCTGACCTATAAAGGCAATTGATTTATAGTTACATTCATTTAAAATGTGTTCAATTTATAGAACTCGTTGCAAAGCGGAGAGAAAAGATTTTATATAGAACGTGTCCTTTATAAAGATCTTTTCATTTTTAGCCCCTCTCTATAAAGTAGATTGCAGAGGGGCTTATGGCGAGACTTGCGTCTGTAGTCTGTGACTCTGTTGCATTAAATTACGTCACTAGGTCACGTTTATCATCTGTTCAAAGTTTGAAATAAAACAAGAATGACAACGTCAATCGGATTGAACTTTCACTTTCACAATAAACGTTAGAGGAGCAGTCGGGTGAGACCGTCTCACGGCTTCTTGTTAATTTATATTGTAGGAAGGTAAAATACTTACTATAGAATAGTTCTTGTACCGGGGCTATACAGGGTTATTTGTAATTAACTAGCATCCTCGCAGGGGTAGGTAGCAGACATCATAAGAAACAGCCTTGGATATAAGCAAAAGTACCTTTGGTGTTTTGGCACATTGGCAAATTCACACAAACCTTATATTTCAGAGGATAAGCAGAGATATAATTCGCCATTATTAGTCTAGTGGCATCCCGTGGCATAATTCAAAAGAAGCTTTCCGTCAGTTTAGTTTAGAGCATAAGAAAATAGACGTTTTTTTTTCTGTCTTGGCTGAATGTTGCCAGGGTACCTGGTGTACCCTTGAAAAGAAATCTCAGCGACCCTGACCAGCCCCGGTCACCATTCTCCAGCGACCCCTCCGTATGGAGAGAGATCACACGTTGCCCCTTCTGTGTAATTGAGGTGCGTGCCAGAACACGTCACGCGTCCCCACCCTGGGTCTGTCTCTGCTAGGGCAACCGCTAGCCCTCCCTGAGTGTCACTCCCAGCCTCACGCTTATGGGAGACGGAGATCGTTCTGGGATCTTCGGCGCCCAGCGCGTCTTAGAAGACATCCTCCTTTAGAAAGAAATAGAAGAACCTTTTGTATCGATAGGACATGAAATTAAAATGCTCTATGAGCACAACGTCCTATAAGCAGTTAGCCCTGTGAGCTTTATGACCTATTAGACCTGCCTGGTCTTCCACCACCTTCAACCCGAACCGTAAAAAAATCTGAAATTCTGTCAATTTGGTTCTGGGGTTAGAACGTGATCAATTAACAAACATCTACTTATACAAACTTTCACGCTAATAATAGTAGGCACTGTCAACCAACTTTAAACTGTAACTATTATCTATCAATCTATACTTATATTAAACTGTTGAGGGTCTGCATATAATATGCCTCTGCCTACCCCTTCGGGGATAAAGGCGTGACCATATGTATGTATGTATGTCTGTACATGGAAGATATTTTGAAAATTTTAATTGGAGGGTGTTCTCTAATCGATACAGAAGTCGAAAATATAAATTTTGCATGTCTGTCTGTCTGTATCCCGAATAAGTATCACGCCGAAACTACTGTATCGATTTAAATGAAACTTGGAATAATCTGAGCTTATAATCCGAGGAAGGTTCAAGGATACTTTTGATCCCGATATTTTGCGCGGTTCCTTCAGGAGAGGGGATGAAAGACAAAATGGTTTTTAGTTGTAACTTCTCACCGCGTGTTCGGATTTCCAATATTTTTTTGATGTCGGAAAGGGAGTACTTTAAACATTAATTCACACAACTTTCAATATTGAGGGTTATGTAGTTCAGAAACTAGGGGCATCTCAACTTTCGGTAAACCTAGAATTCAAGTGGTCTTTTGAATGTGAGGGTAAATCTAAACGGGCGTGTTGGCTTAATCATAAAAGAGCTTAATGATTAAGGCTATTGTAAAATAATTGAGGCCGCGCCGAAGGCGTGGACTGAATAAATTGTTTTAGAATAGACTTAATCTTTAAGCTCTTTTATGATTAAGCAAACAGGGCCGTTTCACACGCTGCATGATGAGTCTGATGAAGAAGTACCCCTCCTTTCGTACACCTTATGCGAAGTAAACAAAGTTGCGAGGGTCAGCTAGTATTAAATAATCCTTTTGAATATTACGAGTATAACTACGAAAGTTAGTTAATATGGGAAGATGTTTGTTGTTTGTTACTCGTTCACGCGCTAACGCCTGAACGGATTTTACTGAAATTTTCATACTGAGAGTCATAGTGTGAAATATTACTTCTTACTGAGAGTCATAGTGTGAAATATTACTTCTTACTGAGAGTCATAGTGTGAAATATTACTTCTTACTGAGAGTCATAGTGTGAAATATTACTTCTTACTGAGAGTCATAGTGTGAAATATTACTTCTTACTGAGAGTCATAGTGTGAAATATTACTTCTTACTGAGAGTCATAGTGTGAAATATTACTTCTTACTAATATTATAAATGCGAAAGTTTGTGAGTGTGGATGTTTGTTACTCTTTCACGGTCACATCGCTGAACGGATCCGGCGAAAATTTGGCACAGTGATACATTATAGTCTGAAATAACGCATAGGCTACTTTTATCCCTGGAATAAGTTCCCACGGGAACCAATTTTACGCGGGCGAAGCTGCGGGCATTAGCTAGTAACACATAATTATATTATAGGCTACATTTTATCCCAGGAAAACATTGCCACGGGAAGCGGTAAAGCGACAGAATTTCACACGAACAGAGGCGTGAACACCTGAGCGCCATCTTATAGTAAAGATTTAAAAAATCGCGAACCGATTAAGTCCCTATTTATGCCTTCAGCTAAGCAAAGGTCGGCCATGAGACGAGAGGCGCCGTGGAGTGATGCACAAACAGACAGACAGTCGCTGTCGACAGTGACAATAGCAACAAATGACGTATATTGTCAGGGGAGACTCGCCGCATTTACACCGATGTGTAACACGGGCAGGTATTTTGATATATTCATATATACAGCGTCGCCCAAATATCTATAAACTTTATCTTGACAACTCACAAACATACTAATGTATTTACTAGCTGACGATCGCAACTTTATTTATGTCACATAAGCGAGACAGAGAGGTAGATGTCGTTTCTTATCGATGGCACATGAATTTAAAGTGTCCTATGAGCACAATGTTCTTAAAGTAAATCGATCTTATAGTAAACAGTTTGTCCTGTTAGCTGTATGACCTATTAGCAAAATTAAATGTGTCTTGATCGATTGATAATGATAAAGCAAACACGCCAGCTTGGTATAGGTACTTATATTCAAAGGAACCCTTGAATTAGAGGTACAGCGCTTCCCGAGGTCTCTAATCTCTGAACTACAAAACTCTCAATAAAGAAACTTGTATGGAATAATCCTTGAAGCACATTTTCTTTCTAAGAACGGGAAAATAATTGAAGTCAGACCATGAAGTAAGTATAGAAGACATAGAAGAACGTGGACCGAGACTTGATAAGGAATGTGCAGGAGTCTCGGCGAAAATTGGAAGAGGTCTACGTCCAGCAGTGGACTGCCATAGGCTGATTTGATTGATACGAGTACTTCTATTTAAGTGCGCTTGATTGGTTCACCTCGATTTACCTCTTGTGTACGAAGTTATATGTATACTGTAAGCTTACTAGGTAGGTATATCTATACATTATCAATTAATAAAATGATAGAAAATTCAAAACTGTAGGTAAATATTTCCAATGTACATTGAAAATATTTAAAAAAAAACTCGCTGGCTGTTCAACATAAGATACCGAAACCGAAAATATAGTTAGAAAAATTTTTGTCTGTTTGTCTGTTTGCATTGCTTTGTCCGGAAGGATCTCGAAAAGTAGGTACTCAAAAGATTTGATTCTAATTTTACATAAATATTAACTAGGGGTAGGGTCTTCAAATAGACTATATAGTATCACGCTATATATCCTAGGGGCTAAGCAGAGAGCAAACAAATTTGCATTATTACATAATTTTCACGCGTACGTTGTCGCGGGCAACAGCTAGTTATCTATATTTCTGTACTAATATTATAAAGAGGAAAGATTTGATTGTTTGTTTATTTGTTTGTATCAAATAGGTTCCGAAACTACTGGACGGATTTGAAATTTTTTTTCACCGTGGATAAGCTACGTTCTTCGCATTGAACATAGGCTATATTTTATTCTCGTATTCCCAAGGCAACGTGAGTTACGCTGGTGAAACCGCGAGACGTCCGCTAGTTGGCTATATTTGTAAACGATCGATCTAAGAATAGACAGTGTTCACCCCGCATAGTAGGTCATACTTTTGAGTGTCTGCATGAGTGCCACAGCGACGCCAACACCGGCCCTATAGATTGTGACTGTGCAGTTATTGAGGTGGTGGAATCATACAAATATTTAGGAATGACAGTCGATAGCAAGTTTTCCTGGAAATTACACATAACAAAATTATGCGAGAAACTGAGATCTGTGCTTGTGACATTCCAGCACCTCAGTTTTGCTTTAAACAGGGCTTCTATGTATACTGTTTACTATGCTCTGGTGGATTCGCTGATTTCCTATGGGCTGGCATGCTATGGGCGTACATTTAAAACTTACTTGGAGCAAGTAAAGCAACAAACAAGGTTTTTAAAATTATTAGTAGATAAACCTACAAAGTGAGCTCCAAAAATAGCAACTACGAAATTTTGTTTTGTGAGTGTAAAGTATTGCCGGTGCATGAGAAGTCAGTGCTGTTGGTGGCGCTGCGCTGGGGCACTTTGAAGAGGACCAACATAAAAATAAAATAGTACGGGGAGGTCTTTTTTTTTTTTTAACGTGAGGGAAAATCCTCGTAGGATGCTATGCCGGACTCTTACCGACTAAAAAACCTCACGTAACGCCCAACAGCCTATGGTTTGAGAGCCCCGGGTAAGCCCTCAGGAAGGATGTCCCGTGACTCCCAACAGACCTACGGCCGCCACTGCGGCCTCGCCCAGGGGGTGGTTCGGGTGCAATCCCGCGTCTATGGGGGGTTTCGGGTGTGACGCCGCTTCTAATTTTTTAAGGGGGGGCGTACGTGAGTTGCTCACGTCACGCTGCCGTCATGGGCCTGCTTCTGTAAGGACGGTGAGCGGCCCTCTCACCGTCCTCAGACCCCCGGTCATGGAGGCCGATAGTCCTCGGCGAAGACACGTCGGCGGCGCCCAGGGCGCCGACTGCGGAACTTGGGTGGGAGAGTTCTCTCCCGCACCCGGCCCGCCGCCTCCTTCGCGAGCATGACCTGCTCGCAGAAAGAGGCGGCGCAGTCCCACTTACTCCCGCTGGAGAGCATGGCTCGCATCATGGCCTCAAGCGAGAGAGTGTCCACGCCCAGACCCACTACGAGGACCTGGCGCTGTTGTGCCCACGCCGTGCACTCCACCAGCGTGTGGAGCGCCGTGTCGTCGCTGCGGTCCTCGCAGTGCTGACACTCGGCCGTGGTTTCCCGGTGTTTTCGCCACAGATTCCTACCGAAGCTACCGTGCCCGGCAAGCATCTGTGTCAACCGGTAGGAGAGAGCACCGTGTCTTCTCTCCAGCCACTCGTCCATGACCGGTCTGACGGCCGCGATTGTGGCGAATCCCCCCTTTGGTTGCTCAAGTCGCACCTTCCATGTCTCCACGGTTTCCTGGTGGAGCAGGGTTCGCTGGGCCTCGATTTCTCGAGACGCAGGCCTTTGGCCCCGCTCCAGCGCCTCCTTGCGCCATCTGAACAGTGACGCAAGGGCTCTCGCTTCCAGGTCCCATGGAGGGGTCCCGGCTAGGAGACATGCCGCCTCACCGGAGATCGTGCGGTATCCTCTTATCACCCTGACGGCCATCACTCTCTGCGGGCTCAGCAGTCTAGCCTCATTGCTGGCCGTCAGGGTCACCGCCCATACGGGAGCCCCGTACAGGGCCATGCTTCGCACGATCCCCAACGGGGGAGGTCTCAAAGAGCTGGTAAGCGTAAATTTGAAGTGCCTATGTGTAACAACTACTATGGTCAAAGATCTAATAGGTATATAGTGCCAATAATTTTTAATAGCATACCAGATGCTATTTGCGATGGGTGTCACTCGAGAAAAAGCTTCAAAGCGAGGTTGGGGAAGTATCTTCTTGAAAATGTATTGGAGGATATTTGCTCAAATTATAATTGATGTAACTACTTACCAACATGGATTTGGCTTTGCTACTGTATTTTGTACTGTACTAATACTTTACAATAATAGATAAAATAAAATGTGTATGTTTATAAGGAAACCCTAAGATGTTATAAGTATGGAGACAGAGAAACCCTAAGAGGTAGTACCTAATATGTTTGTTTACAGAGAAACCCTAAGATGTAATAAATGTTGTGTATCTGAAGTTAGACCTATAGTGAAACTCTGATCTGAGATGTAGGTAATGTTATGAAAAAAGAAAGAGTATGTATATGTATAAAACTCGGTTAAACAAGGAGCTACGACTGCCAACAAACTGCCCTGCAGTTTGGCAGTAGTTAAAATTTATGTATTTCGCTAAAAATTTTTTTGTGAATTAACATTTTTTCTTTCTTTCTTTCTTTTCTTTCTAATATCTCTATCATTATTTGTGTTCATCGGTGTCAGAGGCAGCCATCTTGCCGCGGGCCGCGTCGCAGAATCGCGTAAAACAATTATTGCTTTATTTAGATTGTCCACCCCCCCCCCCCCCCCCCCTCCCCTCCTGCCTACCCCTGCCCACGCCTCGTCCGAAGATGTTCATTATTTGTAGATGAAGTCTAAGTAAGTAAACTGCCCGCGGAGAGTACACACGACACGTCAACACGCGGTACCAATATGTCGCCATGACAGGACGCAGAACGTTCACACACGGGGGGGGGGGGGGGGCGGCGGGGAGGCAACAGGAAAATTATACTTAGTTAAACAAGAAACCCTGAGACGGTCTCACCCGACTACCTCTCTAACGTTTATTGTGAAAGTAAAAGTTCAATCCGATTGACGTTGTCAATTTTGATTTATTTTAAACTTTCAACAGATGATCCACGTGACCTAGTGACGTAATTTAATGCGACAGAGGACACAAGTCTCGCCATACGCCCCTCTGTAATCTATTTTATAGAGAGGGGCTAAAACACTGACCTGTAATAATAATCGCTGGACTGGCTATTCCATACAAAATGACAGCTACTTTTTTGTGCCGGTTCAAAGCGCCTCTGTCGAGTGCACTGAGAACTAAATTAGTTTGCAAATGGCCGTTGTTTGTTTATTTCAGAAGGAGTTTATATGTGAAATTTCGAATATTTTTAAGTTATTACTGTGATTGGTATAAATTTGAAGTGTTTTGATGTATAAATTTAGTTCATAGTGTAATTAAGTAGATATTTAGCATGAGATCGTGTGTATATTGTAAAACAAGATACGAGAAGGGCTGTGGCGTCTCTTTTCACAAGTAAGTTAATCTAAGAATCTAATTCTTAAACAATTATTATAAAACCATAATTTAGGTTTTTTTTTACTATCATAAGCGAATACCCTTCGAGTTTCGGGGATTTTACGAATATTTTTATAACCTATAATGTTTAATAGGGATGTCAAAATGTATATCGATAATTTTCTGTCCAATGCCAAAATTCGTAGTTTAAAAAACAAGAGGCATGGTAAAAGTACTTTAATAATTTAATGAACATATTAAAATTATTAATAAACACTTAAAATTGTAGTAGATAATCGAAACAGGAACTAACTAGCGTGTGAAATATAACTTAGCATCTATGGTTAATTATTCATATATTGGACATAGTCGTTAGAAACACACATCAATCAGATTTATTCCTAGTGGACACAAGCCTATTTTAAGCGAATCTACTTTGTTTTTCAATCTTTTTCAAAATATGTGATAATTTTCTTTTAAAAATTATACAGATGTGCATTTAAAAATATCCCGTAATAAATGTGTGATTTCATATTTTTTAAATACCTTCCCTCCTCTGTACTTACCTACTGCAAACAAACAAAACTACAATAAATTCTAATCCTAATTAACCTGTCACTTAACAAAATTCCTCTCTGGGCACGGCTGCTTCGGGAAGTAAATGGGAAATAGTTGCCATTGAGGCGGAATAGCAAGTTGGCATTGACTGCTTCGGGGAGCACGCTCGCACGGCTCACGTTAAGCGAGGCGTCCACCAGGCGGACCAGACGCAGAGCAAAAATTCGCGTGCCGTACGTTTCATATGAAATTGTGTAGCTAGGCAGGTAAGGCAGATGCCTTTACTAGAGGCGGGCCGCAACGAAACACAGTTTCATTAAAAACGTATGGCATGCGGATTTTTGCGTTGCGGCCCGGCTCGGCCCATCCGCCTATTGGACGCCTAGCTTTAAGTTCTAACATAACCCAATTATGATTAAAGACAACCTTAATGACTGTGGGCTGTGTCCGGTGTCATTTTTCAGCCGATTTACAATAGTAACACTACTTTGGCAACATACCTGCGACCACTGTTTAAGCAAACAAACTTTTTTTTTATATTAAGCTCGCAAAACTGAATTCGCGAGCCTGATGGTTAGCCTACTTAGGTACTTTAAAGTAGTCATTCATATTATGTAAACATCATTGGTACAAAAATAAAATTAACATTGTAGTCGATATCTGGTAAAGTTTTTATCGACACCAAGACAGGTGTTGTACATCACTAGTATTAGTTCCAAGTACATTCGCTAGCTGCCGTCAGCGCCAAATGGCGATTTTCAATTAGGCACACTTTTATGGAACCGATCACCAGTCCAGATACTATTACAGGTCAGTGGGCTAAAAGCAAAAATACCGGCTAAGTGCGAGTCGGACTCCCGAACAAAGCGTCCCATACCAAAAGACGGCAAAAATAATCACGTTTGTTGTATGGGAGCCCCCCTTAATCTCCCTGTTTTATGATTCTAGTATTGTCATAGCGGCAACAAAAATACATCATCTGTGAAAATTTCAGCTCTCTAGCTGTCACGGTTCCTAAGATACAACTTCATGACGGATAGACAGACAAACGGACAACGAAGTCTCATAAATAGGGTGTTTTTACTCTTTGGGTACGGAACCCTAAATACAGCCTTCATTATAGGTAGGGTACACATAGTCATGTCCCACATTTATCCCCGAAGGAGTAAGGAGAGGCACATTTAGAGAGGGATCTCTCTGTCTCCAATAGTACAGGTATCCTTGGTGTTGACATCTCCAGTGACGTTCAGTTCCGCAGTCATTTGGCAAGAAGCTTGGTGGGCTCAGCAGGGCGCGGCGGTACTTTACTGCTACTCTATAAGTCGCAAGTGCGGCCGCATAAGGAATACTGCTGTCACCTCTGGGCGGGGGCACCCGAATATGTAACGGACGAAGGATATACAACCATATCCTTAGATACGGACTAAGGACGTACTCTGGCGGGACCCCAAGTGTTGTGAGAGAACGTCCTCGTCGTCCTGGTCGCCCTGGACCCCAACTTGACCACCGTAACGGAGTGGCAAGTTGGGTGACTGAATCTCTGCGACTGAACTTGTGGCCAAAATTGTTGAATATCGGTGTTTCGTTGCTAATACCGTGCTTTTCTCTGCATCTAGATCCATTCCACTTGGTGCGCGGTAACGCAGTGGACAGTGGATGGTGTTCTTTTCCCCTCTATTCTCCGTTGATTTCCTTAGTTACCCTTTATTTACGACTCGGCGTTTTTTTTCTGGACTCCTGATTGCCTGCTGAGTTGGTTTGTATTTGTTTTGTTGGGTCCATTGTTTTGTTCCCGTTTTTTAGGGTTCCGTACCCAAAGGGTAAAGAACAGGACCCTATTCATGAGACTTCGCTGTCCGTCTGTCTGTCTGTCTGTCTGCCTGTCTGTCCGTCTGTCTGTCTGTCTGTCTGTCCGTCAGGAGGCTGTATCTCATGAACGGTGATAGCTAGAGAGTTGAAATTTTCACAGATTATGTGTTTTTGTTGCCGCTATAACAACAAATACTGAAAACAAAAACATAATAATATTTAACCCTTAGAGCTCCTCGCGGCGACCCGTCGCCGCGCATAATAATCAAGTTTTTCCGTAAAGCCCCGCGCGGCGACCGGTCGCCGCACCTACCCAGACGACTTTAAACTTAAATTTAGCCTGCTTACGTCCTACTTTTCAATGAACAGGTTTATTGCATGTGTAGTTTATAACATTTTCTTGTTTTTGGAATCTTATGAAATGACGTCAATGGGCCAGAATTATTTACAAAAATCGAACAGTTGAAGTTGAGAGTGGATTGCGCATGGATGGCGTGCGTTTGTGTAGTACGTGTGTGTTTCGTGTTTTTATTATAAATAATGTGTTTGCATTATTATTTATTATTATACACAGTAAAATAAACAATATATCAATAATCCGGTTGGTGTTTACAGGATCGTAAAATATGGTGTGGTGGTAGAGTAATCAATGTTTTTTTTGTTGAGTGCGTGTGTACCAAGTGCAAGTGTGCGTGTGTGTTTTGTTTTTTTATTATAAATAATGTGTTTTCATTATTGTTTATTATTATACACAGTAAAATAAACAATTTATCAATAATCCGGTTGCTGTTTGCAGAATTGAAAAATTTGGTCTGGTAAGTGAGATAAAAATTTTTTTTGGGAAATGGGAAATCTTTTTTCATTTTTAGGGTGGTGGAGCTAGGTCCACGTGATTACCGATTTTCGATATATTTTTTTAGTGTGTTGAAGGGTTAAGCAGGGCTTCCATACAACTAACGTGTTTTTTAGCGATTTTGTCTTATATATTCGGTAATAAGGTATCCTTCTCAATTTAAATACGTTAGTTAATTTGAACATTTCATCAAGATCATTTATTCCCTTTTCACCATGCAAATTAAATGAATACTTTAGGAGGTATAGCACAATCAAATGTTGCTCAATGAAATTAATTTCGTGTCGCCATGATTGAACATTATACGGGTCACATACTAACTTATTTTTCGACTTTCATCGTACATATTTTTTCTTTAAAAAGTGAACAACGCTTTTAGCAGATTACTTTAGGTAGGTGTAATATTTCAAAGATAGCTATTTCATAGGAAATAGCAAACAAATAGTCCATATTTTAGATTTTTCTCCAGTATAAACAATTTACGTACAAACACACAATTTATGTTGTAGACGTCGATATCGTGTTTATAATGTCTGATGTCATCAATATTCTGAAAAAGAAATTAAACATAGAGTTTACAAACTCTTTTTGAAATATATATTGTACCTACCGTAGAGGATCTATACAAGGATAGTTAACACTATAGAGCAACGCGAACTGTCTAAAGACGCGCGTTCTATAACACTATAGAGCAACGCGAACTGTCTAAAGACGCGCGTTGTATAACACTATAGAGCAACGCGAACTGTCTAAAGACGCGCGTTCTATAACACTGTAGAGCAACGCGAACTGTCTAAAGACGCGCGTTCTATAACACTATAGAGCAACGCGAACTGTCTAAAGACGCGCGTTGTATAACACTATAGAGCAACGCGAACTGTCTAAGGCGCGCGATGCTCTGTGTTAATAGGTAATGAGGGCAACCAGTAGACGCTTGAAATACTCACAGAATATCGAGCAGTGTATTTTAATAAAAAAAATAATTAAATCAAAATGGACCCTTACTGGGACATCCTTTCGAGAGCTTACCCGGGGCTCCCAACCGTAGGCTGTTGGCCGTTACGTGGGGTTTTTTAGTCGGTAGGAGTCCGGCATATCATCCATTAAGGATTTTCCATCTCGTTAAATAAAAAGAAAAAAGGGGGGCTCCCATGCAACAAATAGGTACGACTTTTTGTTGTTTTTTGGTACGGAACCCTCCGTGCGGGAGTCCGACTCGCACTTGGCCGGTTATTTATTGTTTGCGTGTAGTCTGTGTCAAAGCAGATTCCCTGCGAATTAAAAAAAATTCTCTTCATCTGTCTCAGTCGTGGGCAGTGCACTCAACTGGACGATGGAGTCCGAATCTGCAGAAGGATTCATATCCGATGGAAAAGAACGTATATCCTTAGATAAGGATCTACGACCATAAGTCGCAAGTGCGGCCGCGTAAGGAATACTGCTGTCACCTCTGGGCGGGGTCACCCGAATATCTGCTATGTCCATTTCACATACATGCATAGGCATACATACATATATAGTCACGTCTTTGTCTCCGAAGGGGTAGGCAGAGGCAGAGGCATAGTATACGACCACATTTCACCAGTTTTATGTCCCACGTAATAGTTGGTGAGCCTATTGGCGTGTTGAATAGGACAGGCGCAGGTCGTGACGACCCGCAGTTGAAATTTTTAAGCCACCCATAAGACCTTCAACTTCGCTTAACGATTATCATTATACAGATTATACAGACAACCGGATCTCATTGCAAGATTTCCTTCTCTAGGCAATGGATCGTTTTGTGAAAGTGTTCCCTTAGTTGTCTTTTACGACACCCTCGGGATGAATTGTGCTGACGATATTTTGTATTCGTTCCCGTGGCACCACTGGGCGCCGTCGCCACACGGGACTGTTTTACGTCCATTTTATTCGGCGCAAAGACAAACCGTGAGAGTTGACTACCGTTCTCGTCTTTCGTCTTAGAATCGGCAGCGTGAGCGCAGCGCCTCTGCTGTTTCAAACGTCTACAGGCCGTGGTGACTACTTTTCATTAGGTGGGCCGTAAGCTTGCCTGCCATCTTAGTGGTATAAAATTGAACGCACATATTTCATAATTTGTTTTGGTCGCACGTAGGCGCAAGAAGGCTGTGAATGTTGGTGCAGATTTTTAACATTTATTATACTTCTAAGTATTATTGCACAGACTGAATTTCATGTAGAATTCACAATCAGATATCTATTTGTTATTTAATTAAGATGCAGATGAACTTACAAAACTATTTGCATTAGCAGCCAGCTATGAAATGCTAATGGCACATCAAAACGTGTTAACGGCGATGAGAGGTGAGAGGGGACATACTAGTAGAGAAATAATTGTTTATATTTGGATCCGCGAGCCCCGCGTGGCGATGGGGTCCCGTGTTACGATGAGTAAGAGTACAAAATGTCGCCACCCCTATACATCCCGAGGGTGTCGTAAGAGGCGACTAAGGAAACACTTTCGCAAAAAGATCAATTCCGTACAGAAGGAAAACTCGAAATGAAACCCGGTTGACAGTAAAATGACAATCGTTAAGCCAAGTTGAAGGCCTTATGGGCGGCTTGAAAAATTTCAACTGCGGGTCGCGGCGACCTGCGCCTGTCCATTTCAACACGGTAATAGGCTCACCACCTAATAAGTGGGACATAAAACTATAAGGTGAAATGTGGGCGTATATATGCCGCTGCCTACCCCTTCGGGGATTAAGGCGTGATTGTATGTATCCAATTTGATTCCGTAACCGTATTTTTTACCCCTTGTAAAAAAGAGCAGATTAATAGCAGATTAGCTTAGCGAGTACACTCGTTTCTTTCTTGATTTTTCTTTCGTCCTGGCACATCCTTCCTAGGACTTACCCGGGGCTCCCAAAGGTAGGCTGTAAGCAGGATACGTGAGGTTTTTTAGTCGATAGGAGTCCGGCATAACATCTATGCGGATTTTTCCTCACTTAAAAAAAGGGGTTTAAATTTGATACTCCGCTGTCCGTCTGTTTGTCACCAGGCAGGTGGTTTCAGAGTTAATTGATTAGATACAAACTAATATTCTGCCTTTTATTAATGTAGAGATTGAACACCCAGTATAGGGTTGTTCAAAAGGGGTCTTAGAAGGTTTTTAAAGCGTCGTCAGCGCTAGTGTGGCGCCTTTGGTGTAGCAAGCGTTCATAGGCTGCGGCGACCATCATCGTCCTACATCGCCATGACACACTTCTGGAGTCCTGATTGTTCCCAGGAGTTCCCAGGCAGTTCAGTAGTTTTAGGTAAGGGAATTATTTGTTCTGGAGTTAATAACGCAACGATTTCAACTAATTTACATTTACTGTACAAACAGTACCTAATGTGTACGGCTGCTATATTGTATTTACTGTAAATACATTACATTCATACAGGTAACAGGTAACGTGATGTTGTCTTGTCCTTCAATCTATTGATATAATTTTTGTATTCAGGCCGCATCTGCGTTTTTCCGCGGTGGTTTCTAACCTCAAACCTTGACTTAATTTCATTGATTTTGACAGTTTGATGACACTTTGAAGTTAGAAACCGCGGAAAAACGCAAGTGCGGCCTCGCGCTTATAGGAAAACAAATACTAAAACATCATACTAAAACAAAGAAAAAGCACAGATCAAAAACTAATTTACCAATTTATTATGTTTTTGCATTATGCTGTCATGTGTGGTCTCCTGACGATAATATGTACCTATCTGAAAGAACTGTATCGTGGTATTATCATACATCTTTAAATTGTAGCGTCTTTTATGAGTCAAAGGCCCTGAAAATAGAACTCGCAATACACACACAAAACGAAGTACCGACCTACTGGCTTATACGAGGTAACGATATTTTCCCTATAATATTAGGTAAAAATAACACAAAACAAAGTTACATGTTATTTTTGCCTAAATCATCCCGAGTGTACTTGGAATTCAAATATACTTATGTTTTTGTTTTGTTGTTTATCTGTTTGCTCGAGTCCACTCGATCATGAATGGGGGAGGGAATCGTTAAAGGGTTTATTTTGAAGTAAAAGGTTAAGCTAATAACAACATTTTTCATGCTCGTCAGAAAAGTTTATCTAAACAGGTAACCTTATAAAATTTACATGTTATTTTGTATTCTATTATTCTAAGATTCTTTTGGTAGGTTATGGTGAATATCTAAAGCCTTGTCTTTAAGAAAACACGGCTTGGAACTCATTTCAAAACCCTAAAGTCCCTAGACTACTCCGAATTTCCGAAAGACGATGATCGCTCAGACGTGGTGTAAGTACGAAGCTGCCTAAAGGCAAGAGCAGTATGCATCCTGTTCAAACAATAACCTCAAAAATGTGAAAGTTTGTAAAGATATTGGGATTTTTTTAATATTAAGAAAAATCCTACATAGATGCTATGCCGCACTCCTACCGACTAAAAACCACACGTATCCTACATAACAGCCTACGGTTGGGAGCCACGGGTAAGCCCTCGAAAGGATACACCAGGACTAACTATTTAGGCTTGTAACTCTTGTAACTATCCCTGAAATACGTTTCCTTGTGAATGAGAATATTATGGTCTGTACCTGAGAGAGAAATAAGGTATGACTAT
Organism: Miltochrista miniata; assembly: GCA_933228765.1. Classification (NCBI taxonomy): domain Eukaryota; kingdom Metazoa; phylum Arthropoda; class Insecta; order Lepidoptera; family Erebidae; genus Miltochrista; species Miltochrista miniata. The sequence continues at coordinate 729,836 of OW121776.1, forward strand.
TTTTTTTTTTTTTTTATACCACAAAGGTGGCAGACAAGCATACGGCCCACCAGAAGGACCGGTGGTCACCGCAGCCTATGAACGTTTGCAACACCAGAGGTGCCACACTCGCGCTGCCGACCCTTTAAAAACCTTCTAAGACCCCTTTTGAAGAACCCCATACTGTAGGCGTTTGGGAAAACCGAGGCAGGGATGTCATTCCACAACCTAAGCGTGCGCGGAAGAAAACACCTATCGGATCTAACCGTGCTGGAACGCACCGGACGCAGAGTGTGAGGATGAACTCCTTGTCTGTGGCGGTGCGATGATAGAACGTAGCCGTGGGCATCATATCAAACAATTCCTCAGAGCACATACCATTGTACAGGCGGTAGAACACGCATAAGGAAGCAAAGTCTCTCCTGTCGCGAAGAGGTTCCACACCAGCTGAAAGTACAGGATCGTTGACAATTCTTACAGCTCGTCTTTGCACCGAGTCAAATGGACGAAGCTGATATTCAGGTGCTCCCGCCCAGAGGTGACAGCAGTACTCCATATGCGGCCGCACTTGCGACTTATAGAGAAGCAGTGTTTGCGCCGCAGCGAAGTACCGCCGCGCCCTGTTGAGCACACCTAGCTTCTTGGACGCCAGCTTAGCCTTGTCCTCCAAATGACTACGGAACTGAACGTCACTGGAGATGTCAACGCCAAGGATCCCTATACTTTTGGAGATGGAAAGAGATGTGCCCTGAAATTGCGGCGCTACAGTAATTGGGGTTAGCTTAGCGGTGAAAAAACACGCTTGTGTCTTGGAAGGGTTGAACTGGACAAGATTTTGTCCACCCCAATCGGACACTCTAGTAAGAGTAGCCTCGATTTCAGACACAAGCTGTTCACGATTTTCCTCCACTGTGTCCCGAGAGATACCGGGGCGGCCCGTGTAACAAGTGTCCCCCGTACTGTCGTCCGCATAACAATGAATGCCGTCAATAGACAACATGTCATTGATATGCAGCAGAAACAGAGTAGGGGACAACACTGAGCCTTGCGGTACTCCAGCGTTTATGGCCATGCAGTCTGAACAGCTGCCGTCAACGACAGCCCTGATGCTTCTACCGGTCAAGAAGCTGGACACCCATCCGCATAATCTCTCGGGTAGTCCATATGAGGGCAATTTCGTAAGAAGACCACGGTGCCAGACCCGGTCAAAGGCTTTAGAGATGTCGAGGCTCACTGCTAGAGCCTCACCCTTACTCTCGATAGCCGCCGCCCATCGGTGTGTTAGGTACACAAGAAGATCGCCCGTCGAGCGACCGTGACGGAAATCGTACTGCCGGTCGCTGAGCAGGTCGTGTTCCTCAAGGTACCCCAGGAGCTGTGTATTAATTACACGCTCCATCACCTTGGATAAAAGGGAGGTGACGGCTATAGGCCTGTAATTGGCCGGGTCGGTCCTGTCACCCTTCTTGGGTACAGGATGTACATACGCGATCTTCCACGACGCCGGGACTTGTTGCATGGAATAGGAAAGTGTGAAAAGACGTGTAAGTACTGGACACAACTCTGGACCACAATGCTTAAGTACCACCGCGGGAATGCCGTCTGGCCCGCTCGACTTATGAACGTCCAGGGATTGAAGCTCCCGCCGGACATTCCGCTGTGTAAATTTAACTTCCGGCATGGAAGTGCCACAACTCGGAATGCCCGGCGGTAACGCACCCCCGTCGCACATGGTCGAGTTAGAGGCAAAGAGATTACCCAAAAGGTCGGCTTTCTCCTTGGCACTCTGGGCCAAACTACCGTCGGGTTTAAGCAAGGGTGGTAATCCTGACCGACAGAAGTTTCCCTCGGCAGCTTTGGCAAGCGACCAAAATTCACGACTTCCTGAAGGGTAGCCTGCTAGCCGTTCGCCAATTCTGCCGACGAAATCGAACTTGGCCTTGACAATTGCTCTTTTGCTGGACCGCGAGGCGGCATTTAATTTGCGTTTCACCTCAGAGACGTTTGGATCTGAATTTGCACGAGCCGTGGTCCAAGCTCTGTAGGCAGATTCTTTATGCATGAGAGCTTCTCTGCAGAGCCGATTGAACCACGGTCGCTTTTTTGCACCTACAGGGATCCAGCGGTTGGGAATGTAGCATTCCATACCCTCCAAGATCCCCTCAGCGACTGCTACAGCACAAGAATCCAGATCCTCTGAGGCAAAACAAAGCCGCCACCACGGGTACGACGCATAGAACTCTCGCAGTCCATCCCAGTCTGCTGACTTGTAGTGCCACACATGTCGCCACTCCTTGGGCCGAGGTGGTTCAGGCCTTGCGAGAGGCACATGCGTCCGAACGACACAGTGGTCCGACGATCGTAGCGGAGCATCCACTGAAACGTTGTATCCGTCCGGACGCGTTGTCAGCAGGAGATCCAGCAATGCACTATGCTCGTTCTCCTTGTCTGGTATCCTTGTATGGGATTTAACCAGCTGGGAGAACCCATAGGTCAAGGCAAATTCGTGAGCAGCTTTTCCCGCAAAGTCGGTGGTCCGGGAGCCCAACCAGTCAACATGATGAACGTTGAAATTTCCCAAAATCACTATCTCAGCGGAGGGACACTGCTCAATCACCCTGTCAGTCGCTTGCTGCAGGTGGTCATAAAGGCGAACTGTGTCCGTATTACCGCTGTGAGACCTGTACACGCACGCGTAGATCCGGGTGTGGCCCCCGTGATCCACGCGCGCCCATAACGTAGACAGGTCCCTGTCTTCGAGGCTTGTAAGACGGCGACAGCAGACATCATCCCGGACGTACATACACACCCCGGCTTTCTGCCTGAAGTTGTACTCCAGCTTGTAGCCAGGGTACATTAAGTGGGATGTGTCTTTCGGGCATGAGATCTGCGTCTCCGTCAAGAAAAAAAGGGTCGGCTTCGCAGTTTCAAGATGGTGGTGGACTACGTTGATGTTCGCGCGCATGCCTCTGATGTTGCAAAAGTCCACTTGAAGTGTGGACGCCGATGCCACTGTGGATACCTTTTTATTTTTCATTTTTACAGCCATGGTTGTTTTTTTTTTAAAAAAGGGGAATTAAGAAGGTTGAGGGGGCGCCTGTGTGCCGTTGGCGCAGGAGACTAAGCGAGGCTCCAACTCACCAGAGGCAGACAAAGGTAATGCGGAAGATTGGCACGGCGTACGGAAGGGCCCCCGGTCCCACCCCAATGCAGTGGCCGCGTCCACTCCGGTATCCTCCTCCGGTACGACCACAGCACCAGGGACTTTACACAGGCTGCTGGTTCAGCCTCCTGGGGCGGAGATTAAGTGATCCCCAGGTTCGGGTCCCGTACAGCCTGCGGGCGGTCAGCGGTCAACCGTTTCACCGGGTCTCCCTGACCGCCGTACCAATACTCCGCGCCTCTATCCGCGAATGGAGCCAGATAAGCCTCTGGTCTCACCGTCACCGGCACAAAGTCGCCCCAATGAGCTCTGGATCCCTGCTAACCGTCGGAGAACATAACCCAACCGGAGTCAGGTTACTATTACCGCGGTCTTCTGCAGGGCGGAGGTACTGCCCCAGGCGGGCTGCTCAACGAACGGAATACCGTTATGCCCTTCCTCCTAATGTGGGCTTTTTCGTTAATCCCTAAGATATTGAATCTTAGGGATCTGATTGAAGAAGCCACTACTGTACCCTCAGGGTGTAACGTTAGCTCCATGAGAAGTAACGCATGTCCCCTAAACCCCGAGGGATAAGACTATAATATTATGACTATAATTATTGACCGAGCGAGCGAAGCGAATGAGTCTCTGATACGACAGTACCCAAGTAACACAGACGCTGAATAAAGATCGAGTAAGAGCAATGTCAAGAGCATTAAGCTGAATACTAAGCTGAATAACGTCTGAGTAACCGTCTATTCAGCTGTTACTCAAGCAAAAAGGGCCCTAATTTTGAATGCTTAACACTGAATAACATCTGAACAACATCTGTGTAGGAGCTTAATAACGGTACAATTAGCGTAATAACTTTGGAATAGCAGGTCACATTGCTATTATTAAGCTCTTATAACAGAGTTATTCAGCTTATTCGAATTGGTTATGCTATTCAGAAGTTAATAAGCAATTATATAATTTTTCACATTTATGCAAATGGTGCGGCCTACTAACGCCCTCTAGTATCCACGAGAGGAAGACCGCACTAGGCTGAAGATATCAACGGACTGAAGATACCAACGGACTGAAGATACCAACGGACGGCAGCGCCGCCAACGGCATAAGGACGAACTAGTATTAAGAACTTCACTCTAATGTCAATTTATTCATTCCGAATTAAACGTTTGTAAAAGACACAAGTAATAAAGGAAATTCATTTTGTATCACCGATCCCCAGTATTTAAGCACAAGTTAAAACCATATGGTCGATCAGAGCCGGATGCTCGGAGCCTTTGCAGCAAAGCTACATTTCACTGGAAATACGTATTTCAAGAAAAACTGTTGGAGATTGGGAAGCATACCTACCTACCTACATACAATTGGGAAAAGACGCGGTGACGCAGCAATTCATACAAATCTTTTTCGTCGCATAAAAATACGAATTGGAAGGTTGCTGTACGAAGACTAGTCCGTTGCAGGCTGGCACTCCCGTCTTTCCTTTCCATTTGTTCATATTCCTTTGTTTAATCGCGTGCTTTATTTCAGGCGTTGCATGACGGTACCCAACTACTAAGTACATAAAATTGTAAGTTCGACGATACGTGGCAATCGATTAAAAACGATTAATATCTACATAAAACCGTGAGTAATCCTTTCAGTTTCTTTAAAATGAGTGAGCCCAAGACTGATCATAAGTTAGCAGATTTGATTAAAAAACGTGGTTCGGTCAAGGGCAGACTAACGTTATTTGAAAATTATGTCAAAGCGTTATCTGCTCCTTTATCAAACCAACAGTTACAAGAATTAGAATTACGCCTTGAAGGTAATTCTACATTAATTAATACTTTTAATGATTTCCAAGGGGCGATAGAAGTATCCGAAACCGAGCTGTCAAAACAATTAGAAGAAAGAGCACGGTTTGAGGATCAATTTTATAGGGTTATAGTTTTAGCGAAGCTTTTATTAAAGCAAAAGGATGTACTGGATAATAGCTGCAAGGTCACAAAACAATCGATAGGGATTAAGTTACCTAATATTAAGTTGCCTACCTTCGACGGTGCATATGATCGCTGGTTGGAATTCAAAAATTCGTACGATAGTATGATTAATACACGTGAAGATTTGGATTCCATCCAGAAATTCCATTACTTGAAATCGTCATTAACTGGCAGTGCATTGCAGGTTATAAGTGCTTTAGAATTTACTTCTGACAATTACACTCACGCCTGGGAGTTATTAGATAACAGATTTAATAATCCACGATTATTAACACACAATCATGTGAAGGCCTTGTTCAGTATTCAGTCAATTCACAAAGAGTCAGCTTCTCAGATTAGGAAACTCATAGATACGGTTTTGAGAAATTTACGTGCCTTGAAAACATTAGGCGAATCCACAGAAGCCTGGGACACCTTGATAATGTATTTAATAGTCTCAAAATTAGATCAGGCTACTGAACGCGAATGGGAGAATCACATTGGGTTGCTTAATGTGGGTAGTGTACAATCTGTGTTAAAATTAGAGGATTTACTTAGATTTCTCAAATCCAGAGCTGATTTATTAGAAATGGTAAAGGTAAATCATTCTAAACAGTCATTTGAAAGTAAGAATACGGAACACTCACATTCTGGTAATCATAATAACCAAAAACATTCAAGCCATAGTTATGTCAGCACAAGTAGTGTACCCACAGATAGCAGAAAAGGTGTACCATACGCACAGAGGTCTAGCAGTACTAGTTTATCCCGGGTGCGTAGGTGCACAATGTGCAATGAAAATCATTCTATATATTCATGTCCCTCATTTCTTAATTTAACCGTAGAAGCAAGAGTTAAATTCATAAAAAATAAAGGCTTGTGTAGTAACTGCCTACGCACTGGTCACCTGGTGGGTGAGTGTAGGTACGGGTCATGCAAGCTTTGTGACAAAAAACACAATAGTCTGGTATGCAGTGATAGTCAGGACAAGACCAACAGCGAATCACATGTGAGCCGCGGAGAGAACATGCAGTCACTCCCAGTCACCGCTAACGTCTCCACTATCTCCACATTATTACACTCTGCTACTAAGCAGCCAGAATCAGATGGCAGTGATTTAGAGTATTCTTTATTACCTACAGTTCTATTATCCACAGCATTAGTTGATGTAGCAGATAGTAATAACAAATACCACACTGCACGTGTACTTCTGGACAATGGTAGCCAACATTGCTTCATTACTGAAAGATTATGCAAATCATTGAACATACAGATATTACAGTCCACTTATCATATAACAGGCGTAGGACATTCTATAATGCAGTCAACCCACTTATGTACCATTAAGCTACGTTCAAAAATAAATACATATACCAAGAGCTTAAAATGTCTGGTACTACCCCGTATTACAAATAATATTCCTTCAGCTGGTATAAATGTAAGGAGCCTACCTATACCTGATAACATTAAACTTGCTGATCCTCAATTCTATTTACCATCAGAGATAGACATATTAATAGGTGCTGATATATTTTGGGACCTTTTATGTGAAGGTAAGTTTAGGTTAAGACAAGGCCCCCATTTACAAAATACACAATTTGGCTGGATACTTTCTGGTACATTGTACAATAATCAGTTTAATCATTCCAAAGAGGTACAATGTAACCATAGTCAAACATTACACACACAATTACAATTGTTTTGGGAATTAGAAGAAGTTCCTAAAGTTGGTAGGGTCCTCAGTGCAGATGAGAAACTGTGTGAGGATATTTTCATAAAAACAACTAAGCGTACAGAACAAGGTAGGTTTTCTGTACGGATACCTTTAAAGGAGTCAGCGGATGCACTAGGTGACAGTTACAGCTCTGCATATAAGCGACTATTGGCACTTGAACGAAAGTTCACCCGTTTCCCTGAATTCCGTCAAAAATATTCAGAATTCATTAATGAATACATAAGCCTCGGTCATATGACTCGTATAGAATCATATGAATCACCTCATTATTTCTTACCTCATCATGGCGTTATCAACAATAATAGTTCCACAACGAAACTACGGACGGTGTTCGATGCTAGTGCGGTGACTTCATCGGGTAAGTCACTGAATGATATTCAGTTAGCAGGACCACCGCTCCAGAATGACATTTTCTCCATACTGCTAAGATTTAGGCAATATAAATATGTAGCATGTGCAGACGTGGAGAAAATGTTTAGACAGATCCTTGTACAACCAGACCAACGTTCACTCCAGCTGATACTCTGGCGTGAGCGTTTGTCTGACCCTATAGGTATCTATCGTTTAAATACAGTAACCTATGGCATGGCCGCTTCGCCATACCTCAGTATGCGTTGCCTTAATCAGCTTGCACTTGATTGTGAGGAGGTAGACAGAGAGGTTGCAGAGGTAATTAGATATAATTTTTTTGTTGATGATGTGTGTCTAGGACACGACCACCTCCCTAGCTTGCTAAGTCTGTGTGAACGGGTATATGATACATTAAAGGGCGGATGTTTCCCGCTGCGTAAGTGGGTGTTCAACATGGACATTAGTTCCCATGACCTATCTACGAGGTTATCTTTAGGTGAACATGGTAATAGTAAAACATTAGGATTAGGTTGGTATAACAAAAGCGATGAACTACATTTTTCTACGAATTTTGTTACTGCTAATAATGTAGTGACTAAACGTTCCATTTTGTCAGTCATAGCGCAAGTGTACGATCCATTAGGAATTTTAGCGCCAGCTGTAATTATAGCTAAAATTCTATTGCAAAAGTTGTGGTTGTGTAAAATAGACTGGGACGAACCAGTTTCAAAGGAACTTTTGGTCACTTGGGAAAAGTTTAGTAATACTTTACACTGCTTACGTGATTTACGCATACCAAGGCATGTCGTAGGTACACATAAGCAGTGTATAGAACTCCATATATTCACAGATGCGTCACAGTCTGCTTATGGTGCGTGTGCATATGTACGTACATACTCGGAGGCCTCTCATGTGTGCAGTAGGTTGCTTTGTGCTAAGGGTAGGGTTGCACCGCTCAAATCACTTAGTATACCTCGTCTAGAACTGTGCGGGGCACTCGTCGGGGCCCGTTTATATAAAAAAATTATTAGTTCTTTACGGTTAAGTTTTCATAATACTTATTTCTGGACCGATTCAACTATAGTTCTAGGTTGGATACGTACGCCTCCACACTCACTAAAGACCTTTGTTCAGAATCGCGTAGTAGAAATAAACGACCTTACCAGTGATGCTGGATGGTCTCATATAGGTACCAAAATTAACCCTGCAGACCTGGTTACTCGTGGGCTTTACCCTAACGAACTGGTAGACAGTAAGTTATGGTGGAATGGTCCTCCGTTTTTTGAGTTACCAGGATCGACCTGGATACAAGATTATTCTGACGATACAATACAGACTGTAGACTTACCAGAACTTAAATCTCATACCACCAGTATGACGTGCAATACCGTCAAAATTGATATTATACAGTTTGAAAGGTTTTCATCGTACAATCGTATAAGACGTGCTGGTGCGTATGTCTTACGATACCTTCATAATTTGCGCCAGCGACTAAACCGTGTGACTGGTCCGCTATCTGTCGACGAACTCAACGCTTCGTCGCTGATGTTAGTACGTCTTGCGCAACAATCCTCATCAGGGCCGTCTTAACCGGGGGTTCAGAGGCGCGGCCGCACCCGGGCGCCGAGCCCGAGGGGGCGCAGGCCGAGCTCTAAACATTTCGATATTTCCTTACCTAATTAAACTTTAACTCATAAGTACAATATGAACGCCATTCCCCTCTTTCGTAAACTAACGTTAAATAATCACCTACATGCATATAAATATAGGCATCACCCATATTAAATTACCATTGTATTATTGTCACTTTGCCTTTCGGCACGTGTCATACCGCTCACGATATGCAAAGTAAGATAGCTCTTGTTTCGATATACATAATAATTAAATTTATTTAACACTAGCGGACGTCACGCGGTTTCACCCACGTAGTAAAATAATATATTATGTTCACCGCAAAGAGTGTAGCTTCCCAACAGTGAAATAATTTTTCAAATCGGTCCAGTAGTTCCGGAACCAAATCAAATCTTTCCTCTTTATAATACTAATATAGACGCACACGGCAATATCTCCATTCCAAAACGTTCGATGCGCCCTTTGACATAGGCGCCTGGCGCCCGCACTTTAAGTAAATGGCCTCTATTATTAGGTGTTTAAATAAAATAAAAATAAATGAATAAATATTCAAGGACATTTACAAGTAAGCTAGGAATAACCTGCTTGTGTTATGGGTATCAGACCACGGATATTAATACTTATATACTTTTAAATACATACATATTATACATAGAAACACCCAGTCTCTTGAGACAAACATTTATGGGTCACACAAATATTTGTCTCCGGTGGGAATCGAACCCACGACCTCCAGCACCGCAGGCGGTATCACTACCGACTGCGCCACAGAGGTAGACACCCTAAAAGACGTCTTTTTTTGTTTAGGGTGTAAATTGTAATTTTTGCCACCTTGATGGTGGAATTTCCAAAAATCCTTTCTTAGTGGATCCCTAGACCATACAAGGAACCTATTTGCCAAATTTGGACTTTCTAGTCCCAGCGGTTTGGGATGTGCGTTGATTATCAGTCAGTCAGGACATTCACGTTTATGCTACTGCTCCACCTGCATCTTAACGCGATTAACACCATAATAGCACTTCAACGTAGATGTGGCCAAGGTTTTAACGTGGTAAATTACGAACGGCATTAGTAATGGTATTAAACGTTAAGCGATAGCTCGGGCTGTCGGTGTTTTTCGACACTTCAAAGGGTTTAGCAGGTAGTTTTGCGCGCTAAGCGATGTTGGCTACATTAACGCAAGTTAACGCCATCTCATTTCGCGGGCATTCATCTAAAAAATTGGGGCTTACTCTATGATTGCTTTACACATTATGTATAAATAATATAAAATTTACAACCAAAGCATATTTTGACACCGATTTTTAAGATTAAAAATCTATTTCTGGCTACTAATTTCCGTTTGCATAGGTAGACAAAAAACACCTTCATTTGCGGGGTTTCGTCTTGTTCTAAACTAGTCCCCTTAAACCCCCATTGTGTGATTAGGTTCAACCTCCATCTTGTGTTAACGCGTAACTTCTTGAATTAATCCACTCTAACGGCGTTGTGACGGTCTCCTCTCGTTTTCCACAAATTCATTTGCACTAATATTGTTTGCCATAATCATTCCCGATTCCCGATCATAATATTGTGTAATAATGTTTGCCTTAACAACTCCACAGTGATAACTTTTATTTGCCATAAAATGACTTTAGTTTCCATAAGTAACACATCTCATAATCGACTCTTGACATAATCAAAATTTGATATAATTATGAAAATAACACATAATATTGTTAGGTCGAAATTAATTATTCTTAACACCCCGACTCAGTGCAATCCGACTCGGATAGGTTAGGTTAGAAGACTAAGGCGGATGCGAAGCGAAGCGAAGCTCCCGCCTTAGTCTTCGTGGTTATTTTTTAAAGCACCCAGAAGTAGGAGTCCCGCAACGCGGGGCTCCGTCGAGCTTGGTTAGTAGACGCCATGGCAAACATTAGTAAACCCGTTGTGACCTTAATTTAGCCAAAGCGCATTCTTAATACCTTAATTATCGAGTAGTTGGACATCAACATTAATGTTAACGCAGGTGGAGCAGTAGCATTACATATATATATAACAGATCTTAGAGAAAAAGAAGTGAAACATCAAAAAAATATTGCGTTTTTTGGTTAACCGGGGGGGGGGGGGGCGCAGTCTGAGCTTCGCACCCTGGCGCTATATAGCCTTAAGACGGCCCTGATCCTCATATTCAAATGAATATAACAGTTTGAAACGTAACTTACCTTTGAAAACGTCACCTGCAATTTCTAAGCTTAATATACTTCTAGATGAAAATAATATTATAAGAGTAGGTGGACGTCTAAGCTATTCTTCAGACTTTTCTTATGATAAAAAACACCCCATATTATTATGCAGCAAACATCATCTAACAACATTAATATTTCGGTATGAGCACCAACGGCTTCTACATGCGGCCCCCCAATTATTGTTGGCTAACATTCGTGAAACTTGGTGGCCCATAGGGGGTCGAACCCTAGCAAGAAAAGTAGTGCATCAATGCGTTCGCTGCGTTCGAATGAAAGGTAAAACTGTAAGTCCCATCATGGGGAATTTACCGTCTGAGAGAATCGAACAGGGTTTCCCTTTCATTCGAAGCGGAGTTGATTACGCAGGACCTGTCCTTATACTTAACCGCAAAGGTAGGGGTGCTAAACTTGAAAAGGGATATATTTGTCTATTCGTTTGTTTTGTGACTAAAGCTATTCACCTTGAATTAGTCGGCAGTCTTTCTGCTCAAGACTACATCCTAGCGTTAAGACGGTTTATTGCCCGAAGGGGAAAACCATCACAAATATTTTCAGATAATGGCAAAAACTTTGTTGGAGCTATGAAAGAAATTAATTTAATGTTTAAATCACAATCTCAAAATATAATCGATGAATTAGGTAATGAAAGCATAGAATTTAAGTTTATTCCATTTTATGCCGCTCATTTTGGAGGACTGTGGGAGAGTAATCTGAAGGCTTGTAAACTGCATTTAGGACGCATATTGGGTACCGCTCATTTAACGTACGAGGAGTTTAGCACGGTGTTAACACAAATTGAGGCCGTCCTGAACTCCCGTCCAATGTCTCCTCTTTCCGCAGACCCACAGGATCTTCTCCCTCTTACCCCAGCTCACTTCCTCATCGGCAGACCATTGACCACACTTGCAACCAAGGATATCACCGGAGTACAGATGAGTCACCTGACCCGCTATGAGAAGGTGGAGCAACTGCGACAGAGCTTCTGGAAACGTTGGTCTATGGATTATATAGCCGAGCTTCAGACACGGTGCAAGTGGAAGACTCACCGTGGGGACCTCAAAGAGGGTATGTTTGTTGTCATCAAGGATGAACACCTGCCTCCCTTGCAGTGGCATATGGGCAAAATTATTGAAACGTTTGCGGGCAAGGATGGCATCAGTCGTGTAGCAAGGATTCTCACTTCTAAAGGCATTGTACTCAGAGCATTCCCCAAAATATGCCCTCTGCCAGTGGAAGTGCCTGCAACTGAAGACTCCAGAGCTGCTTGCGATGCAGTACCTTAAATTTGAAAGCAGGAGCTTTCAAGGCGGCCGGTATGGTGCGGCCTACTAACGCCCTCTAGTATCCACGAGAGGAAGACCGCACTAGGCTGAAGATATCAACGGACTGAAGATACCAACGGACTGAAGATACCAACGGACGGCAGCGCCGCCAACGGCATAAGGACGAACTAGTATTAAGAACTTCACTCTAATGTCAATTTATTCATTCCGAATTAAACGTTTGTAAAAGACACAAGTAATAAAGGAAATTCATTTTGTATCACCGATCCCCAGTATTTAAGCACAAGTTAAAACCAGCAAACAATATTCATACAAATTGTTAAATTAAAGTATTTGATTGGAATAAATATTATACTTCACGCCTCGTTCCTCGAGATTAGTATTTAATATTGTTACAAGTAGTATCGCATAGATGTCGCCACTGTTGCACTAGTTGAGAAATGCCTTTGCCTAATTTTTTTTTTTTTTTTTTGTGTATAGGGTAATTTCATATATCCACTTGGTGGCGGCCATTACAGAGCTTATTCATTCGCAATTTAGTGCTCGGCCACTTAAGACACTAACATAAAATGCCTAAACGAAAAATAAATCGAACATGCGAAGAGGAATTATAACGTCTAATGCGGAAAGTGCGTAAGCTAGAAAAGAAAATTCACCCCAATAATACCGTAGAATTAACGGAAGAAATACCGGAGCCCGATTATGCAGATGAAGCAGGTAGGTACCTAGTACTTTTTTTTATATATAAAAGTGAAAGTGTTAAATTTATAATTACTTATCGTGTTATCTTGGGTACCCACCTACATATTGTTATCAGAATCTGCCCTCGGGATACTTTCTTCCCGCAACAATCAAAATGTGACGGTTGGCGTTCAATTCATTGAGGATTGTTACCTAACCTGACCACTGCTTGTTAACAAATTAACGTATTTACGTTACGATGCTAAGTGTGTAACCTGAATAGTCACTGGGGCTATTTAACCGCACGCTTAAAAATTGTTTCAAGAACGTACCCGTATTTGTCTTTTAACGTATTTACGTTACGATGCTAAGTGTGTAACCTGAATAGTCACTGGGGCTATTTAACCGCACGCTTAAAGTTTAAAAACCGATTATCCTAACCGATATTCGTGTTTTTTCCAGACATACCCACGGTACTTCAACCATCTGATTGGGAATATGAAGAACAGGGGCAGGATACGTTCGAAAACGTTGATAGTTATACTAGTGTGCAACCAGTATTAACAACTGTGATTCGAAACGATTCAATGGTTCAACATGACCAGCCTAGCACGTCTGCGTCAAATGAAATACTTGTTACCCTAAACCAGCCTACCACGTCTGCGCCTCCCACACAGGAGGAGCCTATAGTTACAGTGCAGTCACAGTCGTTAGACACAGACGTTCTGGAAATCCTTGGTGAAGACCCTTCACTTACAGAGAAACGTGCAAAAGATATCCGTGAGGAAATAGCCTCTCGTTTTACACATATAGCTACAGAGGGATTAAACAAAGATATCAGAAAAGAATTGATATTGAAATACCCGCTTCCTGCAAACTGCATTCGTATTGATTCGCCAAAAATAAATGCAGAAATCAAAGCCGCTTTGTCAGATAGTTGGATTAAACGCGACAAAGGTATCGAAGCGAAACAAAAACAGATGGCTAGCGCAATTTCTTGCCTGGGTGACATAATTACAACTCAGCTGAATTCCGGGAGTAAAGAAAAGATCCTTCTTCAAAAATTAATGGATCTTGGCAGACTACTGTGTGACGTTCAACACGCCGACTCCGTGACAAGACGAAACTTTATCTTGTTTACGCTAAAGAAGGACATGTCTGAACATCTGTCGAATACAAAAATCGACAACTACCTATTCGGAGAGACGTTGGCTGATACCTTAAAAACAGCAAAATCTATTAATAAATCAGGAGTCGAGCTTAAAACTGACCAATCTACTAGCAATTCGTCGAAACGAGCAAAATTACCTACTCAGAGGAATTTAAACAGGAAGGCTCCTGGTCCGGCTTACAGGCAGCCGGGCCCTCAACAGAGGAGCCGCGAGCCTGCACCGAGAGCACGCAGAGCCCCGCCGCCGCCCTCGCACTCATCGAGACAGTGGCCGCGTCACCAGTCACGACGCCGTCCTTAAATACAGTTGAGTATGCTGGTCGATTACACTTTTTTCGAGAACAGTGGTCACTAATAACAGAGGACCGTACAATCCTTTCTTGGATAAATGGGTACCAAATCCCCCTCTCGAGCCCAGTAATTCAAAACTTTGTTCCGTCTTCCCCAACTCTGTCCAGTGTAGAAAAAAGACAGTTTCATGCAGCAATAAGTGACTTATTACACATTGGCGCAATATCAATGTGTGAACCCTGCGAGGGCCAATTCATATCAAGTATTTTTCTTGTCCCCAAACCCAATGGCAAATCTAGATTCATATTAAATCTCAAAAAATTAAACCGCTACATAAATACAGATCATTTTAAGTTAGAAGATCTGCGAACAGCTATAAAACTGGTTACTAAAGATTGTTGGATGGCTACCCTTGACTTAAAAGATGCATATTTTTTGATAAAAATACACGAGGACTCTAAAAAGTATCTCCGTTTTATCTATGACCAGAAATTATACCAGTTTAATGTTTTACCATTCGGACTCAATACGGCCCCATTTGTTTTCACAAAAATAACCAAACCTATAGTAAAATTACTCAGAACAGCTGGTTTCCTATCCACCCTTTATTTAGATGATTGGTTCCTCCTTGGACGCACTTCTTCAAATTGTCTCCAAAATATTGAAATTACTAAAAAACTACTAGTGTCACTTGGTTTCATTATCAATGAACAAAAAAGCATGATAGTACCTTCTAGGACATGTAAATTTCTAGGCATGATTATTAACTCTCAGCACCTAACCATAAGCTTGCCCCATGAAAAAAGGGCACGCATCAGTTCTGAATTAGAAGATTTTCAGAAGTTGCGTCGTTGTTCAGTCAGGAAATTAGCTCAAGTAACGGGGTTACTTGTGTCAGCCTGCCCTGGAATAGACTACGGGCTTCTCCACACCAAGGAACTTGAGCGCTGCAAATTTCTTAAACTAAAAAACGACGATGACTATGATAAGATAATAAATATCCCCGATTCACTGAGAATGGATCTAAAATGGTGGGTTAATCATATATGGAATTCAGTACGTCTCATAAGAAATGACTACTATCACGCTGAAATCTTCTCTGACGCCTCAACGACGGGATGGGGCGCAACCTGTCTGAACAATACAGCTAGTGGAAGTTGGTCAAATGATGAGCGCAAAAAACACATCAACTTTCTTGAATTGATGGCCGCTTTCATTGCCCTAAAAATCTTTGCAAAGGATCTAACTGATTGTCAGATTCTCTTGCGCGTTGACAATTCGACTGCAGTTGCCTACATCAACAAAATGGGTGGTGTTCAGTATCCACACCTTACACAAATTACAAGAGAAATTTGGGAATGGTGTGAGGACCGACGACTGTACATTTATGCATCTTATATTAAATCAAGCGATAACATCATCGCAGATGCTGAATCACGAAAAGTCCACCCAGATATTGAATGGGAGCTAGCCGAATGGGCCTTCAACCACTTAACTAGTTGTTTTGGCCCACCCGAGATTGACCTATTCGCAAGTCGAATCAATAAAAAATGTAAGACTTATATCTCATGGCATAGAGATCCCGATGCAGTAGCCATCGACGCCTTCACAGTATCTTGGACCAATACAAACTTCTATGCGTTCCCTCCATTTTCAGTGATTTTAAAAGTTCTCCGAAAAATAATTACTGAAAAATCAGAAGGTATTTTAGTTGTCCCTCTATGGCCCACCCAGCCTTGGTATCCAGTCTTTCAAGCTCTTACAGTCTCTAAAGTTTTAATCTTTCCACCTCATAAACACGCCTTAATCTCACATTCCAGCTCCAGTCGAATACACAAGTCGATTACCCTGGTGGCAGCAATCTTATCAGGGAAGCACTATCAAGAAGAAGTTTACCACCATCTTCAATGGAAATAATGATGGCATCATTATCGGCCAACTCCATTAAGCAATACGATACTTACTTGAAGAAATGGTGGTGCTACTGTAGGAACACTCACACACATGTGTTCAGCGCATCTGTCCCTACTGTCATACATTTTTTGACTGAATTGTTCCATCAGGGTGCGCAATATGGCACCCTGAATTCCTGCAGGTCAGCCCTTGCTATTCTATTGGGTCCCAACATATCAAAAGACGATAGAGTCCTAAGATTTTTTAAAGGCGTGTTCCGCCTTAGGCCTTCTTTACCGAAGTATAGCCATACATGGGACACAAATTGTGTATTAGATCGCTTAAACCAGTGGCAACCAAATACTGACCTTTCACTTGAAAAATTATCTAAGAAAACTATCACATTACTGGCACTTGTAACAGCCCATAGGTTACAAACCTTATCAAAAATAAATGTTAAGAACATTAATATCGCACCAGACCACATCAGCATAAAAATTCCAGATATAATTAAAACTTCCAAAGCTGGTTCCAAACAACCGATACTTTTCATCCCTTTTTTTATTCAAAAACCTGCAATATGTCCCGCTACTACCTTGCTCTGCTACATATCTAAGACAGCGCCTATAAGAAAGTCTGATTTGTTGTTCATAGGTATAAAAAAGCCACACAAAGCAGTTGGCACACAAACCCTCAGCCGTTGGGTAAAAACCATATTGAGTGATTGTGGGATTGATACGTCAATGTTCTCTGCACACAGTACAAGACACGCCAGCACATCACGCGCGTACTCACTCGGCGTAAACATCGACGCAATCCGCAACACAGCTGGTTGGAGCGGCAACTCAACTGTGTTTGCAAAGTTCTACAACAGAACCATCTTGAATAATGATGGTACATCCTTAGCTCAGTCGATTATTAGCAATAATTAAGTTTGATAATGAAAGTCACAGGAAGTAGTTTATGTTTATTTTCTGTTACAATTGTTAACTCATGTTATACAGTACCTTATATACATAAGGCAGTAGGAACTTTAATTAGAAATAGTCTTTTCTTTTGGTTTTATTAAGTTCGATCTATTTACATACTATAGAGAATATATAGGAGAAATAAACATTCGTTTTTTCAAATTAAAAAGTGGTATCATTGACGATATTTCCATTATTCATACTCTCAAAATCTACTTGTAACAATATTAAATACTAATCTCGAGGAACGAGGCGTGAAGTATAATTGATGATTAAACGAACTTACCTGTAAGTGAAGTTCTATCATAATTATACGAAACGCCTCGTCCGAAGAGATTAGTAACCACCCGCCCACCCTGACGATCCCGTTACTAATCTCTCAGGAAATACATCAATGAAATGAGGATCTTGCTCTAAACTAAATGAAGAAGCTCTGTAATGGCCGCCACCAAGTGGATATATGAAATTACCCTATACACAAAAAAAAAAAAAAAATTAGGCAAAGGCATTTCTCAACTAGTGCAACAGTGGCGACATCTATGCGATACTACTTGTAACAATATTAAATACTAATCTCTTCGGACGAGGCGTTTCGTATAATTATGATAGAACTTCACTTACAGGTAAGTTCGTTTAATCATCAATTATAATGTCCATGTCAAAATGTAAGTGTTATGATTTGACAAGGTGCATAAAATTTATTTATTATAGTATTTTGTAATTAAAGTTTGAGGTCTGCTTATAGTTAATTTGTTAGTGCGCAAGTAATTTTGTCGTGAATAGTATGTGTTTTATTTCATTATTGATTACGCGCCGCGTGAATAATCAAGATAACTGAAAGTAAATAGTATTAAAATACATACTAGGTCTGACAAAAGTACTTAATTGTGACGAAATAGCTAATGATAGCAATTTTAATCCTACAAAATAACATGAATCGAGTTGAAAATGTAGCAGTTGTAAGATTCAGCGTTTTGGTGATCCCGGAAATTCCTTGTGGGCATAAATTAAAAAGATTTTTAATGGCGGTCGATGTTTTGATTTATATTGCTAAATAAAAGTGCACACATGTCTTTTTACTAAGCTATAACTTGAAAAAGTTTAGTCTCATTGCACTAACTTCTGAATAACAATTATATAGTTACACATTTCTACATTACTCAGATTTTTAGGGTTCTCTAATCGAACGAATAAAAATCTTTTATGTGGAATTCCTTGTTGATTACATTTAAAATTAAGCATCTTCATTTTGATGATAAAATCAATAGTAGGTAATTTGTAAAAATGCTGTCTGAAAAATTAAGCAATGGGCGCTATAACAATACCACTGTCGTCTCCAATTTGAATAAGTTAGTTTCAAATTCTCTATTATACAGAAAAAAGCTTAATAAAAGCATAAATAATACTGTTTATTCAGCAGCTGAATAATTAGTAAGACATAGAATCTTCACCCCCTGGGCGAGGCCGCATTGGCGGCCGTAGGTCTGTTGGGAGTCACGGGATATCCTTCCTGAGGGCTTACCCGGGGCTCTCAACCATAGACTGTTAGGCGTGGCGTGAGGTTTTTTAGTCGGTAAGAGTCCGGCATAACATCCTATGAGGATTTTCCCTCACGCTAAACAAAAAAAAAAAAAAATTGCGTGTACTTAGTGTACACACGTAAGAAGTGAAACTTCTTCATAAACTTAATTTTCACCTCACCTTAAATTAAGTCAAAAAGTACAAAAGTACAAAAGTCCAAAAGTCCAAAAGTCCAAAAGTCCAAAAGTCCAAAAGTCCAAAAGTCCAAAAGTCCAAAAGTCCAAAAGTCCAAAAGTCCAAAGTCCAAAGTCCAAAAGTCCAAAGTCCAAAAGTCCAAAAGGCCAAAAGTCCAAAAGTCCCAAAGTCCCAAGGTCTCAAGGTCCCAAAATCCCAAAGTCCCAAAGTCCCAAAGTCCCAAAGTCCCAAAGTCCCAAAGTCCCAAAGTCCCAAAGGCCAAAAGTCCAAAAGTCCCAAAGTCCCAAAGTTCCAAAGTCCCAAAGACCCAAAGTACCAAGGTCCCATCTAAAAGTCCAAAAGTCCAAAAGTCCCAAAGTCCCAAAGTCCCAAAGTCCCAAAGTCCCAAAGTCCCAAAGTCCCAAAGTCCCAAAGTCCCAAAGTCCCAAAGTCCCAAAGTCCCAAAGTCACAAAGTCCCAAAGTCACAAAGTCCCAAAGTCCCAAAGTCCCAAAGTCCCAAAGTCCCAAAGTCCCAAAGTCCCAAAGTCCCAAAGTCCCAAAGTCCCAAAGTCCCAAAGTCCCAAAGTCCCAAAGTCCCAAAGTCCCAAAGTCCCAAAGTCCCAAAGTCCCAAAGTTCCAAAGTCCCAAAGTCCCAAAGTCCCAAAGTCCCAAAGTCCCAAAGTCCCAAAGTCCCAAAGTCCCAAAGTCCCAAAGTCCCAAAGTCCCAAAGTCCCAAAGTCCCAAAGTCCCAAAGTCCCAAAGTCCCAAAGTCCCAAAGTCCCAAAGTCCCAAAGTCCCAAAGTCCCAAAGTCCCAAAGTCCCAAAGTCCCAAAGTCCCAAAGTCCCAAAGTCCCAAAGTCCCAAAGTCCCAAAGTCCCAAAGTCCCAAAGTCCCAAAGTCCCAAAGTCCCAGAGTCCCAGAGTCCCAGAGTCCCAGAGTCCCAGAGTCCCAGAGTCCCAAAGTCCCAAAGTCCCAAAGTCCCAAAGTCCCAAAGTCCCAAAGTCCCAAAGTCCCAAAGTCCCAAATTCCCAAAGTCCCAAAGTCCCAAAGTCCCAAAGTCCCAAAGTCCCAAAGTCCCAAAGTCCCAAAGTCCCAAAGTCCCAAAGTCCCAAAGTCCCAAAGTCCCAAAGTCCCAAAGTCCCAAAGTCCCAAAGTCCCAAAGTCCCAAAGTCCCAAAGTCCCAAAGTCCCAAAGTCCCAAAGTCCCAAATTCCCAAAGTCCCAAAGTCCCAAAGTCCCAAAGTCCCAAAGTCCCAAAGTCCCAAAGTCCCAAAGTCCCAAAGTCCCAAAGTCCCAAAGTCCCAAAGTCCCAAAGTCCCAAAGTCCCAAAGTCCCAAAGTCCCAAAGTCCCAAAGTCCCAAAGTCCCAAAGTCCCGAAGTCCCAAAGTTCAAAAGTCCAAAAGTCCCAAAGACCCAAAGTACCAAGGTCCCATCCAAAAGTCCCAAAGACCCAAAGTACCAAGGTCCCATCCAAAAGTCCAAAAGCCTAAAAGTCCAAAAGTCCCAAAGTCCCAAAGTCCCAAAGTCCCAAAGTCCCAAAGTCCCAAAGTCCCAAAGTCCCAAAGTCCCAAAGTCCCAAAGTCCCAAAGTCCCAAAGTCCCAAAGTCCCAAAGTCCCAAAGTCCCAAAGTCCCAAAGTCCCAAAGTTCCAAAGTCCCAAAGACCCAAAGTACCAAGATCCCATCCAAAAGTCCAAAAGTCCCAAAGTCCCAAAGGCCAAAAGTCCAAGTCCAAAAGTCCAAAAGTCCAAAAGTCCAAAAGTCCAAAAGTCCAAAAGTCCAAAAGTCCAAAAGTCCAAAAGTCCAAAAGTCCAAAAGTCCCAAAGCCCCAAAGACCCAAAGTACCAAGGTCCCATCCAAAAGTCCAAAAGTCCAAAAGTCCAAAAGTCCCAAAGTCCCAAAGTCCCAAAGTCCCAAAGTTCCAAAGTCCCAAAGACCCAAAGTACCAAGGTCCCATCCAAAAGTCCAAAAGTCCAAAAGTTCAAAGTTCAAAAGTTCAAAAGTCCCAAAGTCTCAAAGTTCCAAAGTCCCAAAGACCCAAAGTACCAATGTCCCATCCAAAAGTCCAAAAGTCCAAAAGCCCAAAAGTCAAAAAGTCCAAAAACCCTTAAATGACATGCTATCCCTGGATAAAGTACTCTTAATTCGAATCCACCGTGGTGAGGAACAGAACAAAGATGGCGCGTAACCAAAAATCGTGACGTGACGTGACGTGACGTGACGTGACGCAAATTTTTTTCCAACGCCGATAAAGAAGTTTCACTTCAAAAAAAAAAAAAAAGACATAGAATCTTATTCAGTTTAAAGATAAAATAAAAACAATTATTCAGAAAGTGATACTTTATTCAGAAAATAGCTGTTTCAAACGCTACTAGCTTAGTATTGCTTTAATAATAGCAATACAGGTTATGGTTATTCAGATAAATGCTGCCGACGGGGCTGTTTTTCAGATTTATGACACCTGGAATGCGTAAAGCTAAATAATGTCTGTATAATAATCTTACGGTGATTGGTTATTAAGCCTAAAGAAGGGAAGGACAGAAATACAGAATTTATTAAGCATTAAGAATTTTAAGGGTCCGAACTCAATCCGATTCAGCATTTAGCTATTCCCAATGCTCTTATACAAACTATATTCATCTTTGAACTGTAAAATGTTCTAAATGTGTACTGTTATCTTGCTTACGTGTTACTTGGGTAGACGATTTTGCTTTTTGTCTAGAGAACGTATTTCTTAACTGATTTTCATCAAACTTGGCACACGTGTTCTTTGGTTTAAAATACAACTTTAATCGAGAGCTTTTTTAATAGGGCGAAAATGGGGAAGCAAAGGTGTAAAGATTGTTGTTAATTATGAACGAATATTGATGATTTGGACTGAAACATAAAGATTATGATTCCTCGTAGTTGTTATTTCTGGGTGCTCTCGAGGTCTACTCTTCGCAGAAGTACAATTATATGTAGGCATCATCACCAATAGTCACAGTATGGACCGCCAGTAAAATATAAATCTGACAGTACAATCAGGATTAGCTCGAGTGATAATCGTTCAGTAATCATCGAATCAGCGGCTTGTCGCCACTTCAGAGATCGGTCAAGAGCGGCGCTTATCACAACTGATAACAACTAATTACCGCGCTTGTGCTAATTAGGGTGACACACGATCGATGGTCGCACAACTATCGATAATTACGTATAGGTAAGTGAAATCTGAAGGGGATTAATAAACATGTTTTCGATACTCTTGTACAGAAACTACGTCATTAGAACGGTCCAGTAAGTATTATTGTCTAATGAATGACTAGCTGCTTCTGTAAGGACGGTGAGCAGCCCACTCCCCGTCCTCAGGCCCTGGAGGCCGATAGTCTTCTGCGAAGACACGTCGGCGGCGCCCACCCAGGCCGCTGACTGCGGAACTAGGGTGGTAGAGTTCTCGCCCGCTCCCGCCTTTCGCAAAAAGAGGCGGCGCTTTAGTTCTCGCCTATTATTATAGCGGCAAAAAATATTTATCTGTGAAAATTTCAGCTCCCTAGTTATAACGTATACATACATTCATACATATGGTCACGCCTTTATCCCCGAAGGAGTAGGTTAGAGGCATATTATTAGCCCACATTCACCTTTTTAGAATTTGTCCCATGTAATATAGGTGGTGAGCCGTATTGCCGTGTTGATATGGACAGGCGCGGGTTGTGACTGCCTGCTGTTGTTTTTAAGCCGCCTGAAAAGGCCTTCAACTTGGTCCTTAACCATCACGAGAGATGGCCTGGAGATAGAAAAACAGAGAGACCTCTCAATTACAGCAACAGACTCTCGTTTTTAGGGTTCCGTTACTTACTCAAAGAGGAAAAACGTGTCCCTATTGATGAGACTTCACCGTCCATCTGTCTGTCTGTCCATCAGGAGGCTGCATCTCAGGAACTGTAATAGCTAGAGAGCTGAATTTTTCACAGATGATGTACTTCTGTTGTCTTTATAACAACAAATACTCAGAACCCTCCGAATCACACTTGGCCGGTTCTTATATCTACTTACCTGCCCGCACAATACAGTGGTAAATAAAACTAGCGAGTGTTGTGGTCTGAGGTCACTCGCCGATGCCACTCAGATACATCACTATGAGCGATGAGCCGAACGCACCTGTGACCTCCGTGACACAATGTGACCTCTACCCAGACGTTGTAAGATATTTTATTTGACAGGTGTCATCTTTACTAATACTTATATTTGTTCGACAAGGTGACTGGAACTAGAAATTCGATTAAGTTTTAGAATAGTTTAAAAATCCTGTAGTCTTCTTCAATTAATATAAATATACGTAAACATAAATTATAAGGCTGTAGAGTTTATTTGTTTCTAGGATTTAAGGAAATATAAGGCCCTCCACTTGGCCTACTGACTGCCATGATACTGACAACCGGGACCGTCCTGCTGGTCCCGGTAGTCAGTATCATGACTATCATGCTTAACGTGCCTTCCGAAGTACGAAAACGCTCGCAAATAAATGTAACCAAGTGATCACGTGGTGGTCACCCATCCAAGGACCGGCCACAGTGAAAATTGCTTACTGCTGTGATCGTTTTCAGAACACTGAGTCAAGAGCGCTCCTTCTAAATGTTGCGAGGATTTCTTTCCACAAGTGTGTTTCATAATATAGTTCTATACTAATATTATAAAGAGGAAAGATTTGATTGTTTGTTTGTATGTTTGTTTGTTTGTTTGCATCGAATAGGCTCCGAAACTACTGTACTGATTTTAAAAATTCTTTCATTGTTGGGAAGCTATGCTCGCCCCGGTGAACATAGGCTATAATTTATTCCCGTATTCCCACGGGAACAAGAGCTACGCGATTGAAACCGCGTGAAGTCCTTTTGTAATATCATAAAATGAAGAGTTTATTTGATTGTTTGTTGGATTGTGTGCGCTAATCTCAGGACTACTGTCAATACTAACTCAGTTAGGTACGTTTGGAAGGACCTAAAAAATCTTATAGGCTTCCTCAATAAATTATCGAATTGTAACGAAAATTGAGTGAGTTAACCTGTCTACGAAAGAATATAATCTTTAAACCAGAGAGGTCTGGAGCTTCGCATGCAAAACTTAATCAAACACATAGGTACATAGTTAATGTGTCTCGATATTGTGGGAAGTGGGAAAACACAGCTTTTTGTAACGCTAAGTGCCTAAGGAAGTGGTAATCTGACTGCACGCGAGCTCACAGCGCAGTGAGCAACTCACAGTGTATTTAGTGTTCCCTCTACTATGTTATGTATGCACAATTTTAGAGTTTGTACATCTAAAGAAAAAACAGAGCTCCTTCAAGGTCCCGTCCGCACGTCCCTTTCGTCCTTCTGTCAGTCAAGACCCTATAACTCGTGAACGCGATAAGATAATTATCGAGTTGAAAAGAGTTGTTCAACTCGCTCTTGACCATTTAACTAATATTCTTGTCCAGTTCGACACGTGACTTGCGTCGTTGGTTGGCTCATTCAGTTGAAGGTGGCAACGCCTTATGAAGCATAAGGTCTCAAGTGGTCCGAATTGAGAAGCATTGACTACTTTGTCAGACTCTCCCATTTTCGAAAAGTGAATTTTGAGATTTTGATCCGAGTATTTTGCAATGCGCATTATAAATTGTAGAATGCGAAGATTGCTTACAAATAACACCGGGAGCGCACTCACCTGGAGTGGACACCTGGAACATTTACCACGGTTAGAATCGACAAATGAGTCTCAAGTATAGCTGTTAGCTTACAGACAAATGAGTCTCAAGTTAACACCCTAAGGACATGCTTTTTCGC
This sequence comes from Miltochrista miniata, assembly GCA_933228765.1. Classification (NCBI taxonomy): domain Eukaryota; kingdom Metazoa; phylum Arthropoda; class Insecta; order Lepidoptera; family Erebidae; genus Miltochrista; species Miltochrista miniata. Next base: position 754,660 of record OW121776.1, read on the forward strand.
ACCAAGCCACGCAATGAAGACCTAACACTTGCACCCTCACAAATTTTGAGAAAAAAAGGTGTATTGATTTGGTTAAGAATTATAAACATAATGTCACGCCTTTATCCCCGAAGGGGAAGCCAGAGGCATATTATGTGCCCACATTTCACCTTTTTAGAATTGGTTCCACTTAATAGATGATGACCCGTATTGCGGTGTTGAGATGGACAGGCGTAGGTTGTGACTGCCTGCTGCTTTTTCAAGCCGCCTAAAAAGGCTTTCAACTTGGCTTAACGACAGCCATTTTACTAGCAACAGGGACCAACGGCTTAACGTGCCTTCCGAAGCACGGAAATGCTCAAATAAATGTCACAAAGTGGTCACTATGTTTCACCCATCTAAGAACTGGTCATAGTGAAAGTTCCTTACTACAGTGATCGTTTACAGAAAACTGAGCCCGCGGGGCCACGAGCGCTTCTTGAGGATAAGAATTACATACTCACATATACATATAATCACGCCTTAATCCCCGAAGTGGTAGACACAGGCATAGTATGTAGTATGCGCCCACATTTCACATTACAGTTGTTGTTGTTGAGCGTATTGCCATGTTGAAATAGACAGGCGCTCGTTGTGACTGCCGCATGCCGCTTGCCGGTAGAATGTTTTCAAGCCACCATAACTTATGGCCTTCAACTTCGCGGAACGACTCTCATGTGGGCACCAATTTTCGCTTCACACGACATGAATGCGTGGACGGAAATCGGCGGGTGAGGCGTCGCCTGTCTCATATTTAGGAACGGCGAACATGAGACGGACGACGTTTCACCCGTAAATTTGCGTCCACGCATTCACTTCGTGTGGTCGAGAATCGGCGCCCTGGACCAACGGCTTAACTTGCTTTCCATATCCTGAAATCTTACCATTCTAACAAACAACTATGACTCTTGTAACTTTTTAATAAACTATATGATGCTCGCGGCTTTGATCGCGTGAAATTCGGTACCCGTTCCCGCTTCCCGCGGGAACATATTCCCGGGATGAAATATGTGTTATCCCAGACTATAAGCTATCTCTGTACCAAATTTCAGCCCAATCCATTGAGCCGTTAGAGCGCAGCGTGACAACCTCTTCACAAACTTTCACATTTTTTTTTAATATTGCAATGCAATCATTTAGCCGATCTAAGAAAAAGGTATTACATTTTTTTGTTTTAATTCTGTGTAAAGACTGAATTGGATTATAGCCACTAGCACAGTGACATTGAAGTGACAAATAGACGAACTAAAAGTAGCGCTATTAGACAACAGAGGGCGTTCATACCTATTGTATTTTATTTTCTGCAGATTGAGAATTTTTTAAGGTCTTGTCTTATGTTCTAATACTTAATGCGATATTTATTTTTAATACATTTTGCATTGTAATCGGACCACGGCCATAATAAACTGCTGCGAGTTATCGCAGCAGTTTATTATAACAATAGCACAAATAGAACCAAGTAGGAACAAAGGTCGCTTACATTGCCAGTGTTGCCAAGTTTGCCATAGTAACACTGACCTGTAATAGTATCTGGACTGGTGATCGGTTCCATAAAATTGTGCCTAATTGAAAATCGCCATTTGGCGCTGACGGCAGCTAGCGAATGTACTTGGAACTAATACTAGTGATGTACAACACCTGTCTTGGTGTCGATAAAAACTTTATCAGATATCGACTACAATGTTAATTTTATTTTTGTACCAATGATGTTTACATAATATGAATGACTACTTTAAAGTACCTAAGTAGGCTAACCATCAGGCTCGCGAATTCAGTTTGGCGAGCTTAATGTAAAAAAAAGAGTTCGTTTGCTTAACAGTGGTCGCAGGTATGTTGCCGAAGTAGTGTTACTATTGTAAATCGGCTGAAAAATGACACCGGACACAGCCCACACAGTCATTAAGGTTGTCTTTAATCATAGTTGGGTTATGTTAGAACTTAAAGCTAGGCGTCCAATAGGCGGATGGGCCGGGCCGGGCCGCAACGCAAAAATCCGCATGCCATACGTTTTTAATGAAACTGTGTTTCGTTGCGGCCCGCCTCTAGTAAAGGCAGATGCTACACAATTTCATATGAAACGTACGGCACGCGAATTTTTGCTCTGCGCTGCGGCCCGGTCCGCATGGTGGACGCCTCGCTTAACGTGAGCCGTGCGAGCGTGCTCCCCGAAGCAGCCAATGCCAACTTGCTATTCCGCCTCAATGGCAACTATTTCCCAGCCGTGCCCAGAGAGGAAATATGTTAAGTGACAGGTTAATTGGGATTAGGATTTATTGTAGTTTTGTTTGTTTGCAGTAGGTAAGTACAGTGGAGGGAAGGTATTTAAAAAAAATATAAAATCACACATTTATTACGGGATATTTTTAAATGCACATCTGTATAATTTTTAAAAGAAAATTATCACATATTTTAAAAAGATTGAAAAAGCAAAGTAGATTCTTTTAAAATAGGCTTGTGTCCACTAAGAATAAATCTGATTGATGTGTGTTTCTAACGACTATGTCCAATATATAAATAATTAACCATAGATGCAAAGTTATATTTCACACGCTAGTTAGTTACTGTTTCGATTATCTACTACAATTTTAAGTGTTTATTAATAATTTTAATATGTTCATTAAATTATTAAAGTACTTTTACCATGCCTCTTGTTTTTTAAACTACGAATTTTGGCATTGGACAGAAAATTATCGATATACATTTTGACATCCCTATTAAACATTATAGGTTATAAAAATATTCGTAAAATCCCCGAAACTCGAAGGGTATTCGCTTAAGATAGTAAAAAAACATAAATTATGGTTTTATAATAATTGTTTAAGAATTAGATTCTTAGATTTACTTACTTGTGAAAAAAGACGCCACATCCCTTCTCGTATCTTGTTTTACAATATACACACGATCTCATGATAAATATCTACTTAATTACACAATAAACTAAATTTATATATCAATACACTTCAAATTTATAGCAATCACAGTAATAACTTAAAAATATTCTAAATTTCACACATAAACTCCTTCTGAAATAAACAAACAACGGCCATTTGCAAACTAATTTAGTTCTCAGTGCACTCGACGGCGGCGCTTTGAATCGGCACAAAAAAGTAGCTGTCATTTTGTATGGAATAGCCAGTCCAGCGATTATTATTACAGGTCAGTGCATAGTAATTATCACAGATATTTTAATATATTCAATAGTATTAATTTTTGTACCAAGTGTTCCCATGTCGTGGGTTGTGTATCAAAATTACATGCCTCGCGAAATAGGCATGTTAGATTTCTATTTTTTTTTTATTTATTTATTTCTAGTACGTCAGTCTTTACAAGCAAGTTTCCCAATGCGACAGTGTAGGTAGTGAAATTTATTTATTGCTAGCGGATGTAGCGGATGTCACGCGGTTTCACTCACGTTTTTCCCGTTCCCGTGGGAATACGGGAATAAAATATAGCGTATGTTCACCGCAAACAGTGTAGCTTCCTGTTAAGTTCTTGAGAGCTCTAGAGGCATAATCAAGAACTTAATAAAGAAAAATGCGGTGTTATAAGAATATAGAAGTTATATTATAAGTATTTGTACATACGTTATTTTTTTACAAGAACTAAAGATAACAACCACATTGCTAAGCGACCATGTCTATTGAATGCTTTTTTCTTAAGAAAATCAAACTAGAGACAAGCAGGTCTCTGAACACCCACCGAACTTAGAAGAATGAGAACTAGGTAAGCATTCTTTTTATTCCCATTCGATTGCATAGCTGGAACATTCTTGGACTAAACAATGGTTTGGTAAACATGTCAGCAAGCTGAAACTCTGTTGGCACCTGTTTGATACACAGCTCTTTGTTGGTAACACATTCTCTTACAAAGAAATGTTTCAGCTTTATATGCTTCGTTCGGCGATGAAATTGATGTGGTAAATTTTCGGCGAGCTTGATGGCCGATTCATTATCAACATAAATTATGGGTATTTCGAGTACCTTTGTGATGTCGCCTATTAGTGCGTTCAACCATATAGCTTCTTTGGCAGTTTCTGTCAGGGCAATTAATTCAGCTTCGGTTGACGAAATTGCAACAGAATTTTGTTTTTGACTCTTCCACAAGATTGGTCCAGAAAAATGGAAAAACATTCCTGTAGTAGAATGTCCAGTTACAATATCTCCACCATGATCGGCGTCACTGTATCCTATAACCCTATTCTCCTCTCCTGATTTTTTAAACATTAGTCCCATATCAGTAGTACCTTTTAGGTATCTAAATATTCGCTTTACACTTTTAACATTTAATAAAGTTGGGTTATCCAGATGCCGAGATACGACACCAACTGCATAGCAGATGTCCGGTCTTGTGGCCACCATCAAATAGGCAAGCGCACCTACGGCCTGTCTGTAGGGAAAATTACTATCATCTGGTTTGTTTTCTACCTCTGCATCTTCTTCAGTAGCTTTCACAGCTGGAGTAGGAACAGGTTTGCAGTTTTCCATTCCAAACCTCTGTAAAATTTTCCTCGAGTATGCCTTTTGATCAAGTGTAATAGTGCCATCGTTATTTTTATGTATTTCCATACCAAGAAAATATGAAGCTGGTTTTGACGTTATTTTGAAGCGATTTTTTAATCGATCAATGAAGTATTCTGCAGCCTTTTTGCTAGTAGACGCTACAAGTCCGTCGTCAACATAAAGTGCTACTAGTATATGTTTTCCAATAAAGAGGCAAGAATCTTGTGCACTTTGTATGAGACCTTCTTTATTGAGAAATTCTGATATACATGTGTTCCAGCAAAGAGGTGCTTGCTTAAGTCCATATAAACTTCTTTTTAGTTTGCAGACTCTCTTAGTGCCGTCAGTACAGAATTCAGGTTGTACCATAAATAAATCTTCTTTCACTAAACCATTTAGGAAAGCAGTTGACACATCGAATTGATGTAAAAACATATTTTCTTGAGCAGCTAACCCTAAGACAGCTCGTATTGTACTTAAACGAACAACAGGACTGAACGTCTTGTCGTAGTCCAAACCCGGTTTTTGAGTGAAACCTTTCACAACCAATCGGGCCTTGTACCTATCAACTGTACCATCTGGGTTCATTTTAATTTTGTACACCCATTTACTTCGTAGAGGCTTGCGTCCCCTAGGCAAATCAATCAGATCCCAGGTTTGGTTGTCTTTTAGAGAGCTGATTTCACTTCTCATTGCTTCTTGCCATTGTTTTTTATCGTGAGACTCCATTGCTTCTTTGAAAGTCTCAGGCTCTTTTGGTTTATAATGATTTTCTATATTTGCAGCGGCAGCCAAAATAAAATCATCAAAACGTTTAGGCATTTTTAAAGTTGATCTATTTCGTAGTGATCTTGTATCGAATGTGCTATTTTCAACACCACCTTCAGATTCATCGTCAACGTCGTCGTTGTCAGTGAGGGTTGAACTTGAAAAAGATTCATATTCACTGTCAATATTTGCCGGTTCTACTTGTTGAAAATCATCAGTGCTTCGGACTGAATTTTGTTGTGAAATACTTTCAAGTGGTGAATAATCTCTGTCTTCGGAATTATCAAGTTGTATTGTCACTTGCTTGTCAAGATATTTTGGTTCTGGATTCGAAGATTCTAGAGACTGACCGATGATATCATTTTGACTTCGTTGTTCAAAAAACATAGATTTCATCACTCTAATATCTTTTGATACCACTACTTTGTTTTTCGAGGGCAACAGAATTTTGAATGCTTTAGAAATTTCTGAATAGCCAGCGAACATGCCTGGAATTGCCTTTGGCGCAAATTTATGATTGTTAACACCTTTTAGTAGAATATATGTCTTGCGACCAAATACATATAAATGGTTGATGCATGGCTTTCTACCCACCCATAGTTCAAATGGTGTTTTGTTTTGAATGGTGCTGTTTACACTCCTGTTAGAAAGGTAATTCGCAGTTATCACAGCTTCACTCCAATATTTTAGAGGTGCATGTGCTTCTATCAGTAAAGCCCTGGCTTTTTCAATAAGCGTACGGTTTTTGCGTTCTGCTATTCCATTCTGATGTGGCGTAAACGGAGCGCTAAGCCTTCGCTGTATTCCGTAGCTTTTCAGGTAAGATTCAAATTCTTTATTTATGTATTCTGTGCCATTATCGGATTGTAGGTATTTTACTTTGTTGCTAGTGTGTGTTTCAGCTGACTCTTTGAATTCTTTAAACTTTTCCAATACTTCACTTTTGTGTTTCATCAGATATACTCGACAATATCGACTGTAGTCATCAATAAAGGTAACGAAATAATTATATCCGCAAATTGAAGGTGTTCGGATAGGTCCACAAACGTCAGTGTGCACGATTTCTAAGCGTTCTGTTGTTCGTTGAATGGTTTTCTCAATAGGTACTGGTACGCGATGCATTTTAGCTTTAATGCATGTTTCACATTCTGGTAAGTTTTCTGAGGAGTCAAAATTCAAACCAAGTAAACTTTGATTTTTGAGTGCCAGTTTTAAATCGTTGGCGTTCATATGACCAAGTTTTTTATGCCACTCTAACATACTCGACGAATGCTTTTGGTTTTTGGATGTTAGAAAATTGTCATTATCTAGGTTGTAGCATCTATGTTGGGTTGGTTTAATGTAATAAAGACCATCTTGTTTGAATGCATTAAGAATAATTCCAGCTTTTTTGTTGCGGACTGTTGCTTTATCATTGTCAAAATAAACAGAACAGCCTGCGTCTGTCATCTTGCTAACAGACAGTAAGTTTGTGCATAGACTAGGTACGTATAAAGTATCTTTAAGGTGAGTAAGAGCATCACCTTTACCATTTTTTGTAATAAAAGAAACAGTCCCGGTACCTTTAATGTCTGCTGAAAAATCGTCAGATGCAAAATTTAGTTTCTTGGATAATTCTTTTATGGTCTTAAATAGGCTACGCTGATATGTCATGTGAGACGTACAACCACTATCTAAAATCCAAGTGTCGTTTTCTGGCTTTTTCTTTCTAGATAAAAGGCACTGTGTCGCAATGTGATTTTTATGAGAACAAGTTTCGTTATTTGATTCCTCATTGTTTTTCTTCCAGCAATTACTACAAATTTTATGGTGCTTCCTTTTAAAAATATTTCCTCTTTGTTTGCAAATCTTGCAAGTAGCATGTAGCGCTTCTTCATGATAGGAGGATTCGGCATCATTACTAATGGAATATTTGTGACGTGCTTCATATTCTTCAATAATTTTTATTTGGAGCTGTTCTGGCTTTGGGAGAATGTCACGTGACTCTATTGCTACTTTAAAGTTCTCATAATCAGGAGAGAGACTATATAGCATCATTATTGTCAACAAATCCTCATTGATAGTTATATTCATATCAGCTAGTTTGTCTACTGTGTCCATACATTTATTAAGGTGACTGCGTACGTCCTGACCTTCAAGCTTTGTCAAGATTAACTGTTTCAGAAGAGATGCCTTTCGTGCAGGCCCCTTACTAGCATATATATCTTTCAGTTTATCCCAAACATCTTTAGCAGTGACACATTTTTTAATTTGTTTTAGCTCAGATGGTGCAATGATGAGTATCAACTCTGATTTTGCTAACCTGTCATCTTCCTTTTCTTCTTTGGATGCATCAGTTGACAGTTCAGTCTCTACATACTTCCATAACTTCTGTTTTACTAAAATTGCTTCTGCGTGAATAACCCACGTATCATAATTATCCCTATGAAGGGGATCAATTTTTATCTTTGACATAATGGGTTCGTACTTACAGATTTTACCTATAACAGCATTTTAATTTCGCTTAACCACGCTCTGCTACCATGTTAAGTTCTTGAGAGCTCTAGAGGCATAATCAAGAACTTAATAAAGAAAAATGCGGTGTTATAAGAATATAGAAGTTATATTATAAGTATTTGTACATACGTTATTTTTTTACAAGAACTAAAGATAACAACCACATTGCTAAGCGACCATGTCTATTGAATGCTTTTTTCTTAAGAAAATCAAACTAGAGACAAGCAGGTCTCTGAACACTTCCCAACAGTGAAAGAATTTTTCAAATCGGTCCAGTAATTCCGGAGCCTATTCGATGCAAACAAACAAACAAACAAACAACAAATCTTTCCTCTTTTTAATATTAGTATAGACAACATTATTCAACTCTTGTTGAATGTTGCACAATAAGTAAAGTATTTGAAGATTAAAGTCTTAGATCATTTCTTCATACATAGAACATGTACTAAATATTTTTTTAGTTCACATTAAACCATTAATAAAATTATAACATACAGATATACAATTACATATTGTAGAATTACAAGACATCATTTATTTATTTTATTCATTAGATCATACTTAATATTTCATTTTGCAATTTAGATATTTTGTATAAATTTTTCATAGCCTTTTAGCTACTATCAAAGACTTCTATATAAAATGAGAATGAAAATGAGAATTATTTTGTATAAGTCTTCAGCTACTACGAGTATAATCTTAATCATTATGACCACCGCACCCGGCATTATGCACATCCTTGGTTTTTGAACTTTTTGAGATGGTCACCCTTTTAGAAACGTCACTCACGCAAAATCAGAACACTTTTTGGTTGTCTGTGCAATTTAATTTCCGCTTTTCACCGCTAATAATAATAACAAAAACAAATAATGAGATGAGCAGAGCACGCGAGTGAAAAGAGAAATGTTGAATAAAAGTGTGTAAATAAACAATTCTGTGAGAAACGGACGCAACTTCCAAGTTCAGCTAGCGATAAGTTCCATATTACAAGCATAAAGGTAATGTAATGCTATGTGTATCAATTTATTGTAAACAAAACATCGCCTTCTAGCGTATCTTATCATTTCACTGCCTATCATATTTTAATAACGTAACGGTTCACTGTTCTGAATCAATACCAATTATTTAAGTGTAAAATCACTATCACCAGTTCGCCATGCTCGAGTCTTGCAGCTTATCGATAAATTACAGCTGTTTTGAGGTTGTTTCTTACATCTTTTATATGAAAACAACATTTTATTAGTTTATCTTCAGAAATGCATCAATTCCAGAGAATATAATACCTAGGTATCTAACTTTTCATTTTACTAAATTAAAGTTGAAGTCATACCGTGAAAACCTGGAAATCGGGGTTCGCATTCGTTACATTATTTGATTGAAAATATTCGACCTTCGGTGCCGTTGGATGCTTTGCTTTTATCGTGTGACCTCCTAACTGCAGCCCCCCACCGCTGTAGGGGCGCATGCGCTTAGCGTCGTCCCGTAGGCGGCAGGGGTAGAAGCGAGGTTGGTAGCAGTGGTAGAAACCTTTGCGCCCAGCGCGAGTTGCGCCTTGAATCGCGCTTATAATAACACAGCTCCGGTGCTGTGCCTCTTAGAATTCAGTCGCCGTGATTCGCCAGAAACTCATGCACCCTGGGTGTAGCTCATTTTCAAAAGGAAACAACATCCTCAAATCCTTATTTTGTTAAGATATTTTGTATTGTGCCACCATAAAATGAGATTCATGTTGCTTTGTCTGATGCAACACAAACATATGGATGTTTATATCCTATTTCTCTGTTCTTAAAAAGTGATATGTATTATGAAATATTGACTGACTATTGGCTTATTTGTAAATGCATGAATTCGATTGAATGCCTACTGAGCTGAAATACTAGTAATTCTCTGATGGCAGTCGACAAAAGGCAGACAAACAGAACTGGTAGGTATCAAACTAAAAAGAATGTCAATCTGTTGCTCTTAAATGCTTACAATTGTAAATGTAAGGATAAGGCCACAATATGGCTAACCTTCTTATATTGAACTAGCTGATGCCCGCAGCTTCGCCCGCGTACAATTTGTTCCCGTTCCTGCTAATCTTTGAGTGGTCTCATTCCTATACCACAGGCTTAAATAAGCTTGGTTCTGGTTATGTTAAAAAAATTGCCATACAATATTTAAAAATAGTCCCACATAATTATTATCTTTATGACAGAAAACATCTCATCTGCTCATAGGTAACTTAACTGATTGCATGATAAAAATAACAAAAAAAAATAGTTTTACATAATCTTTGTATACTATACTATACTATCTTCACGCCAAATCCCTTGCGGGGTAGGCAGAAAGAACCGTAATTAACATAATCTTTGTGTTACCACAATGTCAATTGTTAAGCCAAGCATCAGATAATATGACTCATCCTGCTGTGTGTGAACTCTTGTGACTTTTACAAGCATTAACATATTGTCCCAGATGCTTGTACCTAACATGGTGGTTGAACAATCCAGGTTATATCAACAACGAGATAGCTGCAGCATGTTCCCGTCCATTTCCACAATAGGCTCACCACTTATCATGATACTAGTGGATGTCACGCGGTTTCATCAAAAGTTCAAAGTGAACTGAGTAATATTAAAATTGTGCTGAGTTCAGCATTATTCTATATTCTATACTAAAATTATAAAGAGGAAAGATTTGATTCTTTGCATCGTATTTTCTCCGAAACTACTGGACCGATTTGTAAAATTCTCCCTATGTTGGGAAGCACTCTTAGAGAGAGCAGAACATATGCTATATTTTATTCCCGTATTCCCACGCGAACGGGAGCTATGCAGGTGAAATCGCGCGACGTCCTCTAGTAAAAAATAAAGCTATAAATGTTGTTTGAACAAGCATTATTTTATAAAACATTGATTATATGTATGTACTAGCTGTTGCCCGCGACTTGTACGCGTGAAAATTATTTTATAATGCTAATTTGATTGCTCTCTGCTTAGCCCCTAGGATATATGTAGCCCAATAATTTAAATGTACAGCCTATTTGAAGACCCTACCCCTAGTTAATATTTGTGCAAAATTTGAATCAAATCTATTGAGTACTTTTCGAGATCCTTTCCGACAAAGCAAAGCAAACAGACATTTGTTTTTCGGCTTCGGTATCTTATGTTGAACACCCAGCGAGTATATTTTTTTTAATATTTCCAATGTACAGTTTTGACTTTTGTATCATTTTATTATATGTATAGAGTAAATGGATGTTTGGGAGCTATGGTGTTACAGACAGATATTTGTCTATAGTTAATTTTCAAAAATATGTCTTACAGGATGCTGCGACTAAAGAATAAATCGGTGAATGTCGAGGAGTTTGCCCTGGAGTATGTCAAACAGGAGGCGCTATTCAAATACCCCTACAGGGGCAACAAGGTCAGTATGTTTGTAGTGTATTCTTAGCTCCCGTTCCCGCCTCCCATGGGAAGATATTTCAGGAATATAAAATATTATACTAGACTTTACAATGTATCCCGGTATAAAATTTCAACCAAATCCATTTTGTAGTTAGAGTGTGACCTTGTAACAAATATACATGTATATATTTTCACAAACTTTCACTTTAGTAGGACAACAAGATTCAAATATTTATTAGAAACCAACAGACGTCACGCGGTTTCACCCTCGCAGCTCCCGTTCCCGTGGGAATACGCTGATGTTCACTGGGGATAGTGTAGCTTCCCAACAGTGAAAGAATATTTCAAATCAGTTCAGTAGTTTCGGAGCCTATTCAATGCAAACAAACAAACAATCAAATCTTTCCTCTTTGTAATATTATAGTATAGATTCCACAATGCCAAACTAAAGGTAAAAATATTATACGATTAGTCATTATGGACCCAGTTCGGGCATTGCAATATTCCTTTAATTTTTTAAATTATGTAAATAATGTAACTGATCACTACAAAATTTTTATCTGATTCTGACTTCCTGTATGTGGGACCACATGGGAAGCACCAGCTTTCAAATAAAAAAGAATCATCAAAATCGGTTAACACGTTCAAGCGATTTGCCGGTGACCGACATAAAAACAAAAAAATGACGTGTGGCACTCGGGGACTGCCGCGGTAAAGCTATTACATAGCATTTTTTATCAACTATGCTAGTATAATTATTTCTATATAAGAATACTAGCTGATGCCCTCAGCTTCGCCCGCGTAAAATTTGTTCCCGCGGGAAGTTATTCCCGGGATAAAAGGTATACTACCTATGTGTTATTCCAGACTATAATGTATCTCTGTACCAAATTTCAGCCCGATCCGTTCAGCGGTTTGAGCGTGAAAGAGTAACAAACATCCACACTCACAAACTTTCGCACGTATAATATTATATACTAGCTGATGCCTGCAGCTTCGCCCGCGTAAATTTTATTACCGTTACCGCTTCCCGTGGGAACTTATTCCCGGTATAAAAAGTAGCCATGTGTTGTTCCAGACCATAATTTATCCCTGTACCAAGTTTCAGCGAGATCCGTTCAGCCGTTAGAGCGTGAAAGAGTAACAAACATCCACACTCACAAACTTTCGCATTTATAATATTAGTAAGAAGTAAGATTTTAAGGCCCATGTTCAACAAAGTAAAGTACCAAGTACCTACTGTTGGACTTTTGGACTTTTGGACTGTTGGACTTTTGGACTTTTGAACTTTTGGACTTTTGGACTTTTGGACTTTTGGACTTTTGGACTGTTGGACTTTTGGACTTTTGAACTTTTGGACTCTTGGACTGTTGGACTTTTGTACTTTTGGGCTTTTGGACTTTTGGACTTTTGGACTTTCGGACTTTCGGACTTTCGGACTTTCGGACTTTCGGACTTTGGACTTTTGGACTTTTGGACTTTTGGACTTTTGGACTTTCGGACTTTTGTACTTTGGACTTTTGTACTTTTGGACTTTTGGACTTTTGGACTTTAGAACTTTTGGACTTGTGTGTGTGTCTGTGTGTGTGTGTGTGTGTGTGAGTGTGTAAGTGAGTGTGTGTGTGAGTGTGTGTGTGTGTGAGTGTGTGTGTGGGTGTGTGTGTGTGTGTGTTTGTTGCATGTATGTTTATGTGAGTTGATTTTTGAGTGTGTGTGTGTGTGAGTGTGTGTGTGGGTGTGTGTGTGTGTGTTGCATTGGTTTTAATCACTCAGTTACTGCCGTTTTAAATTCTCCGTATGTATGCATACCTACTTAGAAATTATATGAGTATATATAAAAAAGTATAATTAGATCGCAAAGACAATGTCCAAAAGCCAAAGTACCTACTTGAAGCAAAGTCATTGATATACCTAATTAGAGATAATAGAAAAACCTCGCAGAACTTCAGAACAATACACACTCACACAGTACTGTTTTACGATTACCGATTATAATCATTCAAAGTTAAAGTTCATTTTTAAATAATTTATTATACTATTAAACTAGGTAATTGTTGTCAAACTGATTATGATTAAACCTCTTTTCATAATCTATAAGCGAGTATATGCCAAAGACAAACAAGACTGAGAAAAAATAATTTAATGACAAGCAAGAATGACAGGTTTAAATTTTTATCATTGAAGTATTTTTCATGAAATTATTCTATATTCTAAAGGTAAATTAGTGTCGAAATGGCCGCATAAATCTAACTATGGGTCCTTAAAACGAATATGATCAGGATTGATATTTAAATGTAAGTAATTATGGCGAGTCGAGATCCAATCTGTTTGTTTACTACATTGTTTGAATCTGTTGAATTCCACTATATTTGAAGTGTGAGATACACGAACGTGACCGAAGGTAGCCGAGAGTGTGATTCGTTTTCGTGACAGAATTTCTGGATTCGGTCTCCACGCAAGGCCCGCGATAGAAGCTATGCAATAGCTTAAAACAGATAAATTGATAACCTCAACCTTTTTTGGAAGTCGGTTTAAAATGCAAGGGATCTCAGTAATTGGCACTTTACACTACATTTTAATAAATCAATAAGAAATTTTACATTTCTAATTTCATTCTCAATATCATATTGGTTTAAATGACCTTAACAAGACCCCTTTGCTATTTTTTATATGACTAATGTCAACAAAACTTCCTTATCTCATACAGTCTCTCACTCATTGGTTGCATATCATATTAGAGTATTTATTACATAACTAGTTGACCCCGCAACTTCGTTTACGTCATATCAGGTGTATAAAAGGAGAGGTATTTCTTCATCAGACTCATCAAGCAGCATGTGAAACTGCCCTGTTTGCTTTTATGATTAAGCCAACACGTTTAGATTTACCCATTTTTAGATTAACACATTGTGATTCTTTAAAGTTATATAACTTTTTTATTTATTATCCTATTGACATGAAATAAACACTAAATGCTAAGTGAAGCAAACCTCAACAAAATAAAGTAAACCGCATTGCAATCGGTTAAGCGGTTACTGAGATTAGCGTGCACAAACGTACAGACAAACACATACAGACATACAGACAAACAGCCAAAAATTCTAAAAATCATTGTTTTGGGTTCTATTGCGTTCATAAAGCCCCCCCTATAATATATTTTCTTATTTATCTTCCATGTACAGACAGCGACCTGCTACGATTTTATTACATGTATTGATAAATACTAAGCCTATCATAAATCATAAGTGCGTCATTTTTGTACAAGTACAATCTTCCAGACAACATAGTCATTGTAATTCAGAGAATAATTTTAAATGCAAATTTGGACACGGTTTGAAGTAAACATCCCATTTGACTGAACGCTGCGCTGTAAGTGGTCCAGTTTATTTTACTCCAGTGAAGTGCACATATTAGTAAGTTTGCTGTTTTTATTCATAATTAGATATTTTAGATAATAATGATATTATTCCCTTTAAACCTAAGATATGCTAAGAAATTTAACCTATATTACCTGACCAAGGCTCCATGCGTCAGCGGGATATTAATAATTATGAGATGGCCTGTCTCTATACATTGAGGGAGTCCACACATGGCGGCTAAAATTTAAAGATGTATTTCCATTTCATCTTTACATAGATATTACTCAGGTTATAAGAGTTCTATTAGACCGAGATTGGTCAGGCGTTATGGGGCCAGTTTTACGTTCTTTATGATTTATTCCATAAGTTATAAATTTACATAGCTATGCTCATACAGGATGCGAACGTTTGAACCCAACTGCTCTATGTCTGAAAGATCCCTAAAAATGTACATTATATATCTCCCCTGGTAGGTCTTCTGACATTTTATATGGCCAGATGTAATGAGATGTATCATGCATGATACAAGTATGTCTGACATTTTCTGGAAAGATGTAATGAGATGTCTCATGATGTATACAAATATGGCTGCCATTCATAATCTCCTTAATACGTGTGTAGTTTTTATGTACCTATCTAGATTTTACATGAATGTTATTGCTAGTATAGTATTGCAATGCGATTTGTGTTCTTCAAATCGTAAGTACTTTTCTTCCTGTATCATTGGAGACAAATTTGTCTAAATTTTATCCAAATTCAAGATGACTGACAAAGCTTCTGTGCTAGGTGAATGACAAATGTTGTAAATAATTTATTGTTACTCTGACATTAATTTTCTTTTTTTAAATACCTATCTGTTATTTGAATGGTTACATTAGTTACCCAACTGATTCAGTCAGACAAAATGGCCGCACTGATGTTATGGCTATTATTTTACACCTAATAATTAAAACAGTCTTCTTAGTATGAAGACCTGATTGCAACATGTGTATATTGTGTACGTTTAAAATTAAGGACCTCAATGAATTTTGATCCCCAAATTTATTAAAAAGTAAATAAATTTAAACTAAACATGACTTGTCAAAGCATTGCAAGCCTGCAATTTTGTGACGTCACTGGATTTTCCTGTAGCCGTTGTTTACCCGCGTCGTGCATAGATGTCGCTGTACCATTTTGTGAAACGCGCTATGGTTTCGTTACGCGTTGCCGACCTCGACAACTGGTGATGAGAAGCAAAGTCGAACAAATATTTGTACGATTTGCTATTTTTGATAGACCTTATATTGTGTAAATGTTTACCTCTATGGTCTCATGATTTCGTAAATATAATACAGCGCACTTAAAAATAAATCTATACTAATGTTATAAAGAGGAAAGATTTGTTTTTTTTTGTTTGTTTGTAATTGTAACGAATAGGCTTCGGAACTACTGGACCGATTTGAATAATTCTGTCACTGTTGGGAAGCTACACTCTTCGCGGTGAACATAGCCTATATTTTATTCCCGTATTCCCACGGGAACGGGAACTACTCGGGTAAAACGGCGTGACGTCCGCTAGTAATGTCATAATTTCGTAAAAATTAAATTTCGATAGGAATACGTTTAAAAGCAACGCACTCAAAAATAAATACTTAATCATAATTAATTACTTATTAGGAGAAAAACTCTCAGCTCCGTAAGTCGTTTTTGATTGTTGAGGCTATTATTATTTTCTTGTGGGGACGCCGGCACCGCTGTGCGGACGATCCGACCACCTTCCCCAGGAATAATATTTATTTCAAAAATTGTTTACAAAAGGATTACAATGTAGGCTTATATCTATTTTATAAAATCTTAAAGTATATACGAGTATCTCTAGAATGCAATTAATTTACAATTTTCCACGAAATTTAGCGAATGGTCAGTCAGATTGACGACGCTAGGACGCTCATTCCGCACTGACGTACATTCTACCATCGCACCGCTCGCCACAGACAGGGTGTTCATCCTCACACCAGAGTTTCTTCTTAATATTTCTTCTATGCTCACACTTTGCGTTCGGAGCGTTCGAGCACGGTAAGATCCGATAGGGGCTTTCTTCCGCGCACGCTTAAATTGTGGAATGATCTCCCTGCCTCAGCTTTCCCAAAGGCCTACAGTATGGGGTTCTTCAAAGTTTGTTCCGAGGGCTTACCGGGAGCCCGGGGTACACCGTAGACAGTGGTAGGCATGGACTTGAGTGGTTTTAGTCGGTAAGAGTCGGCCATAGCGAATTGAAAACAGCGCCTTCTATTGGCGAGTAGAAAGACTAGCAGTACCTTTGTAAAATATTATATTAATAGTATCTGTCTCAAAAGGACAGTAACAATGGAATATATTATAATTATAATAATATTATAAAGAGGAAAGATTTGTTTTTTTTTGTTTTTTTGTTTTTTTGTTTGTTTGTTTGTAACGAATAGGCACCGAAACTACTGGACCGATTTGAAATATTCTTTCACTATTGGGAAGCTACACTGTTTGCGGTGAACATAGGCTATATTTTATTCCCGTATTCTCACGGGAACGGGAACTACGCGAGTGAAACCGCGTGACGTCCGCTAGTATATTATAAAAATTAGCTACACTAGCACAGTCTCTTTGAGGCTAATTCCCGGGTCGATGACTGTGGCAAGCAACCTCCATTACCGCCGACTGTGGAACCACGGAGCCGGATATTGTAATCCTGCAGTGCTATGTCCGAGCGGTGCTACGGTCACTCGACACGCGGAAAGCCAGTGGTCCTGATGGCATTCCGGCGTTGGGGCTGAAGAAGTCTACAGCTTAATTATCTTCAACACTAACACGCCTGTATTGCCTTTCCTATTCGTCGGAAAAAGTGCCGGAGGCTTGGAAGGAGGTGGACGTCCAGCTGATCACCAAGAAAGGGGAACGATCTGATCCGGCCAACTATCGCCCCACAGCCGTAACCACCGTTATCTGCAAGGTGTTCGAGCTAATTATCAACAAACAGCTCATGCGCTACCTGGAGGATCACTCGCTAATTAGCGATCGTCAATATGGCTTTAGGCCGAAACGATCAACGGGTGACCTCCCAACTTACATAACGCTCACTTGGGGTGAGGCTATGGAGAGGCACGGCGAATCTCTGGCTATTGGCCTAGACATCGCTAAAGCCTTTGATAGGGTATGGCATGCGTCGCTTCTTTCCAAGCTGCCGGCATATGGTCTATTGCCTCAGTTGTGCCGCTGGTTGGCCAGCTTCCTGCACGAGCGCCGTATACGGGTTCTCTGTGATGGTCAGACTTCATGCTTTTCGCAGGTAACTGCCGGAGTACCACAAGGTTCAGTATTGTCCCTAACTCTCTTTCTTCTGCACATCAATGGTATGCTGTCCTTTGGATGCATTTATTGTTACGCGGATGATAGTACTCTGCATGGGAGCTATTCTGGCCGTCCAGCAGAAGGGCAACGCGACGTGGAGGAGAAGAGACGGCAACTTGTGGCGGAGCTCGACTGGGACCTGGGTCGCATTGCCCAATGCCAACACCGGCGTGTGCGTTTACAGCTAAGAAGTCCCTATTCCTACCCCTACAACTGTTACTGCAATTTTCATAGTACATTTTACCGTAATAAAACTGGTTGTTTGTGATGGGTTCCCTTTGCCAAGCAATGTGTTTAAATCACCTGTGCTTATAGGTGCGAATGTAGATTATATTATCTAATTATGGTTTGTAAATTATGTTGTTGGACAATCTGGTAGGGGTCGACCGCGTCGCACTTATGTCGACCAAATTGGACACCTTTTGGAAAAAGGCCAGGTCAAGAGTCTGGTCAGGCTGTCTTAATCGGACAGCATGTATGAAAACACTTATGAAAGTAGAAGAAGCGAAGGTGATATGTCAGAATCATGGCAAGTGTAAAGCCATAGTCTCTATTTACCCCGTTGGGAAACAAGCGTGATGTTATGTATGTATATTATGTATTCCAGTACAAGCGGTGGGCATCGTACCGCGCGTTGGCTAAACACTTCGGCGTGAGTCCGTGGCTGGCGCCGCGCTTTGAGAAGCTATTCAGAACCTACGTCGCCGATAAGGTTAGTTATCTATGACTACTATACATTATTGAATCCGTCGCAAAATAACATATTCTCAAAATGCGCTCATTTACAATTCTGATGTTTACATACTGCAGCCACGCCTAGACAGGAATTTGCATGGTGATCTCAATTGACAGAGTTAGATATAATATCATAGTAGGGATACATCATTATTGACGCCTTTATTTCCGAAGGGGTAGACAGAGGCATATTAAAAGCCCACGTTTCATCTTTTTAAAAATTTGTCCCACATACCTATGCGGCTCACCAAGTGGTGAGCCGTATCTAATTGCAGTGTTGAAAGGGACAAGCGCAGGCGACGGCTCGCTATTGAATTTTTTCAAGCCACCTAGCCAGCCTTCAACTTGGCTTAACGTACCTTCCGAAGCACAGAAACGCTCGCTAATACCCATCCAGGGCCCGGCCATAGTGAAATTTGCTTACTGCAGTGATCGTTTACCTGTATATGCTTGTGTGAAGTAAGGCGTGTGAGTATAATATGCCTTGAAATGTTGTTTTAGATGGCGTCTCTGGTGCGTGACGGTCTGTACGACCTGGACCAGCTGCCGCACGAGCTGGGCTGGCTCGCCACCACCGACCAGCACCTGGCGCTGCTGCCCGCCGTACTCAAGGTGAGAGCGTTGTAGCCAGTGGGGGAGGTGGATATAGATATAGACGTCGTCGCTAGCACGTGACGTCACACTGTACGACCTGGACCAGCTGGGCTGGCTCGCCACCACCGACCAGCACCTGGCGCTGCTGCCCGCCGTACTCAAGGTGAGAGCGTTGTAGCCAGTGGGGGAGGTGGATATAGATATAGACGTCGTCGCTAGCACGTGACGTCACACTGTACGACCTGGACCAGCTGGGCTGGCTCGCCACCACCGACCAGCACCTGGCGCTGCTGCCCGCCGTACTCAAGGTGAGAGCGTTGTGGCCAGTGGGGAGGTGGATATAGATATAGACGTCGTCGCTAGCACGTGACGTCACACTGTACGACCTGGACCAGCTGGGCTGGCTCGCCACCACCGACCAGCACCTGGCGCTGCTGCCCGCCGTACTCAAGGTGAGAGCGTTGTAGCCAGTGGGGGAGGTGGATATAGATATAGACGTCGTCGCTAGCACGTGACGTCACACTGTACGACCTGGACCAGCTGGGCTGGCTCGCCACCACCGACCAGCACCTGGCGCTGCTGCCCGCCGTACTCAAGGTGAGAGCGTTGTAGCCAGTGGGGGAGGTGGATATAGATATAGACGTCGTCGCTAGCACGTGACGTCACACTGTACGACCTGGACCAGCTGGGCTGGCTCGCCACCACCGACCAGCACCTGGCGCTGCTGCCCGCCGTACTCAAGGTGAGAGCGTTGTAGCCAGTGGGGGAGGTGGATATAGATATAGACGTCGTCGCTAGCACGTGACGTCACACTGTACGACCTGGACCAGCTGGGCTGGCTCGCCACCACCGACCAGCACCTGGCGCTGCTGCCCGCCGTACTCAAGGTGAGAGCGTTGTAGCCAGTGGGGGAGGTGGATATAGATATAGACGTCGTCGCTAGCACGTGACGTCACACTGTACGACCTGGACCAGCTGGGCTGGCTCGCCACCACCGACCAGCACCTGGCGCTGCTGCCCGCCGTACTCAAGGTGAGAGCGTTGTAGCCAGTGGGGGAGGTGGATATAGATATAGACGTCGTCGCTAGCACGTGACGTCACACTGTACGACCTGGACCAGCTGGGCTGGCTCGCCACCACCGACCAGCACCTGGCGCTGCTGCCCGCCGTACTCAAGGTGAGAGCGTTGTGGCCAGTGGGGAGGTGGATATAGATATAGACGTCGTCGCTAGCACGTGACGTCACACTGTACGACCTGGACCAGCTGGGCTGGCTCGCCACCACCGACCAGCACCTGGCGCTGCTGCCCGCCGTACTCAAGGTGAGAGCGTTGTGGCCAGTGGGGAGGTGGATATAGATATAGACGTCGTCGCTAGCACGTGACGTCACACTGTACGACCTGGACCAGCTGGGCTGGCTCGCCACCACCGACCAGCACCTGGCGCTGCTGCCCGCCGTACTCAAGGTGAGAGCGTTGTAGCCAGTGGGGGAGGTGGATATAGATATAGACGTCGTCGCTAGCACGTGACGTCACACTGTACGACCTGGACCAGCTGGGCTGGCTCGCCACCACCGACCAGCACCTGGCGCTGCTGCCCGCCGTACTCAAGGTGAGAGCGTTGTAGCCAGTGGGGGAGGTGGATATAGATATAGACGTCGTCGCTAGCACGTGACGTCACACTGTACGACCTGGACCAGCTGGGCTGGCTCGCCACCACCGACCAGCACCTGGCGCTGCTGCCCGCCGTACTCAAGGTGAGAGCGTTGTAGCCAGTGGGGGAGGTGGATATAGATATAGACGTCGTCGCTAGCACGTGACGTCACACTGTACGACCTGGACCAGCTGGGCTGGCTCGCCACCACCGACCAGCACCTGGCGCTGCTGCCCGCCGTACTCAAGGTGAGAGCGTTGTGGCCAGTGGGGAGGTGGATATAGATATAGACGTCGTCGCTAGCACGTGACGTCACACTGTACGACCTGGACCCAAAGACTTCTATATAAACTGAGGTAGACGCGCCGTACTCTAACAAGCGAGATTTCAAAAGCAATCCTCAAACACACACATTGTTAAGACTACACTCACTTATAAATGCTATTTACGTAATTGTCACCACACACAATAGCAATATACGGATAGAACAAGAGTAAAAGAGAAGGCGTATGGACTCCAATTGCAAGTCGAGTACCTACTCTCGAAGTTTTGACTCACAACAGTGCGAACATCGCTGCGAATTAGCGCAGTTTATAGGTTTCAAAAAACGGTGCGTAGGGCATGTCTACCTCATTTTATATAGAAGTATTTGCCTAGACCAGCTGATCAGACGATGCAATGAGTCGGACTCGCCTGCGAAGGGTTCACACACGTTATATATTTTTTTCTGATTTTAGCATTTTTTGTTTTAGCGGCAATAAAAATACATTATAACTAAAATTTCAACCTTCTAGCTATCACGGTTCATAAGATACAGTCTGGAGACAGACAGCGGAGTCTCGGTTTTAGTATTTCAATCATAGCTGGTTACAAAACACTCCAACGTGTCAGATCTTAATAGTCTTGGTTAATCTTGTAACATTGTATTCCAGGAGTGCGGAGATCCAGTGGGTATCTGCGACCGCTCCCCCTCAGGAGTGCTCCGCGCGTTGTGTACCCAGACGCTGATGCGCGGGTGGGGGAGCCTCGGCGAGGACTCGGTGCGCGCCGTGTGTCGCCAGCTGACCGTGGCGCCGCGGTACCACCTCGACTTGCTGGCTGCCTGGTACGTAAAACTTTACAACTTGTCCAACCCTAGCCTTTTAGTTCCTGAACAACGTGTGCTGGAGTAAGGCCGCTACCACCTCGACTTGCTGACAGCCTGGTACGTTCACTGTTCTTTAAATTGCAACCCTAGCCTTTTATATTCTGAACAACGTGTGCCGCTAAGTAAGGCCGCTACGATACCACCTCGACTTGCTGGCTGCCTGGTACGTAGACAGTGCTTCTGCTGAATTCCATCCTCTCCTTTTCGATCCCGAACACTGCCACTCACAGTGGTAATAATCTAAGGAGCGCGGGGGCGACGAGGTCGCTTCATACGCGCTGTGTGACACTGCGATACCACTTCGACTAGCTGGCAGCCTCGTACGTAGACAACTCTTCAACTTAATCTCTCATTTTAGTTTCGACCCCAAATTCTGCGTGCTGAATAGAAGTGTCACTCCGGAGAGAATCTCCAGAATTTCTGGAGTAAGGTCACTTCGATACCACTAAGACTTGTTGATAGCTTGGAAAATAGATAACTCTTCTACCTACCTTTTCCTTTTCGATACTCCTTTACGTTCCCACTCTTGTACAGTGTGCCATCTCGATTTGCTGACAGCATGGTAAGTGGACTACTCTTTAACTTATTCAATCCAGGGCCTTTTAGATCCTGAACAACGCGTTCTGGACTGTAAGGTCGCTACGATACCACTTCCACCAGCTGGCAGCCTGGTACGTAGGTAACTCTTTATCTAGAACAATCAGTATGTTAACTGATCATAAATTTTAAATATGGAAAAATAAATGCTCTAAGCAGGATTCGAACCTGCGTCTTCTCGCATTGCAATTTGCTTTTCAAAAATTATCTTGAATTACAGTAAATGAATGGTAGTTTATGTCGGTTTGCAGGGAGAACGCCAAACGCTTGTCGCTAGAGCAGCTAGCGGCCAGCAGTCGCGCGGGGGACGTGAGCGTCACTCGGGAGGGCGCGGACGCGGACGCGGCGGACGCGCTGGCGTGGCGCGTGGCGGACGTGCTGCTGCTCTCCAGCGACGTGGACGCGAGGCTGCTGCTGGCCGACGTGAGTGCACACACGCACGCACTAGCACGCACGCTCACTCAAACCAAACTCTCTCTCTTTCTCACACACACACACACACACACACACACACACACACACACACACACACACACACACATTTGCACGCACACTGACACACGCACGCTTTCTTTCTCTCTAACAGGCCCCACGTACGCTCAGTTCTACACATCTCTCTTTCTCTCTCTAACACACAGACGCAGGTACGTTCAGTTCTACACATCTCTCTCTCTAACACACACAGACGCACGCACGCTCTCTTCTACATACCATTCTTTCTCTCACACAGATAGACACGCACGTTCTCTTTCCCACATACACATACTCTCTCTCGCACACACACACTCTCTGTCTCTCTCTCTCTCTCACACACACACACACCACTTTAATCTACAGGTAAATTGTCGAGAGACAGTGAACCGTAACATGAAGACGGTAAGGTCAGGTTGGACCAGTGAACATTACTATCAATGAAAGCTCGAAGATGAGGCAGTAAAGCTACCGTGCCGTGGCAAAAACCGCCGGGCACTTGATACATTTAATGTACATAATTATTTTGCAATTATGTTACGGTACACAATCTCTCGGACTGTTTATAATGTAGCGTTATTGACAGACATATATACATCAAGCCTTTATCCCCGAAGGGGTAGGCAGAGGTATAGTATACGCTCACATTCACCTTATAGTCTTATGTCCCACGTAATAGGTGATGTGTCCATTACCGTGTTGAAATGGACAGTGCAGGTTTAAACGACTCGCAGTTGAAATTTTCCAACCCGCCCATAAGGCCTTTAACTCGGCGTAACGATTGTCATTCTACTGACAACCGGGTTTCATTTCGAGTTTTCCTTCTCTAAGCAACCGGTCGTTTTGTGTAAGCGTTCCCTAAGTCGTTTCTTACGACACTCTCGGTGTGAATTGCGGTGGCGACATTATGTACTTTTTCCCGTTGCCACAATGCAATGTAGCGGTATTGACAATGTATGTATGTGGGTACAGGACAGCTCCCAGCAGTACGTGGAGGCGGAGGCGGTGTCCCTGCTGTGGCAGCTGGTGCAGCGACACAGGATAGAGGAACGAGCGCCGCCACGTAGCAGCGTGCAGGCGCAGCGGTGGAGCAGGGCCGCAAGGGACTACCGCGACACGTGCGTATTACATGCCGTTCTCCTTCCCAGCCCTTCCCACGGGAACTTATCTTACTAATATTATAAATTAGCGCAGCGAAGAACCATAGCGTCCTTGGCTGCCTTCTATCGAATGTATCACGGCGAATGTTCTGAAGAGCTTTTCAACCTGATCCCACCCTCTCCTTTTCGATCACGAACAACGCGTGCCGGGCAGAGATGCCACTCTCACACAGTGGAAAGAATCTTCGCCAGAACTGAGCGTTTGAAAAGATCGTTCCTCTGTCGAACTGTAAAAACCTGGAACGACCTGTCCGCACACGTGTTTGCCTCATCTTACAATCCCAGGTTCTTCAAGAGGAGCGTGAAGAGGCACATCACAGGGCCACCAACTTGAGCACCACTGTCAGAAGTGGCCCCCAATCACTAGATGCGCCACGGCGCACCATCAGGCTGGTGGCGACGACAATTTAGCGTGCTGAATATAAAAAGAAATGCCGAATTGTGAGTGTGGATGTTTGTTACTCTTTCACACTCAAACCGCTGAACAGATCGGGCTGAAATTTGGTACAGAGATACATTATAGTCTGGAACAACACATAGGCTGCTTTTATCCCGGAAATAAGTTCCCACGGGAAAAGAAAACGGGAAAAAGTTTTACGCGAGCGAAGCTGCGCGCATCACCTAGTAAACAAATAGATGTTTGTGGACATTCTCACACGACATCATCTAGCCCAAATTATGCTAATATAAACTTGTGTTATGGGATCTAGACGACTGATACACATACTTATTTATTTGTAAATACATACATATTATGGGTATACTACGCCAAATCGAATGGCAAATAATCGAACGTTCAATATATCGAACGTTCAATATATCGAACGTTCAAAATATCGAACATTGATATTGTAATCTTCGATATTTTGAACGTTCGAGTATTTGGATGTTCGATTATTTGGCATTCGATTTGGCGTAGTATACCCCATATTATACATAGAAAACATCCAGGACACAGATAAATCAATGCGCTCATCACACCAGGAGATTTGTCCTGGGTAGGAATCGAACCCACGACCTCCAAATCCATAATCAGGCACACTAACCGCTGGACCATGAGGCCAGTCAAACGTACATATATACTCTGTTCCCGTTCCCGTGCTAACTTAGATCACACACCGCTGTACATACACTACATTGCCTACCTTTGATTCACCATCGGGCATTGTTTCTTTCATCTTATTACATACTAGGTGACCCGCACAATTTCGTATTTTTGTTTATGTGTAATGTAAAGCGATTTTTGAAGTAAAACTTCTTTAGGCGCGACTAGGAAGTAACTCAGTTTTTTTTCTGACGAAGGTAAAATTTACTATTTGAATTTTGAATAGCGGCAACATAGTTTCCGCTATTCAAAATTCGAATGAATGATATTAATATAACATTTGATGCCGTCAATGACAAAGAAGTTTTACTTTAATCGCGCGTAAAGGTTTCACGCACCAACACTTTAATTTTTGTAAAAAAAAATTTCAAATAAAATCAACACCATGCCCGTGTACTTATATCATACTATTGTGAAAATGTTGCTGTGCCCGAACTGGGTTCCCGATCTCGATTGATATTTTAATTTTGTTATTGTAATATCTGAGGTATGTACAGTCGACTATAATGAAATGTACTCGTTAAATCTTGCAAAATGATGGATCCCTGCGAATGCCATAATGAACTAACCAAATATAGTGATGTTTGCATAATTGCATCATCTATGGTTAGTTCGGGTTCATTGTATGGACACAACTACAATATACAATTTATATAATAGTTTTAGACGGTGCTCCTGGATTCCCCCGCGTGTAATTCGGTTCCCGTTTTTGGTTCCCATCGAAACATATTCCCGGGATAAAATGTAGTCTATTTGTTATTCCAGGTTATATCTCTATACTTACTTATACTACTTACTTTGTGTAAACGTACCAAACATCATACTCACGAGTTATCACACATATAGGTACAAAATTAAAAAAGAAAGCCGTGAGATCGTTCTCACCAGACTGCCCTCTCTAACACGTTTATTGTGAAAGTGAAAGTTCAATCCGATTGACGTTGTCATTTTTGTTTTATGTCAAACTTTGAACAGATGATCCACGTGACCTAGTGACGTAGTTTAATGCGACAGAGTCACAGACTACAGAGAAAGTCTCGCCATAAGACTGTATTTTATAGAGAGGGGCTAAAACTGTGGTTGAATATCGATGATGGCAAATTTTGCTAAAAGAAAACATTCCTTTACTTTAAAAAGTAAGTAACACGCATTTATAATATTTGAAAAATCATCTGCTTGAGCCGGGCACTGAACTGGTGAGTTCCTCAAGGATCTATTCTGGGCCCAATTTTTTTTAATATTTTAAAATGACCGGATTATTTATGTGACATATAAAATTCCAGACCATTTGAAATTGTCAGTTTTTGCATATGACACTGACGCAATTGTTTCGAAATTTCTCAAGTTGAGGGTTAACGAAGCACTCGATCTATTTCATGAGTGGTTTACAATTAATAACCTCAGTATAAACGCAAAAAAGACTAACCTAATATTAGTATTAAAGTTAGCGGGATATTTACCATGTATTGTTGTGAGTTTCCGATATTTCGGCGCTGTTACAAGCACCATGATCACGGAGGAACTGAAGTACTGGCGGTTGAAAGCGAAAGTCTCAGCACATATATCGATCTACCCTCCTTCGCAGTCGTTTATTACGCGTTACACCACTACCACTGGTCTCACTTTCGATTTCACTAACTCGACTACGTTCACGACACACAATGCTCACAGTATCTACTCGTGGTTTTGTTTGGAACTGTTTTTGGTTATTTATACACAAACGGACCACTGGATGCCAGACGCTCGGCAACTGAAACCCATCCTCACGATTGAAATTCTTGAACTTTTTAATTTCAATAGCTTCTCTAACCATTCTCGGTATATAGTGACGTTCAGTTGAGAGCATCTTAGGGTTATGTAACTCAATCGTATATAAGCCAAACAAAGCGAACTGTTACGTGCCGAATCAAAGAACATATTAGGGCAGTCAAAAACAACGAACCACACAAGTCTGCAGTCGCTGAACACCTGTTGGAGTCCGGCACAGACCACTGGATTGAGTTACATAACCCTAAGATGCTCTCAACTGAACGTCACTATATACCGAGAATGGTTAGAGAAGCTATTGAAATTAAAAAGTTCAAGAATTTCAATCGTGAGGATGGGTTTCAGTTGCCGAGCGTCTGGCATCCAGTGGTCCGTTTGTGTATAAATAACCAAAAACAGTTCCAAATAAAACCACGAGTAGATACTGTGAGCATTGTGTGTCGTGAACGTAGTCGAGTTAGTGAAATCGAAAGTGAGACCAGTGGTAGTGGTGTAACGCGTAATAATCGACTGCGAAGGAGGGTAGATCGATATACACTCATTTGCAAAAAAAACGGGCACCTAAGCAATGAACCATTTCAAATGTTAATATTGCTTTGTTTGATAATTATAGGTAGTTTTATCCTCACAATTTGGTAAATTAATAAGAAAATAATTGTTTTCATCAGTATTTCATAAATTTTTGTTATTATTTATGGGAAATAATGCAAAACCTCTCTAGTAGTGTATGTTCGCTAGTAGTGCATTGCTCGCGAAGTAAAAATAAAAAAGTTTTTTTGTTTGTTTTTCTTTAATAAAGTAAAAGCAGATAAATGTTTAGTATCGAGTGTGACCCCCTCTAGCTAAAATCACAGCTTGAATTCGTCTGGGCATGCTGGCGAGTATATCCCGGATACTTGCTTGCGGAATACGTTCCCACTCCGCAGTAATCACATTCTTCAGCTCTCTGATGGTCTGCGGAGCCGGGTGTACTGATCTCACACGCCGTTTTAGAACGTCCCAGACATGCTCTATGGGATTGAGGTCGGGACTTCGAGCTGGCCAATCCAAACGACGAATGCCGACCTCTTGCACATACGCATTAACATTGCGGGATCGGTGGGCGCGAGCATTGTCGTCCATAAAAATCGAGTCTTGACCTAGAGCGGCCAATGCGGGTTGTGCATGAGGAATTAGAACTTTCCTATCAAAGATTTCTATATAAAATGAGGTAGATACGCTCTACTATAAGAAACGAAAGCATAAAAGCAATCCTCATACACACACATTGCTAAAACTACACTCACTAATAAACTATATTTACGTAATTGTAACTGCAATAGCAATATACGAATAGAACAAGAGTAAAAGAGAAGGCGTATGGACTCCAATTACAAGCCGAGTACCACCGAATACTCTCGAAGTTTTACGATTCTGTATCACAGGTACTGACTGCAGAAAAATGTTAATTAGGTATAAAGGAAGACTGCAGAAAATTTTAAATAGTTATAAACAATGATATAAAAATTATAGATACGTTATAGACACTTGAAAATGGCAACACGTAAAGTAGGTAATTACCTGAAAATCTCTGACGCGGCTGTAGGGTTAGCGAAAGTTCAGTTAGCACTGTTTTAAATTCTGTTAGTAAAGAAAACTCGAAAAAAACATGCCTTCATTTATCTTCAGATGATACACAAGCTACACAGCAACTGTTCAATATAAAAACGTGTCCTTTCATGCGTAAGTACAATAAAAATAATAATATTATTTCATTTTCTCGGATCAAAAAAATGGCGGCAAGCTTAGGTAATGAATGCATAAAGAAAATGTACTCTATAGTCTGTGGTTTGGCGCCCGCGACCCGTAAGGGGATGTCGGGGAGATTTTGTAGTAATGTTTTATTTTGCTATTTGAATATTTTTATTATTTAGGTAATTATATTTCTTTAAAAAAATAATGAAACATAATAATAATAAATTAAGATTATAAAATGATTAATATTACAAATATTTGGATTACTTACTAGGGACCTACTAAATTATAACTTAATAAAAAAATGTTTCTGTATGATATCGTTATATTTTTATTTTATGACTTAAATTACGTTAATAATTACTAATCCGATAAACTACATTAACATTTTATAAATTTAAATAATACGTACTTTACCCGTACCTAAATACATTAATCATATTATGCCTGAGTAAGTGAAATTCAAGTTTCCCTTTTTCCTCACATTCCTCTGATATTGACTTCATGCATGCTACCACAGATAATTTATAGAATTCTTTTTTCAAATTTATAAAAGTTTAGCTGTTTTTGAAAGCCGCAATGTTCGTGTATAACGTGTCTATATATGATACGTCTTTGGGTATAAAGGAATAAAGTGCAAAATTTACCAATGATGTATATATTTAAATGTAAACTTAAAAAACTGATTACATACCTATTTAATGATATTTAATCGATATCTGAATTTTTCGAACCCTTTTCCGAACAAAATATTTCAAAGTTAAACTAAAAATACTGACTTGAACACTAATTATCCACACCAAATAAATCAAATTAAATGTACTATTTAATGGTATTTCCACAACTGTTTTACTGAACGAATAACTATTTTCAAAATAGTTTATCTAACAATTCCATAGTTCAACAAACATAATATCTAAGCGTTTTGAAGGAAAACCGACGATTAATATTACCGAAAACGATTATTATTATTGAATAAAAAAATTCAAACATAACCTAACCTATTCAGTTATAAGATTGTACCATTTAGAGTCTGGTATGCATTCAGTTAGTGGAGTTACCTGGTGTGCTGAAAATTACACAGATGTGTATATAAAATATCCCATTAATTAATTACAAATTTTTATTAAAAAAATACCTTTGAAAGGTAACTCCACAATATTTGTTGCATTTTGATGTGTAATTTTTACAAAATCTTAGTACAACAGATGGCATTATAATGACAGACTCGATCGCAATCGTTGTAAGTACCTTAAAAGTAAAACATATAAATTAAATTTTCTTGCAAACCGTACTTGCGAAGAACTATAACTATTCGGGGAATCCCCGTGCCTTGACTCTCGCTTGGCACATTCAGCAAGTATAATGCTGTCAAAATACGAAGTACAACAAAGGCATTGGGCGCGTCAGATTAGTTAGGCCTATACAATTTAGTGGGTTAATAAGATTGAGAATAATCATAAAATTGATGAAAAATAATTAATTACCCATAAATTGTGCGTACTTACCAAATAAATTAGTACTCCTTTGTAAACTACCTAATCTTAAGCACTTTTAAGACGTTAATTATGTACTTTTCCACGTTAAAAATACACATTTGTTGTTAAATCGTGGGAGATACGACAGTGACATAGTGTCAGCGCGAACTGCGCGCAACCGCGCTAACTAGCTCAGTTTATACGCTTCAAAAATTGGTGCGTAGGGCAGGTCTACCTCTTTATATAGAAGTCTTTGTTTCCTATATGTATCGATGCCCAGTCAGTGAGCCGTTTTCAATGAAGACTAACTCTGTACGTTCCATTGAATTTATTCCTGCCCAAAACATAACAGAGCCTCCACCATAAGGTGTGATTTCTTCGAAACATGCATCTGCAAAGCGCTCTCCTTGTCTTCTTAGCACTCGCCGACGTCGATCTTCACCGAACAGAGATATCCTGGCTTCATCAGAGAACAAAACCCTATTCCAATCTTCTTGAGTCCATGATTCAAAATTTCTAGCGAACCTAAGCCTGTGAACTCTGTGCTCACGGAGTAATTTGGGGCCGCGGGCCGGGCGGTGACTGCGTATATTGGCAGCGAGAAGCCTCCTCCTGACCGTCCATAGACTAATATGCACATTTCTTACTTCTTGGAGGTTGTTCTTAAGATCCACATACGAAGATTTGCGATTTCTCAATGCGCGACTCACAAGAAAACTATCATCCCGTGGTTGGGTACATGGTTTTCTTCCAGAACCAGGCCTTCTCTCGACGGAACCAGTCTCCTGATATCGCTGCCAGGTCCTTTGGACCGTCGAGCGACTAACATTCAGCCTCCTAGCCACGAAACATTGGCTGCAACCCTCTTCAAGCAGCGCGATAATTTTGGTAGCTTTTACCACTTTATCTACCATTTTTGATACAGCCAAACAGCAATAAATAAAGCTTTGACAGTCAAGGATATGAAATTAATCGATAAAAATTGAATAAAAGTTGTGAAAGTCGATGTTAACTTCTGGAACGTCGCGCCAAAAATGTAGGATAAAAAGGGGTTTTCTGTAAAAATGAGCATCAAATGAAAATTTGAATTTAGAACGTACTTTTTTAAATACCACGGCATTTTTAAAACCGGCCAGTAACGTGTACAAACGATTGAAACCTTTTTGGTATTGTATCTTTTTAAAGATGAATGAAAATCAAAACCGCCCGTTTTTTTTGCAAATGAGTGTATGTGCTGAGACTTTCGCTTTCAACCGCCAGTACTTCAGTTCCTCCGTGATCATGGTGCTTGTAACAGCGCCGAAATATCGGAAACTCACAACAATACATGGTAAATATCCCGCTAACTTTAATACTAATGTCAGTGACCATGAAAGTTGAAATACCTATAACCTAATATTATTTAAGACGACTTCTAGAAACTCGGACAAGCTATGCGGCGCAATTTATAAAACTCCCTTAAATGCTGTAGATGGTGTGAATGAAGTTTTAGGGGTACAAGTTGATCTTCCATAGAGAGTTCAATTAGTTGTGCTTGCTATGTTTTGGAGGGGCGCAATGAATATAATATCAATAAGGCATTTTTTGTTATTCAAAAACGGTCAATTCAACCGTGACACGAATCCCAGATAAGATAAGATTTTATTAGATTAAGCTAATACAAGCTTGTGCTATGGAATCTCCACGACTGATATACTTATTTATTACTAAATACACATAGAAAACACCCAAAATCCGAAACAAACATTTGTGGATCACACAAATATTTGGACCGACCCAGGATCTCAGCGCGGCAGGCGGTATCACTACCGAATGCGCCACCACGGCAGGATGGTCTTACGAGTCAGTAGAGAAATGCAAACCGAAGTTATAATTTTATTATAAGTATTCACCACACAAGAAGTATAGCGAATTAAGTCAAAAAATACGTCTTTTCATACATGAAAATAGGTCTTACATTTTATTCAATTCATAGGTTAAGTGATTTATTTTGTTTAGATAGGTCTTACATTTTATTCAATTCATAGGTTAAGTGAATTATTTTGTTTAGAGAACCTTTAAAGTATGAGTCCAAACTCGACCGCAAGCAGGACTGTGGTCGCTGCAGTGCCGGGACAGCACCACTGGTCCCGATACATTCTGTATAGATTTACATTAGAATACATTCCGAACTCGGCAGTAGCGTCGCTGCATTGCGGCGGCAGCACTGCTTGCGCGGCACGGTCGCCTTCGGCAGATCAGTAGTGACGTCATCGCCGCAATTATAGTAGGTATGAATATAGTTTATCTGATTCAAAAGATGAACAATTTATTGACTAACGTATTAATATCCACCCTTCTGTGTAATATGTTGTGAAAGTAAGTTAGATTGTTGATAAGTTAGATATTTGAAAGAATAACACCACGTGCAGCGGGACGCTGCTGCCGTGCTGGGAATAACGCGGCAGGCAGCATTGCCGCGCCGCACCTCAGTGGCAGCATTGCAGCGACTGCAATGCTGCTTGCAGTCGAGATCGGACTCATACCTTTACAATAATAAAACATTTTACTTGGTCTTTCTTTAATTTTTTTTTTATACTACTTAGGTGGCAGACAAGCTTACGGCCCACCGGAAGGTTGGTAACCGTAGCCTATGGACGTTTGCAACACCAGAGGCGCTACACACGCGCTGCCGACCCGGGCGCAGGTTGTGACGACCCACAGTTGAAATTTTTCAAGCCGCCCATAAGGCCTTCAACTTGGCTTAACGACTGTCATTTTACTGACAACCGGGACCAACGGCTTATCGTGCCTTCCGAAGCACGGAAACGCTCGTAAATAAATGTCACAAAGTGGTCCACGTGGTGGTCACCCATCCATATCCGGCCATAGTAAATGTTGCTTACTGCAGTGATCGTTTACAGAACACTGAGTCCGCGGGGCCACGAGCGCTTCTAATATTTAGGATAAGTACTTGTTTAAAAGTAATTGTTCCCTGAAATACTCTTTCGGTGGTATCATAAAATACAGGATATATTTTTATTCACATCTCACCGCTTCGATTCCCGGCTCAAGCAGGTGATATTTTAAAAATCTTTAAATGTAGTTTTACTTGCTCTTTAAAATAAAGGAATGTTTTCTATCAGCAAAAAAATCGTAACAGGTCGCTGTCTGTACATGGAAGATAAATAAGAAAAAATATTATAGTGGGACTTTATGAACGCAATAGAACCTAAATAGGGTAAACCACCCAATTATTGGCACTTTTAGAATGAATTATTGGCACTTTAGTTAAGAGTATATTTCAAAAAATAAGGGAAACCTAGTTTATTTCAGTTCGGTGTTGCCCATTATGTAGTTGTAGGTATGCATTAAAAAGTAAAATAGCATTCTTTTTCTGTTAGAAATGGGCAAAATTACCTAAAGTGCCAATAATTGGAGGAGTGCCAACGATTGGGTGGTTTACCCTAAATGATTTTTAGAATTTTTGTCTATCTATATGTCTGTATATCTGTTTGTCTGTACGTTTGTGCACGCTAATCTCAGTAACCGATTGCAATGCAGTTTCCTTTATTGTGTTAAGGTTTGCTCCTCTTAACATTTAGTGTTTATTTCATGTCAATCGGTTTATAAATAAAAACGTTATATTCACGTACGTATAACGTTACACTTTAAAGAATCATACATAGACTTATGAATCTAAAAATAGGTAAATCTAAACTGGCGTGTTGGCTACTACTACTTGTACTATTTTAAAACGCGCGGATATGGAATGCGGGTTCCATCCCATGTCTTTGGGGGGTTGTTCGGGTGTTATCCAGCTTCTTGGGGCGTGTGGCGTGCGTGAAACTTTCACGTCACTTTGTCCTTTTGGGCCTGCTTTGAGCAGCCCCCCACTGTCCTCAGGCCCCCGGTCATGGAGGCTGAAAGTCTTTGGTGAAGACAAGTTTGCGGAACTGGGGTGGGGGAGTACTCTCCCGCTCCCTCCCCGCCGCCTCCTTCACAGAAAGAGGCAGCGGAGTCCCACTTACTCCCGCTGGAGATCATGGCTCCTTGGTCTCCAGCGAGAAAATGTCCACGTCCAGACCTGACCACGCTGTGCACTCCACCAATGTGTAGAGCGATGTGTCCTTGCTGCGCTTCTTGCAGTGCTGACGCTCAGTCGTGGTTTCCCAGTGTATTTGCTACAGATACTTACCGAAGCTCTTGTGTGCCTGGTACCACTGCCACTCGTCCATGTACGATCTGACCGCCCCGATTGTGGCAATTCCCCACCTAGCTCAAGTCGCACCTCCCCTCCACGGTTTCCTGGATTTCTCGAGGCGCAGGCCTGTGGCTTCGCTCTAGCGTCCTCTTGCGCATTTGCGATATCGCTTCCTCCGTCAAGCTTCTAATGCGCATTTAGTCTCTGTCCGCACTCTGTATAATAAGATACCTTTCTTGAATAGAAACCGCGTGGCGTCGGTGGTGGTGCTACAACGGCGCTGGCACGAGCTGAAGGCGCGCGCGCGCTACAAGCTGCTGAACTACTGGCGCACCACGTGCTGCGCGCGCACCGGCGGCGAGCGCCCCGCCTGCTCCGACCCGCCGCGGGCGCTGCACATTGCTATACTGCGGCGGTGAGTACACACACGTGCACACGAGCTGCAGGTACGAGCTGCGCAACTACTGGCGCACCACGTGCTGCCTGCTCCGACCCGCCGCGGGCGCTGCACATTGCTATACTGCGGCGGTGAGTACACACACGTGCACACGAGCTGCAGGTACGAGCTGCGCAACTACTGGCGCACCACGTGCTGCCTGCTCCGACCCGCCGCGGGCGCTGCACATTGCTATACTGCGGCGGTGAGTACACACACGTGCACACGAGCTGCAGGTACGAGCTGCGCAACTACTGGCGCACCACGTGCTGCCTGCTCCGACCCGCCGCGGGCGCTGCACATTGCTATACTGCGGCGGTGAGTACACACACGTGCACACGAGCTGCAGGTACGAGCTGCGCAACTACTGGCGCACCACGTGCTGCCTGCTCCGACCCGCCGCGGGCGCTGCACATTGCTATACTGCGGCGGTGAGTACACACACGTGCACACGAGCTGCAGGTACGAGCTGCGCAACTACTGGCGCACCACGTGCTGCCTGCTCCGACCCGCCGCGGGCGCTGCACATTGCTATACTGCGGCGGTGAGTACACACACGTGCACACGAGCTGCAGGTACGAGCTGCGCAACTACTGGCGCACCACGTGCTGCCTGCTCCGACCCGCCGCGGGCGCTGCACATTGCTATACTGCGGCGGTGAGTACACACACGTGCACACGAGCTGCAGGTACGAGCTGCGCAACTACTGGCGCACCACGTGCTGCCTGCTCCGACCCGCCGCGGGCGCTGCACATTGCTATACTGCGGCGGTGAGTACACACACGTGCACACGAGCTGCAGGTACGAGCTGCGCAACTACTGGCGCACCACGTGCTGCCTGCTCCGACCCGCCGCGGGCGCTGCACATTGCTATACTGCGGCGGTGAGTACACACACGTGCACACGAGCTGCAGGTACGAGCTGCGCAACTACTGGCGCACCACGTGCTGCCTGCTCCGACCCGCCGCGGGCGCTGCACATTGCTATACTGCGGCGGTGAGTACACACACGTGCACACGAGCTGCAGGTACGAGCTGCGCAACTACTGGCGCACCACGTGCTGCCTGCTCCGACCCGCCGCGGGCGCTGCACATTGCTATACTGCGGCGGTGAGTACACACACGTGCACACGAGCTGCAGGTACGAGCTGCGCAACTACTGGCGCACCACGTGCTGCCTGCTCCGACCCGCCGCGGGCGCTGCACATTGCTATACTGCGGCGGTGAGTACACACACGTGCACACGAGCTGCAGGTACGAGCTGCGCAACTACTGGCGCACCACGTGCTGCCTGCTCCGACCCGCCGCGGGCGCTGCACATTGCTATACTGCGGCGGTGAGTACACACACGTGCACACGAGCTGCAGGTACGAGCTGCGCAACTACTGGCGCACCACGTGCTGCCTGCTCCGACCCGCCGCGGGCGCTGCACATTGCTATACTGCGGCGGTGAGTACACACACGTGCACACGAGCTGCAGGTACGAGCTGCTGAACTACTGGCGCACCACGTGCTGCGTCAAAGCAACCGACAAAGAATGAATCTCGGGGCAGTGCTCGCGGCATGTCGAGCAGCGTGGCGAGTAACGCAGCCACACTATGTCTGTGCCCATCGCCGATCTCTATGAACAATCCTGGATGAATTAATACTGGTTTTTAAAAAAAAGTATATAAACCGACAGTAGTATTATGGGGTGCCTCAGGGTAGCATTCTTGGGCCATTGCTGTTTTGTACTAAATGAATTTATTGTACGGTGCAATGATCGCATAATAATATGTATACGCGTAAGCAAAGACATTATATTTAATTTGTAACACTCGTAGTTATAAGGCAGTTTTTCAGTAAGCTAAGATTCAATTCCAAGAATAAACTCATGAAATTATCAAGACTTTATAATAAATCAATAGCTAAAAAGAACGTATATGTTATGCACAAAACAAGCTAACACAAGCTTGTACTTATGTCCGCAGGTACCCGCACATCGTGACGTCACCGCTGCCCAGTTGGCGGGAACTCGTGGACAGCGGACACGTCATCACCAGGCCGCTCGTGAGTACACACACGCACACACACATGCATATAAATAAATAGATATAGCCGCGCGTTCGTCTCTAAAGGGGTAGGCAGAGCAGCTGAACCGTGCTTCGTCATTTACGTCGCATGAAAGAGAGAGACAAAATGGATTCATCCCCGAAGGAGCAGGCAAAATCATATTATACGCCCACATTTCAACATTGCTTTGCCCACGTAATAGGTGAGTGATGAGCCTATGTGGTTGTTGAAATGAACAGGCTCAAGTTGTCACCGTTCTAGGGCTCTTAAATTGTAAAAAAGTGGTCACCCATTTGAAGACGAGGTACAGCGACAGAGTAGTAGAATGTAGAGTCACGTGTGCAAGTATTGCACACTACTAAATCTACCAGCTTGTATAGTTTGTAAATATCATTATTAAATTGTCAATACATAGACTCCGGAACTTGTATTGTATTATTTCTGACTCAGTGGTGCCTTGAACACTTGGAGTCAGCTGGGCTGTATTGTAAATATTTGTAAGCATTCTGTGGTTCGTACTAAACATTGGACAGATATTACATAAACTCTAATACTATCACACTTATAGAACTCGGGATTTCACGCGAAATACATATACTCACATTTTATACACCGACGTTTCGGGCACGTTGCAGCATTAAAATAAAAAAACGCAAAAATTTCAATAGGGATAATGGATATAAGCTCTCCGGGATGTGGAATTCAGTGATTAATAAACTTGATCATAAAACTGTGCCAATTAAAACTGACGTAGTGAGTGTAGTGTGTCGCCGGCATTATCCTTCGTTGTAATAACAACGGAGGGTAGTTCGACAAGAAGTTACTTCATGGTTTTTGTCGATCCTCGCCTCAGTCCAACCGCGGGCGCTGCAACGTGCCCGAAACGTCGGTGTATAAAATGTAAGTAAATGTATTTCGCGTGAAGTCCCTAATTCTATAAGTATGAGTGTAAAAAAACCTCGGTAGTTTAAAAATAACTCTAATAATATCCCCTAAAACTGATTTCAATGCGCTCGTGGTCCCCCGCAAACTCATTTTTCTGTAAACGATCACTGCAGTAAGCAACTTTTATTATACCTTATCCTTGGGTGGTCGACAAGTACGTGACTACTTTGTGACATTTATTGACGAGCGTTTCTGTGCTTCGGAAGGCACGTTAAGCCGTTGGTCTCGGTTGTAATCATGTTATGATAATATGGTTAAGTATGATAATCGTTAAGCCAAGTTGAAGGTCTTTTATGTGGTTTAAAAAATTTCAGCAGTTGTTCGTCACAATCTGTGCATTAGGTTATGCAAAGATCTCCTTGCCTCGGTTTACTCAAACTCCTACAGTATGGGGTTTATCAAAAGGCGTGTTAGAAAGTTTTTGATGGGTCGACAGCGCGTGTGTAACGCCTCTGGTGTTGCACACGTCTGTAGTACTGTAACCTTAACGAGTATAGTATTATACTTTTACAGGAAGACATTGACGCCGAACACCAGAATGGCGACTTTACAACAAGCAAGGAAGAGTGTACGACTAATCGCAAACGGACCGCCGACGATACAGGTGAGTTCAATGAACATGCTATAGATCTGTGTCCGTACTATCTGGTAAAGCGGTAACGTCACCATAACTCCCAAAAGGCTTAAAGGATCCTTGCGATGTCGATAGGGTTTCCCACTGGTGACCGAAAATCATTTGATCATTGGACGTGTGACCGAAAAAATATTAGGCCAGTCTACTAATGATCGAATGAATAATTGACCAAAAGAGTTTTTATCGAACAAACTTTTAGCATTTTAACTACTGATCGAATGAACGTTTGGTCAAAAAACACTTGACTCAAGAATATTTTAACAAACAAAAGCGAAATAAGTAGGATTCGATTTGATTGCATGTTCGTTTGCGTTGAGTAGGCTCCGGAACTACTGAACCGATTTGAAAACTCTTTTACTGTTGAAAAACTACACTATCCCTGAGTGACATAGGCTATCTTTTATTCCCGTATTCCCACGGGAACGGGACTACGCGGGTGAAACCAAATAACGTACGCTAGTTCACTGTAAGTTATTGATTGTTTCAAATATTCGTCTCTGTAACAAGCGACATGATCACTAATACTAATATAAGCGACTTAATTTTCCAGATATCCCTCACATAGCAATAAAATACACTAAACCCGAACCCGCCAACGGCATACACATTACCCCCACACACTCCAGCAACGTGCCTTGCAAACTTCAACCAGAAAACGACATAGACCACATAGTCAGCAATATTAAACAAGAAATAGAAGAAAGTGAACCTTATGACGAAGGAAATGGGGGCGAAAATGGCGCGAATGAGTTTATAGAGGTTGATATTAAAGAAGAGCCGGTAGAGACGATGGGTAGCCGGATTGTGTTCAGTGATGATTTTGAAGATTGTGAAGAAGATATTGATGACGTGGAAGAAGTGTTTGGTGAGTATTCAAATACGTACATACATACATAATATGTGGTGTAACAAAATTGACTCTTCAAATTTCGTCACGTGACGTGGCATCAGTCAAGAAACATTACAAAAATGAAGAAAAAAAATCACATGAATACTTTATCCGTAAAGCCGTTTTAAAGGTCCTATAATCACCCTTTCTATCGCTACTGAGCGAAAACGACAACGACAGCCAGACGGGTGCTCCGTGTTTGTTTTGCCACGGCAAACATGTTACCTCGCATTGCCGCGGTAAAAAATGAGAATTCATTTTTAATGTGCGACAAAAAAAAAATTAAAAAAATAAAAATTTTAATCCCCTTTTTTAAACGGTTTTATTAAACGGTTTTATTTAGCTCACCCCGTTTGTTTTATTTATTATTCTTGGGTCAAATTTAGTAATTCAAATTTCACCCTCTTCCTGTCAACCGATTAATCTAAAATTTTGTATACACTTTGGATTTTGATGACAATACAATTATGTTTATTCATTATCTTTATAAATTCAAGATGGCCGCCGCTACAAAATGGCGGATAATTTTTTTATTATTAATCACATCAATATGGGTATCAAATGAAAGGGCTCAACAAGCAGAATACAATATACTATAAAAAAATTTAATCCAAGATGGCGGCCGCTACAAAATGGCGGCTAACGTAGGTTTTATCAATATGGGTATCAAATGAAAGGTCTCAACAAGCAGAATACAATATACTATAAAAAATTGATATCCAAGATGGCGGCCTCTAAAAAATGGCGGATAACTTAGGTTTTATCAATCCCATCAACATGGGTATCAAATGAAAGGTCTCAACAAGTAGAATACAATTTACTAAGCAAAATTGAAATCTAAGATGGCTGCCGCTACCAAATGGCTGATAACATTTTTTTAACAATCCCGCCAATATGGGTATCAAATAAAAGGGCTTGACAAGAAGAATAAAATGCACCATACAACCTCAATATTTAAGATGGGCGCAGCCACTAAGTGGCATATAATAATAAGATTTAAATTTAGAAATTGAATCTGTAATTTAGGTATCTGATTAATCCAGCCTGAATCCACCACCCAAGTCAAGATTTTGTATCGTGTTGAGGACTGTGTTTCGTTAGGGTGGCTAAAAATGATACGTCGTTAGCGGTACACCACCCAAGTTAATAAAATAGATAATAAATTAAATAAAAATTAAATTAATTAATTAAATTAAATAAACCTAGCACTAAATGAATTAAACAGAATGCGAAATAAAAACTAAAAACTAGAAAATAAAAATAGGTAAAAAAACTTTTTAAGTTAAACGGTTTTATGTTAAACATACATTGCAATGTTTAAGATAAATGTACTAAAAACCAAAAAATAATAAAATAGATACAGTCGTGGGAATTATAAACATATGCATAGACTAGACTAAAATAAAACCGTGGGGCACGTCAATTGTCTACAAATTATCGACTTAATGTGCGATAGAAGAATCGTTTAATTCGTCGTTAGGCAGTTGGCCCGCAGACGGTGAGGAAATTACTCACTATTTTCTTGCTCATGGAAATTCCAATAGTTACACACTCCATGTAAATAAAAGAAATGTTTCAACTAGTTTATCGTTGGACATTCACACTGCTGGCTGGCGAGGAATCGTTTCACTGCTCGTAGTTTGTCTTTAATCGACAAAACATATGATAAAAGTACTACTCGCTCACCACTATGAAACCGCGAAAACTCGCTTATAATCGAGCTTGCTAGCTTGTTTCCACATTCTAGCCGTACTTATCACACGCCCATCGTTATCGGTTGAACAACTGCCTAATTATAGTGTAACATTACAAAATAAACATTTTAATCAACGATTGTAGACAATTGACGTGCCCCACGGTTTTATTTTAGTCTAGTCTATGCATATGTTTATAATTCCCACGACTGTATCTATTTTATTATTTTTTGGTTTTTAGTACATTTATCTTAAACATTGCAATGTATGTTTAACATAAAACCGTTTAACTTAAAAAGTTTTTTTACCTATTTTTATTTGAAGTGAAACTTCTTTATCGGCGTTGGAAAAAAATTTGCGTCACGTCACGTCACGATTTTTGGTTACGCGCCATCTTTGTTCTGTTCCCCACCACGGTGGATTCGAATTAAGAGTACTTTATCCAGGGATAGCATGTCATTTAAGGGTTTTTGGACTTTTGTACTTTTGGATGGGACATTGGTACTTTGGGTCTTTGGGACTTTGGAACTTTGAGACTTTGGGACTTTTGAACTTTTGAACTTTTGGACTTTTGGACTTTTGGACTTTTGGATGGGACCTTGGTACTTTGGGTCTTTGGGACTTTGGAACTTTGGGACTTTGGGACTTTGGGACTTTTGGACTTTTGGACTTTTGGATGGGACCTTGGTACTTTGGGTCTTTGGGACCTTGGTACTTTGGGTCTTTGGGACTTTGGGACTTTTGGACTTTGGGACTTTGGGACTTTTGGACTTTTGGACTTTTGGACTTTTGGACACTTTTGGACTTTTGGACTTTTGGACTTTTGGACTTTTGGACTTTTGGACTTTTTGGACTTTTAGACTTTTAGACTTTGGGACTTTGGGACTTTTGGACTTTTGGACTTTTGGACACTTTTGGACACTTTTGGACTTTTGGACTTTTGGACTTTTGGACTTTTGGACTTTTGGACTTTTGGACTTTTGGACTTTTGGACTTTTTGGACTTTTAGACTTTTAGACTTTGGGACTTTGGGACTTTGGGACTTTGGAACTTTGGAACTTTGGGACTTTGGGACTTTGGGACTTTGGGACTTTGGGACTTTGGGACTTTGGGACTTTGGGACTTTGGGACTTTGGGACTTTGGGACTTTGGGACTTTGGGACTTTGGGACTTTGGGACTTTGGGACTTTGGGACTTTGGGACTTTGGGACTTTGGGACTTTGGGACTTTGGGACTTTGGGACTTTGGGACTTTGGGACTTTGGAACTTTGGGACTTTGGGACTTTGGGACTTTGGGACTTTGGGACTTTGGGACTTTGGGACTTTGGGACTTTGGGACTTTGGGACTTTGGGACTTTGGGACTTTGGGACTTTGGGACTTTGGGACTTTGGGACTTTGGGACTTTGGGACTTTGGGACTTTGGGACTTTTGGACTTTTGGATGGGATCTTGGTACTTTGGGTCTTTGGGACTTTTGGACTTTTGGATGGGATCTTGGTACTTTGGGTCTTTGGGACTTTGGAACTTTGGGACTTTGGGGCTTTTGGACTTTTGGATGGGACCTTGGTACTTTGGGACTTTGGGACTTTGGGACTTTGGGACTTTGGGACTTTGGGACTTTGGGACTTTGGGACTTTGGGACTTTGGGAAATTGGGACTTTGGGACTTTGGGACTTGTGGACTTTTGGACTTTGGGACTTTTGGACTTTTGGACTTTTGGCCTTTGGGACTTTGGGACTTTTGGACTTTTGGAGTTTTGGACTTTTAGACTTTGAGATTTTGGGACTTTGGGACTTTGGGACTTTGGGACTTTGGGACTTTGGGACTTTGGGACTTTGGGACTTTGGGACTTTTGGACTTTTGGACACTTTTGGACACTTTTGGACTTTTGGACTTTTGGACTTTTGGACTTTTGGACTTTTGGACTTTTGGACTTTTGGACTTTTTGGACTTTTAGACTTTTAGACTTTGGGACTTTGGGACTTTGGGACTTTGGAACTTTGGAACTTTGGGACTTTGGGACTTTGGGACTTTGGGACTTTGGGACTTTGGGACTTTGGGACTTTGGGACTTTGGGACTTTGGGACTTTGGGACTTTGGGACTTTGGGACTTTGGGACTTTGGGACTTTGGGACTTTGGGACTTTGGGACTTTGGGACTTTGGGACTTTGGGACTTTGGGACTTTGGGACTTTGGGACTTTGGTACTTTGGGACTTTGGGACTTTGGGACTTTGGGACTTTGGGACTTTGGGACTTTGGGACTTTGGGACTTTGGGACTTTGGGACTTTGGGACTTTGGGACTTTGGGACTTTGGGACTTTGGGACTTTGGGACTTTGGGACTTTGGGACTTTGGGACTTTGGGACTTTGGGACTTTGGGACTTTGGGACTTTGGGACTTTGGGACTTTGGAACTTTGGGACTTTGGGACTTTGGGACTTTGGGACTTTGGGACTTTGGGACTTTGGGACTTTGGGACTTTGGGACTTTGGGACTTTGGGACTTTGGGACTTTGGGACTTTGGGACTTTGGGACTTTGGGACTTTGGGACTTTGGGACTTTGGGACTTTGGGACTTTGGGACTTTGGGACTTTGGGACTTTGGGACTTTGGGACTTTGGGACTTTGGGACTTTGGGACTTTGGGACTTTGGGACTTTGGGACTTTGGGACTTTGGGACTTTGGACTTTTGGACTTTGGACTTTTGGACTTTGGGACTTTCGGCCTTTGGGACTTTGGGACTTTGGGACTTTTGGACTTTTGGATGGGATCTTGGTACTTTGGGTCTTTGGGACTTTTGGACTTTTGGATGGGATCTTGGTACTTTGGGTCTTTGGGACTTTGGAACTTTGGGACTTTGGGACTTTTGGGCTTTTGGACTTTTGGATGGGACCTTGGTACTTTGGGTCTTTGGGACTTTTGGACTTTTGGACTTTTGGACTTTTGGAGTTTTGGAATTTTAGACTTTTAGACTTTTAGACTTTGGGAAATTGGGACTTTGGGACTTTGGGACTTGTGGACTTTTGGACTTTGGGACTTTTGGACTTTTGGACTTTTGGCCTTTGGGACTTTGGGACTTTTGGACTTTTGGAGTTTTGGACT
The DNA here is from genome assembly GCA_933228765.1 of Miltochrista miniata. Taxonomy (NCBI): domain Eukaryota; kingdom Metazoa; phylum Arthropoda; class Insecta; order Lepidoptera; family Erebidae; genus Miltochrista; species Miltochrista miniata. Next base: position 798,925 of record OW121776.1, read on the forward strand.
TTTAGACTTTGAGATTTTGGGACTTTGGGACTTTGGGACTTTGGGACTTTGGGACTTTGGGACTTTGGGACTTTGGGACTTTGGGACTTTGGGACTTTGGGACTTTGGGACTTTGGGACTTTGGGACTTTGGGACTTTGGGACTTTGGGACTTTGGGACTTTGGGACTTTGGGACTTTTGGACTTTTGGACTTTTAGACTTTTAGACTTTTAGACTTTGGGACTTTGGGACTTTGGGACTTTGGGACTTTGGGACTTTGGGACTTTGGGACTTTGGGACTTTGGGACTTTGGGACTTTGGGACTTTGGGACTTTTGGACTTTTGGCCTTTGGGACTTTGGGACTTTTGGACTTTTGGATGGGATCTTGGTACTTTGGGTCTTTGGGACTTTGGGTCTTTGGGACTTTGGGACTCTGGGACTTTGGGACTTTGGGACTTTTGGACTTTTGGCCTTTTGGCCTTTGGGACTTTTGGACTTTTAGATGGGACCTTGGTACTTTGGGTCTTTGGGACTTTGGGACTTTTGGACTTTTGGCCTTTGGGACTTTGGGACTTTGGGACTTTGGGACTTTGGGACCTTGAGACCTTGGGACTTTGGGACTTTGGGACTTTGGGACTTTTGGACTTTTGGACTTTTGGACTTTTGGACTTTTGGACTTTGGACTTTTGGACTTTTGTACTTTTTGACTTAATTTAAGGTGAGGTGAAAATTAAGTTTATGCAGAAGTTTCACTTCTTACGTGTGTACACTAAGTACACGCAATTTTTTATTAAATATTTGTATTTGATTTCCGATACCAAGTCATCTCATGAAATTTGGAGAGTCAATTTTGTTACACCCAGTATATGGTTACGTCTTTATCCCCGAAGAGGTAGGCAGAGGCATATGCCCACATTTCAGCTTTTTTGAATTTTTCACACGTTACAGGTGGTTGTATTGCCGTGTTGTGATAGACAGGCGCAGGTTGTGACTGTCCGTTGTTAAAGCTTATAGCATTAAAGACTTTCTAGAAGACAAGGCTGCCTGGCAGTGACAGGAATTGCTCATTTCTACATATTAAAAAAAAACTGTATTAGATTCTAAGATGAATTTTGGGAGGGACCGGACTGAGTTTCCTGGGGTTTTCTTGTCAGTCTGAAGCATTTCCGAACCCCCGGTAGAGTCATAACAGTTTTGACAAACCTATTGACGTGACAACTCTTATACTTCGATGGAGCCGGCTGCATGAACGAAAAAGATGACGCAATATGTCGTTACCTCCCTCGTGTTACTTCGCTCTGAGGCGTTCTATTTATTTTAGTAATGTTTTCAACAGATGGCACTATATTCAATTGATGTGTTTTTATATTTCTTTTTGTTTTGTAATGTTAATGTTATTTTCTTATGACGTTGTCACGTTCAGCCATCGTCAGTAAACCGACTTTACAGACTACCGATTTTTTTTTTAAATTTCAAAGGGAATAAGTTGTATTTTTATTATGGTGTCGTGTTCCAGACGAGAAGCTCCTCCGTGCCCCCTACGTAGCGCTCTCTCGCGCACACAGCACGGGTCGTGACGTCACGCACCACGCGCACGCGCACGCGCACGCGCACGGCCAGGCGGAGCGCGGGGACCACTGCGGGAAGGACAGCGGGGCGGACGCCGGGGGGGACGCCAAGGTTGGCGTGGGGGAGAAGGACACGAAGGGGAAGGGTGAGACAAGTCAATTTTGTTTGTTGATACACATTGTAACGTGATAGGTGGGTCAGCCACCTTATCACACTCAAATTCAGGTAGATTTACCAAGGAGATGATTAAGACAACGATCGTTGGTACAATACTTCAGTTTATTTCCGTTTATTACAATGTAAAGATCTATTGTTACAACTAGTGAGCAAATAGGGAGGGTTCCTGAGGCCCTAGACCAGCAGATCCAGTCGAGGTGATGATGGGAGCGAGGTACATCACCTGCGGATCAGCTGTAGGCGTAAGAGAGTGCCACGACCTCTTGCTTGTCGGTCTATTTATATGGGCGAGGATGGCGGCGGGGGCGAAGGGTGTAGCCTGTACAGACAAGTAGTGTGGGAGTCCGACATGACGTCACTACACTACACCATACCTTCGTACACAGGGCGCAAATACAAAATAATAAGCTACAAAAGACAATCTATATACAAAGAGCATTTGGACTATGTACACATAGACACCATTCACGGAGTTCACAGACACCAGGTTAGAGGTGATTTTGAAGTGCAATTAGTATGCCGACTCAATCACAAATTAAATGTGAAAAAAATGTTGGTCTCGAGCAGGACTAGAACCTGCGTCTTCTGGTTTGCCGGACCAGACGCCCTAACTTGATGATTATTAGCCCCGCACGTTAATATTGCGATTGGCGGCCATCTTGGTGACGTATATCAGTCGAGCCGTCAGTATAAAAACAAAAAGTTTGTGCGTGTAACCTTTACCCGCGATCGAAGTAAAACTTCTTTGCCGTTGACGGCACCAAATGTTATATTAATATCATTCATTCAAATAATAAGCGTTACTTCCGTCAGAAAAAAATCTGAATTACTCCCTAGTCGCGCCTAAAGAAGTTTTACTTCAAAAATACCGTACGCAACTTCTCGAGGCCAGCCCGCGCTCGCTCTACGTCACTTACCTGTCATTATGACAAGGTTCTATCGCAATATCAAGTTGCGGGGCTTAAATATACGAGTAGGTGCAATTGTATACATTCGTGCCGTGCATCTTAACTAAGTTGTTGAAGGGTTTAGGCACAGTTTCGATAACAGAACCGATTGGCACTGTCAATTTGAAAATCAACAAAAAGAAATACTAAAATGTTCCTTGCGTCGAATACTGTTCTCACCTTTGGGATGACTCCGCGAGGTACTTGATGGACGCGCCTGACGCTATGCAGAGACGTCTTTATGTTCCAAAATAATACAACGGGAATATACGCGACAGGAAACTACGCGATAAGAATAGAAGCGATGGGGAACCTTTATATTTCTCTCTCTCTCTCTTACGCAAACGAAGTTGCGCGGGTCAGCTTGTTTTTTATAAAACTACTTTCACGCAACTAATTTCACCATGTAAATGCGATGCGAAAGTAGTGGCGCGACAGTAGCTGCGCAGTGTGAAGGTGTGAATGATATACAAATAGGGTAAACCACCCAATTATTGGCACTTTTAGAATGAATTATTGGCACTTTAGTTAAGAGTATATTTCGAAAAATAAGGGAAACCTAGTTTATTTCAGTTCGGTGTTGCCCATTATGTAGTTGTAGGTATGCATTAAAAAGTAAAATAGCATTCGTTTTCTGTTAGAAATGGGCAAAATTACCTAAAGTGCCAATAATTGGAGGAGTGCCAACGATTGGGTGGTTTACCCTACGCGCCAAGAATTACCCATTCTCGAATTCACCAACGTCGTTTGTTCCAAGATTTATATCTATAAATATGGACCACGACGTTTGGCATCAAATGATAAAGCTTAGATGTTGACGGAACTATTGTCTAAGTGATACCACAGGGCGGAAACTCCATACAAAAATGTTCGTTTTCACCCACACTAATATACACGTCATGTGAATGCTTGAATCAAGCTTGAATGTTTGTGTGAGTATACTAGGGACACTAGCTATGGAAACAAAATAATAAGGAACAGAACGCAATCTCATCTTGTAGGTACTTTTTTTTATCAAATTCTACCCTCGGCTAAGCACAAATTAAACCAAAGCAATAGCACAAAGTACGTAGGTAGTAATACGTAATGCAACGCAGTGACACTCTCTCAAGTAATGACACGGCAATAGACACGTCAACTTTGGTGGGGGGATGGGGAAGCTTACTCGGTGGGAGGCAGGGAGTTGCCGATCTGTATGTAATACAGTGATCGTTTACAGAACTGAGTCCGTGCACAACACGACCGCTCGTTACTTAAATTACTTAATTATATTTCATTGGGGACAAAGAGGAAAAAAGTAGTTTCAACTGTCCCCCTTACGCGAATAGGGGGACAGATGAAACCGTTGATTAGTGAATAAGGTTCGAGCTGTCCCCTCACAGATCGGAATAAAGGACTATTTTGGTGATACTGTTAATTTGACTACACAATCCGGCCTAATTAAAGAGACGTGTACATTGGTGGGCAGTCCTGAAGGCGATGTCGTTCCTCCCCCTGCGCGAGGACTTCCGCCTCAAGCGGCGCGGCGGGCGCGTGTCCAAGGCGCAGCAGTCGCTCGCCGTCACACACGTCACGCACACCGTGCCGCACAACAACAAGCTGTACATCCTGCAGAGGGTTGACACTACACAGGTATATCTTTACATATATTTAGCTCGCCAAATTGACGTCGCCACCAGCCTGATGGTGCGCCGTGGCGCATCTAGCGATTGGGGGCCACTTCTGACAGTGGTGCTCAAGTTGGCGGCCCTGTGATGTGCCTCTTCACGCTCCGCTTGAAGAACCCGGGATTGTAAGATGAGGGAGACACGTGTGCAGACAGCGAGTTCCATGTTTTTATAGTTCGATAGAGGTACGATCTTCTGAAACGCTCAGTTCTGGCGAAGATTCTCCCCACTGTGTGTGAGTGGCATCTCTGCCCGGCACGTTTATACTATACACGCTTGTCTTCTTGCTTATACTAGTTTTATTTTTTAACGTGAGGAAAATCCTACATGGATGCTATGCCGGACTCCTACCGACTAAAAACCACACGTATCCTACCTAACAGCCTACGGTTGAGAGCTTCGGGTAAGCCCTCAAAAGGATGTCCCAGACCTATGACTACCACTGCGAGTAGAATTACGCTAGTAATGTCAGTTCAATGGATATTGTTACCATAACTATAACAAACTAGCTGTTCCCTACCACGCTTCGCAGTGACCTGTTACTATGAGAAAGGAATACGAAAACACAAGATACGTACCTAGTTACTTACTCACCTTTCAAAAAAGTCTAGTTATAAAAACTGGGCCGAAGCCAAAACCAAAATCAAGCATTCTGCCGTTTCCATTAGGCTTTTTGTTTCATAAAATCCAATTAACACCATAGAAGTTTCACTTAAAAAAAGAATTATTAATTCTATTCTGTTTGTCACAGATGTTCAGTTTTTAAAAAATAATCATGCGCGAGTATCGTAAAAAATACTTCAAAATATAATGCAAAGCATAACCTAACCTCTAACTCGGTATGCAAGGAGGCAGTATATCGATCTTCATTTTAAAAAAAATACATTGTGGAACTAATATTAAAAATACTTCAAAATATAATGCAAAGCATAACCTAACCTCTAACTCGGTATGCAAGGAGGCAGTATATCGAGCTTCATTTTAAAAAAATACATTGTGGAACTAATATTAAATATGCTTAAAAAAGCGAACTGCGCCCTCTATCGGTAAAATCACTTTTTAAAGCTGTTTTATTCTTGTCGCTGGTATGATAAAAGTGTAAAAAGTAACTTAAAACTATCTCAGAAGCCTGTTGTATATTGTGTAAAATTTTGAGCTCAATCGATGCAGTATATTTTGAGTTTTTAAAGCGTACACATACGCACAGAACATTTTTATAGGTATAGATTAAATATAAACATTGCTTTTTCTTTGCAGACTCTTGAAGCTGACAAAGGCGACGACGTATTTGAAGGTATGCGATTGTTTGCTTTATGTATTACTAGCGGACGTCACGCGGTTTCACTCGCGTAGTTCCCGTTCCCGTGGGAATACGGGAATAAAATATAGCATATGTTACCCGCAAAGAGTGTAGCTTCCCAACAGTGAAAGAATTTTTCAAATCGGACCAGTAGTTCCGGAGCCTATTCGTTACAAACAAACAAACAAAAAAACTAATTTTTCCTCTTTATTATATTAGTATAGACTAGCGGATGACACGCGGTTTCATCTGCAATTTCCCCTGGGAATTTTGGGGCTAAATGTCACCCGGGAACGGTGTAGCTTCCCAACAGTCCCAATTATGCTATATTTACATAGCGATGTTGTCGTCAAAGCATTGTACAGCCAAGATTAGCCTAATAATACGTAAAATAACCTTCCTTTAAAAACAACCTGTAATTTTCCGCTTATTCCGCTACTAGCTGACCCGCGCAACTTCGTTGGCGTCACATAAGAGAGAGTATGTCATCCGTTCCCGTCGCGTCGCGTTGCGTTGCATCCCGTAGAGTTACGTCGTGAATATTACTACGTGAGAGAGAGAGACAGAGAGGTGTTTCGTTGTCTTCTTTGTGCTTCTGACCTGAGCTGAAATTCTGCTATTATAGTCTGTCCAATCTTGTCTTATAGTTTATTTTGACTGCCTCTGTGGCGCAGTCGGTAGTAACACCGCCTGCGACGCTGGAGGTCGTGGGTTCGATTCCCACCGGAGACAAATGTTTGTGTGACCCATAAATGTTTGTCTCAAGAGTCTGGGTGTTTCTATGTATAATATGTATGTATTTAAAAGTATAAAGATAACCTAATAACACCTAAATAGGATTAAAAAGAAATAAAAAATAAATATAAGTATTAATATCCGTGGTCTGATACCCATACCACAAGCAGGTTATTCCTAGCTTACTTTAGGATCAGATAGCGTTGTGTGAAAATTTCCGTGAATATTTATTTATTTTACTTTTAACATCTCGATCACCAATTACTATAGTAATGTTGTAATGTGTTCCCGATTTAATATAACAATTAACTTTATTTGTGAAGAAATTTAAATCGTTTTAACATATTGCTATTTTTTTATTTTCATTTTTGTTTGGTTCCCAGACCGCTGTAAAAAGTAAATTAAACGGTTGTACAGACAGACTGTAAGGGCGAAAACAAATTGTTCTTTAGTTATAAGTAGTAGGGTAGTTCCCGTGCCAAGACGATGGCGAATATCTCTTTGCCCTTCATAGTGGTGATAGTGGTGGGACAGTACCCAATTCCCCCCCCCCCCCCCCCTTCCCCTAGTAGCGGGTTAACACCCGAACCAACTACCCAGACGCGGGATAGCACCCGAGCCCCATAGGCGAGGTTGAAGTGTTCGCCAAAGTCTGCCGAGAGCCCTGGGACATCCTTCCGAGGGCTTACCCGGGACTCCCGGCCGTAGACAGTTGTACGGCATCGTGTGGTTTTAGTCGGTAGGAGTCCGGCATAGCATCCATGTAGGATTTCCACACGTAAAAATAAAATAAAAAGGGTAGTTCCCGTTCCCGTGGGAATACGGGAATACAATATAGCCTGTGTCATTCAGAGATAATCAGTGCAGTAGTTTCGGAGCCTATTCGATGCAAACAAACAATCAAATCTTTCCTCTTTATAATATTATCATACGTCATATCTTCTCTGACGGTATGTCCCGTTGTCAGTTTCAGAGGCGGAGACGTTGACGCTCCCGCAGCTGAACGCCTTGCTCGTCGAGTTGACGGTGAGTGATCATCGATGTGCTCTTTCATATAGATAAACTAGCGGTACCCTGCCACGCTTCGCTGTGACTTTTTTATGGTGGTTAGGTAACTCAGGTAACTCCAAAACTCCAATACTCCAAAACGCCAAAACTCCAAAATGCCAAAACTCCAAAACTCCAAGACTCCAAAACTCCAAAACTCCAAAACTCCAAAACTCCAAAATTCCAAAAGTCCAAAGTCTAAAGTCCAAAACTCCAAAATTCCAAAAGTCTAAAACTCCATAACTATAAAAGTCCAAAAGTCCAAAGTTAAAAAGTTCAAAAAGCTCCAAGAGCCCAAAGTCCAAAACTCCAAAACTCTACAATTCTACAACTCCAAAACTCCAAAACTCCAACTCCAAAAGGTCAAAAGCCCAAAACTCCAAAACTACAAAAGTCCAAAAGTCTAAGTCCAAAAGTACAAAAGTCCAAAAGTCCAAAAGTCCAAAAGTCAAAAGTCCAAAAGTCCAATAGTCCAATAGTCCAAAAGTCCAAAAGTCCAAAGTCTAAAAGTCTAAAGTTCTAAAAGTCCAAAAGTCCAAAACTCCATAACTCCAAAACTCCAAAATTCCAAAGTCTAAAGTCCAAAACTCCAAAATTCCGAATGTCCAAAAAGTTCAAAAATAACATGCAAAACATACCTGACCTCTAAGTAAGTACTCTCTTTTATTATTCTGAATGCAAGGAGGCTGCAATCAAACTTCTCTTAAAAAACATCAATCTCGTAGGTAACCTTCTAAATAGGTTGTTTATAATATTTTGTTCTGAAGCTGGCAGAATATGATTAAAAAAAAAACAACCAGCGTCATCTATTGGTAAAATCACTTTTTAAAGCTATTTTATTTTTATTGCTGTTATGGTAAAAGTGTATAAAGTAGCCTAAAACCATCTCTGAATCCTATTAGTATATCGTGTCCAATTTTGAGCTCAGTCGATTCAGTAAATTTTGAGTTTTTAATAGATACTTAAACGCACACAACATTTTTATATATATAGATAATAATATGTATATTGATAAATAGTGGATATTAAATAAGTAAGAAATATTAGTAAATACGTTTATCAATTATCCAAATCCCATAAGGCTTTTATAAGCTTAGTTTTGCTAACGAAACATAGTTTTATTTTTTGAATACAAAATGTCAATAATATATTCTTTGTCAAATGCTAACATACTATTATTTGACTTGACTGCCTCGGTTTTGGGTTCTATTCACGGGTTGGTCCAAATACTTGTGATACCCACAAATGTTTGTCTCAGAGTTTAGGTGTTGTGTATAATATGTATGTATTTAGAAATATATAAATATGTGTGAGTCTAGATCTCAGCACAAGCTTATATTAGCTAAGTTTGTGCTAGATGATGTTGTGAGTCCACAAATATAATTATGAAATGTGTGTGTCGCAGGACGTGGCGATGGCCAATCACGTGCTGACGTCGAGCGCGGGCGCGTGCTGCGCAGCACGGCGGCACCGCGACGTCAGCGAGGCGCGCCGGCGTATGGGGTTGCCTCCTTTCGCGCCGCACACGTACGTATATAATGTACCTTATTGTATACGTGATAGAGTTGAAATTGCCTTGTCATAAGCGAAGAGTCAGGTCACTCGTTATCTTGTATTCGATGAACCTTATCATATACGCGATAGAGTTGAAAATGCCTTGGCACCGCGACGTTGGGGAGGTGTGCAGACGTATGGGGCCTGCCGCCCTTCGCGCCGCATACGTACGTATACCATGGACCTTATTGTGTACTCTGTAGGATTGATAATACTTTGGCAAAAGCAAAGAGTAAATCCTTTGCTTTGTATTCTGTGAACCTTATAATTTGCGGAATAGAGTTGAAAATGCCTTGACAAAAGCAGAGAGTAAATCCATTGCTTTGTACTCTGTGAACCTTGTTACTTGCGCTATAGGGTTGAAAATGCCTTGGAAAAAAAATCAAGGTAGTGTGACGCGGATGACGCTCATCGCCCATTATGCACATTGGTTATTGTTGTCTGAGTGATAGGGTTCAAAATGCAATGAGTAAAGTTGCATGTTGTTTGTACTCAATGAACCTAATTGGTAAGCAATAGAGTTGAGATGGCCTTGGCAAAATTGTAAAGGAACCGCGACGTGCCGTATTTCGCACTGGGATGCAATGTGTGAAATAAATAGCCTATGTGTTATTTCAGACTTTAATTTAACTAGGTTCCTATTTCAACCCGATCCGTTCAGAGCGTGATTGAACACCAAACATCCAAACGACTTCACAAACTGTCACATCTATACAAATATTATAAAGAGGAAAGATTTGATTGTTTGTTAGTTTGTTTGCATCGAATAGGCTACGAAACTACTGGACGGATTTTAAAATTCTTTGACTGTTCAGAAGCTACACTCTTCCCGGTGAACAAAGGTTATATTTTATTCCTGTATTCCCACGGGAACGGGAACTACGCGGGTTACACCGCGTGACGTCCGTTATATTAGTGCAATAGACTTACATATCCGTGTCCCCCTGGGCCGCAGGCACGAGAAGGGCGCGTCGTGCACGTGCTGCTGCGCGTCCCGCTACCGGGGCCGGCCGCGCCGCGAGCTGCGCGCCGAGCGGGGAGCGCTGTACGCGGACATCGACGCCATGCTGCAGGTGCGTGGACGTGCCCGTATATATAAGCCCTGCAACTTGATATTACGATGGAACCTTGTTATAATGACAGCTACGTGACGTTGCCTCGCGAACCTGCGAGCGGTATTTCTTTAGTACTGACGGCTCGACAGACATACGTCACCAAGATGGCCGCCAATCGCAATATTAAAGTGCGGGGCTAATAGTGCTGTGATGTGTAGGTACATGTAGCTCACTCTATAAGGCGTCTCAAAATAAAGGCGATATGACTTGGCAACGGAAATCAAATACAAATCCCTACTTCCCTATTAAAATTATAAATGCGTAACTCTGTCTACTCCGTCGGGAGCGCCGCAGCAGACGCGTGTTCGCCCAAGACTATCGGCCGCCATGACCGGGGGCCTGAGGACGGTGAGGGGGCAGCTAACCGTCCTTACAGAAGCAGGTCCTAGACGACAGCGTGACGTGACAGATTCACGCACGCAAAGAAACGGGATAACATCCGAACAACTAAAATAACCCCCAAAGACGCGGAATGACACCCCCCCCCCCCCCTTAGGTGTGGGATCTGTGCATTTATTTGTAACCGTGACAATTCAAGAAACCATGGTCGACGCGACAAAATAAACCACAGAACACCCGCCGGCCGCCTGGCTGTTGTTGCCGCTCTCTGCTGCAGAAAAGGCTGGGTAATAATGAACATTTACAACAAGACATTTGAAACGGATTTGTTTTTCTTCATTTTTGACTGATGCCACGTCACGTGACGAAGTATGAACAGTTAGTTTTGAGACGCCTTATAAATGTGTGTCATCGTAAAATTGTAAAAGCCTTTAAACTGCCTTGTCTAAAGATTACATCGTCAACTAAAAGGAAACTTTGAAAGAAGCACCTAGCACTTGACCCTCTAGCGTCGCTCGCCTTCGCGCTTCAATCGTCACTGTTCCAACTTCACCTATTGTCCGGTCTCTCTTAACCGTAAAAGATGATTAGCATCTTTTACGAATCACAATATCTCGACACTCGAAAATTCACAATTTACTAAGTATATTAGAATGTAACGGTTCTTACAATTTTACGGTGACGTACTGTCATATATTTTTTACAGTAAATCTGTTGTTTGATCATATTTTCTTAAATGTAGATAAACACGTGCACGCCCGTTTTCCGACGGAACCGGAATCTAAATTGGTCAACTCACAGTTGAACACAACTTTGGATGCAACAAGGCGTTTTGACGTAGGTTTTGGAGCAATACTAAATAATATTGCGTAACACACAGAAAGTAATTATTATTCGTATTAGTATTTGTTGATATGTATTTTGAATTCTATGAATATATTGGGGGGATTGAATGGTAACGAGATTCACACATTTTTATAAAATTTTCTTTATTATACTATTACTCGTATCCTAATCATTAAAGACCATCTTCACACATCTAATAAATTACGCTCTATGGTGCAGATGACTTCTCTGTTTCCATACTAAACGTAAATATAAGATTGATTAATAGTCGATAATTTCGGAAATTTCTGAGATGCTTTCGACACATACAATCACAATTAAAAAGCCTTTAATTCACCCGCATTTTATAACAATTCGTGCAGAGCGGTATCACACTAAAAATGACTTCGACAGATGTCTAACCAATACGTCACTTTTCATTATAGTTGAAAGTGATTCGATTTTATTTGCGGTGTCACCCAAGGTGGCATTCTGGGTCCCAAACAAATTTATCATCTCACCTACTTCAGTGATCAGTGCTACTATTCTATCTTGCCTCAATAATGTAAAGGGGTATGTTTCAGAGAGATATTCGTGAATTAAACTAACCTACTACTAATCCTAACGTAACTAACCTATATGAGCCTATTACGAACTATAGGTCCAGTAACTCAGTTTGAAGAGTATTGCGATTTAATCATTTAGTGGTGTTGGCTTTCAATCTATTTATTGATGACCTTTGCAAAACTTTATTCTAGATCACAAAGGTTGAAGATCCATGGCTCCCTTGAAAATCAGCTGCGGAATACTTACACTGATATGTGCCCCGATTGTACAATATTGTGCCTTTTTGCGGCAATACAAAATTATGCCTTTTTCACGGCGATTCGTAGTTTTTACATCAAGTAATACTTTTGTTCAATTAGTATTAACGGGATATTTACTATGTGTTATTGAGTAGATATTTTGGAAATTTCGGCACTGTTGTATATGCCGTAATCGGTGCCTCTGTGATCATGGCGTTTACAACAATGCGGAAAGATCGGAAACACTCTATGACTCGTAGTAAATCTCCCAGTAATACTAACGTTAGTGACTATTAAAGATTTAATATACTTACTGTTTGTTAAAGTATTGCACTGAAAACACTAGACGTATTTTGTTTCACATTTTGACATTCATAATTATATTATAAATACTTCAGATATAAATAAATAAATGACTTAATATAAATACTAATTAATATTTTCAAATATGATCTAATTGCATTATTATTCTATTAGGAGAATCTGTAGGTAGCGTAGATTTATGATCGGTTTGTATAAACTAAAATCTTTGTTTATCTAAATGTTAAAAGCACTACTGTCTTCGGCAACATAATGGGCGATTTTAATATTTACCTAAAGGGCCGGTCAAATCGTTTTCTTGAGGTACTTATTATAGAAGTTCCTACTAGCTATTTCGGTAATAATCATATAATAGTTCAACTATTTTTGGGTGCGAGCTATGTAATATATTTTAATGTTGGTACACTTGGTACTATAGTCCGGCCATAACTGCTGTGCACTCTGACGTATGTGCGGTGAGGTGGGAGCCGGGGAAAAAAGAGCATAAGTACACATGCGATTAATACACGTCGGACAAATCTTACGGTATCAGTTTACAATTTTAAAACTGATGATTTTTTCTTCTGATAACTCCAAGATCAAAATCATCGACAACATGGAGTGCACAGCAGTTATCGCAAGACTATATATTGCATTGTGTTTACAATAATATTAGTATTTTGCCTTTGCGGTACAAAGTGCCTTGCTTACAATGTAAACCATACTAGGCCTTAGCAACTGAAATATGTACTTACAACGCATTGATTTTCGAGTTCTTTTCGAGTGGTATAGCTTTTCGTGACTACGTATCTCCCGACAATTTTGTATGCAATAGTCTAGTAGTAAAAAAAAAATTTGTTGCGTAATAGCGAGAGTATCAGCAATAATAGTTTACCTACCAATAGACAAAATCAAAATAATGTCTATTAAAATTTTAAATTCACTGATAAAATATTCTAATAAATATTATCTTTTTCAAACAATTAATTAACATCAAAAAGCATAGTAATATATAAAATAAATGAATCATTAATTAGACATAAAAAATCCAATTCATTTCTGCAAAATTTATTTTTATTTTGTTTGTATGTTGCAATACTTTTTTTTATTTTTCAATATGTTTTATTGTTTAATATTTGTATTTTTGTGTTTCTATTTTATTTTGTAACTGTGTCCAATATTGACTAGTACTAGAACATTATAATACACATTTAAAAAAAAATGTCTACCTTTTAATATGACGTTTGTAACATGAACTGTATTAATTAATATATTGAATTGTAATCACGTTTTTATAATAATGTACAGGTGAACCACGTTTTATAAGTCGCATCGACAAAATTCGCTTGCTCAAAAGAGAGCTAACACCGATTAATTACGATTGCCAACGCTGTTGAAAAACCGACTTTATTGCGTTACGTGAAGATTGAAAATGCAATAAATGTAGAGAGTAGTGCTATCTCGCTCATTGTAGCTCGTTGCACCGCGATGCTGCGATCGAATCATCGAACATAGTGCGCAGGCGGCAACCAATAACAAAGGGCCATGTTTGACGCGTTTATGCGGAGCGTTGTGATTGGTTAATTTTTTTTGGCGCGTTTCGAATATGAAACTTCTGCGCAGGTACATCGGCGTAACTTATAAACGTGGTACTACTGTACAGGCCTTTATTTTCGTTTCTTACTTACTTTGTACTATGGTGCAAAGAAGATAAGTATCTATACAAGGCCGTCCTATACGGATTGATTTTTTTTCAAGATTTGTTTTTATAAGGTTTAAATCGATATCTGTATATTCGCTTTTTCCGTTCTAAATATTAAGTTAAACTAAAAATACTGACTTGCACACTAATTATGCACACCAAATAAATAAAATATACTACTTTAATGTTATTTGCAGAACTGTTTTACTGAACGTATAACTATTATAAAAATAGTAAATCAAACAATTCCTTAGCTCAAAATACATATAAAAACTTTTTTAATGAACACCAACGCCTAGTTTACTTTTAGGAGCATCATTTATTCTAAATAAAAACCCAATTTAATCAGTCATCCTTACAACATAAAATGTTATTAATCAAAAAAATAATACCAAACCTAATTATTTATTCTATTCCGTTATAAAATTGTACAATTTAGAGTGCAAGTTAGTATTTTGTTAAACGGTATTTTTGTTTAACAAATCACAAATCCGATGTACGAACCACATTTTTGGTGTGAATTCGATAGAAAAGGTGATCTCGTTTTGTCTAAAAATTTAGTTTTTTAATTAGGACATGTTTAGTTAATCAATTGTTTTTTTACACAGCATTTAATTTTCTGGTATGCGTTTAGTTAAAAATATCCCTTTTAAAAATACATTAATTTAATTTAATTAAAAAAGCAAAGCCGTTAGAGTTTGTTTGTTTAAACGCTAGGCTTTTAGAAACTACTGGATGGATTTCAATAATTCTTTTACAGTACAATAGCTCATTTACTGAGGAAGGTATAAGAATGGTGGGCTATATAACATCACGCTACAACGATTAGGAGCGGAGCAGGAATGAAAAAGTGACACAAACCAAGTTGAAGGGTCAACTAGTAAAATATATATTTATCTATTTTGCCGACTGTACTTGTATCACTCCTTAAAAGGCTATATCCATGTATCCACGTCCACAGGTTAGTTTTGTAATGGCTAGAATAATACTATGTATAATTATATACTTTACAAATGTAACACATTTAGTGATGTCATGATCCAGCGAGGCAGGTGTCGCAGTGGAAACTAATTAGGATTGTCGATATATGAATGTCGATAGGTCTGTCGAAACCTCGTGGCAAATTGGAAAATTTAAAAAGATTATCATAATTTGTCGTATGTCAAAACTATGTTTATGTATATGTTATGTATGAAATACAACTAGAAATCAATAAATATCCAAATAGTTTGGTCCAATTTCCCCAGTATTGCGCTATAAAAGTATTTTACCTCCGTCTACCCAATTACCCACGAGGGTAATGTTTTACGCCCTAATGTGTCCATGTATGAATATAGTTTCTTTTGTACATAATAGTTCATTTATTCTCAATCGTTTCCAAAATATGATACCGTTTTTAGAGCCGCCAACTTAGAGACCACTGTCAGAAGTCATACGGACTGTGAAAGTGGCCCCCAATCACTAGATGCGCCATCGCTTTCCATCATCGGGCGACGAAAATTTGGCGAACTTAATATAACAAAGACACACTATTCTACCACTTTAAGTACATCTTCATTTCTGAAAATCTCTAAGGCGCTTAGCGACGGGGCGGGCCGGTCTTATTGTCCGCGACGTAATAAAGACCGCGTCTGCCCGTCGATGCCCGCGACTGCCCTCAACGCGAGAATGTGTATCCGGTGGGCACCAGCGGCGCGGTCTTTTTGCTCTTCATGTGTGTTGGTAGTACAAGATTCCTTTAGCGCTATCGTTTGCAGTAAAATTGCTCGTCCCGGCTTGTCCTGTCGTTTGCAAAGCGCCTAAATGTGTTTATTTTCCTGTATCTACGGGTTATGTAACGGTTAAGGAGTATATTTAGCTATGCACATAGACGCTATGCGGAGTAAACGCGTTCCTTTCCTATTATTTGGCTATTACCTATTTCAAGTAGTAGTATACCACTGCCATGTTTGTATGTAAAATAAATAAAATGTAAATGTACTATGACCTAAAAAAAAGAACGGACGTAAATTCTTCTTATCATAAAATGGCTGGACCATTTTTGTGTGCTTTCGCGCAATGGCGTTTACTAACATGTATGGTGACTATTGTATAATATTTGTATCTATATGAGGAGTGCGTTTCCACTGACGCGGAGCTAGGCGAAACGTTAAGGAGCGGACTATGAGTTGACCAATCACAGTGCAAGAGAGTGTTCGGAGTGCATTGTGATTGGCTAACTCGCAGACCGCTCCCCTCCACTCCACCTAACTCCGCGTCAGTGGAAACGCTAATTAAGACCCGGTATTCTCGAAAGCGAAGAGGAAACTGGTTTATCTAGTCAAATTAGATTTAATTATTTCCACATCGCAAATCTGAGATGTAAAACGAAATCTATTTAGTCAGAAAGCAGAAGAAAGCGTCTACTCTCGACTTTGGTGTATACTGGGCCTTAGGGTGCTTTTCCACCACAGATGTGCTATGCTACGTTGCTATGGGTGCGTTTGCTTAAACATTAAGCTCTTTTATGATTAAGCAAACAAGGCAGTTTCACAAGCTCCTTAGAGTCTGATGAAGAAACACCTCTTCTTTCATAGACCTTATGTGACGTAAACAAAGTTGCGAGGGTCAGCTAGTTAGACAATATAAACGGTTAACGCAACTTATGGACCGACGATTGTGATTGGTGGATATCAAACGCATTCACAATAGCACATCTTTTGCGGAAAGGTACCCTCAATCTTTTTAAAATTCGTCGTACTTTTTATAGGTCCATTTAATTAAAGTGAAATGTATGTAGTTTCTTGCCAGTTCTTCTCAGGTGGGTCGCGTTGTGAACTGGTGGTAGATTTTTTGATTTATATTCTGAACGTTTTACAAGTGCATCTGTATATGCCTATGTGAAATAAATTCCTTTGTTCTTTCTTTCTTTCTTTCTGTATTAGGACCAGCATGTTTTTGTTAAATAACATTCAAATTAATATAAATTTAGATAAGTATGCAACTGTCAGTTGAATTGTTATTGTAAATAGTTTCTTGAAATGTTAATAGTAATATTTTGATTGTTACATTCCTATATTAGCTTCATCTTTGTAAATTATCTATACGCGCAGTCTAAGTTGCTTGGTCGCAAGGGACCATAGAATTTGTTAGGGACATGTCTTCAATTAGCTCAGTTCTTGGACATGCGCTCTCTTTCTCCCACTTAACGTTTAATGGGTAAGAGAGAGAGAGAGAGAAAACTGCCGCACTGCGACTGCCACGCCGCCAAGCGACTGTTTGTCTCAAAAAGTATTTTCCGGACTAGCGTGACACTTCAAAGTGAAAGTACCCTCTTCATCCTGATGTACAATTTGTTCATTGCTTGCATACTTAGCATGTAGTAGTTTTAGCAAACTCATTATTGAGTTAATTATATTTGCTGTTTTATACTTGATTATTTACGGTTTTAAATGTGAATTTATAAAAATAAACTTGATAATTTGAAATAAGTCGTATGCTAGACATGGACACAGTTTGATTTATTTTAAGATTATGTTTCTTTATTTTATGTTCATTATGTATATATGTTTTAATTCAAATGCAGTTACATTCTTACGGACATACAACAAATAATTAAATGTAATATTTATACTATTCGTAGGTATAGTAGTACAATTTTTAAAAATACAATAATTTGGATCGCACAAAACTTGTTTTTATTTAACTAACCGTCACCCCGTACTAACACTGCAAAAAATACTCGTCAGCATACTTTGAAAACCTAATTGTTCATACTTGTAAGAAAATTACCGCTAAATTATTATCTAATGTATCAAACGGGACGTGATCCCAAGACTATCGACCTTCCAAGAGGGTCTGAGGACGGCGGGTGGGCTGCACGTCACAAAAGCAGGTTCAAAACTGCAGCGTGACGTCAGTCTCCTGCACGCCTCACGAACCCAAGAAGCGGGACAACACCCGAGCTTACACCTAAAGACGCGGGATGGTACCCGAAGCCCTAGGTGAAGCCGCGGTAGTCGCCAAAGTCTGTGTGGAATCCTGAAACATACTCTCGAGGGCCCTTGAGTAGGGAACGTATGATATTTAAAAAAAACGGTTGTCTGTGAAGTCGGTTTACTGACGATAGTTGAACGTGACAACTCAGTCACGTCATAAACTATTGTGTATATGGTTGGTTATTAAAATTTTAATATCGTGAGTTAGAACTAGTACATTTACTGTGGAATAACACATCAATTGATTATAGCGCCATCTGTTGAAAACATTTGTACTAAAATAAATGGAACGCCTCAGAGCGATGTGACGCCGCATACGTCATATTTTTTCGTACGTGCAGCCGGCTCCATCGAATTATAAGACGTCGCGTCGTCACGTCAAAGGCGTGGAAATAATTAATATCGCGTAAATAAATTGAAGATTCGTCATAATAGAACACTTTGGTGTAGGTCAAGGCAGCACTACAGAATAACTTACTACTGCGCACAGAAGTTTCACTTCTTTGATCTTGAAAAAAGTCGCCGATTTAATTGCCTACGAAATCAGGTAGACACCGCGTGCAAACTAAATCGCACCTTAACGCCAGTGCGCGAGAGTAGGCACTATGTTGAGCTACCTTTCGTTCCAAACATACCTACCGCCAACTCGAATGTAGGGTTAACGCAACAATTATATATTAGTATGTACGATACATCGTTGTTACTAACGCTACAATACAGTTTACTTACTAATCGCAGCAGAAAATAAAGCTGTATACACATATAGAAGTAAAGGTCGTAATATCCAAAAACAGGCTTCAAGACGGCCAATCGATCACATGTTTGTGCGTGCCGCGGCCGCGACACGCGTGTGCTTACAAACACGAGGCGACCCTGACTCTGATTTGGAGCACCGAGTTCGGGCGGACTGTAGGTGATTATCGCCGTAGGTATAGGCGAGTGACCTGTAGGCCTGTCACTTGCTTCATTGCTTGTATCTCTCGCTTTGTCGATAATAACAGCTAGAATACAAAGTTATAGTGCTTTCTACCACATAATATCTCGAAGTATAGGCATCATACCACTGGAGCAACAGTTGGATCAAATAGAATTTAATGAATTGAGTGCATGTTAGACTAAAAAGCCTGAATATTTGTGCTCAATACAGGTGACATTTCTTTTTCAGGAAAAAAGCATTCGAAAGGATAACAGTAAGTACCTGCACTATTACTAATACGCTTCTTCAAGTTTAAATTAGGCTGAGATAAACTTGAATAGTAAACATAGTTTCAAACACCAACGTAGTTATATGAGAATATTGTAGAACTTTGTTGCAAAGGTGATTCCGGGGAAGACGAACGTATGACCCACCTGATAGAAAAATAGTCACGGTGGCCTATGGACGTCTGCAACAACCAGAGTCGCTCCTGACTCGCGCTGCCGACCCTGCAATGATCTAAGACCCCTTTTGAAGTGCCCCATATCATAGGTGTTTGGGAAAACCGAGTTAGGAAGATCATTCCATAATCTAAGCGTGGGTAAAATAAAGTCACTATAGGACCTTACCGTGCTCGAACTCTTTGGACGCAAAGTGGAATTCAAATAGTGTCCAACCAACTTGATGTCAAGAATGTTAATTTTCTACGTGGTTCTAATGACCTCTCTGCTAGGGATGCTACGACTTGGAATTAGAAAATGAACCTCCAGTTTCTGGTGTACATTATCGATTGCACTCGGCCCTTCTTAAAAACGCGACAACCCTAAATTGCGATGGAAAGGATAGTTCGATATTGCCAAAATTAAAAGAATATTTTATGTAATTCTCACATAACGTCATCTAGCTAAATTAAGCTAATAAGTTTGTGCTAAACATACTTATTTATTTCTCAATACATAAATATTATTCTGACATAGAAAACGCCCAACACCATAAAACATTTTTGGATCACAAATATTTAATCAGAACCGGCGACTTCAGCACGGCAGTCGCATACACTTATCTCTACGCCATTGAAGTAGTTTCAAGTTCTTTTCCCCGAAATAGAATCACAAAATTGAAACACTACAAATACACGATTACAACTTGCAATTTTCATCACTAAGCATATTAATTACAGAAACAGCAGAAGCATATCGGGAAACCATTGAGATAGACGATAATGATGATGATGATGACAAAGCTGCAGGCTCTACTTCCATGGATGTCGCCCTCACTGCCCCCGCATATAGCTCGTTCACTGGAGCCTGCCCGACTGGACTTGACTTACTGGCTGCCATTGCCTTTGGAGACACAAATTTATTAAACTCGATGAAACGCTCCGAAATTAGCTCACACGCTGCGCCACTTCTTGTCTCTGGGCGTGAAACATCGACTACATCGGCCATTGGTTCAACTTTTACCGACCGTTCAAAATTTAGCTCACTCATTGATAACTCTTCAACCACTGACCTTAAAGTATCAACTTCTTCATCAAATTTATCAAAACCTACAGATGGTTCAAAATCTAGCTCTCCCGTCGCGATTCCTTGTACCACTGGATTAAAATCTTCCACTACCTCGGCAATCAGCTATAACGATTTATCAAAAGCTAACGCCAGCTCATCTAGGAATCAGACTACAGATTCTACGAGCAACAGTACTAAACCTAATGACGAGAAAACTGATTCAGCAATACCAGTTATTTTGAATTATTTAATGTTGGTACCTACCGGTCCGTCTGATACTCGAACAGCTTCTCAACTGGCTTACGACCATCTGGTCAAGCAAAACAAGGACACAAGAAGTCCAGGAATCAACGTATCAAAACAAGATAATACCTTGAGTTGCACTATAACTGGTCAGGTTATGAAACCTATCATGAAGCAATACAACACAGCTGGCGATGGGATTAATAAAATTCAAATGAGTCGGGTTTCATTTTTAAAACCGCTAATCCATAGTGACACCGGTACAATTCTTTGACAATCCGTCATGAATAAACCATCTCCATTAACAAATGAACGTGCAAGTGTAAAATTGAACAATGATCAACATATCGCTTCGGTGAAAAATGTCACGACTCATACAGAGTCAACAACGTTTGACGGATCCGTAAAAAATAATCAACTAGTTCGAAGCCCCTCAGTAACGACAGATGCAACTTTACCAGGAGATCAAATGCAGACTGCAAAACCTACACCAAAGTTGGATAAACCAGTTCATAACAAACCAAATGAGCGTATATTTCAATCTCGTCACACTTTGTTACAAAGACCAATACAGATGAATAAAACACCCACTCATAGTTCATTATGCGACGATCTGGAATCAACGCATTTTGAAATAACAAGAAATAAAATACTTTTGCACTATGCGATTATGCGAAATGAAATTCCATTAAACCTTGAATTACGATGTCTTAAACCTTTGTCACCTACTGCTCCAGCAAACAGTATTAGCAAGTATTCGCTGCTGCCTGAAGCACAGCATGCTATGCCTATGCACATCGAGCTGACATGTGACAATATAACGGTATATGATGAAATACAGTATCATATACCCTTGTGCTTTGAATTTATGTGTTATAAACAAACCACGATATCGAAGACTCCATTAATGGAATATATTAATGTAAAATGTAATAAAATTACTGTACATAAATCATTAATAGACAACGAAAACTCGTTACGTATCGAATTATTATGTAAAAATGAAAGCTCACATAACGTGCGTGGACCGAGGGCATTTGGACTATATGTTGAATTAAGATGCAACAACCAACTGGTATATAATTCACAAATGTGCCAGGTCGCACCACTATATATAAAATTGAAACAACAATACAAACGAGTACTGGAACTGGGGGAGCGCAAAAGACAAGCTTATCATATGATTGATTATGTAACCAAAGTACATAATTTTCCGAATTCATATGAAATGTCGTTAAACAAACAAACACAGTATAAAATGGTAACGTCAGAATCCCCAAAGCTAAAGCACCGTAAGTTAAATACAGTGGATTTGCGTGATTCATCGACTGTTGTTGGCATTACCACCCCAGTTTGCAACAATTTTGAAACTGCTCGGGATAAAATATATGCAGCCCCTCCACGCGACTTGTGTAAATTTGATAAAAAATCGGCAAATGACGGTCCGAATATTGTATCACCTAATTTGAATCACGTTTTAGACAGCACAGAATCCGCTAATAAAATTATAGAAATTTCACCGTTGAATCAATTTGATGATGTTACTAAATGCAGCAAACGAAGAGACCAACCGATGGCATTGCGACAATTGGCAGTAAATGTATTGAACAAGACACAAAATCACATTGATGTCGAGCACGAATCGCCATCTGTAAATATGAAGCTTAATGGCTTAATGGCTAACCCAATACTAAAAGAATGCGCTGATTCGGAAAGGTATACATCCGACATATCCCAAGAAGTTTTGACGCAACAAATTATAAATTTACCATCATCTAACGAATCTATTGCGAGCTTTATACATCAAAGAATGCCATCCGCATTAAAAGAGCACAACTATGCTGTACAAACGTATAATAATTTAAAACCAAGAGAGATAATATTATCAAAAATAACCAATCCTTCACCCAAGAATCGGAGACCGTATATAATTCTAAAAGCAGGTTCCTTTCCTTGCGATCAGAATTTTCGACGACGGAGTATTCTTGACTATTCAATACAAAACTCTGATACGGTAGCATTCCAAGAAATGACGATGCCGATTCAGAGTCCAGACGAGGCAAATAACACAATAATAAACGATACTTCATCCATGTCACGTGACCCGAGAATTCGACGAATGAATTCGCTAGGCTATAATAATTTTGCATCTTATTTCAATGCAGTGCAAAGTACCCAGAAACTAAAAGAGGTGAGAATAGATAAGAATAAAATTCCATGGGACTCGAATTTTCGACCACAGGTTCCTCTTGACTGTTCAGTGCAAACGTTTGATACTGTAGCACCCCAGGAAAGTACAGAGCGTAGTGCAAGCATCCAAAAACCAGACGAGGCAAGTGAGACAATAATAAACAGTACTTCATTTAAGTTGCGCGATCCGAGAATTCGACGAATGAGTTCACTTGACAATACTAATTTTTCACCTAATTTGCCCACAGTGCAAAATATCCAGAACCTAAAAGAGGTGAAAATAAATAATAAAATTCCATGGGACTCAAATATTCGCCCACAGGTTCCTCTTGACTATTCAGTGCAAAAGATCGATACTGTAGCATCCCAGGAAACAAAGGAGCGTAGTACATGCATTCAGAAACCAGGCGACGCAAGGAATACAATAATCAACAATACTTCATTTAAGTCACGGGATCCGAGAATTCGACGAATGAGTTCACTTGACAATAATAATTTTTCACCTAATTTGCCTACAGTTCAAAGTATTCAGAACCTAAAAGAGGAGAGAATAAATAAGAATAAAATTCCATGGGACTCTAGTATTCGACCACAGGCTCCTCTCGACTGTTCAGTACAAAAGTTTGATACTGTAGCATCCCAGGAAACAAAGGAGCGTAGCACATGCATTCAGAAACCAGACGAGGCAAGTAATACAAAAATAAACAATACTTCACTTAAGTCACGGGATCCGAGAATTCGACGAATGAGTTCACTTGACAATAATAATTTTTCACCTAATTTGCCTACAGTTCAAAGTATTCAGAACCTAAAAGAGGAGAGAATAAATAAGAATAAAATTCCATGGGACTCTAGTATTCGACCACAGGCTCCTCTCGACTGTTCAGTACAAAAGTTTGATACTGTAGCATCCCAGGAAACAAAGGAGCGTAGTACATGCATTCAGAAACCAGACGAGGCAAGTAATACAAAAATAAACAATACTTCATTTAAGTCACGGGACCCGAGATTTCGACGAATGAGTTCACTTGACAATTATAACTTTTCACCTAATTTACCTACAGTGCAAAGTATTCAGAAACTAAAAGAGGTAAACATAAATAAGAATAAAATTCCATGGGACTCAAGAATTCGACCACTGGCTCCTCTCGATTGTTCAGTGCAAAAGTTTGATACTGTAGCATCCCAGGAAAATACAGAACAAAGTACAGTCATACAGAAACCAGACCAGGTAAATAAAACAATAATAAACGATACTTCGTTCAAGTCACGGGACCCGAGAATTCGACGAATGAGTTCGCTTGAATATAATAATTTAGCATTTAATATGTCCGCTGAGCAATGTAACCAGAAACTAAAAAAGACACGAATAAATAAACCTTCGTCTAACACGCGACCAAATGACGAAATTCGGACAAATTTAGTACCACCTTCAATCTTGGAATCAGAACACCCGGATTTGAATATAAATTCTAAAAACCCTGTTCGAGATATACCCTGTAATTTTGAGGAATTCAATGCACGAATTTCTGAGAAATTTAAGGATCTGCCTAATATCACTATGCATTTAGACACATCCCAAAAAATCATTGACATGCCAAAAATAGGCTTTACCGACGTTGATTCCATAGCTACCGGTAACTTTGGACGCCTTACTGAAGGACAAACACCTGTTAAAATTAAACCAGGGTTGCACCTGGAAGACACTTCGGTCAATTCTCCATCAGCTATAACAGTAAAAAACAATATAGAAGATCGAAAATCATATGGAATAAGAAAAACCATCAAGTCTCTAGTACCATCTTCGTGTTCGGCTAAAAATAATATAATTGAAATTCCTATGGTGGAGAAACATGAAAAGTTTTTACCACAAAAAGAAAAACCTTGTATTAAAATAGATTCTGTTCAAGAAACAAATTCATTTTTGGATCCAAAGCGCTGCATACTTCCAGCTTCTTTACCACCGGATGAATTGGAGGTTAATCCAACTTGTGGACCAGAAGAATCGGACGATAAGATACAAGACATTAATAATGCTTCCAAAGGTTGTTTTACCATCGAAGAGGAAAAACGAAACACTTCTGATGCACCAGAAATAATTCACGCACCTGTTAAATTGCAGAAGTCTAATCTGGCCACGGACATAATAAAAAGTCTAGGTGTCTGTGATCAAAAAGTACGCTATAAAAACAATTGTAAACCAGAGACTGAAGATACATCAAAAATACTATTGAAGGACAGGATACAAGCAGCATGGGGACAAAAGTTCATTAATACCGCCCCACTTGGTAGACGAAATTTAAAACGAAGTTATTCACATCCCAATACTTCAGGGATAGGAGTTAACCACGCTCACCAACATAATAAAATTGATATATCCGTTGCCGTCAAAAGTGCAGAAGAAACTCCACTATCTCCCAAGAGTAATACTGTAACTGGTGTTGCAAAGGTTAAAGGACGGGTATCTAGAATGTCACGTAAAAATGTCATGTTAAGATTGGAACGCAATATTAAGAGATTGAAGAAAAATGACAAGTATGTCCCAACAAGCAGTAATAACAAAACTTTACGGTCTTATAAAATTAAAGCTGGAAAATTACGCCGTGTATTACATACCAGCCCTCAAACGGAAGAACAAAATAATGCTGATGCACTTCCCTCGTCTTTACTCCCTACTCTTGAAAACATTTCGCCAACACTGAAACAAAGTATTAAAACAAAGAAGGAAAAGAACATTGTAGCGGCAAGTTTGCCATCTCCCAAAATAAATTCACAACCATATGAAGTCACTGACTGTAAGCATTCTTCTATGCTAGATGACAGCCCTTGTATTGACGGGCAAAATAAAAGTGATACAATTGCCTCACCTACCAAATTAGACTCACCTCATATTACTTCTGACTATCTAGTACAAGAAAATGCTTCTATAACGCCGCCATCAAAAAATCCTTCTACTTCTGCAGAAGAAGTTCAACCATTTCTTATACATTCTAAAAGCTTACCGAATATTATAAAAGACTGTGCCCTCGGCAGTCAGAAGGATTACCGAACTTTAGCACATAATGAAAATCCAGATAGAGCATGTGATCGAAGTACAAGTTCTTCATCAACTATTATAAAACCTTATCCTCGTTTACCTTGTCCTGATAATGAAACTAAGGATGCAAACTCACATGCGAAATCGTTTGAAAAAAGAACTGAAGAACTACAAGTAGAAAAACCAAAAATTGAACTTAATTCATTAGTTTCGAACAATCTGATCTCAACTAGTAAAACTTCAAAAAAGTCGAATGTTATCAATGGGAAACATAAACAAGCAGATGGGAACATTGCCTGTCGTATTAACAAAGACATTGAGATCAACCTGCCAACGAAAGAGAAAATATCGCCTACACTTCTTCCGACATCAAAGAAAATACAAAGCTTAATAGTTCGTATTCCGATTACGAAAAAAATGAAAACTTCGTTGCTACGAAGTTGTAGAAAGTCATTAAAACGAGTAATTCATAAACCCACCAAGTCTAAAACATCTAAGAAAGATAAGTCTTTGGATTTAGCAACCTACAGTTCTGTTCAATTAAATGAAACTATGAAACAAAAGAACTTATCATATGATTCAGAACCTGATTTGACGACTAAACCTGTGGTACTATCTAAGAAAGTTGTAAAAGAACTGAATACCAAAGCCGCAGAAAGATACATGTATAGAGACACAAAATATAATTCGATTGGAGGTACTTCAATTACAAAACCATTCTTGATTGAACCACGAATCATACTGACACGTTACATAGTAGATGAAAATAAAAAATCGTTTACAGAGCGCCCTAGTCTAGAAAATTTTAATAAAGGCGGAAATAGTACAACTTATAACATCACATCATCCCCAGATCTTGCTGTTATGAAATCTGATAATTTAGTGCAGCATAGCCAAGAAACAGTAGAAGATAACTCAGCATTGTTGAACAATCTTTCTCCTTCTCGATTCCCCACAGAAAAAACTAAAACTGTTATGACAAATAACAGGTCTACGGTAGATGATGAAAATTCTGCATCATCTACATTAATTAAACGACATACTGAATTGTCTTCAAATACTCCTAAAACACCGATGTGTACTTATCCATCAACCACCAAAAAATATCCTGTCGTACCTGAGAATAAGTTGAATAATGATGATAATTTAAAGACTATAGAAAACGCGGATGACAAGAAGCAAATATTGAAAAGGATATTTGGAGCTGGAATGTTCAACACAAGACCTAAAGGTGTGGCGAAAAAATTAAAGACCAACTTGCCCGCAAGAAAAAAGGAACCATCTAGTACTATTCTCTCATCAAAAATTGTTCCAAAAATGTTAGTTCGTATTCCGATCAAAGAAATAAATATTGCAACTAAAGATTCCGAACTGAATAAGAAAATGTCTTTTAAAACGCATGAAAATTGCACTGTCGAATATGGTAAAGCAGGTAAAGTTTCCAGAAGAAATGTACTTTCCAGCCCTAACGAACGCTCTATGAATACAATTTCGCAAAGATATAATGAGAATATTGTGCCAACAACTAAAGAGGATCTTTTGCTCGAACTTAACGCTGAATCCTCTGATCATTTAATAGAACAAGTTCCTTCTGGTCATTCTACACCTGTAAATATAGAAGTTTCCACCAAAAATGCTCCATCCAGCCCTATACATCAGTCGACGGATACAATTTTATTGCAAATACCCAATCAAAAGCCGCAGAGATGTGATGAAAACATTGTTCCAACAATTGAAGGAGATCTCTGCATCGAACTCAGCGATGAATCCTGTGATAATTCTGTAGAACAAGTCACTTCAGAACCTTCTACACTTTTAAATGTAGAAGTTTCCATAAATGACGCTCCTCCTAACCCCACCCATCAGCCGATAGATACTATCTTATCGCAAGGACCTCGTGAAAAGCCGCAAAGATGTGATGATAAGATTGTTACAACAATTGCAGGAGATATCTGCATCGATATCCGCGATGATTCCTCTGACAATTCTGTAGAACAAGTTACTTCAGGACCTTCTACACCTTTAAATGTAAAAGTATCCATAAATGACGCTCCTTCTAACCCCACCCATCAGCCGATAGATACTATCTCATCGCAAAGACCTCATGAAAAGCCGCAAAGATGTGATGATAAGATTGTTCCAACAATTGAAGGAGATATCTGCATCGATATCCGCGATGATTCCTCTGACAATTCTGTAGAACAAGTTACTTCAGGACCTTCTACACCTTTAAATGTAAAAGTATCCATAAATGACGCTCCTTCTAACCCCACCCATCAGCCGATAGATACTATCTCATCGCAAAGACTTCATGAAAAGCCGCAAAGATGTGATGATAAGATTGTTACAACAATTGAAGGAGATATCTGCATCGATATCCGCGATGATTCCTCTGACAATTCTGTAGAACAAGTTACTTCAGGACCTTCTACACCTTTAAATGTAAAAGTATCCATAAATGACGCTCCTTCTAACCCCACCCATCAGCCGATAGATACTATCTCATCGCAAAGACCTCATGAAAAGCCGCAAAGATGTGATGATAAGATTGTTCCAACAATTGAAAGAGATATCTGCATCGATATCCGCGATGATTCCTCTGACAATTCTGGAGAACAAATTACTTCAGGACCTTCTACACCTTTAAATGTAAAAGTATCCATAAATGACGCTCCTTCTAACCCCACACATCAGCCGATAGATACTATCTCATCGCAAAGACTTCATGAAAAGCCGCAAAGATGTGATGATAAGATTGTTACAACAATTGAAGGAGATATCTGCATCGATATCCGCGATGATTCCTCTGAAAATTCTGTAGAACAAGTTACTTCAGGACCTTCTACACCTTTAAATGTAAAAGTATCCATAAATGACGCTCCTTCTAACCCCACTCATCAGCCGATAGATACTATCTCATCGCAAAGACCTCATGAAAAGCCGCAAAGATGTGATGATAAGATTG
Organism: Miltochrista miniata; assembly: GCA_933228765.1. NCBI lineage: Eukaryota > Metazoa > Arthropoda > Insecta > Lepidoptera > Erebidae > Miltochrista > Miltochrista miniata. Next base: position 827,824 of record OW121776.1, read on the forward strand.
TTCCAACAATTGAAAGAGATATCTGCATCGATGTCAGCGATGATTCCTCTGATAATTCTGTAGAACAAGTTACTTCAGGACCTTCTACACCTTTAAATGTAGAAGTATTTATAAATGACGCTTCTTCTAACCCTACTCACCAGTCAAAAGATACCATTTTATCACAAAAACCTCTTGAAAAGGTGCGAAGATCTAAAGACAATATTGTTCCAACCACCAAAGAAGATCTTTTGTTCGAAATCAACGATGAATTCTCTGATAATTCTGTAGGACAAGTCACTTCAGGACTTTCTACAGCTTTAAATGTAGAAGTTTCCATAAAAAATGTTCCATCCAGCCCAAGCCATCAGACAATAGATACAATCTTATCGCATGGATGTGAAGAAAATATTGTTCCAACAACTAAAAAGGATCTTTTGCTTGAACAACACGATAAATCCTCTGATCTTTATATCGAACAAGTCCCTTCCGGTCTTTCCACACCGTTAAATGTAGAAGCTTCCATAGAAAATGCTCCTTCTAGTCCTAGCCATCAGTCAATGGATACAATCTTATCGAAAAGTGCTCACGAAGGGCCCCAAAAATCTGAGGAAAATATTGTTCCAGCAACTAAAGAGGATCTTTTGCTCCAAGTCAGCGATAAATCTGTTGATCATTCTGTCGAACAAAGCACTTTAGGGCTTTCTACACCTTTACATGTTTCCATAAAAAATGTTCCATCCAGCCCTAGCCTTCAGTCGATAAATACAATCTTATCGCAAAGACCTCATGATAAGCTGCATGGATATGAAGAAAATATTGTTCCATCAACTAAAGATGATCTGTTGCTCGAAGTCAGCGATAAATCTGTTGATTATTCTATCGAACAAAACACTTTACGGCTTTCTACACCTGTACATGTTTTCATAAAAAATGTTCCATCCAGCCCTAGCCATCAATCGATAGACACAATCTTATCGCAAAGACCTGATGAAAAACCGCAAAGTTGTGGAGAAAATGTTTTTCCAACAACTAAAAAGGACCTTTTGCTTGAACTTGAAGATAAATCCTCTGATCAATCTATGGAACAAGTCACTTCAGGACTTTCCACACCTTCAAATGTAGAAGTTGCCGTTAAAAATGCTCCATCCAGCCCTAGTCATCAGTCGATAGATATAATCTTATCGCAAAGTACTCATGAAGGGCCCCGAATATCTGAAGAAATTATTGTTCCAGCATCTCAAGAAAATCTTTGGCTTGAACTAAACGATAAATCTTCTTATCAATGTATCGAACAAGGCACTTTAGGGTTTTTGACACCTTTAGAGGTATTAATAAATGTTCCATCCAGTCCTAGTGATCAGACGATAGATACAGTCTTGTCGCAAAGACCTCATGAAAAACCACAAAGATGTGAAGAAAATGTTACTCCAACAACTAGAGAGGATCTTTTGCTTGAACTTAATTATAAATCCTCAGATCAATCTACAGAGCAAGTCGCTTCAGGGGTTCCTGCATCTTTAAATGAAGAAGTTTCCCTAAAAAATGCTTCATCCAGGCCTAGCCATCAGGCCATAGATTCAATGTTACCGCAAAGACCGCATAAAAAGTCACGAAGATCTAATATTGATATTGCTACAAGAACTAAAAAGGATCTTATGCCAGAGGTTAACGATAAATCCTCTGATCATTTTATAGAAGAAGTCACTTCAGGTATTTCTACACCCTCAAAGGTAGAAGTTGCCATGAAAAATGCTCCATCCAGCCCTAGTCTACAGGCGAAGGGCACAATCTTATCGCAAAGGCCACATGAAGAGCTGCAAAGATGTGAAGATAATACTGTTTCAACAACTAAAGAGAATTTTCTGCATGATGTTAACGGTAAATCCTCTGATCAATCTACAGAACAAGCTACTTTAGGGGTTCCTGCATCTTTAAATGTAGAAGTTTCCATCAAAAGTGCCCCATCCAGGCCTAACCATCAGGCCATAGATTCAATGTTACCGCAAAGACCTCAAAAAAAACCACGAAGATCTAAAAAAAATATTGCTTCAACAACTAAAAAGGTTCTTTTGTCCGAAGTTAACGATATATCCTGTTACCATTTTATAGAAGAAGTCACTTCAGGTATTTCTACACTCTCAAAGGTAGAAGTTGCCATGAAAAATGCTCCATCCAGCCCTAGTAATCAGGCGAAGGGCACAATCTTATCGCAGAGACCTCATGAAGAGCCGCAAAGATGTGAAGATAATACTGTTCCAACAACTAAAGAGAATCTTTTGCATGGAGATAACGTTAAATCCTCTGATCAATCTATAGAGCTAGTCGCTTCAGGGATTCCTGCATCTTTAAATGTAGAAGTTTCCATAAAAAATGCTCCAACCAGACCCAGCCATCGGGCGATAGATTCAATGTTACCGCAAATAATTCATAAGAAACCGCGCAGATCTAATAGAAATATTGCTCGAACATCTAAAAGAGATGTTTTGCTAGAAGTTAACGATAAATCCTCCGATAATTTTATAGAAGAAGTCACTTCAGGTCTTTCTACACCGTCAAAGGTAGAAGTAGCCATGAAAAATGCTCCATCCAGCCCTAGTAATCAGGCGAAGGGCACAATCTTATCGCAGAGACCTCATGAAGAGCCCCAAAGATGTGAAGATAATACTGTTCCAACAATTAAAGAGAATCTTCTGCATGAAGTTAACGGTAAATCCTCTGATCAATCTACAGAGCCAGCCACTTTAGGGGTTCCTGCATCTTTAAATGTAGAAGTTTCCATAAAAAATGCCCCATCCAGGCCTAGCCATCAGGCCATAGATTCAATGTTACCGCAAAGACCTCATAAAAAACCGCGCAGATCTAATAGAAATATTGCTCGAACAACTAAAAAAGATCTCTTGCTAGAAGTTAACGATAAATTCTCTGATCGTTTTATAGAAGAAGTCACTTCAGGTCTTTCTACACCGTCAAAGGTAGAATTTTCCATAAAAAATGCCACATCCAGGGCTAGCCATCAGGCGATAGATTCAATGTTACCGCAAAGACCTCATAAAAAACCACGAAGATTTAAAAAAAATATTGTTGCAACAACTAAAAAGGATCTTTTGTTCGAAGTTAACGATATATCCTGTGACCATTTAATAGAAGAAGTCACTTCATGTCTTTCTACATCGTCAAAGGTAGAAGTTGCCATGAAAAATGCTTCATCCAACCCTAGTCATCAGGCGATGGGCACAATCTTATCGCAAAGACCTCAAGAAGAGCCGCAAAGATGTGAAGATAATACTGTTCCAACAATTAAAGAGAATCTTCTGCATGAAGTTAACGGTAAATCCTCTGATCAATCTACAGAGCAAGCCACTTCAGGGGTTCCTGCATCTTTAAATGTAGAAGTTTCCATAAAAAATGCTCCAACCAACCCCAGCCATCAGGCGATAGATTCAATGTTACCGCAAATACTTAATAAGAAACCGCGCAGATCTAATAGAAATATTGCTCGAACAAATAAAAAAGATCTCTTGCTAGAAGTTAACGATAAATCCTCCGATCGTTTTATAGAAGAAGTCACTTCAGGTCTTTCTACACCGTCAAAGGTAGAAGTTGCCATGAAAAATGCTCGATCCAGCCCTAGTCATCAGGCGATGGGCACAATCTTTTATTCGCAAAGTCCTCATGAAGAGCCGCAAAGTTGTGAAGATAATACTGTTCCAACCACTAAAGAGAATATTTTGTATGAAGTTAACGTTAAATCCACTGATCAATCTACAGAACAAGTTACTTCAGGCCTTTCTGCGTCTTTAAATGTAGAAGTTTCCATAAAAAATGCTTCGTCCTGGCTTAGCCATCAGGCGATGAACACAACATTACTGCAAAGATCTCACAAAAAACCGCTAAGAACTAATAAAAGTATTGCTCAAACAACTAAAAAAGATCTTTTGCTTGAAGTTAACGATAAAACCTCTGATCATTCCCTCGAACAAGTCACTTTAGGACTTTCTACACTTTCAAATGTAGAAGTTTTCACGGAGCAAATTACACCGCCAAATTCACCAGTTCCTATAAAAAACGCACCTTCTCGTAAATTAAAGGTCTTATCACTAAGGCTTCATAAGCTTGATGCAGACGACATTAAAGCAGCTAAAGAGGATCATCCTCTCGGCTTGAATGATAAAGCGTCTAGTGATTGTACAGAACGATATAAAACACAGATCTCAATGGATACAGACATATCATATGAACTTGAAACGAACGCCCAAAGTATAACGGATCCCGTAGATTTTACACCAAAACTATTAGAGGAAATGAATAATAATGCAACAGAAACAGGCCCTGCTAGTGGTAAACCAAGAAAAGATCAGATGGTGAAACTCCCGTCATCTGCGATAGTCTTGTCTATAAACGAAAATGGTGAATGTAAAGGTACGTAAAGTTTTAAGATCAATAAACATAATTTAATGCATGGCAATAGGTAAAGGCGTATCCTTCAAAGATTTGGTTTCATACTTTTCTCACCCGTTTAAGCGAGTAAAATTAGTTTTTGACCCGGTAATATTAAATGTACCAATTTTCCTTAGGGATTCGTTGGAAGGTTCACTGACAGTCCTAGTTTTATTTTACGGGATATTTGGTCCATTGCATCATCCGTCATCCATTTATTTATTAAATAACTCTTATCTTTTATTTCATAGGAAAAGTCAAGATTTTATTTACTCCTTAAAACCTGTTGTAATTACGCAAAAGGTTTTTAGTAGGAATTAAAATCTTGAAGTAAAAAAAGAAATAAATGAACAACTTCTTGTGAAAGTCGAGTGTGATGCGAGTGTTGCGGTTTGGTAGACGATTATCATCGAGTTGAATGGATTGAGAAATTGTGTGGTTTCTAAGTTTTTAGTTGTTCATTGTGTTGTTGTTATTTTTGGTGTTTGTGTTGTTTGGGGTATTATTATTGTTGTTGTTTTTTGGTTGTTATTTATGTGTATATGTGCAAAAACTGATAGATGACCGTTGGACTGATTGGCATCCGTGAGAGGGGGACATCATAAGGGTGGGTTGAAAACCAGCGCTTGGCAGTAGCCTTGCACATGCTGAACCAAACCCTATTCGGCATGCTTATGTTAAAAACCATTTATTTCTTTTATTTAGTTTTTTTAATGTTAAGGCTATGTACCGAATAAATATTATTTCTTTCTTTCATTTCTAACTTCACAGTTAGAATCATAATTTTAATAAAATATTTTCAAGAAACCACATCAATTCAATAAAATTCCAAACCTATTAAATCTTAGTTGTAGATTTTACCTTCTGCTATAATTTATGTTATTTGTACTATTCATTTCATACATATACGTTACTCAATATAAGCTGCATGTTCCACAAGTAACTATAACTACCCCTAAAAAAATAAAAGAATATTAATTCTAGGTGCTGTGGAATACATAAACTTCATGGATGAAATGAAAAGTGATGACATGAAAATTCGAGCAATTGAAATCAAAAGGATTATCGAAAGTAAAGTCGGGTCATCAGACGGTAAGTTACCATCGATGTTATGAAACTGACAGACAACACATAGAAACCTTCATCTTGATACTACTGTTAAATTTGCAGGTGATTTTAGCGACATACCGCTACCAGAGGCTACGCCAGTAATAAGTGAGATACCACTTCAAGATATTCCACTCCCGCTCCCAAGTGATAGCTTGACGGAAAGTTATTCTGGGGTAATATGCTATGCACCACCTGCATCTGCGTTAGATAGTAATACAAGTCCGCAGCGTTTACCAAGTAAGTGTGCCGTGAATAAGTGCCTTGTTCTCCAATCCAGAATTACCCTTACCAAGTTTGAAATTTTAATGTGTGTGTCTGACCTCTGGCACACAAACAGGGTTCACTTTCTGGGTTGACTTTCTGGGCCATCTAAATCATGAATTTAGAAGTTGTGATAAGTTGCTACTATATTTTCCATCTGAGTATTATAAAACTGTAAAATATACATTTTTTAGGTATTTTCGTGTATAAGCCGCAAGCACCTGTCATCTCAGCATCGAAATTGTCCAAGAGCACAAAAATTCTTCGTTTCGATGACAGTCGAATACCTCTGGCATTGTGTAACGAGTACATGGTGTTGACTGATGTCAAGATTCTCTGTCACGGGCCCACTTACTTTACTCTCGAACCTTATGCCGCAGCATCAAAAGTTATAATAGATGTTAATTATGAGATAAACAGCGACAATAATGCCAGTGGACAAATAAATAAGTCAAATAATGTTGGTAAGATTACTGGAGATTCTACATCTGAGGATGGAAAAATGGATACTGACACGACGCACGAAGCTAATTCTACGGTAACAAGTGCTACCAACGATAGGATTAGACACAAAAAATTTGATTATCGACGTCATCATAGTCTCAGCCATTTGATACCCCCTTCTGATAGTAACAATCTGCAGATGAGCACATCTAAAGTCGACATAAATGGCAATGATATTGGCGCGAACCGAAACGTCGCTGTCAACAAATGCTGCGCAAGTGGTAATGGTTCCCGAGGTGTTGCCGATGGTGGCAAAGCAGACAATATTAAGAAAGACAACAAGACATCATTCAGAGACAACGTAAGTGATGAATAATTATTGACTAAGTTATAGATTATACTAAAACTTAAAACAAAGACCTATAGAAATTGTCAGAGAGTGTCGTTTCTTGTGAATATTCAAATCCTAATTACTTATTTCAGATTTTGTCAGTAGTCTGCACAATAGAATCTTTCCTGCAGCTAGCAAGAAGCCACAGTCTTCTACTGGTGTTTGCGACCTCCTCAGGGAGCACACACCAGGTGCATAGCTTACGGCACGAGGATCGTCTCATTCTGTACAGTGACGTCGAGAACGCTGCACTTCTGGTAAACCTTGCACATTATATTATTATTACTCAAAATGTTTTTTAGTAAACACGGCTCTTAATGATTGTATTGCCTTACAGGACTTGGCCTCGCAACTTAACGCTTCTTGTGAAGGACTAGACTCGAACGAAATATAACTAAAAGATAAGAAATGAGTGTTTCAAACGGCCCTACCTGGCGCCCGAGCGTGTCAAGATTGCCGGAACATCGTTTTGTATAATATTTTTCCTACTTAGTATACGACATATGTACGTATGTATATCTGAAATTGTCTGCCCAATGTTATATATTTTGTAAGACCATATTTACATATCTTTCAAATAGGTGCTAATTGAAAGATATACGATTTTTAAAATTATATATTCCCTCTATTTCAAATTTGGGACTTGGAGAACAGAACCGGACCTGTCCTGGTAGTTGAATATTATAAGAAAAGTTTTAAATCAATGTTTCGGATATTTGGAACAGTTTTCAGGCAACACTTAAATCTGTACACCTAAACTCGATAAGTCCAAACTTTAAAAATGGTATAGTTGACAGGACCGCTTCTGTTCTACTTCTCAAATAAAATCAATTTACTTAATATACCTTGGGCACAAATGCATAGCGGCGGAGCATGGCGCGTTGTAGCAACTGAATAGCCTGTAATCCTTCAGTTTGTACTTTAACTACAACCAAAGGTAATATAATAGTATTACATACAGATCGGCAACTCCCTGTCGCGCCACAGCTGTCAGTAGAGTTGACGTGCGCGTTGACGGACAATTGCTTTCATTTTATTTATCACACGCACAAATTCAAGCTGGAGTTTCCGCCCTGTGCTACAACTAAACTTACAAATAACATTAAAAATAGTGGAAAATGCTAAAAAAATGCTGGGGCGCCTCTGTGTTGTTCATGTGGCAACACTGGCAACTCGCTAAAAGGCACGTCCTTTTTCTAAAGATTCGATAGATGTCTCTATTGTCAAACTTCATTTGACCAATGACATTAGTGACATTTTTCCAATGTTGCCAACATAATTAATAGAGGTTGTTGTCGATGGTTAAGTGTCAACGATTAGCCTTTCGGTCGCGAGATAAATTAATAATCCAGTTTCTCACTCGTTGGCCACGCGTTGCTACTCGATGCTAGGTAGGTGCGTGTGTGGTAAGGTATTGAGTTGCTACAATGCTCTCTAGCCTGCTATATGCAGCGTCGCATTAATCCGAATTTATAATTCAAAATAAACACTGAAAAAGTGTATCGCTTCGTGTCCCGTCTAAGTTTTATTTATTTGAAAAGGTACCTACAAGTGGCCAAAATATTCTTGTTTCAAATTACAGGTACCTATAATAAGAAAATTCGGGGCATTCCGCCTAATTTTGGACAGATTTTGAAAGTTCATTAACTTGCACGTAAGTTTTCACCTAAATCGTTAGGTATAGACCCTGTAAATAGATCGATCATTAATTTATATTTCTTGTAAAAAGTCTTATAGTCTAAGAGTTCATTAATATCTTTCATCCCGACATCAGAGTTTAATATAAACACAAATTTATTTTAAAATTCTATTTAGTCCATTCTCCGTTCCGTCCCTCGTTGAATAATTTCCGAAATGAAATAATACTAAGTCAGTATACTGATGACAAAATATTTACTGTAGGGTACGTAAAGTTGAATCTTAGCTACCTATTTGAAGCAGTCTTAGACCACATTAATAAACTAATTAGACGGTTTATAGTTACTTTTATTTATAGGTTGAGTATTGAATTATGCCAAGTATTATATTTTAAATCAAATCAACTATACACGAAAGGCCAAAGTGTAGCCAAATTATTTTACTAAGTATGTATATTAAATTATTACATTTACAAAATTGATTAGGAATAATAATTTTCCATTAATAGAACGGTCGTCGAATGATATGCGGGAATAGAAATTTTTGCAACGACCATAGTAGGCTAAAAACCATGAGAGTTCGAGCGAACGTGTTGTAGTTACACTTTTTATTGGTTACACTTTGTAAAAATGGTTAAAATTTGTTAAAGCGTATTTCATCGTTTAAGCAATGGCTAAACAAGGTACTGTAGGAAATAAAGACGTGGTTTTTACGGAAGTCTAGTTATCTTCCGCTAAGAGGCTGATTTCAACAGGTAATTGAAACGAGTTTTCTTATGATATATTCATAATCTATTATATATTTTCCTTTCGGAAATTTTCTTTATAGTATACTATTTTTATAAACGTACCCGCGTTTACAACGTAGATTCACGTTCTGGCAACCGTGACACTACAGAGACAGATAAAGAATGATGACACCTATTAAGTACCTACAAAATAGGTAATAGGTATTCGTAGTTTGACCCAATTGACATACAGTAGTTGCAGTGACATACTAGATGAATAATGTAACTAGTGTAAATTAACTCGCATCTGTGCTAAAATCATTAAAATGAATTATTGAATCTCTTTAAAATTTGAAGGGCTGGAAAGCAACCCTCAAAGTAAATTTTAAGATTACTTAATACAAACGGTATGTGTGCGGTACCTATATGATGTCGTTTATCAGAGATCTAAGACCCATTGCCCCAAGTCTACGGTCAGTCGGAAAGACTAGGACTATTTTAGACTTGAGGAATGTAATGGGAAAGTAAACGGTTATAATAATATATTAGAATATAGTTGTAATGTAGTGACGTCAAGTAAATGTTACCAAAAAAAAATACGTGTTAGTTTTAAGGTAAGCGCGATGTACTATTTGATCGCGCTTTTCATTAGTCGAGGAGATTACAGCGACTATTTTATAAGGATAACGATGCGCCATAATCCATTCCTTAACGTGTAAGGAATAGATTATGGCCTATGTTATCCTTTTTACCCCACGCCTAGGAAGGGTGATGATTTTAGTATAAAACTATCTAGCTACTCTATATTAGTTAGATCAAAAATATTGTTCAATACCCAAGAAGTGAGACAGATTCCCTAGACTAGGCACAATTATTTGATGTTTAGGTAAAGTTATAGATGTTTAGATGTTCGTGTTCTATGTTATAATAAGTACTTGTAGAATCGTACCGATCTCTACTGTCACCTGTCTGTTTAATGAAAAGTATTTTACATTTTGATGGTTTTAACCACATTTTGGAATTTCTTTTCAGCAAGCAGCTTTATTTTGGTACTTTTAAAAGCAAATTCGTCTAACCACCGAACCCCAACCTCATAAAGGTGCTTCCAGCAGGTTGGCTCGAGCAGCGTAGATGTTCGAAGGTGTTTTAATAACCCAAACGACCAGTTTATGCCAAACATTGTACGTTAAAAAAGACATAATCTAGCTTCAAATTCTTAATAAATAACTTTTTAATACAGTTGCTCAAAAAGTGGCGTATTACAGGGACGTTTAGCGTTCGGGATGTGGGCTATTACACACTCTTGTTTTTTTCTTTACCATTCTCGCACTCGTGCGTTTTCTTTCCCAATTGTCAAAATAATGTCTGTGATTCATGTAAATATTTCTAAAGAAAGATACTAACTGGTTTCAATATCAGATTAAAAGTAATTTTAATTAAAATTTAAGCATAAATTAATATGAGTATCGGCCGAATTAAATTTATAAATATAAAAAAAGTTGGCTGTATAATGTGCACTGCCATAGTCTCTGCTTATGAAGGTATATATTTTTTTACGGTTGGCGCCATTTTGGATATTCAGGTTTATTGTGTTTTTATTATTTTATAAAATTGCTTAATTTTTTCGCAACTGTATTAAAAATAGTTGTTCAATACAACGTGTGGGACTGTTATTTAAACTCGTTCCGACTGTCTACCCTCGCCTTCGGCTCGGGTCAACACCTGTCGTAACTCGTTGTAATAACAGAAATCCCACACTTGTATCGAAAACTACTATTGTTCAATGTACGGGAAATAATCAAATTTTACGATAGTATTAGCTGAAAAGTAATTCGGAAATCTTATCTCCAAATGTGCAAGAAGTGAAGTAGATTTACTTTCCTTTCAAATCCTTGATTTTTTCAAAAATTTGGTACGGTGACATTGTATGAAAATATGTATGGCGAAAATTACGTTTGTTACGGCTAGAAAGACGGATAGCAGAGTCTCAATTATAAGATTTTACTTATTAGACGAAGAATTTATTGCCTAACATCTCGTGATTATATATTTTTCGGCGTACTGACATAAAACAGTTTTCATTAATTAAACAGACGGGTGATGCTTGAGATCAGTCGGCTCTTTGACTATTATTAATAATTAGATGTTAAAGATAAGTGTGTCACCTACTATACGTATTAGGATAATTCTACAAATATTGTGACTAATGTATTAACTGTACTGTCATTTTTTTGCTTAATAACCGACTGTCTAATATAGGACTTGAAATTGTGACAAGAAAGATTGTGACCTTTAGGTGCAGCGCAGACGGCAGACTTTTGTGCGGTCATTTTGTGTGGCGCGCTTTTTCACAGTTTTCACAGACTGTGCGCGCGAAGAATCTATCGTCTCCGTCGCCCCCTATCAGGCCTAGATCGCATTATGAGACTACTCATGTGCCTGGAATTACTTTGAATGTTATCTGTCACAGATTCAAGTCAAAATTTTATTTTTTTGACAGAAGATTATGTCAAACCGCGCTTAGAGTTAAGTATGATATTTTCCGTCGACGTTAATTTTAATTAAATAAATGTTTATTTAATGTAAAATTGTGCACTAAGTGAAGTGCGTACTTTTGTAAGATATACCTAATATTACATTGTTTCCTGTAAACTTAGTCAAAGACTGAAAGATGTATTAATAGCAATGTAAAGACGAATAGGCTTCTCAAAATAATCTCAACAATTTTATTATTTCAAAAATCAAATGGACTGAGAAAGCAGGGCATGAATTTGGTCAAAACTAACTAAGGCGATCATGGCCGGAACCAATCTACCTACGTCATAGGTACGGTGTTTGAACTTTTATTGCTTCATTGAAATTAAAGATTTATCATCCAAAATATTTGGACGTTACTAGAACTTTTCAATACGAGGATGACGTCATATGAACGAACTAACCAAAAAGTTTCCAATTGGAATAAAGTTTCATTTTCTTTGTTAAAGGGATCATTTTGAGCAGTCTATTCGTCTTCATATTATTGACAGTGACTATGGGTACACTTCGAAACTAGAATAACTGGGCAACACTTATGTTGCATAGACGCAACAAATATGTTGCCCTCTTAGTTGTATACATAGGAAGGTCTTTGACATAAGTGTTAGAACTATTTCGACTCATAAGCTCAAAAACGTATACGACGTATTATCTACATTTTTACCACAATGAATTATTTTTCTAAAAAGAATAGTATATGTATTGTCACTGGTGCCCTAAGGGTGCTGTAGTGCCCTATCTATTAAGATTGATTTACCAGTTAATTAATAATAAGTCAATTAAGGCAGGTGCTCAGCACAGTAGGTTGGCTTTAGTGATCGTCACTGTCGCCCGATCAACAGAGTACCTATGTGCCGTAGACACAGGGCTAGGGCTGTCGACTTCACTATGATAGTAATCCTCAATCTCAGGTAGTCACCAGGCGTTTTATTTTTGAAGTAATGTAAAATTTGTAAGATATATTCAAAAATTATGTTCACAGTATGGATAGATTTTTGAATGGCCGTGGTTGCCTTACGGTTGGACCGATCTGGGAACTTGGAACGGCATAGGTCGAGAAAGGTGCAAAATGGCACTATCGGTTGGTCGTTGGTCAACTGAATGTCACAGGGGCCATGTATTATATAATAACAGTATATGCTTACCTAGTGTATGGCTTTTATTGCAAACTTTAAAGATTTTGTCAACAGTCTCAATGGCAATTTTCGCAATCGTCGCACTCATTTCCTTATAGATTCAAAGAGCTTTGTTGATCGGGCTACAGCTGAAGATAGTGCTTTAGTGGTAGTGTCATGCGGGAGAACGTCTTAAGACGTAGTTAGTACTGTTGGTCTTACATCGAAGATATCAGGCTGCACGTGTCGAATGACTACTGCAGACCTGGTGCAGGTATTCGTGCTAATACAATAAGGAACCACGTAAGCTTTAAAATATAAGATTGTAGTAAAGAGCAGCACATCAACGATTAGCGAATGATATTAATGGTCGGCCTAGTCATTTGCAATTTTGTTTTTATCATTCATGATTCTCAAGATTGAGATCCGGCATTATTTTTATGTCTGAAAGTTTTAATTATAGTATCATACTGTTTACTTGTATAATCATGTCGATCGTGACAGATCGCACATGGCGTGTAAATTTTTATTAGTCTTTTATTTTCCTTAGAAAGAGATAAAAAAAGATAAACCTATGCGGTCGAGGTGTATTGTCTCGTGCCATCGGCCGGCCTCATTTATCGATTTTGATCATAATCCAAAGGTTTGTTGGACCAAAACCATTATTGAATTAAGTTTGATTGTATATCAGGAGGGACTTTGGACCCTTGAACGAACATGCTTCCGTTTGAGGGTCCCTGCGTCAACTTAAATAAATAACTTACATAAAAATAATGTTGCTGTTCTCTTCCTACTCAAGTTCCACAAATAACTGAATATATTTTATATTATGCCGCTGATATTACATAAATGGTCTCACTAAAAGCTATTTTATTTACACAGTTGCTCAATTGCTACATTTTTATTGTTTACCTAGCAATAAGTAAATGTTTATGAACTATATGTATATAAAGTGTACGTTTAAGATAATCCGCCTACACATTGACCATAAGATTCAGTCACCATTATCAGACAATCAAACAAACAGTTACTGCGACAAGTTCTCCTCCAAAACTGCCACAACCATCTTCGTCCTGTTTTTATACGTTATTTTTTACGCAACGTACAATACGACATAGGTGCAGCGCGGACGACACACTTTTTGTGCTATCGAATCTGCGGCGCACAAAGAGAACGCGGGTCGCGCATATTAGCCCCGCAATTTGATATTGCGACGGAACCTTGTCACAATAACAGCTACGTGACGTGGCGCGAGCGAGGGCTGACCTTGCGAAGCTGCGAACGGTATTTTTATTACTGACGCTCGACGTTACCAAGATGGCCGCCAATCCCAATATCAACGTGCGGGGTTTGTAATATTCATTGGTCCATCGCAGATGTTTCACAGATTAAACGTCACGGATAGTCTGTAGTCTAGGTACTCTGCCCATTAAATAGTGTCATTTGGACTTCTGTTGAACAGCACCCAGCGCACTCCGTTCCCTGTCTATGTTATTATTGTCCCTGAGGTCATAGGTCACATGTCCTAAGTACCTACTTAAATTTAGACACCCTACGCAATGTGGTACCATTTAGAGTAAGGATGGTGCACACACTACCTGTAGGTACTGCGTCCTCTGGCCTCAAAGACCATGACCTCATTTTTAAATGTATGATATTGTCCTTCCGGACTGTTGGTTCCACTGCTAAGTTCCACTAAGGGGTCCAACAGGATTTTCAAATACTCATGGACTCGCTACATAATAAATAATGGTGGGGCAATAAGGACTTTTAAATACTGCTGTACCCCCTTGTCTGTTAAAGATACTGGACATAATCCCTGCTGTTCAATCAGCTTACACCCAACAAATGGAAAACAGTTTTTAAGCCCCATACTGTTGCACACAGTGGCATAATTGGAGTTTATGGAGTAAATTGAATGCAATGCAGTATTGATTGACTGACGCGAGTGATTCTTGTGGCCAAGACGTATCTTTACCGACCGCAGCTGAACGTAGACTCTCAATACTGAGACTGAGGTAGTCAACGTATATTTTGTGTAAACTCGATGTTATGTGGAAGTTAATAAATGTTTTAAATGTGTATGCACTTGTTTTTCTTTAATACCAACTGTGCTACGAAGTAGGTATATAATGTCTCTACTCTAACCCAGTCCCTTAGTCATCGAATTGTCGACTGCCTCTGTGGCGCAGTCGATAGTGTAACCGCGTTGGAGATCCTGATTGTTTCGGAGTTTTAGAATTTAAAGAAGAGTTTTAGTTTTAGTATTTAGAAATGTATGTCTACCAGTCATCTAGACCCCATAGCACAAGCTTGTATTAGCTTAATTTGGGCTAGATGATGTGTGAGATTGTCCACAAATATTTAAAATATTAAACTAGCGCGAGTGCGGCACGCACTTGGCCTGTTTTTATCGAATACGTAAAATAAAATCAACCTGCGGTAGAATTTTAACTTTTAAAAATCCCATCCATAATAGAGCCAAAACCCCTCGTCCACAAAAAGCAATTTAAAAAATTTAAACTGATTTTTATAGACGTTTATGTCCACTTTTATACCATAAGATTTACAAGAAATGGGTCATGACAGTGTAAAAATATCTGTTCTAGGTTTTGGTAGGCATACGAAAATGAAATTATTTAATTCGTTCGTGTTAATATAGATACTTATTTGGGCTAAAAGACTAACCCCCAGTTTCCGAAAGGCTGATCAACGTTAAAATTAACTAATCGGCTGTTAAAGGCGGATTCTCACAGAAGATCCAAAATGAAAATCCATTTACGAGGAACATAAATGCTTCGTAAATATTTGAGAAGAATGTAGGTTGTTGCTACCAAAGCAATTCGACGTCGTTGCTGCACATGTGACTCCATAGCGACCGAAAGTTCAACTGTACTATACTTAGGCGGATCAGTGTGGATCGGTTGGAGCGTGTCGGTGGAACACGGGATCGCAAGAAAAGTTTTGTTCGTGGATCGCAGGAATTGGCGATCCATTTGGATCTTCTGTGAGGATTCGCCTTTAACAGCCGATTAGTTAATTTTAGCGTTGATCAGCCATTCGGAAACTGGGGGTTAGATTATAGAACTAAATACAGATTAATTATAATTTGAGTATAAAGATAATTTATTATCAAAAAAACCGGCAGAGTGCGAGTCGGGCCGTCGCATTGAGGATTTCGTACCAAAAAACGGCGAAAATCATGTTTGTTGTATGAGAGCCTCCCTTAATTATTATTATTATTTTAATTTTAGTAATTGTTATTATAGCGGCAACAGAAATACATCATGTTCTCTATCACGGTTCCTGAGATACAGCCTCATGACGGACAGACAGACGGACGGCGAAGTCTCATGAACAGGGTCCCGTTTTTTACCCTTTAAGTACGGAATCCTAAAAAAGACCACAGTCACCTACCTACGTGAGAAAACAATGCATTTATCCATACATGGCTACCTTAACCAGTAAACTTTGAATTTTTTAGTTAGATACATACATATAATACTAGCTGTTGCCCGCGACTTCGTACGCGTGAAAATTGTTACAATGCCAATTTGATTGCTCTCTGCTTAGCCCCTAGGATAAGAAGCGTGATAATATATAGCCTATTTTAACACCCTACCCCTAGGTAATATTTGTGAAAAATTTGAATCAAATCTATTGAGTACTTTTCGAGATCCTTCCGGACAAAGCAAAGCAAACAGACAAACAGATAAACAGACAAACAGACAAAAAAAATTCTAACTATATTTTTGACTTCGGTATCATAAGTTGAACACCCAGCGAGTATTTTTTTTTTAATATTTCCAATGTACAGTTTTGACTTTTCTATCATTTTATTATATGTATAGATGATGACGCCTTTTATCGCCGAACGGGTAGGCAGAGGCATATTATTTGCCAACATTTCACCTTTGAGATTTAGTTCCACGTAATAGGTGGTGACCCGTACATGGATGCTATGCCGGATTCCTACAGACTAAAAACCACATACGATTGGGAGCCCCGGGGAAGCCCTCAGAACGATGAACCAAGGAAAACTGCGTAAGCTAATAAACGCACACACATTTCACGCCACGTCGTGAAGACGTGAAGTTGCTCGCTTATACTCACACAGTTATTGCTTGCTATGTGGTAATTATCAGCCGTTGATTGATAAATAAACAAATATGTAAACTGATAATATCATTGTGCATACTCGTATTGAGGATTGTCTAATAAATGATATCCCGTGACGCGGCGACTGTGGCACTACTCGTCAGCAGACTGGGACGGACTACGAGAATACTTTGCAGCCGTCCTGTGGAGTCAGCGCTGCTTTGCAGGGAGGGCTTCATCGGAAAGCGCCTCTGCGGTTGCTGGTGAGATAGCTTTAGGTATGGAATACTATATTCCATACACTGATGTTGCCAGCATCCGCAAGCCCGCCCCTGGTTCGGGCGTGAGTGCGCCGTAGCTGTTCAACAAAAACAGACAGCTTACCGCGCCTGGATCAGGGCTCGGGCTGTGCGCGACCCGAATGTGGCCCAACTCAAGGCAGCGTACAACAGAGCCACTAGGTCCAGTAAGAGGGCCTTTAAGAGAGCGGACGCCCAGCGCGTCACGAGGCTTGGTCAGGAGCTCACGTCTCATCCGACGGGCAGCCGTGGATACTGGCAACTGGCCAAAGCCGTGCAGGCCAACTTTTGCAAGCCCTCGCTGCCGCCGCTACGCTATCCTGACGGATCACTGGCTCACAAGGCCCAAGAGAAAGCGGAAATGCTGGCCAATCTCTTTGCGGCTAATTCCCGGGTTGATGACTGTGGCAAGCAACCTCCCACTATCGCCAACTGTGGAACCATGATGCCGGATATTAAAATCCGGCAGTGCGATGTGCGAGCGGTGCTACAGTCACTCGACACGCGGAAAGCCAGTGGTCCTGATGGCATTCCGGCAGTGGTGCTGAAGAAGTGTGCAGCTGAATTATCTCCAACGCTAACACGCCTGTATCGCCTTTCCTATTCCTCGGGAGAAGTGCCGGAGGCTTGGAAGGAGGCGAACGTCCAGCCGATCCCCAAGAAAGGGGATCGGTCGGATCCGGCCAACTATCGACCCATAGCCGTAACCACCGTCATCTGCAAGGTATTCGAGCTACTCATCAACAAACAGCTCATGCGCTATCTGGAGGATCACTCGTTAATTAACGATCGCCAATATGGCTTTAGGCCGAAATGATCAACGGGTGACCTCCTAGCGTACGTAACGCACACCTGGGGTGAGGCTATGGAGAGGCACGGCGAATCTCTGGCTATTGGCCTAGACATCGCTAAAGCCTTTGATAGGGTATGGCATGCGTCGCTTCTTTCCAAGCTGCCGGCATATGGTTTATCGCCTCAGTTATGCCGCTGGTTGGCCAGCTTCCTGCACGGGCGACGTATACGGGTCCTCTGTGATGGTCAGGCTTCCTGCTTTTTGCAGGTAAATGCCGGGGTACCACAGGGATCGGTATTGTCCCCAACTCTCTTTCTTCTGCATATCAATGACATGCTGTCCCTTGGGTGCATTCATTGTTATGCGGATGACAGTACTCTGCATGGGAGCTATTCTGGCCGCCCAGCGGAGGGGCGTTGTGACGTGGACGAAAAGAGACGGCAACTCGTGGCGGATCTCGACCGGGACCTGGGTCGCATTGCCCAATGGGGTTCAGACAACCTGGTCGAGTTCAATGCCAGAAAAACGCAAGCGTGTGCGTTTACAGCTAAGAAGTCCCCATTCCTACCCCTACCCTCTCTTCAGAACATTACGGTTCCACTAAAGGACAACCTGGAGATTCTCGGTATAGACGTCCGGCGTGAGCTCAATCACAAAAACTACATAGAGAGTTGTATTGGGCTGGCCTCGCGGAAACTCGGAGTCCTAAATAAGGTGAGACTGTACTTCACGCCACATCAGAGATGTTTGCTGTACAAGACGCAGATTCGTCCCTGCGTCGAGTACTGTTCTCACCTCTGGGATGACTCCGCGAGGTACTTGTTGGACGCACTTGACGCTATGCAGAGACGTGCTGTCCGAATAATTGGTTGTCCTGAGGTGACGGGAGGCCTAGAACCGTTGGCGCAGCGAAGAACCGTAGCGTCCTTGGCTGCCTTCTACCGAATGTATCACGGCGAATGTTCTGAAGAGCTCTTCAATCTGATCCCACCATCACCTTTCCGATCCCGAACAACGCGTGCCGGGCAGAGATGCCACTCATACACAGTGGAGAGAATCTTAGCCAGAACCGAGCGTTTCAAAAGATCGTTCCTCTGTCGAACTATAAAAACTTGGAACGACCTGCCCGCGTGTTACAACCCCGGGTTCTTTAAGAGGAGCGTGAAGAGGCACATCACAGGGCCGCCAACTTGAGGACCGCTGTAAGAAGTGGCCCCCAATCGCAAGATGCGCCACGGCTATCCATCGTGGCGACGTCAATTTGGCGAGCTGAATATAAAAAAAAAAAAAAATCCCAAATTTTCACCCGAAAATGAATCGATAATATCATTAAGAAGGTATCAGTTTACATATTTGTGTAATGATATTCGCAAATATCCGTGGGGAAATGAAACAACGTGTTAAATGGTCGTGAAGCACTCATTTTTTATACAAATTGCACAATTTTGAATAAATTTATCATACAGTCTCTCGCGCGTGTAAACTAAACATTCTAACTCATAGCACTTTGTTGCCTACAAACTGTATCAGCTAGCGTCTCTTTGTTGTTAGCAACATTTTTGTTGCCAGCTATATACAGACCAGCAACTATTTTCACAGTATCACGAGACAATTATTAGTTTATACAGTTGGTAAGCGTGCCACAACGAAGAAATTATGTTTCAGATAAAGTACAAAATCATTAAATCAGTCTAAATTGTTTCACTTAAAATTAATATTTAATTACAGAGAACTGCTTTGTGTGTGTGTGGTCAGATCACATATTGGAACCATATCATCAAAACTAAGTACATTAAGAACGTTACAAAGAGCTGATTCTTTCTACTGAGCTTGGGAGTTTTGGCAAGCGTCTCTCGATTAACTCGAATTTGTATGGAATTGAGACACTGCCACCTAGTTGCAAACGCAGGAAATCTAACTCGCTTCACTGTAAATCACTTGCGCCTAAATTCTTAGAAAGCACGCTCATCATCGATTCAACATGATTGTTGACGTCATAATTTCAGCAATTTAGAATGGTGAACGTTGTATACAATGAACAATTTTCACGTAAGGCATTCGTTGTAAAACGCGACAAAAATTTACTAAATGTGACTAGCACCAAGAAGTATGATTCAACATTATTTTTGTGTACTTTGATTCCTTGGTTCCATTATTTGATCTGATCGTTCTCATTGAGGCAATATTGGAAGTTATGTTTGGAAGTACAGATATGTTCTAGCTATTGAGAAAGTCTAATAGGTACTTGAGGGGTTCTTCCCCCGCTAGTGCACTAATCAATTCTTTACGCGATTCCTTATATTACTGAGCTGTTACATATAAACAGGTAATATTTACAAATAGATATAGGTAATTATTAATATAAATATATTAAAATTTAAACGCCACGATCAAAATTACAAAATTTTACAAAATCATGCACGTCGTGAGATCTATCAATAACTATGTATTTCTTTTTATTAAATTACAAAATTCATTAGGTTTTGAAAGTAAGTTAAATCGGAACTTGAACTTAAAAGGTATTATATAAGTTGACCGATGGTTCGCACAGATGGCATAGGAGTCCGTCATTTTGAGTAATATGTTTGATAGGTCTAACCACGTGCATTCAATGTGGATACTATAAACTGTGAGATATGAAATGAAAACGCACCAACGCGAATTCGAAATCGCTTTAAAATGATCGTTTGGTACTTCGCATATATGCACCGACGGGGACGGTCGCATGACGCCACAGACCGATCTATTACTTTTCTCACTATCAGCGTCACACCTTTATCCCCGAAAGGGTAGGCATAGTGTACGCCCACATTTCACCTTATAGTTTTATGTCCCATTTAATAGGTGGTAAGACTATTGCGGTGCTGAAATGGACAGGCACAGGTCGTGAAAACCCGCAGTTGAAATTTTTCAAGCCGCCCATATGGCCTGTAACTTGGCTTAACAATTGACATTTTACTGACAACCGGGTTTCATTTCGAGTGTTTCTTCTCTACGCGATGGATCGTTTTGCGAATATGTTCAGTAGTCGCCTCTTACGACACCCATGGGATAAATTTACCTTACTCGGGATAAATATGTAAGTTACCGACGTAAAATTTCAGTCTTACTTATGTTACAACGCTTTAATACCACTACTTATAGAACTAGTCAATATAGATCATTAACGAGTCGGTGCGTCTACAGTCCAATAATATTAAAATATGTGTCGTGTGAAATTGCAAATTTACAAATATATTAGATTGTATCAAATTTTTATTTTTACAGTCTTACCTATTTATATTATAGCGAAAAGATATTATATATTAACTATATGGTAAAAGAGTACAAAGATAATATAAATACAAATTATAATAAACTTTGTTGCAGCGATGTTGCGCGACAGTCGGGATACATCATCAATATTTTTACGTGCCTATTATTTTTACAAAGTTCATTCTTATACTGTATTCTTGTCATGTCAATATAGTTACTGGTTAAATAGTCTCAATACTAGAAATATTCGGCCCATCTCTTCATAAATAATTCAGGAGCAATATCATAATGGCGAGTTCAAACAACGCGACACCATACCAATTTCTACAGTGACTTCAATAAATATTGATGATATACACAAGACCGATACACGCCAGTATCGCTGAAATATCTACCTAATACATTTAGATACAAATATTACTTGACTAGTATTTTACATGAATTACATATAGGTACACTATAACATATCAAATCGTGTAGTTAAATATAAAACTAAACATCTGCCGTAATAGTTAGGCTTTGAGTAACTTTATCGCCTAATAGTTAACTATGTTACGTTTAGTTTCGTTCAATACCCATTGCGTCCGAATTAAACGCACAATAGATATTGAACAAAGCTGTTGAGCGTAGGCCGTTACTTATGGAATAGTCGTACATAGTATATTGAGCGGGTACATACGTCACATATTTTAAAACTTCGCGCACACTGAGGTGTAGTGTGGAAATTCTCACGGTTCGTATTAGAATGAACAATCTTCGTTAAATTTAAACGACTTTTTATCTATCTGTTTCAATGCTGTATAAATTGTATAAATTAATATGTATGTATAAATTAATCGCTCTAGTAGATTCAAATATATCGGGCATTAATTTTTGGCATAATTGGTTAATAATTTAGATAGTAAATGTTTTAGTATGTGGGTGCAAAAACAATAATGTGCGAACCCAAAAAGTTAAAAATTGGTTTACAAACTTTGGGACTCGAACTAGGTTTCTAAAGCTTGGAAGTCGCTTGGTCTACATTTTATTACAAATAATCATCATAAGAAACAATATTGGAGATGGAAATTCCTCACTACACAACATTTACGCTAGTGTAAAAAAAAGTATAACAGCAATATAAAACTGTCCTACAACTGATTGGGATAAAATAATTTCACTACATAATGGAATACCTACTATATTATGTACAGAATTAGTTATGATCACAATATAAGGGATAGGCAGTATAGTGAGCTATCGGTATCGCTTCTGCAAACTCGACAAGTACTGTTGTGGTATAGTAAGAGGAAAAAGTACTTGTCACCCGTCAAAAATTTAACTGGCTTTTTACCTTCAGACATATTCACTATGAGTACATATGTCATTTGAATTTTTTTTTTACAGTGTAGATAGTCGGCAACTTATTGTTGCGGGTGCAGGTTGCTAGCAACTTTTTGTTGCTAGTCTGCATTCAGTAGAATAAATCCAATGGCACTTTTGTCTTTAATTATATTAATGATATCCTTATAAATATAAAATTGACTAACTTAATATACGTAGCGGTAAAAGTTCGCTGATTTGAATGTCTTTTTTTACTTTTAATAAATAGAAAATGTCTTCTAAAATAATGAAGCTGCAGAAAAGACACAAATTACTAGTCTTTTTAGATAAAAAATCATAATGTACTTGAAGATGTCTTTCATACTACATGAAGATAAAAAAAAATAAAAAAAATAAAATAAATATTCACGGACATCTCACACAACGCTATCTGATCCCAAAGTAAGCTAGGAATAACCTGCTTGTGTTATGGGTATCAGACCACGGATATTAATATTTATATACTTTTAAATACATACATATTATACATAGAAACACCCAGACTCTTGAGACAAACATTTATGGGTCACACAAATATTTGTCTCCGGTGGGAATCGAACCCACGACCTCCGGCGCCGCAGGCGGTATCACTACCGAATGCGCCACAGAGGCAGTCAAGATATATTGAGAGTCTTTAGAGAGAGATCATGTTTATAAATCTTAATATTTAAAACAAAGACGGGTTTGTTATATCTTATAAAACAATGGATAATCAGATTTAAGGCTCCATAGCGGTTTATTTATTGCTAACATTTTTAATTTTTCATAATCTTTTTGATGAAATACTTTTTCACTTTAATTCATTACTTTATTTTAGATCTTTTTATTTGAAATTAGAAAATGATATATCTTTTTATTTTATCTGTTTCATAACAAATTACAGAGAATTATAAATTTTATTTCAAATTATGAAATGATCGATTTATTTTGCCAGTCTTAGTAGAAATATTTTAATGATTAATTTTACAGCCTTTTAAGTATTATTTAATTTATTCTTCTTCTCATTAATTTTTTAATTAAAATCTTTACTATAAAGTGGTAGGTATTTTAATCTACTATGGGTACTCAAAAGGTTTATAACTTAAAACGTTCCTAGCGTATATTTACGAAGGATTTGCACCATAAGGAACAGTTTAACTAATCGTTGAATTTCTGAGTACGACTACTCAGAGTAAATTTTCAAAATGCACTCTATTATGTTGTAATTTGTTAACTTCTATCAATATAATATGTTTTAAGTTTCTTGTATTCGTGTCCAGTGTATTGGCATGGTACTGGAAACTTTGGACTACTGCCCACACTACCGTCACTGACAACACTAGCAGTGTGTGTATCGTGGCGACGCACACTCGATGCACTGTAGGTACACACTCGTGACTCGTCTCACTCTGACAATATTCTAAGTTCTATCAATATCGGTAATCCCGTGGTGGTCCACACTGCTCACACTGGGCACATTTTTGACTCTCCTTACACTGACAATACCATGAGTTTCAACAATACCGGTGCGGTTCACACTCGACACACAGTCCACACTTGTGACACTTCTCAGTGCCATCAATACCGCAGTGATTCACACCGCACACACTGAGCACACTCGCGTCACTGCTCATGCCGACATCGCGAGTTTCATGAATACCGATATTTCACACTCGACACACTATCCACACTTGCGACACTGCCATCAATATCGATAATACCGCGTGCTTCACACTCGACCCACTGTATACATACTCGTGACTCTTCTGACCATACCACGAGTTACATCAATACCGGTAATACCTTGGCGGCTCACACTGGGTACACTCCCCACACTGAGTACACCGCTCACACTGGGTACACTCCCCACACTGGGTGCACAGTTCGCACTGGTCACACTGCCAGTCGGGCCACCACTAGCAGTGGAACTGCTGCTGCGTGATGGCGGAGAGGTCCTTCATGAGCCCCTCGAGGTTCTGCATCTCGCGGTGGAGCCTCTCGGTGGAGCGCGAGGGGGTGAGGGGCTCCAGCTCCTCGGAGCAGTGTGCTACGTTGCCGCCTGGGGAAGAGAGATTGTAGGGGAATGAGTGATAGATCTCGTCGAGTTAGAAAGGAGTTTTCAAATTACATATGGGTGATATTGTCGCTATTTTGGGTGAAACTGTACCAAATAATTTATACTACTATTATACAGAGCCAACGTCAAATAAACCATACGTAGTATTACGTCTTACGTAGTATTGTATTCTCTTTGAAATAAACCACCAATAAAATTGTATGACATCATTGATTGAAAGGCATTGTGACATTATTGATAATGTAGCCAGCATGCAAAATATTAGTTAGATTTCTAGATTTTTTTCGTCCAAGCTAAGCTCTACCATGTAAGGAAGTATACGTACCCAGTTGCAATCTGTTGGGTATGTGTCCAGGCGACGAGCTGGCGCTCTTCTTGTATGGAGAGGTCTCTCGCACGCTGCCTGGAAACGTACACATGGGATTTTAATATATTGAAACACGTTAGATAGTCAGCCGAAAATCAATTGTATATTTTTGGACGAAAGTTCAATTTTCTGTAACTGGTTAACTTGTTCAAGAGTTGGTTTTGCTTTGACTAACTAATTCAATAAATTTTAGTTCTCTAATCACTTAAAACCTGTTAGGACTAGTAATGTTGGACGATGATTAACACAAAACTAGAAAAACGTGGTCACAAGTACGGAAGGTTTCGTACTAGAACCGTCTACCGTGTATCGTCTTTCTTTCTTTCTTTGAAAAAAATCAAGTTTATTGTAAGCTATATTGAGCCCCCCTCAATTATTAGTATTTACTGAATTTAGTATAGTTATAGTTGTTATAGCAGCAACCGAAATACATCACCTGTTAAAATTTCCTGAGATACAGCCTCGTATCGGACAGATAGACAGACAGATAAACTCATAAATAGGGTCTCGATTTTACTCATTGGGTACGGAACCCTAAAAAATCATGTTGTACATATCTAGTTATCTAGTAACAATGTGTAGTTACCTCTAGAGAGCGAGTGCGAGTGCGAGTGCGTGGGCGTGGAGTGGTCCGACGCCGCGTCCAGCGCGAAGCTGTGCAGCCCCGCCACCCCGCCCCCTGCCCCGCCCCCTGCCCCGCCCACACCCCCGCCCCCGCCCACACGTCTCTGCAGCGAGCCGGCGCCTCCGGGTGGAGGCAGCTGCCCCCCGGGGAGCGCGGCGTCGCTGCTCAGCGAGTCGCGGCTGTGGGGAGTATAGTCAGTTTATAACGACACGAAGCTAGCCTTTGACGATATTGATCACATCTTACTCTAAGACAAAAATGGTAAATACATGTCAACATCATAACTTAGTTAAGTATTTGTGTATTAACTATGTTAACTAACTGGATGGCTCATAAAAAATCAATCCTCTATTTTTTTGTACTGAATACCTTATGGTGTACCTCAGGGTACATGCTTGAGTCCCCTTTGTTTCTAAAAAGTTGAACATGTATGTATGTGTTTGTGTATGGTTGCAAAATTTCCACTTTTTCAATTAACTAAGGCGGTTTGGTTTTATCCTTATTCCGTAAATACGTCAAACAGAATACGTAGAAAATATTTTTTTTGCAATAGTTACAAGCTTCATAAGCGCAGTATATTTTCCCAAGTCAAGTATAAAGTCTCTCAAAAATAAGTTTTGTTTCAGATAACTGCAATCTGAAACAAAACTACTATGCATAAGCATCAAAGTGTATTTTACTGGTATTTGCAATAATGAGGATGTTCAATAGCTCAATAGAGTGCTGTGGTCTGTTAGAAAGTTCCTGTGGTAACAAGTATAAGTCTTCAAAAACGGTTACCGCCAACGAGAATATCACCAGTCATCGAATGCACCTGAGCTTCTGAAATTACGACCGACGCTCACTGCAGTCATTATTATTGATTTTTTACGTGAGGTCGTGAATGTAAACGGACGTGCTCAGTGCTCATGTAGTTTTTATATTTAAATAATATTTGATCGTAACCAGGTGAATATTATTCTGACGCTGCAAATTTTTTTGCTGCATAGTTTGATGCTAAATGCAATAAATATAGTGTTTTGATTTAAATCGAACGAAAGTAATGACGTAAATTTCGAAATGGACTCGCCATTCAACCGGAGTTCCCGGACTGCCCGTAGTCCGCCCCCGGGCTCTTCGCGATCACAGGAAGAAACTACTCCAGCCCCTGCTGCACCTCAGCTCTCCGTGATCTCTACTCCAGAGATACAGAAATGGATGAGTCAGATCGACAGCCTTCTGACTGAGGTATGCTCTATTTCAACCGATGGAGGGAAGTTGAACAGCGAAAGCAAAATTAGAATCACCAACATTTGTCGAAGTGTGACTCACGGGGTTTCTCAGATGGCAATACAGTACCAGTCGGTTAAACAAAAGCTTATATCAGCCCATGCTGAAATTGAGACCTTGAGAAAGGACAATGACACCTGTCTTCAATTGTGAGAGCTAAAAACCGACATCCAGAGTGCTACTAAAGCCGCACCTCCCGAGTCCTACGTATCCTACTCTGACATCATAAAGACCGGTAAGAAAAATTTTGTTTGCCCTCCAAAATCTTCTAGTATAACAATATATCCAGCAGACAAGGAAAAAACTAGCGAAGAGACCAAAAAAATGGTGCAGAATATTATCAATCCTGAGAAACTGCAATTACACATCCGTGGCTTGAGAAAAATCGGCAAAGGTGGAGTAATTATAAGCACAGCAGGAAAGGATGACCTGGAGAAACTTAAATCATCCCAGCAGTTACAATTATCGGGTCTCAAAATTCAAGAAACTTTCAAAAAGAGGCCTAGATTAATTTTCCTAGGTGTGCCGTCTAATACCACAGAACAACATCTCTTTGACTGCCTTTTCGAGCAGAATATTACTGAAAAGCGCCCCAGCCTGACCCGTGAACAATTTTTAAACTCAATCAGACTTAGTCATAAGTCTGGCAAAAAAGACACCCCATACACTAATTTTATCGTTGAAGTAACAGCCGAAATTAGAAATTTACTTGTTAAACAGGAACGAATTTTCATTGACTGGACTTCTTGCCCAGTCCGAGACTACACGCTTGTAACTAAGTGTTATAAGTGTCAACAGTATGGGCACTCGGCTAAATATTGCCGGGATACAGAACCAACTTGTGGTCATTGCGGATGTCTTGGCCACGCCCTCAAGGAGTGCTCTGCTCGCAGTCAGTCGCCTAAGTGTGCATCTTGCATGCGCTTCAACAAGCCACACAATCACGAAACTGGTGATCTACAGTGCCCCGCCCGAAAAACTGCAGAGGACCGACTACTCCAATCAACAGACTATGAGGGCGCCTAGGGCGCCGAACGAAACAAAAAACTTTTCAGGCCCTAGAGTAGTTTAAACACTATTATGGAAAATGTACATAAAGAAATTGAGATCTTAGGGGATAGAGACTCCTGCATGTGTTCGCCTAGTGAGTGCCAATCGGAATTAGGTAATAAAAACTTGCGTATTAAGATTTTTCATATGAACATACGTAGCTTAAATTGTAATTTTAGTGAACTCTTAGTTTTGTTAGCAGATATGAAGTGTACTTATGACGTCATAATATTATCTGAGTGCTGGTTAAGTAAAGTGTTACACATTCCACCTATGCCCGGCTATGATTCGTATGCAACCAATGTAAACATAAATCAAAATGATGGCGTAGTGGTATATGTGAGAAGCAACATACAATGTCAAATTGAATGCCCTACATTTAATGAAGGTTCTGTCTTAGTGTGCAAATTTAAAAATGACCTTGCTATTGTCGCAATTTACCGCTCGCCATCATTTTCCAGCACAGATGTGTTTACAAATGGCTTGTGTGAGGTATTATGCAATTTATCATCATTTAAAACTGTGGCTATTCTTGGCGATATAAATATTGACATCTTACCGGGGATTCACTCCCCTGATACTGACCAATACTTGGAGATGTTGGCGGAACAAGGCGATAGAAAAAAATGCTTAGAGAGATATCTCTAAGCATTTTTTTGCAACTCATAACAAAACTTGCTATGATCATGTTATGTTAAAATCTAAGCTTAGCTCCAAAACATTGGTCGTTACATCTACGATAACAGACCATTACTCAACC
This sequence comes from Miltochrista miniata, assembly GCA_933228765.1. NCBI lineage: Eukaryota > Metazoa > Arthropoda > Insecta > Lepidoptera > Erebidae > Miltochrista > Miltochrista miniata. The sequence continues at coordinate 856,398 of OW121776.1, forward strand.
ATTTTGTGCATTGATTACCCGAAACATAACTCAAAATCATTGAAGACAAAGCGTTTAGACGTTGAAGCGGCACTAAACGAACTCCGACAGGTAGATTTTAGTGAACTGATGGACATTACTGACCCTAACACTTACACTGACGTGCTGATCTCTAAGATAAAAATAACTATAGAAAATTGTACTAAAACAAAATTAACATCTTTAAAAAAGTCCGCCTATAAACCATGGATAACCCCAGGTCTCTTAAAGTGTATAAGAAACCGCGATAGACTGCATCTTAAACTCAGAAATGATCCAAATAATGTGACCTTAAAGATAACTTATACACGATACCGAAATTTTTGCTGTAGACTCTTGAGTAAACTTAAGCGAGTGTATGAAGCTGGAGAGCTTGCAAAGGCGGGAAAAGATCCAAAGGCAAACTGGAAAACTATAAAGTCTGTTAAAAATATGCCTACAAAATCCAGCCGGTCTACTAATTTGTTGCTAGCTTGTGAGAATCCCAAAATCTCTGCCAATCAGATAAATAATTATTTTGCAACTGTCAGCCAAAAACTAGCAAGTGATATCACAAATATGACTACTCCGATGTCTTTGCCACCTAACGTTTTTCCTAACACCAACTATTCTAACTCGATTGCCATTCTAGAAACAGACAACAGGGAGATAGAGAACTTGATCCTGTCACTGAAAAACGACTGTGCTTCGGGTTGGGACAATATCTCAGTATCCCTTGTAAAAAATGCAAGATTCGTTCTGATTCCTCATATAACTCAGCTATGTAACCTCTGTATCAGTGCAGGGGTTTTTCCAAGAGCCCTTAAATAAGCAATTGTGCATCCCGTCTATAAAGGTGTGGGAGATAAAGTAAACGCTGAAAACTACCGACCTATATCTGTGCTGAATATTTTTTCTAAAATTGTGGAAAAGGTTTTAAATAAGAGATTATTAGATTTCCTCGAAAAAGAGAACATACTCTCAAATAATCAGTATGGTTTTCGAAAAAATAAATCCACGGAAGACGCTGTTCTACACTTGACTGAAACCGTCTCGAAAACACTAGATAAAAAATTTAAATGCGTTGGCATATTCCTTGATTTGAAAAAAGCCTTTGATACAGTATCGATTCCTATTCTCTTAAATAAACTAGAGAGCATTGGAATAAGAGGAGTGGCACTCAAACTTTTCCATGATTACCTGAGTGATCGGACACAGTGCATAAAAGTCGATGAAGTCACTAGCGAGTATGCTCAGATCTCCTTTGGTGTTCCCCAGGGAAGTGTTCTAGGACCTACACTCTTCCTGATTTACATAAATCAGCTTTGTCAACTTTGCTTTGCAGGGTGTTCTGTAATTACCTATGCAGACGATACTGCGCTAATAATAGAAGGAACAACGTGGCAGGAAGTCCAAATTAAGGCTACAGAGATTATGAATCTAGTTACCCTCTGGCTTTCAAACAATTTACTCACTCTTAATACATCAAAGACAGTGTACGTGACATTTGCGACCACTTCTAGGTACTTACCTCCACCAGACTCGATCTGCATCAGGACTCACATCAATTTGACTGACTCGAATGACTGTGCAGGAGTAGAATTAATAAGATCTTGCTTGATAAAATACTTAGGAGTATATATAGACGATACGCTCTCATGGAAACACCAGATTGAATCACTGAAAGCTCGCACACGTAAGCTAATTTACATCTTCAAATTGTTACGAAACTCTGCGAATGCTACCATCTTAAAAACTGTCTATTTCACCCTTGCACAGTCTATACTAACATATTGTATGCTGGCATGGGGAGGGGCACCAAAAACGACCATGCTACCACTTGAAAGAGCACAGAGAGCTGTAATTAAGGTGATAAATAGGAAGCCCTTTAGATACCCGACCGACCAACTATATCGCAATTACAAAGTCCTGACAGTTCGTAAACTATTTATTCTCAAAGCAATTCACCGTACTCATACACTTCTCGAGTATGATCCTATCGCGTACACCTTAGCCCGTAGAAAGTATGCAATTTGCGACCCAGTTGTGCACAGAACTTCGCTCGCAGCCCGCCAGTGTTACGTCCTGGGTCCAAGACTATACAATAGAGCTAGTAGAAGCATAAGTTTGTACACTAAATCTAGATATGAATGCAAGAAAATCAAAGACTTCTATTATAAACTGAGGTAGACGTGCCGTACTCTAACAAACGAGATTTCAAAAGCAATCCTCAAATACACATATTAATAAGACTACATTCACTTATAAATATTTTTTACGTAATTGTCACCACACACAATAGCAATATAGGAATAGAAAAAGAGTAAAAGAGAAGGCGTATGGACTCCGATTGCAAGTCGAGCACCTACTTTCGAAGTTTTGACTCAAAACAGTGCGAGCAACGCTGCTAATTAGCTCAGTTTATAGGTTTCAAAAATCGGTGCGTAGGGCATGTCTACCTCAGTTTATATAGAAGTCTTTGAAGAAAATGCTTACAGATTGGTTGCAGCATTTAAATTATGAAGAAACAGAACAGTTACTCGAGGTTCTCAGTTAACTCAAATGTACCTTCAAATTTTAAAATGTACCTTTTAACCTTTATAATGCAATAACTACTTTATTCTTAATGTTAGTTTATTTTTATTTTTATGTTTAAATTAATTAACCTACATAATGTAAAATAAATAAGTAATGTTCTCGGTGATATTATTTTTTTCTTATGCTTTGTATTACAATAATTGTTCCAATGAATTACTTAGTTTACTTTTACTCGATTCTTTTTCTACTGGTTGCGTGGGCCCCCTGGTGACCTATAAATACAGATACAAACTGTTGTATCTAGTTTAGGCACCAGTCTCACAATTAAATTAAATTAGACGTGAAATAGATAATGTATAGCCACTAAGATGCACTTAATGATATAAGTTTTTATAATTATTTTATATTTGTACTTTAATTGTTGAGGAAATAAAAATATTTTTATTTATTTATTTATTTTATTTATTATGTCGCCTTTTAAATTATGCGTTGATACGTGCCCCCCCGCCTGTAGAACGTGACACGTGTAGGTACTCACTGTGTGTAGTGCCCGAGAGGCTCGTACGCCACGTAGTGTCCCCTCTCGCGCGCGGTGCACGCGTAGATGTCCCCCGAGGGAGCCACCACCGAGCACGCGGCGCCCAGGGGACACGTGCCGGACCCGCCTGGTAAACATTAGAAATTAGTAAATAAGTTCTTTGTACTAAAAAGTCTCATAAATGCTTAATTAAATAACAAAATAATAAACATAAATAATTAATAATTAATATTTGTGGACATTTATTTATTTATAACAAATAATTTTGTGTAATTTGTAACTATCATTAGTAAATTATGTAATTGAAAACAAAAAAATAATGAAAAAGCTAATTTAATAAAGCTCAAGGCCTAAGAAACAAGGTAAACTAGTATAGTGAAATGGTAACTGACTCAATCGGACAAACGAAGATTATACACATAACAGTAATTTAATAAAATCGTCAATTATCTGGTTGTAATCTATAGGCACACTTGGTTTATGTAAGTATATGATTTTTTCAAAGGCCTTAGACAAAATTGATCACCATCTACTCTTACGCAAAATGGTTCTATACATAATTATACCTGGGTTTCAACAAAGTATTTGTATGTGTGTAGTGTGAATAAAATCAGACTATACATATGTAGGTTACTTGACAATTTTTAAACAGGCAATATTATGGTGTATCGCAGGGTTCCTGTTTAGGACCTCTGTGTTTCTCAAGTGTTAAATATGTGTATGGGTGTGAATTCTTCAGTTACCACACTCCTTTAGAACGGCACGGCCTGTAGTAGGGTGTGCAGTGCTGTGTACAGCTGTAGTGGTGTGTCATGTGTGCTTGTGAATTACGTACAGGGCGCAGGCGGCGGGTGCGGCAGCGCGTGCGGCGCCGGCGGGTGCAGCGACGCGAGCGACGAGTGCGGCGAGCCCAGCGGCGCCACGCCCGCCAGCAGCGGGGTGCTCTGCACATCATAACCACACTGTTATATACCCACATAGAGATAGTCTTATCTTAGAGATTATTATTATTATTATTTTCTTGTGGGGGACGCCGGCCATGCCGAGCGGACGATCCGACCGCCTATTCTGCTGCCCATTTCGTCCATTTCCACAGCCACCTCTCTGGGATTAGATTGGGTATCCCAGCATTCTTCACGGCGCCCCGTCAAATCTTCTAGTATCCTTGCAGAATCGGACTATCTGATCCACCTTCAAAAGTTCCAGATCCTCTTTGTTCAGTCTGTCCGTGCCCATAGTCTCCCATCTGCTTAGAGAGTACATTGGGCACTCAGCCAGTAGGTGGAGACTGGTCTCTTCTTCCTCCAAGCATTCTGGGCATATGGGGTCGTCTTTAACTCCTATCACTGTCAAGTGCCTATTTCGGCGACAGTGTCCTGTTATTATCTCAATAACCAGCCTCATATTTGCTCTGGTCAATTTAACCAGTTGGCTGGTTCTTTTCGCATCCATGCCTTTGATGAAGATCTTTGACTGTCTCATTCCAGTCGATGATCTCCATCGGCGGTTGGTTTCTACTGTTATGCTCCTGCTGATTACTCCCTTGGTGATTTTGTTAGCGATGGGAATCCCAGGCTCAGGTCCCACCAAGCTTTCTTCTGCTCCCTTTCGGGCTAGATTGTCTGCTATTTCGTTGCCCGGGACTCCCGCGTGCCCGGGCACCCAGGCTAGACTCACTTGAGTGCTTTCCGCCAGCCTGTCGAGTGACTCTCTGAAGAGATAGTCTAGTATGCTAACTAAATAATAAATTAAATCTGAAAGATAGATCGATCTTGAGCAGGACTTGAACCCGCGTCTTCTGCTAAACCGGGCCAGACCAGCACATTTATATAGGCACCGTGTAGTTTTAACCGGAAAGAGTTTGGCATGACTTCATGAGGATTAACACACGTAAAATAGTAGATTGTACTACAAGTGCATAAAAGAAGCCATTTTATACGAGACGATATTAAGTCGAGGATAAAATGGGTTTTATGATCGAGTTATACACTCTGCTTTTCACTTCGATCGCAAGGAAATGAAACAGTGATATAGTAAATAAAAGTCTTTATTTTAAGTCTTTAAGTTTTTTTTTAATCATTCTACATGATGCATTAGGCATGGGTAACGAGACCTATACTGCCTAATCATAAGTTCATTTTATAATATTTTTTCACTCATAATACTATCTGATTTTTAATGTTTCTTAATTTATATAGAACACAGAAAGTACAAATTAAATGTAACAAAAAAAAACAAGTTATTTAATAGCGTTTTATTATGTTTGGTTCATAGAGTAACACGATCTTCATGGTACCGTCTCTACGGTCTAGTATGGCCATATTGTTTTAGAAGAAGAATAAGAACTTTATGCACTAGAGCATAAAATGTTGTTTTAGTCCGCATACACCCAGCATAAACAAGAACTTTACGAGCATAAGAAGTGAAAAAATAATATTATGATTAAGTACCATATTTCAAAAGAAGACTAATTTATTATTGGAACGAAGTTCCTTATCGCGCGTTGTGAAAGGGGGCTAGACGGAAAAATATATTACCAAAAGTAGGCACGACACTTTTGATAGTGGTAGTGGTAGTGGTAGTGCTAGCCAGGGGAAGAACATGAAATCTACGAGCAACTTCAAAGCAAATAGGAGTTTCGATCTGAAAAGCTTTTTTATTGAAGTAAAACTTTTTTAGGCGCTACTAGGGAGTAACTCATATTTTTGAAGTAAAAATTCTTTAGGTGCGACTAGGGAGTAACTCAGATTTTTGAAGTGAACTTCTTTAGGCGCGACTAGGGAGTAACTCAGATTTTTTAAGTAAAACTTCTTTAGGCGCGACTAGGGAGTAAGTAAGACTCAGATAACTTCGTTTCATCCGGATGTCCCTTGACACCTCTCAAGTTTTTTTCTTACTAAATGCTAAGTAACGGTTTTTCCAATGTTTTATTAAGTATGAAAAGAATGGGCGATTAAGACCTGTAAAGACCAAACTTTTAAGAAAATTTTTCACAAAGATTTACAATTCTTATTCGATGACATTAAACGTGAAGACAACGTACATTTTATACTAGAACATAAACACAGATATATCTCACCTGGTCTGGAAGCGGCATGCGGCCGTGTTGTCGCCGGTCGCACGTGGACGCGCACCCCACGCCCACGCCCACGCCCATGCCTGTCATCGCTGGGGGACATCACATTGTTACTTATCATTCTTTAACGCCGACATTCACAATAATCATACTTTTTGGATACAAAATATTTATTAAACTTAATTACTAAAAGGAAAAACCAAAAATAGCAAAAAAGCTGAAAGGTATCACTGATCCATGTTATACAAGGTACTTATGCTGGACTTCATACTCTCGATATTAGACTTTAATCAGATTTTCAACATTTTGGTGTAGTCGACCTTGTGAAACTTCTTTTGGTTTCAAGGGAATCGGTGTAAGGTAAAAATGAAAGGAAAAGGAAAAAATGACAATCTTTCTCCCTCTCATTTTAAACAAATTAGAAAAATACGTAATAAAAACATTGCGTGATTTTTTTCCGACATTTATACAGTTGTATAAAATACACAAAAGACCTAACAGCATACTAAAAAATATTTGTTCATGGTTTGTAGCGTCTGAACCAAAAATACGATAAAGAAAAAAACGAAAAAGGAACTTTTACTTTTATCGTTTCAATTGAAAAAAGAGAGAGACACAGAAATATGTATAAATTTGTCCTATTTTCCTTACATTTACTCCAATTCTTTCGAATTAAAAAAAAAAATCACTTCAGTAGTTGTCTAACTTCGATAGTATGAAAACCAAGCACAGCTTTATAAAGGGAACGAGCGACTAAAAAGGACCTACATGTCTTATTGAGAAAGTCGCAGGTATCGCAGCGACGGCAGTGTGCCGTGTTGGGGGCGTGTGCCGCGTTGGGGGCGAATGCCGTGCCGTGGGCGAGTGCCGACATGGGGGCGGGGGCGGGGGAGGCGCGGAGCGGCGCCGTGTCGTCGCTGCCCGCCGCCGACGTGGAGCGGGACTCTGGGCGGGGACGCAAATTATAAAGAACGTGCAAACGAATAAGTCGCTATCCGTAGTGAATGACCTTGAAAATTGCCACCTATCACGCTGGTTGAGAGACTTACGATAGCGAAATTATAAAATACCAAATATAATATGAAAGTCGTCATGTTTGACTATTTAGCTGTAACTTAAAACCATGTGTTCCAAACAGATTTCTTTCTTCCCTGGATAAAAGGACCAAGAGAACGGGACATCAAGAAAACAGCGTTTCAAATACACATTATTTTTTATTGTTATTGTGCCTTTTAATTATGAGTGTATTCCGAAATACTAGTAGATATCGATCGAGACAGCTGAAGTACATTCCAAATTTATTTTAGAATCAACTTTTCAAGGTCAATCGCTGCGGATAGCGTTCAGATAACAAAATAATATCATGCAATATGTCATCAAAATAAAATTTATTAACATAATATAAATAACAAAATTTAAAACACTACCATAGTAAATTTATCATAGTAAATGCTATAAATAATACATAAATAAATATTCACGGACATCTCACACAACGCTATCTGATCCCAAAGTAAGCTAGGAATAACCTGCTTGTGTTATGGGTATCAGACCACGGATATTAATACTTATATACTTTTAAATACATACATATTATACATAGAAACACCCAGACTCTTGAGACAAACATTTATGGGTCACACAAATATTTGTCTCCGGTGGGAATCGAACCCACGACCTCCAGCACCGCAGGCGGTATCACTACCGACTGCGCCACAGAGGCAGTCAATCATCAGTTTCACATCTAGTTTATAAAGGGTGAATGATGAGTAGTTTAAAATATCAGCATTTTTTTTCATTAATGCTGCGATGCTTAGCTTGCTGTGAAGACCGGCCCTATGCGTCCTGAAGACGATCAACACTTGATAAGTCTGACGTTCTGTCAACTCAGATTGTATGAAAGTAGAGTCAAGTGTACACGTGTGGCGGTGGCCACACAGCAATATGCAATAAAAGTCCTGCTTCGCGATATGAAAGTTCAAACAGCGATGAATAATAATAATAGAACAGTCCAACATCAACAGTTGGGCTTAGGTCCACCAGACGCGATAGCCTGGTCGGAGGATCCTCCCTTTGTGTGTTGGAGGAACATTCTTCATCCTTTCCTACGGCCGTGAGACTTCTCAAGTCACATTAATCGTTTCCAGAATCTAAAGAGAACTAAGAATGGCATCAAATATAACTTAAAATGGCACTAAAGATAATCTAGAATGTCACTAAAATAACCTAGAATGGCACTAAGTATAACCTAGAATTACACTAAAGATAACCTAGAATGTCACTAAAGATGACCTAGAATGGCACTAAGAATAACCTAGAATGGCACTAAAGATAACCTAGAATGGCACTAAGAATAACCTAGAATGGCACTAAAGATAACCTAGAATGTCACTAAAGATAACCTAGAATGGCACTAAGAATAACCAAGAATGGCACTAAAGATAACCTAGAATGTCACTAAAAATAACCTAGAATGGCACTAAGTGTAACCTAGAATTGCACTAAAGATAACCTAGAATGTCACTAAAGATAACCTAGAATGACACTAAAGATAACCTAGAATGGCACTAAGAATAACCTAGAATGGCACAAAAGATAACCTAGAAGGACACTAAAGTTAATCTAGAAGGACACTAAAGATAACCTAGAAGGACACTAAAGATAACCTAGAAGGACACTAAAGATAACCTAGAAGGACACTAAAGATAACCTAGAAGGACACTAAAAATAACCTAGAAGGACACTAAAGATAACCTAGAATGGCATTAAAGAAGGCTAGAATGGCATTAGAGAAGGCTATAGTTATCTTGTTCATCTCACCAACGTAGGTCGGCACATAGTGGCGACGATCCAGCGAGGCGGGGGGCGCGTGGTGCCGCGCCGGCTCGTACTCAGCTGGGGGCGCGCCCCCGCGGCCCAGCGTCAGCGTGGAGGAGACTAGGGCGCCCCCGCCCTCCATGCTGCCTGCTGACACTGGACATGAGAGAGAAGGTCGTTATGTATGTAATAATAGTGAAATTCTTTAATCGGCACGCGTGTATGAGCCTTAACTTTTTTAAGAAGTAAATTTAATGCCAAAAGGAAAGGGAAGACACTAGGTCTGTTACATTTAATTGCATGATGTGTTGTACTTAGGTATATATCTTTTATTTTTTTACCGTAACTCACAATGTACTACTTAACCTATCGCTACAAGCGTTTATTGTTATTGGCTTTCTGTTTCTATGTGATCTCCAATATAAAATGTAAGCTGTAAGTTAAATAAATAGTAAAATTAACTGTAAAAAATGTACAATGTGCGTGCCCGAAAAGGTTGTCATCTTAGCTATCGCTGCACAGGTTAATGTAAGACAGCGCTGATTTTCAGATGACGCCTCTAAGGGACGTCACGTACGCAGCATACGGTACTTAAAACTAAACAAGACAATATTATGTCATCATCAAATTTTAAAAGTTGCGAAATTAAAAACCACTTTTGATCAGGCGAGCGGTGTCATTTCCGCAAGGTTACTATAAAAAACACCATGTGAAGAGTACGCAGTTACCACCGTCTGACACTGCACACGAGATGAGTTACTAGTAACTGGGGTTTTAGATTTTACTGCCTACACCAACAAGAAAATAAAATATTTTAATTTTTTACAACGACAAGCTAATACATCAGAAGAACTGGTTGTATTTTGTGAAAAAAAACTTGGCCCAGTGTTAAAGTACCATAGTCTAAGTACGAAATTTCGATATCGTCAATTAGGTTATGGAGGTGAAATGGAAAAATTAATTACTGTTTTGAATAAGTTTTTCACATATTAAACATCTAAATACTACAATGTTACTTACAAATGAAGAAAGAGTATTAACAAACGGTACGTACTCTTACTGGCAGAGCTGTGCAGACTCTTGTCTAGATGCTTCAGCTCCATCTGGTCGTGGTGGATCCACAGGTCCGGCGGCTTGATGCCCGTCGACGCAGACGACTTCTGGTACGTGCTGCGGACAGAATGTGGCGAATTGGTATTGAAAGTGACGAAAATACTCCAATATAGAGAATAATCAATCAATCAATATCAATACATATAATAAAATCGTAACAGTTCGCTGTTTGTACATCGAAGATATATAAGAAAAGAAATTATAGGGAGGCTTTATGAATGCAATAGAACCCAAAACAATGTTTTTTTTTTAATTTGTCTGTTTGTCTGTACGTTTATACACGTTAATCTCAGCATTCTCAACCGATTGCAATGCGGTTATCTTTATTTCCTTGCGATTTGCTCCATTTAACATTTAATGTTTGTTTCATATCAATCGGTTCATAAATGAAAAAGTTACATCAATCTAAAAAATTACATATAAAATGCAGCGTACGAAGTCGTGGGCAACAGCTAGTTGGAAATATATTGGTTTATTCAAACTAGCAGACTACGCGCAACGTAATGTACGATATTTGTATCGAAGTGTGGCTCGTACACTGCTATATTGTAACGAAATATTCAACACGCATTAGAATCACGTTTAATATGATGTAACACACAGTTATTCTTTTAGGGCATAATTATTTTATTCCTTTTCTCATAATACATGGAAATAAAGAAAACAATATTATTATTATTCTGGACATATCACAAACTCAAATTCAAACCAGGAGCAGTTGTAAACATACCTAGTATCGGGCGACATGGGTGGCGTAGAGCGTCGACAACACAGCGACAGCGCCAGGGCCGCGGCCAGGGCGAGCACGGCGCACGCGCCGCCGGCGGAGGCCCACAGCCACGCCGACGTGGCGCTGGCCAGGCCGCCGCCCTCGCCCGTCTCTGGACACAGCGGACCTGGGTTAGTGCCTTGCGGAACCCACAGCTTAACATCTTGCTAAACCCTCAATATGCGCACACGGGACCTAGGTTAGTGCCTTGGTAAAACCCGACGCTATACATCTTACTTAACACTCATTGTTCGACTTTTATCTAACTACTAGCGGACGTCACGCAGTTTCGGTGGGAATACGGGAATAAAATATAGCCTATCTTCACCGCAAAGAGTATGGCTTCCCAATAGTGAAAGATTTTTTAAATCGGTCCAATAGTTTAGGAGCATATTCGATGTAAACAAACAAACAATCAAATCTTCTCTTTTTAAATTATTAGTATAGATATGGCAACTTTGCCTGTCTCTGTACACGTGAGACCTAGGTTACTGCTTTAAGGAACCCAGCTGTAGATCTTACATTTGACTTAATTTTCCACTCTTAACAAACGATAAGCCACCTTTGTCCGTCTCTGTACACGCAGGACCTAAGTTACTACCTTGTGGAACCCCGGCGATGTACATCTTACTAATCATTCAATATGCGACTTCTTGCAAGATATCAGTATATTATTGGTATCATATGATTCTGATTCGAAAACAATTTAGCAATACGGGGAGTAGTCAAAACGAATTCACAAAGTATGATGGTAAAAGTATCAGAAGCCCAAAGAAAAGAAGAAGAATGTTGTTGCTAATCTTAACACTGGTTCATGGGTAAATTTTTAATATAGACGCTAAATGTCAGGTCAAACTGTATTGACTTTAAGATTAAAAGCTAGACCTTAGGAGCCAATAGTAGTAATTGATAAGTCGGATCTAACGGATTTAAAAATATTAACTTTCAATTTATATTTAAGAATTTCTAAATCGTTAAAATCACACCTCTGAAAGAATCAGCGGTGTATTTTTAAAACCCTAATACTTGTATACTACACTTATTATACAGTTTTTTCTTGAATAGTAATTAAATCTATACTTTCCGTTAAAATTCAGTTACACGCTATACACTTCCATACAGACAAACATACCCATAGCAGTGGTGTAAGTGACCGGCGCACAGAAAGGCCCCAGTCCCTTGGAGTTGCGCGCCTGCAGCTTGAACAGATACGTGGTGCGGGCCCGCAGACGCTCCACCCGGGCCCGGGTCCGGTCCCCCAGGGCGGCGATGGCGGTCCACTCCTCGTTGTTGCCGCCGCGGGATACAGCGTACATTATTACGTAGCCTGGAATAAATCATACCATTTATTAAGTGAAAATTGTAATAATTTTCTGCACAAAAAATTACATGACTGAAACGTGAAAGAAAAGATCGAAAAACCATGCATAAACGTGATAGAAGTGAGTTTTTTTTTGCTTGCAGTAGCAAAGAGAGAATCAGAAAGATAGGTGATTTATACTCTTGATTGTTGGCACTTGATGGAACTTGTTGTAATAAATTATAACTGTTTTGCATTTAAACAAAACAGGTATTATGTATGAAATAAAACAGCATTGAACTTGAAGAAAGCTATTGTGTTTATGCCATTAACTAAGTGTCTATGATTAAAAACTTACCCGTTTCTCTATGGTTTATATACCTGTCTCGCTCTCGCCAGCGTGTGCCGTCTCCTTCAAACGGCACTTTTGACAGTGTCAGGATGACAGCTCAAACTTCATTCATAGTGTCTTCAAAGATTACCAGAAAGAGCATTGCTTCAATGCTGTTTTATTTCATACATAATACCTGTTTTGTTTAAATGCAAAACAGTTATATTATGTTTTCATAAAACAGCATTGAACTTGAAGACCTGTTTGGTATCTGCTGGTAGAGAGCTCAAACGCTATGATGATTAGTAGGTAAGTATGTCAATTTAAAATAGTATTTTAAAGATTATCTATTTAAAATCATAATTATTATTGAAAATAACCCAATGATACACTAAATTTAGTTAAACTTAAATTTTTGAATTAACTTTTAAGTTTAAATTATTAAAAATAAAAACATAAAGTAGGTATGTAAATACTTATGTGTGTCAATAATAAAGATGTGAAGATATTTGACTCAAAACAACACTATCTGTGTTGTTAAAAGAGAAGGAAACTGCATTAATTAATTAAATGTAGGTTACAATTTACTATTTGTGTCTCTGCCTACCTCTCCAGGGTCAAAGGCGGAACTACGTCTCTATATGTACACACTAAATCAAATAACCAAATATTGCTTGCAATAAATTAGCATTGGACATTGTAACTGTTGGGGCTTTAATGTTAGCCTCTTTAAAAATACAACCTGCAACTATTTTTTTTGAGACTGCTTGAAGTCTACATGCTTAGGAACTAAATAAAAAATGTGGCCCTTTCATTCATGGCAAGTGCCATGATTAATACAGAATTCAGTAAATAGAAAATTATTTAACTAACTTTTTCATTATAGTCTTAATTTGTCTAACTGGAGAAATATTATGGTCAGATTGTTGATAAAGCAACCAGCCAGATTGCCAATGGGTACTTGAATCAGTCTTTGACCCGAACTTAGGCTACAATCTGATTTCATTATATCCTTGACCTGAAATCTGCGATCTGAGACTAACATAGTAATTGATGTTATCCTCCTGACAATTTCAAAGAATAAGATGAAATTCTTAGCTAGCAGTTAACTGACACCTATATTCCCCTACTGGGAGTTCTGTTGTTTCAGGTCTAGCCAGAGTGATTGCTCTTAATGATAATTTTCTTTGAAATGTCTAAATCGGTTTTAGCACAATATGTTGAGATAGCCAACTTTACACAAGTTGGTAAGATATATCATGTCAACTTACCTTCTATAAGTAATATTGCAAAGGTAAGAGCCATTTGTTGACAAACAGGCAACTTCAGGATAACCTGATTGGTCTGAAACCACCCTAGGTAATTTTCGATTGGAGAACTTGCAAAAGTTGACTGTCACCAACTGCCTACTAGCAAACTTGTTCTAAAACAGACCAATTTGTGTATTTATTGTCAACCCCTCCTTCCTTGTCGAATTAGGGAGGGTACGTGCCTGTAGCCTGATCTATTAAGACCTTCCGCAGATCATTCATTGGGATCAGTTCTGCTCGGACTCTGGTCTGCAAATCCGGCAGTAAAGAGCTCTATTCCGACTCTGATGTTTTTAGGAACTATGTCCCTTTTACATGATATAGGAGAGCTAACACTCTTATTATTAATTTGGGTTGGTGGATTTCCCAGCCCAAATAAAAGTTCCACTCTGATGCTATTAGGAAATAACATATGTTCCTTTCGCATGATTTAGGAGAGTTAACACTGTCAGTATTAAGTTGAGTGGGTGGAATGCTCAGCCCAACTAAAAGTCCCAATGATGGCTGAAAATGTAGTCTAGAATTACAAACTCTTGTACAACGTTGGGTGGGTGGAATACCCAGCCCAACTGAAAATCCAAATGACAACTGAAAATGTCAAAAAATAAAAAGATGATAGAGGAGTTGCATATTCTTGTACAACAGCCAACTCATTTGATGCGAACAAATCGTATCTGGGACGCCCCACGTATCATACATAGCCTCCGCGGCCTGGGGAAGAAATTGCCACTGTAGTATTCTGCAACCGCTTTAAACTCCACTATTTCCGTTTAGCCTCTCCGGGAGATAAGTGACAGAGCTATTTGCAGTTGCCCTGTGAGCTTCGGAAGCTGCAGCAGTGTAAGGGACTTTCTCCCTCGTTTAACAAGGGTTTTATTGTCTATCTGTATGGAGTATGTTTGCATCCTTTGAAGTCATCCGCTGTTTATCTACACTGTTAAGCTCATTACCTTGACAGATATGTCATTTAACTGGGCACCTCAGCCTGCATCTGCTGCATCTTATGTTAAAAGAAAGTGTGTGACACTGTCATCCGTTGACTGTTTATGGTTGCATACACTATTAAGCCCATTACCTTGACAGATGTGTCTTTAACTGGGCACCTCAGCCTGCATCTGCTGCATCTGATGTTAAAGAAAATGTGTGACGCTGTCATCCGCTGACTGTTTATGGTTGTCTACACTGGACTGGTAAGCACATTATCTGACAGATGTGTCATTTAACAGGGCACCTCATACTGCATCCGCTGCATCTGCTGTTAAAAGAAAATGTGTGACACTGTCATCCGCTGACTGTTTATGGTTGCATACACTACTAAGCCCATTATTTTGACAGATGTGTCATTTAAGTGGGCACCTCAGCCTGCATCCGCTGCATCTGCTGTTAAATGTACCGTAGTGTACCATACAATGTCTTGTTACCAACCACAATGACCTTTGTAAGAGAGAAAGCCTTCTCTTCAAGTGCGGCTTGTTCTGTTTGAACTTTTTCAAGAAATAATTGCAATTGAGGGCAATAAAGACAAGCAGTTTGCCAAGTTCAGTGAACTAAACAAACTCTCTGGGGAAATCAGACAGAAAAGGCAGTCGCACCGTCCGCTCGGCATAGCCGGCGTCCCCCACAAGAAAATAATAACTCTCAGGGGTAATTGTATCCCGTGTCCAAATTTTTTTTATCATTTTTTTTTGTTCATTAAAAACAAATGCAACTCAATTACATACACAACTCTCAATAACTATCTTTTCTTTTTAAGTCTGACTCAATTTTGTACTGAGATGTTCTATTTCCTGAGAAATTTCTAACACAGATTTCTGATAATTTATGTGCCAACCCCCTACTCACAATTTTATTGCCTCTGCTTTCTGAAAGGCTCATGATGTTATATTATGATAAACAATTCAGAAATCCTCGGGTACTTAGGATCTCCGCGATCCAATTTGACCAATTTGAATTTAAAAAACATCTTTTAGAGTTGACCGTTGGTCAAAGGGAGGTTGTGATACCACATAATTGTGAAACTCCTGTGCAATAATTGTCAAGTGAATACAAGCATAATGAGCGTCTATTTCCACAACCCAATCAATTCTTTAGTTGCAATAAGTCTGCAATAACAACTAGAAAAGGCTTTACTGCCCGTCCTAGATTGGACCTAGTCTCTCATATGACTTCTTTACTAAAAACATTTGACAAAGAATATTTGATTACTTTAAGTTGCTCACAATAGATGTATTATAATCATAACACCTCCGAGGTGTTTCCATTAATATATTTTTATGGTAAATTTGCAGTATGTAGCTCCAATATTTAACTTCAATGTGTAATAGCTAGCACCTTGGCGTGTAGGTGAGCACAATTTTTTGGGACATGAGACAACCTCCTCAAAAATTTGTGGTTTGATAGTTAAGTTAAGCGAGTTGTTAATTTGTTTCAAAAAACCGTGTTGTTTGTAATTGTGGGCTATTAAAAGTCACACTTTACTACACTCAACCTTGTTTTAACAAATAGTTACTTGTTAAGTATAAGAATTCATTCAAGTGAAATAGTTACTGCAGTTTCAGGATTTTTCTAAAACTGTAAGTCTGAACTAAAAGTTCAGTCATAACAATAAGTCAATATTTAGATAGTCTTGTTCTTAGATGTTTAACCAATTACTAAAACTTTGCAATACCACACCATTTTTAAATATGGGTCTCTGTATTATCTGTATAATCTTGTTATCATTGTAAAATTCCTTATTTTGTTTGAGGCCTAGATCCTCTGGACTCGCAAGGCCTGTCGGAAAGGCCTTCTTGTATAAAATAACTTTTCAAGAGGCTGAATCAGTTTCATCTAACTGTAATAACTCTTGTAATTTATATCAGTCTTTGATCAAACTTTGTGCTCGCCCAAAGATAAATTACGAGAAGATGTGGACGGATGTCTCAACAAGATGTCGATGAATTGGTTTCAAGATGTACAGAAGTATGAGTATCAGTCTGCAGGTTAGGTTAACGCAATAACAATTGGGAAAAATTCAGTAGGTATCACTTGATCCAACAAAACATGAAAAACATTCACGGTCGGTGTGAACTTGTAATAACTGGATTGTACTTACTTGGGTACGGCTTAATTACTTCTACTGTTTGGAGGAGGTGATGCATATTCATAGGTGAAGTCATATTCATCCTCCGAGGATGATGAACTTATTTGAAATTCTCACTGATCACCTCCGGAACGTACCCGGCCTGCATCATTTATTTCGGACTAAGTACGAAACACGTCCAAAACGCTTTTTAACTACTGAAACGCTTTTTATTTACGCTGTTTGATATTTTCACACTAGAACGCCCCACGTATCATACATAGCCTCCGCGGCCTGGGGAAGAAATTGCCACTGTAGTATTCTGCAACCGCTTTAAACTCCACTATTTCCGTTTAGCCTCTCCGGGAGATAAGTGACAGAGCTATTTGCAGTTGCCCTGTGAGCTTCGGAAGCTGCAGCAGTGTAAGGGACTTTCTCCCTCGTTTAACAAGGGTTTTATTGTCTATCTGTATGGAGTATGTTTGCATCCTTTGAAGTCATCCGCTGTTTATCTACACTGTTAAGCTCATTACCTTGACAGATATGTCATTTAACTGGGCACCTCAGCCTGCATCTGCTGCATCTTATGTTAAAAGAAAGTGTGTGACACTGTCATCCGTTGACTGTTTATGGTTGCATACACTATTAAGCCCATTACCTTGACAGATGTGTCTTTAACTGGGCACCTCAGCCTGCATCTGCTGCATCTGATGTTAAAGAAAATGTGTGACGCTGTCATCCGCTGACTGTTTATGGTTGTCTACACTGGACTGGTAAGCACATTATCTGACAGATGTGTCATTTAACAGGGCACCTCATACTGCATCCGCTGCATCTGCTGTTAAAAGAAAATGTGTGACACTGTCATCCGCTGACTGTTTATGGTTGCATACACTACTAAGCCCATTATTTTGACAGATGTGTCATTTAAGTGGGCACCTCAGCCTGCATCCGCTGCATCTGCTGTTAAATGTACCGTAGTGTACCATACAATGTCTTGTTACCAACCACAATGACCTTTGTAAGAGAGAAAGCCTTCTCTTCAAGTGCGGCTTGTTCTGTTTGAACTTTTTCAAGAAATAATTGCAATTGAGGGCAATAAAGACAAGCAGTTTGCCAAGTTCAGTGAACTAAACAAACTCTCTGGGGAAATCAGACAGAAAAGGCAGTCGCACCGTCCGCTCGGCATAGCCGGCGTCCCCCACAAGAAAATAATAACTCTCAGGGGTAATTGTATCCCGTGTCCAAATTTTTTTTATCATATTTTTTTTATCATTTTTTTTTGTTCATTAAAAACAAATGCAACTCAATTACATACACAACTCTCAATAACTATCTTTTCTTTTTAAGTCTGACTCAATTTTGTACTGAGATGTTCTATTTCCTGAGAAATTTCTAACACAGATTTCTGATAATTTATGTGCCAACCCCCTACTCACAATTTTATTGCCTCTGCTTTCTGAAAGGCTCATGATGTTATATTATGATAAACAATTCAGAAATCCTCGGGTACTTAGGATCTCCGCGATCCAATTTGACCAATTTGAATTTAAAAAACATCTTTTAGAGTTGACCGTTGGTCAAAGGGAGGTTGTGATACCACATAATTGTGAAACTCCTGTGCAATAATTGTCAAGTGAATACAAGCATAATGAGCGTCTATTTCCACAACCCAATCAATTCTTTAGTTGCAATAAGTCTGCAATAACAACTAGAAAAGGCTTTACTGCCCGTCCTAGATTGGACCTAGTCTCTCATATGACTTCTTTACTAAAAACATTTGACAAAGAATATTTGATTACTTTAAGTTGCTCACAATAGATGTATTATAATCATAACACCTCCGAGGTGTTTCCATTAATATATTTTTATGGTAAATTTGCAGTATGTAGCTCCAATATTTAACTTCAATGTGTAATAGCTAGCACCTTGGCGTGTAGGTGAGCACAATTTTTTGGGACATGAGACAACCTCCTCAAAAATTTGTGGTTTGATAGTTAAGTTAAGCGAGTTGTTAATTTGTTTCAAAAAACCGTGTTGTTTGTAATTGTGGGCTATTAAAAGTCACACTTTACTACACTCAACCTTGTTTTAACAAATAGTTACTTGTTAAGTATAAGAATTCATTCAAGTGAAATAGTTACTGCAGTTTCAGGATTTTTCTAAAACTGTAAGTCTGAACTAAAAGTTCAGTCATAACAATAAGTCAATATTTAGATAGTCTTGTTCTTAGATGTTTAACCAATTACTAAAACTTTGCAATACCACACCATTTTTAAATATGGGTCTCTGTATTATCTGTATAATCTTGTTATCATTGTAAAATTCCTTATTTTGTTTGAGGCCTAGATCCTCTGGACTCGCAAGGCCTGTCGGAAAGGCCTTCTTGTATAAAATAACTTTTCAAGAGGCTGAATCAGTTTCATCTAACTGTAATAACTCTTGTAATTTATATCAGTCTTTGATCAAACTTTGTGCTCGCCCAAAGATAAATTACGAGAAGATGTGGACGGATGTCTCAACAAGATGTCGATGAATTGGTTTCAAGATGTACAGAAGTATGAGTATCAGTCTGCAGGTTAGGTTAACGCAATAACAATTGGGAAAAATTCAGTAGGTATCACTTGATCCAACAAAACATGAAAAACATTCACGGTCGGTGTGAACTTGTAATAACTGGATTGTACTTACTTGGGTACGGCTTAATTACTTCTACTGTTTGGAGGAGGTGATGCATATTCATAGGTGAAGTCATATTCATCCTCCGAGGATGATGAACTTATTTGAAATTCTCACTGATCACCTCCGGAACGTACCCGGCCTGCATCATTTATTTCGGACTAAGTACGAAACACGTCCAAAACGCTTTTTAACTACTGAAACGCTTTTTATTTACGCTGTTTGATATTTTCACACTAGAAAAACTATATTTCAATGGTTTTTCCAATTTTCTACACTTAGGTTACGTCCGCACAGGCAGGCGGCTTGCTTGGTGCCTAGCGCCTAGCGAGTCACCTAGCGAGTCGCTTAGTAAAACGGACATACTTGAATGTTCGCGACCGGCCGCACTGCGCGCTTGGCGCCTAGCGAGTAGCTTAGCGTGTATCCAAGTAAACAAACATGTTGGTTTTTTGTCGCCAGGCGCGAGGCATTTTGAAGAAAAAAATATACGAAATATAAATCGCATCCATACATACAAATAAATTCAATTGGAGTGTCTGTTTGTAATATTAAAATAACCGCTTTCTACTGCATGCATATGAATGTATTACGGTACACATACCAAAATATATACTTTTAAAATTTTTGTCTGTCTGTTTGTTCTGGCCTCCGGCTAATCTCTGGAACGGCTGGACCGATTTGGACGGGACTTTCACTGGCAGATAGCTTATGTAATAAGTAGTAACTTAGGCTACTTTTATTTTAGAAAAATTCTTTTATTTTAGAAAAAAAACTAAATTAACTAAATTTTTTCATTACATTCTACGCGGACGAAGTCGCGGACACAGCTAGTCATAAATAGATGAGTATCCGAATGAGTTAATTTTCCTTTAACTTTACTGAGAAGTAGATCAAATATGTCGCTGGCCATACGCAAATCTTCGTAATTTTTTAGTTAAAATTATGCAATTGCTAATATAGAACAAAAAATCCACATGACTTGACCGTGTCTTATTTATGTCATGAACCCAATATGAAGCGCTCGTGGCCCCGCGGACTCAGTGTTGTGTAAACGATCACTGTAGTAAACAACATTTACTGTGGCCGTTCATTATTATATGTTCATTATTATTATTATGTTCATTATTATATTATATTACTGCCAACAAACTGTTATGCAGTTTGGCAGAGATTGTAATGTACAATTGTGTGAATATGTTGTGAATAAAATATTTATTTTATTTTATTTATTTTTTTTATTGATGGGTGACCGTCTCGTGACCACTGTGTGACATTTATTTTCCGTGGTTCGAAAAGTCCTTGGTCCCGGTTGCCAGTAAAATAGCAGTCGAGGCAGTACCTAAGCCAAGTTGAGGGCCTTTTTAGGTGGCTTGAAAATTTTTAACAGCTGGCACTGCTGGCAGTCCTTGCCTGCGCCTGTCCATATCAACATGGCAATACGGCTCACCACCTATTACGTGGGACAAAATCTCAAAGGTGAAATGTGGGCATCTAAAATGCCTCTGTCTACCCCTTCGTGGATAAAAGGCGTGATAATATGTATGAACCTAATATAGAGCAGTATAGGGCTATTTTTTAAAGGGACATCTTGTCAACGTGCCGACAAGCAAATGACCAAGGCACCTAGCGACCCCCCACGCAAACCACCTTTCAGTGCGGCCACCGTGTATCCTAGCAAGTAGCCAGGATGCAAGCCACTAGGCGCTAGGCGCCAAGCAAGCCGCCTGCCTGTGCGGACGTAGCCTTAGGGAAAATTTTTGATTCTTTGCGCGGCAAAAATCACAACGCTATGAATGAAGTTTGAGCTGTCATCCTGACACTGTCAAAAGTGCCGTTTGAAGGAGACGGCACACGCTGGCGAGAGCGAGACAGGTATATAAACCATAGAGAAACGGGTAAGTTTTTAATCATAGACACTTAGTTAATGGCATAAACACAATAGCTTTCTTCAAGTTCAATGCTGTTTTATGAAAACATAAGTAGAGTAATATTGAGAGTTCTAACTCACTCCGCTCGTTGAACTCTCAATATTACTGATCTATAACTCTCAATCGCACATGCACGATTGAGAGTTCTAACTCACTTCGTTATTACAGGTGGTGGTGCAATATAATAACTCTTTGTAAAATCATTTACCTAAGCCAACGTTCGACATTTTAATGCTGTTCAATACACTACCGTTCAATCGGCTCTCTGCGATCCCCTGCATCGTAATTGTGAAGAAAGATGCTCTGTTAGTTAGCGATAGAGTTATTTCATAAACAGTACAATCTTACGTTTGTAGCATTTATTTTCTATAGATGCAGTATTTAGGATGTGAAAGCAGCCTTATCGAGTTATCTTTTTTTAATCGGTTGTCAGTGGTGACATTTCTGCTGTCAGAATGACAGGATGTCATAAGTTAGGTGACGAAGCGTTTCGCATTTAAAGGAACGGGTTTTGTTAAGATTTTTCGTGAAAGACAGGACTTTTGACCGAGACCTGCTTTGGGGTAGTTGGAGGTCCTTGGGCTTTTGCTCTGAGACTGTGCCGCGAATCAGTTTTTCGCTCAAGCGCGATTATTTGTTACCTCGCGTGGCCTAACGGGCTGTGATTGGGTTGCTGCATTGCATCTTGCTACATTTTACCCAGAAAACTGGGTTTTTTACTACGGGGCTAGTTGCCGGATGAGATATTTGGTGCCGCACCTATAAGTTAGTGGGCTGCACGTGGTACGACAACGTGGAAGTGCGGACTACACGTGCTTCTCATGTGAGAGGTATCTGCCGTCATCACCTGGCAGTAACAACAGGCAGTCACTCTCACTCAGCTCACTCTGCAGGCCAGTAAATCCACTACTTATGTGTAGCCTAGTAGTATTAATACCTGAGCACTGACTTTACTTCTGTGTACCTGTGATATTTGTGTCTATCAGTGAATAAGCTCTCTGTGTGTCTCTGTGTATCTCTGTGTACTTAGTAAATATATGTGTGTACACCCTATTGTCTGTTTTCGTGAGAGCCCTAGCCTACCCTTGCACACAGACTGGAAACTTAGAAATAAGGCGCCCTGGGATAGAGTTCTCTGCATAGCTACCTCGCGCTGGTTGGTGAGTAACACTGATCATCTTAGTGTTACAAATTTAGTGTTACCTATTGTGTTGTCTGTAAGCAGTTTTGGTATACCTATTTACGGTTATAAATACATAATGTCATAATTACATCTGTTCATAACCAGCCCGTCAGCATTGCATCAAACATGAAATTCATTAAACAAGCACAATCGTTACAGATTAGTATAATCTGTAATGATTTACCAAAAATCGAGTTACGCCATGGAGAATTATTGCCGAATACAGTACGTTGCATCATTTGCGGACCATCAAATTGTGGAAAAACCAATTTGTTAATTGGTCTCCTTTTGCACGAAAATGGATTGACATTTCATAATGTTTATGTATATTCTAAAACTCTATATCAACCAAAGTACATTTTTTTAGAAAAGGTTTTACGAGGAGTACCAGGAGTCAGTTTTCAGAAATATCAGGCAAATGATGACGTTATGAAAGTTTCAGATGCAAAACCTAATTCAGTGATTATTTTTGACGATGTAGCATGTGAAAATCAAAGTAATATGCGTGATTATTTTGCCATGGGAAGACATAAATTGATTGACAGTTTTTATTTAAATCAAACTTATAGCAAAATACCTAAACAACTAATAAGAGATAACGCTAACTTAATTGTGCTTTTTAAGCAAGATGAAATTAATTTGAAACATGTTTATGAAGAACATGTTAACACTGACATGACGTGGTTGGAATTTCGTAACATGTGTTCTCAAATATGGAAAGAGCCTTATGACTATGTTGTGATTAATAAAGACTGTCCTAAAAACAACGGGTGCTATAGAAAAAAGTTTGACACTTTTGTAGAATTAGATAAAATTTGAATATTTAAATAGACAGCTTTCAGTTTCTTGTTATTCTTTAATCGGCTCTTATTGGATTACCATCTATTTCACATAATGGAAAAATCATTGAAAAAACAAATTGTAGATGCAACACAAGCTGTAAGGAAAAAAATACGTACCATGAAGGATTTTGAAGAAAATAACAGACAAGTGCTTGATACAGTTTTTAAGCCTGTTACAGAATCTCTCAATTTAATAGCCAACACTAATAACCACTTAGCTCTAACAAAAAAGGAGGAAAAAATAGAACCCCAAGAACCACAAGACCAAGATTTGAAAGAAACAGATGATAGCAGTATTGCTAGTAACGAATCGGAACCCTCATCGGACTCTTCATTTCAGTCATTAGTCGGTACTAATCCAGATGCATCATCTTGGTCGTTATCTTCACAAGTACTATTAGATGTACCATTTGGTATAAGAAAAGAACGTGGAAAGTTAATGTTAGGTTCTGCTAACATAACAATTGGGGATAAAGTTATTACTGTAGCCGGACACAAGTACGAAAGTACACCTGGGTTGCGAGAGTTACTGTTAAAAAAAGACATTGATCTGAGCTTGGTTAATGACCATGACAAACAAAATTATAAGGCAATGTTACTTGTAACGAATGCACATCGTCGTGATTTCGATTCAAAAAAACCAATTAAAAGTAATAAAGGACAAAAATATTTGCAAGTTATTAAACCACTTTTCGATCAAGAAAGTAGAAGTCCCAGCTGTAGACAGAAAGTAGGAAAAGGATTACTCTTAACAAAAATGTGGAAAAAAAATACAGATTTTGTATATTGGGATGATCCCAATGAATTGGTTGATAGATTAAAGTTATTAATTGCTTCTCGAGATGCTGGTAACACAGGACTAGACAATGAAATAATATCTATCATTGAAGAACTGCGTGAAAGCAAAATCATTAAATAAATAAATCTACTAATATTATATGTGTGTCATTTTACTATATACCGTTCAACATAATACACCTATAAATTATGAATGTAGACAAATTTGGTCATTATATTCATAAGCGAATGCGTATATCGGAAATACTTGATTTTAATGATAACGCATTAATAAAATCTGATAATGGAGATTATGACTTGAAGACATCAAGGTTAAAAGGCGTCAAACCTCCTCAAGACGCAGATGATGCAGTAAATAAAGCTTATGTAGATGAATTGAAAGGTGTACTAATGAATGACTTACAAAAATTACAAAGTTCTATTCCAAATAGTGTTCAAAACCACATTGAGAAAGCTTTAAAAACAATAATGTCTGAGATAATGACTCATTTGGAAAATACATTTTATACAAGAAAAGCAGTTGATAGAATAATTCAAGACGCAATTCAATCTATATTAAAAGATCGAAAAATATAGGCCTTAAAATTTGTTAAAATGACGAAACAACAAATCGTTAATGAAATACATAAAGCAGCACGAAAAAATTTTCCTCGAAGATCTGTAATTTTAAAAGGTGTTGATGATTTGTGGCAAGCAGATTTAGTTGATATGCAAAATCTAAAAACCTTTAATAAAGGATATAATTATATTTTAATTGTTATTGACTGCTTCTCAAAGTACGTTTGGGTGGAACCGTTAAAAACTAAAACCAAACATGATGTCTCTCATGCATTTGAAAAATTACTTTTTAATAATCACAGGAAACCAACTCATCTGCAAACTGATATGGGTACAGAGTTCTATAATTCTACATTTCAAAAGCTTTTACAGAACTATAATATTAATCACTATTCTACATTTTCAACCAAAAAGGCTTCAATTGTAGAACGAGTTATTAAAACAATTAAAAATAAATTGTACAAATACTTTAGCTTGAACGGTCACTATAAGTGGATAGATGGTGGCTTGAACGGTGTTGTGAAGACATATAACAACACAAAACATCGTACTATTAAATTGGCACCTGTTAATGTCAATAAGTTTAATGAAACGGACATTAAAAATAATATTATGAACTCCGTGATAAAGGTAACCCGAAAATGTCGTCCAAAGTTTATAATTGGTGATAAAGTTCGAATTAGTAAGTACAAACATATATTTGAGAAAGGATACACTCCTAACTGGTCAACAGAATTATTTACTATAAAAAAGATAAATAACACTGTACCAATAACATATCACATTGAAGATAATCAAAAACAACTCATATTGGGAACTTTTTACGAACAAGAGCTTCAAAAGTCGTCCTGCCCTGGTGTCTATTTGATAGAAAAGGTATTAAAAAAGAAAGGGAACAAGCTGTTTGTAAAATGGTTGGGTTTAAATAACAAAGAGAACAGTTGGATTGATAAGACTGCAATAGTGGAATAAGTTAATTATATAAGAGATACATAATTTTAAAGTATATTCATTAGTCTTTGGACGATGCAAGGTGGTGGACTAATAAACAGTATCATTAATCATTTACCATTCGAACTACACATACCCGGTTATAACTATTGTGGACCAGGAACAAAGCTTTCAAAACGATTACTACGTGGTGATAAAGGTGTAAACAAGTTAGACGAAGCTTGTATGCATCACGATATCGCATACGCAAACTACACGGACCTACCTAACCGTCAAAAAGCTGACTTACGTCTTATAGATATGGCTAAACAAAGACTTAAAGCAAAAGATGCTCGAACAGGGGAAAAGATTAGTTCGTGGATAGTAAACAAAGTTATGAAAGCTAAATTGAAGTCTGGTGCTGGTGTTAAGACCTTTAATAACTTTGTTAAAAAAATAAAAAGAAAAATCAAAAAACTCTCACCTAAAGATGATAAGTCATTAATAAATATGGCTTATATGGTTGCTCGAAAATTAGTTCCATGCCTTCCAAAAGTTCGAGTACCTCGAATGATACCTATACCAAAAACTGGAGGCATTCTACCTTTAATCCCAATTTTTGCTGGTTTGTCTGCTTTAGGAGCATTAGCCGGTGGTGCAGCTGGTATTGCAAAAACAGTGAATGATTATAAACACGGTCAGAAAAAATTGCAAGAAACTGAACGTCATAATAAAACTATGGAGGCTATAGCAATAGGCAAAGGTTTATACATTAAACCACATAAGCAAGGTCAGGGATTGTTTATAAATCCTTCAAAAAACTAATTGATCAGCTACCTAATCGCGCTTTAACTGATATCGATATTCAGAAGTATGGCTATTGTATTCCCTACTTTCGAGGAGTTTATATGAAGGATCAATTACCAAAAACACCAAAACGAATTGAATGTGCTATAGTTAACCTAGATAATTCGAGAAATGATGGAACGCATTGGGTAGCTTATGTTAAAATAAACAATTATTGTGAATATTTTGATAGCTATGGTGATTTAAAACCGCCAAGAGAATTAATGCTATATTTTAAGAACTGTGATGTTCATTATAACTATGATAGATATCAACAATTTAACACAATAGTTTGTGGACATATGTGTTTAAGTTATTTGCAAACTTTTTGGATTAAATACTATAAATCTTTATTATAATTATAATACTTTAAATAAAAATACTATAAATCTTACATCACTCTTTCATATCCATCATTTGCAAGATGTCACTCACCTTATCGATAACTGGAAACTCATCGGTATTATCTACCTATTATCCAAACACGTTGCCATTAGTTGGGGAGTATGAATGTGCATTATTACATTTTTCTACGTATAATTCTATTCCAAATTTTGATAATACAAACAATAAATTATACTATGGTTCTAAAAATGTTATTGAGATACCTGAAGGAACTTATGAATTACAAGATATTGGTGACTATTTAAAAACTGAGATAAAAGATGCATCCCTAAAACTCCATTGTAATAACAACACCTTAAAAACTATTTTATTTTGTACATCAACTATAGATTTTACTAAAGAAGGTACATTTGGAAGTTTATTGGGATTTAAAAAACAGATCTTAGAAGCAAATAAATATCATGTATCAGAGTTTCCAGTTAACATTTTACCTACGACTGTCATAAGGATTGAATGTGACATAGTTAGCGGTTCTTATATAAACGGTCAATCCAGTCACATCTTGCACGAATTTGCACTTAATGTTCCACCTGGATACAGGATTATAGAAATTCCGAAAAACGCAATCTACTTTCCAATAAACCAAACCAATATAAGCTGCATACAGATAAGGCTGTTAGATATAAATAATAACTTAATAAATTTGCGAGGTGAAGAAGTGCAGTTGTATCTACATATCAGAAGAAAACAATGATAGATTATAATAAATATGTGGTTCGTCCAACTAAAAATAACAGTCCTACTAAAACTATCAAACCAATAAGAGCTCGCTCCAAAAAGGTCATAAAATTGAATAACAATAATAAAGCATTTCTTAAAGCGATTGGTTTGTTAAAATGAATATACTAGATGTTTTATCCGCTCCTGTATACAACAACTCTGTGGAAGGAATTGAATTTCACTCTTACAAGCCTTACGTAACAAGTTTCAATAGAAGCGATGAAATCAGGATACCTATTAATCAACAAGACTTGTATATATTACCATCAGCAAGCACTTTGTTTTTGGAAGGAACTGTTGTTGTAAACAAGGGTGGAAATTCGAAAGAGAGAGTCAGTAGCGTTCATTTCACAAACAATAGTTTACTTTACTTGTTTCAAGATATAAGGTATGAGATAAATGGAGTGGAAATAGATAAAATAAAAAACGCTGGTATAACTACCACAATGAAATCATTAATATCAATGAACGAAAACGAGGCTAAAGTATCTAATGCTTGGGGTTGGAATATCGATGGCATAAATAGCACAAATGGGGGTAGCTTTTCTGCTTCTATACCCCTCTGTAACATTCTTGGTTTTGCAGAAGATTTCAAGAAAGTAGTGATAAACAGCAAACATGAATTAATATTGTTGCGAAGTAATACTAATCTGAACGCCCTAAAACTTAACGATGGTGAAACGGTAGAAGATATTATTATAAATAAAATA
The DNA here is from genome assembly GCA_933228765.1 of Miltochrista miniata. Taxonomy (NCBI): domain Eukaryota; kingdom Metazoa; phylum Arthropoda; class Insecta; order Lepidoptera; family Erebidae; genus Miltochrista; species Miltochrista miniata. The sequence goes on from OW121776.1 coordinate 884,850, forward strand.
ATATGGCGCGTACCACATGTCAAAGTATCCGATAGAGAAAAAATAAATATGTTAAAACTGCTAGAAAAAGATCGACCACTCCAGATGATATTCAGGAATTGGGATTTATATGAATATCCGGCTCTACCAAAAACTACTAAACATACTTGGTCCATAAAAACATCATCGCAAATAGAGAAACCAAGATTTGTTATTATTGGTCTGCAAACAAATAGAAAAAATAATTCAAAATTGGATATGTCTCGGTTTGATCACTGTGACGTTCGTGATGTTAGAGTATACCTAAATTCAACCTACTTCCCTTACGAAAATTTAAATTCAAGTTTCTCGAATAGCAGAATTGCTTTAATATATGAACAATACACCAGATTCCAACACTCATATTACGGAGGTCTTCGCGGTGAACCGTTATTAAGTGAGAAACAATTTAAAAATATTGCTCCGTTATTTGTCGTAGATTGTTCTAGACAACCAGATAATCTTAAATCAGGTCCTGTTGTGGATGTTAGAGTGGAAATTGAAAGTGATATTGATATACCAGATCAAACTTCCGCATATTGTCTTATATTGAACGATTGTATAATCGAGTATAAGCCGTTAAGTAGCACCGTGAGAAAGATATCATGAACAAAAATACTATTATAGTAGATGTTCAGGGTTTTAAAGACACTTGTAATAACTTTATAGTCAAAGAATTAGCTCTGGCCACCTGTGTTTATACCCAAACATTCTTAATAAAGCCCCCATACTTATTTAAATACTTAACTACGTGGATGCGCCAGTACCGACGCATACATATTTTTTAGTTTATGTATTTAATGGTATTTATTATAATTATTATATGTCAACACTCACGCACTAAACGCATCTTACTTTTATGTATTGTCTATGGCAACACTATCCCGCCCGCTTCCTACATTCACATTCCGCCATGGCTATTGGAAGATACGCACGCACCCGTCTCTTAACGCTCCGCTCCGCTATCGGCCGCTGTGATTACCCATCATATCGCGCTACATCGCTTATCATCAGCCACAGTCTCGAGAGTTACGGTTATAACTCCTGTGTGCATATTTCGCGGTCGTGAATCAAGACCCCGAACGCAAAGCTGGGAGCAGCGCCTACCTACCAACAAGAGTTCAAGGTAAGTGCATTTCCAAGTGTGGTCCTCCGTCCGGATATTCCATCTAACGCATTCTTTCTACTAATAATATTAATTACCTCTTTTCCTATTAAATTCACGCATACGCATATATATATTTAGTATATTACTCATAAATACTCAACGCAAATATTATATTTAACGCCACCCGCACGCATTAGAAAAGTTAATTATCTTTTCACACCGCATATTTTATATTACTCATAAGTACTCATATTCTATAACGCATTTACGCTATTTATCATAATCATATTTACCTATATATAATCAACCCGCTGGCAGGTAGCGCCCCCCGAAATTATCGCTACCCAGGACTTGGACCATCCTGGCCATGTTAGTCCGGTTGTCCGATTCTAGGCAATCATTTTGATATTTTTTGGTAATTAGGAGTTTTGGCATAAAGTAAAACGGACAATCCAAAATTAACAATTTTCTCAACCGTCATAAATTTAACGTAGTTTTCCCCAATTTCATTACAATTTCATATTATCTTCGAATTGTAATCGTAGATAAAACTCATATTTATACGTTAATTTTATACCCACATATATTTATTTTATTGTGACGGTACTGGGCAACGCAGCCGATACATAACGGTATTCAAACGATTAACAGCTGATTGTTACGCAGACTCCATATTGGGTTTGTTCTCTGAATACTTTACCGCAAACAGCTGATTTAAGCTAACAGCTGATCGTTGTTCGAATTTTATACTTTTTCGCTGAATATTTCTATTACCTACCCACTTATATACATACTCGTATCTCGTATCAATTATATTATCATGGCTTCTAAAGACAAATCCCATAGTAAAAGTTCAGACGAAAGTCAGGTCATGATAAATTTTTTAGAATACAAAAAACAAAGTTTGTTTCACATAGTTCAAGAAGTGTACAACTTAAGTCTCAAGGTTACCGATGAAACAGTACGCATGATGTTTCTCGCTCGGGTTCAATCTATCGATAAAACCCGATCGGATTACATCGAAACTATCGATAAATTGTTAATTGAACAATTAAAAGATAATCCGCAGGTACAGCCGAGTTATAGTGTTTTTAATACATTTGATGAATTATACTGTTTCATAAAGCAAACGGAAACTACTCTGAGACAAGAACTCGACGATAAAAAGAAAAGTGATAATTTTAATATCAAATTACCCCCACTTAAACTCACAGGTTTCGATGGTACTTATGGTAAGTGGCCTATATTTTATGAAAATTTCTGTAGTGTGATACATACGAATACTCGTCTCACCAACGCCGAAAAGGTTCAATATTTGATAGGTTGCCTTTCGGGTAAGGCACTTACTGTTTGTTCAGGCATAGCTGCTACCGCACAAAATTACGATGTTATTTGGCAAGCCCTTCTGGCTAAATACCACGATACCAGGGTTCAGGCGTCGTGCTATTTAGAACAAATGTTACACCAGAAGCCAGGGCAATCGGCTGATCAGATCTTGGAGAACTTTTGTTCAGCTGAAGCAGCTCTGCAGCGTCTACCTATCACAAATTTATCAGATTTCATAATAACTCATTTAGCATTAAGCAAGTTTGATAAACCTATGCTTGAATTGTTTGAACAATCTCATAGACATTTGAGTGTACCTACATATAGTGACGTCAAAACATTTTTGACAGAACAAAGCAAACTCCAAACGCTCCGCTCACCATCACATTCCCAAAAAGGTGATTATCGCGCTCAGCGGAGTTCAACCGCCTCTCATTTAAATAAACCTAAGTCATTTTTTACGCAAACCCGCCCTACTAATTTGAAATCAGTCGATACTTCTAACATAAAAAATTGTATCGTATGTAACAATAATTCCGCTCACCCTTTGTTCAAATGTCAACATTTTATTCAAGAGACTGTTGAAACGCGAAATGAAATAGTTCGTAAACATTCCTTTTGTGTTAATTGTTTAGGTTTTCATCACGTGAGTGCTTGCAGATCTGTTAATAGGTGTTCGATTTGCAATCGGTCTCATCATAGTTTACTGTGTTATAAAAATAATTTGAACGCATCAAATTCAACAAGAAATCATGCTACCGGCAACGCATCGAGGCAGGCAAACGCGTCTACTGCGCCGTCCGAGCATTCCATGTCGACTCATGCGTCATCGGCAGATGATCCGTCCCGCTCGCACTCGCGGGAGGCGCGGTCACATAGTGGCAATATCGCGTCGTTATCGGCTGTGATCCCTCCGCCGCGTAATTCAAGCAGCGCGACCACGGTTTTGTTGCCGACTGCTTGTGTATATGCAAATTATAAATCGGATCGTATACGTTTGTTTTTGGACTCAGGGTCTATGAGTAACTTTATTACGAAGTCTTGTTGTGAGCGTTTGCACTTAACCATACTTAACGCTCCTTCTGTCATTAAAGGCATAGGTCAACTTGAAAGCCAATCTTATGGAATTACGCATTTCAAAATATATTCGCGATTTGATGCCCGCTGTTCTTATTCGGTTAGTGCACGGGTTATAGACACTATTACAGATTTTTTGCCTAACGTAGAAATTGATACAGCGGAATTAACCCATTTACAAAATTTACCTATGGCTGACGAACGATACTATACTCCGGGTGGTATAGATTGTTTGTTAGGTAATGAACTCTTCCCCATGATTTTAGGGTCACAAAAAATTACATCCCCAACCTCATCAGTAATCGCGATAGAAACCACGCTCGGATACGTCGCAATGGGAAAGGCGCATGCTTTACCTTATTCGCTAGTGGCAAACAAGCATCCCCGCGATCGCATGTCTCATTCCTCCGTGTCCGACAAGGCCTTCTTATGTCACACTCAAGATGTGTCTCTCGAACAATTAACGCAACGCTTTTGGGAGATAGAACAGGTGCCAGATAAGAAGCACATTAGCACGGACGACGCAGCATGTGAAAAGCTGTTCTCGTCTACGTACTCACGCGACGATACCGGTAGATATACGGTTAGTCTTCCCTTTAAATACCCTCCCAGTGAGCTAGGGCACTCGTACACAATCGCCAAACGCAGGTTTGTAAATTTAGAAAAAAAGTTAGACGCTTCTAACTTACGCAACGATTATAATGCCATTATTCAAACATATATTGATCAAGGTTATCTCACTAAAGTGTCAAATAGCTTTCTGGACTCTCAAGTTTATTATATGCCGCATCGGGCCGTTTATCGCCCTGACAAAGAAACCTCTAAAACGCGTGTGGTCTTAGACGCTGGGTGTAAAACCACGTCAGGTAAATCGCTTAACGATTTGCTTTATACGGGACCAATATTACAGAACAATATCTTTCATTTGCTTCTCAATTTGCGTATGTACCCGGTTGCTGTAACCGCGGACATAGAAAAAATGTATTTCCAAGTGAAACTTACTCAAGATCATCATGCATATCAAAGAATATTATTTAGGTTCGATTCCAATTCTCCTATTGAGAGCTATCATTTCAACCGCGTTTGTTTTGGCGTCTCCAGCTCACCCTTCCTGGCAATGCGAGTCGTAAACCAGCTCGCGTCAGACTGTCGCGCTTTATATCCTCTGGCGGCGTACGAAGCTGACAATCACATGTATGTTGACGACTACGTTAGTTCCATAGAGAATGTAGATTTAGCTGAAGACACCTATAGGGAAATGGTCGCTATGTTTAAATCTGGAGGTTTTAACTTAACTAAGTGGATCTCTAATGACAATACCCTATTGTCACGTATCCCGTCAATTCATAAGAGCTGTCTCGCTGTCAAGTTTGATGAGGATCCTCATGTTGACACTAAGATCGTGGGTATGCAATGGCAACCTAACGATGATACCTTTAACTTTAAAATAGTGATCGACATGCCTTTAACATGCACTAAACGCTCGATCCTTTCCGTAACCGCGCGCTTGTTCGATCCGCTTGGAATCATCAGTCCAGTGGTCGCATACATGAAGTTGCTTATACAAGAATGTTGGAAATTACAACTGGACTGGGACGAGACGGTCCCGGGTTGCATTCTGTCTAAATGGAAACACTTTCATAGGGAGTTGTCGCGTTTATCTGAAATAAAAATACCGAGACATATAGGTTTAACATCCGCTCGTCGAATTACTCTAATAGGCTTCTCGGATGCCAGCCAGCAATGTTATGGTGCTGTTATCTATGTACGAATAGAAACGGCTGAGAACGGAAACGCTCTTAATGTGAATCTACTGACCGCTAAATCCAAAGTGTCAGATTCTAATAAAACGCTAGCGCGTTTAGAACTCTGCGCGGCGGTCTTACTCGCAAAATTAATTAATTCTGTGCGCACTGTTTTTAATAAGCGGTGTCAAATAAACAATATATTCGCATTCTCTGATTCTACGGTAACCCTTACCTGGATTCACTCTCCCGCTCATAAGTTTCAAACTTTTGTAGCTAATCGCATCGCTCAGGTAAATGAATATCTGCCTGCTTCCCATTGGTATCACGTTCGTGGGGTTGAAAATCCCGCCGATATAGTCTCGCGCCCTGTGACACCTAAAGGGTTAATAAATAACTATCTTTGGTTTCACGGGCCGAAATGGCTGTCCGCACCTATAAATGCATGGCCTGTGAAGGAATATAAAATCAATCATAACGAGAAGACAGAATTACCGGAAATTAAAATAGCTTCTCTCCATGCACATACCATGCCTGTCTCCGATCACGTTCACATGATAGACGAACTTGCTGAGCGTTGCTCGAGTTGGGTAAAATTTATTCGTTCACTGGTTTATGTATTACGTTTCACAAGGATTCTCAAATCCCGCGGTATACTTTCTGTATACGATTTAGAATACGCAGAATATTATGCGGTCCGCTTCGATCAGTCTAAGTATTTTCAGGTAGAATTACAAGCACTTAAGGCTACTAAAATTTGTCCAAATCAGGCTATTTTAAAACTCAACCCTTTTCTTGACGAACAAGGGTTAATTAGAGTAGGTGGTCGACTTACTCATTCTCAACTAAATTACAATACAAAATATCCAATACTGCTATCACCTAAAGGACGTATAGTGTCGCTCTTAGTAGACCACTATCACACCGACAATTTACACACCGGTCCTGGACTAGTGTTAGCATTGACTCGCCAAAAGTATTGGATTCTTTCTGCACGAAATTTGATTCGCCAACGAGTACATAAATGTAATTTATGTTTTAAAGCTAGGCCTCGTTCTACAACTCCACCTATGGGTGATCTTCCATCCATTAGAGTTTCACAAGTAAAGTCGTTTGTGCATACCGCAGTTGATTACGCGGGACCCTTTTACGTAACTCACATAAGGCGTCGTGGAGTAAAAAGTCATAAAGCGTATATTTGCTTGTTCGTCTGTCTCACAACAAAGGCGCTCCATTTAGAGTTAGTAAGTGATCTTAGTACAGATTTATTTCTCGCTGCCTTTAAACGTTTTATCTCACGCAGGGGTCCTGTTTCAGTGTTGTACAGCGATGGAGGCACTAATTTCATAGGTGCGAAACGAAAATTGAACGAAATTTACACGCTTATACAGTCCACTAATTATAAAAATGATCTGAATAAATATCTAACTCAACATAAGATTCAGTTTCAGCACAGCCCACCTTTCGGGCCCAATTTTAATTCGTTGCCTGAAATTAATGTCAAATGTGTTAAGTCTCATTTATTTAAAGCTATCGGGAGTCAAATACTCACCTATGAAGAATTCAGTACAATATTGGTGCAAATTGAAGGCATTTTGAATAGCCGTCCGATTTGCATACTTTCTTCGGATCCATCGGATCCAACCCCCCTAACGCCTAATCATTTTCTTAATGTTACTCCGCTTAAATATTTACCCGCTGAACACATTGAACCCCTATTACCAGATAACAGACTCACCCGCTATCAATTATTAAATAGAATTGTTCAAAGTTACTGGACACGTTGGAGCAAAGAATATCTTACCTCTCTCCAACTTAGACATAAGTGGAATATGCCGTCCAAACCTGTGACGATAGGAACTGTAGTTGTTGTTAAGGATGACAATACGCATCCTTTATCGTGGCCACTCGCGGTTGTATCAGAGGTGTTTCCCGGGAAGGATGGTGTAATTAGAGTCGTCAGAATTAAGACTTCTTCTGGTGAATACATTCGTCCTGTAACTCGGCTTTGCCCGTTACCCACGCAATAACTCCTACGCTTTTGAATTATTTTTTAGTTCATAAGTTTTCATTCCTTTTATTTTTTTATTTTGTTTATTCAATGTAGAGGAAGAATCCTCTAAGCCCCCCGAAGTTGGATGCGCCAGTACCGACGCATACATATTTTTTAGTTTATGTATTTAATGGTATTTATTATAATTATTATATGTCAACACTCACGCACTAAACGCATCTTACTTTTATGTATTGTCTATGGCAACACTATCCCGCCCGCTTCCTACATTCACATTCCGCCATAGCTATTGGAAGATACGCACGCACCCGTCTCTTAACGCTCCGCTCCGCTATCGGCCGCTGTGATTACCCATCATATCGCGCTACATCGCTTATCATCAGCCACAGTCTCGAGAGTTACGGTTATAACTCCTGTGTGCATATTTCGCGGTCGTGAATCAAGACCCCGAACGCAAAGCTGGGAGCAGCGCCTACCTACCAACAAGAGTTCAAGGTAAGTGCACTTCCACTACGAATGAAAAAAAACAAGTTACGTGGTTGGAGAGAAACAGAGGGATTTACTGGAATGAAGGTTATATCGACTATAGAGAATTTCGACGCATAATTGTTCCTTATCTAGAAAATAAAGAAATTTTTGTAAAGGGCTTAGAAAAAGTTAAGTGGATTCAAGATCTTTGTATGAATTGTATTTGTATAGATCTTGGTGAAGACAAGTGCCCAAATTTATCACTGTTGCATAACAAATATTCAAATAATGAGACAAGTTTTAATTGTATTAATCATACTAAACAATGTGCACTTAAAAATGTTTTATGTATAAAGAACTATTTAATAGAGCAAGAAAGGTAATTTGTCTTCCTATACACAGTTTTAATAAATAAAACAATTTTTTAAAGCAAATGGTTTTTATTTTTTATCCCACATTTTAAATACCTATCTATAATTATTTAACACATTATTTTCACAGTACACACAATAAAATTTTAATAAAACAAATGGTATAATGATAATCATCATGGTTGTTTATCATCTGAAAGCTGTATACAGCCTAGACTCAGCCATTTTTGTGTGGCTCGAGTCTAAAAGACAGCCCGAAATGCGGCAATGGGCTCACCATCTATTACGTAGGGCTCAAATATTCGGTGAAACGTGGGTGTTTACTCATCTCTGCCTAACCCTCCGGGGATAAAGGCGTGATTATATGTATGTATGTACATTTTACTGATAAATATTTCAATAAAACAAACTTTAAATCTTCATTAATTTTTATTTCTTAATATAACTTTTAATGCATATTATCATTTTTACACTAAATAATATTAAAACAAAAATTATTTATAAAATATTAATTTCAATACAAATGACGAACACATTTATTTACAAACTTACACAAAATTAATCTAGTAAGGAATATTTTAAAACAAGAACTATTATTAATAAATGTTAGGGAAAGAATAGCCGCATATTTTTTTTGATATATTATGTATTAAATTTTCGGCTTGATCAGAAATTTCATCAACTGGATCTTTGACAATATATTGTGCCTTTATTATCTCCTCTTCACTCTCACTTGATCCGCCCAGGTCCGTAATCTCAATTTTGATCAAACGCCGTCCTTTTGTTGGTTCACAGTTTATGATGTATGAAGGTTGTCTATGTTTCTTTAATATTTTACTCACTATTTTTGATTCTGACTTGCGCGTGGATTTTTTTCTCTCGGTGTTTTTTTTAGGCGTTTCACGGTGTGTACTTTGAGCTGCGATCCATAATCGTTCAGTTTCTTCGTCAAATGCATATGGATCTTGCGCATTTGGAAGCGATTCTGGTGAATACAATCCATTTGGCAAACCGTTTCTTTCTTCAGTGTCTTCTGTGGTTTCTATCGTGAATATATTCTTATTTGTGTTCTGAAAATAAAAAAAACGTTAGTATGTTATCTACGTTACGTGACGTGTTACCTTTTCTATAAACACAATATTATATAAGTTTATCAAATAAAATATCTTACCATGTTGTATGTCGATTTGTAAACTAATATATAAATTTAAAGTTGCTCGTATAATGTATGTCCTCGTCGTTAGTGATAAATTCAGAATGAAACAATGAACTTATAAAATTAACAACGGGATTATATACCCACAGTTTCTGAAATATGATACTATTTCTAATACATATTTCTTTAAACAACAAAATATTACGACGTACAAGTTGAAACATGAAAGTCCTATCATGTAAAAACACGTATTGTGCATAGCAAAGCAAAAAAAATAATTCTATGACGTGCTACCTCACTACTGCAATAATTATTATATAGATGGTTGTGCGGATGTTGATGCCCCTTCGTTTCAAGAACAGGTTGATACATGAAAATTTTAACAAACCTGATTCGGGTACAGTTTACCCTTTACTTATGTGTGTCGCAAAAGTATTCTATAATGTATGTCACTAGTTGAGAATGAAGTAAAATAAAACGAAAATATGATTACAACATTATGTAGGCATTTATTTATAAATAAGAGTAAAAGACATAGGTAGGTAGGTACATTCTTATGAGATAAAAACTTAAAGTACTTAAATACATTTTTAAACATCACAATGTCATACTTATGAAAAAATAAAACCCATCATAAATTTCAATTAAACGTCCTAAAATTCAACCAAAAATTGAGCAATTACCCCAGGAAACAGTGTGAATGTTGTCCTTTAATATATACCGCTTATCATCATTGGATGATAATACAACTTTGTTGACACTACGGGTTACTAACTCGTGTTTCAAGGATTTAAATAATAAATTTTGTTTACGAGTTATTTCATTATTGGTTAACGTTTTTTTATAATCTGCTTTTACTAAGTCTCTCACTACGCATTTCTTAACACCTTTAGCTTTTTTTAAAGTACATTGCTCAGATTGAATACAATATAATTTGGGACGTAGACCAATGAATTCCGTGATTATTTTACCTCCCATTTCGTCTTTAAATAGACCTGGCACCTTTTTATTCAAAATCGGTAAACTAAACGGATTACTTTTGTTATAATTACTAGTATCAAAATAACTAATAAAGTAGTTTTTCATATCATTGTAAAAGTCGTTAGTTTTAATTTTATAAATAAAACTGTCTGTGTCCGTATAGCATAACTTGATAAGTTCTCTATAATGTGGGCGCATAATAGAATAGTGAAAATCGTACATATGTTTTTTTGATAGTTCTAATACAGAGAAACCTATATATAGGGGTTTATCCATAACAATTTTTTCGGGTTTCATTTGAATCGCAACCAAATTCTCAGAAAATATAGAAGCACTATGGAAGTTCGGTCTGGCAACCAAGGTGTCTGCACTTAATCTCTTTTTTGTTTTATTATCGCTATCACTCCACTGATTTACTAAATGAACTTTTACACGATTTTCATTATTTTCTAGCGTTTTACCGAATATACTGTTATTAAGCAATTTAAAAAAGTCTTGTTCAAATTCGGTCACTGCTTTTTGTCTAAGCTCGGTATTGAGGTCTATATATTGTTTTAAAAAAGCTTTCTGCCTAAAAGTTATAACGCGATGCACTTTGTTTAATATTAATCCATGCTTAATACAATTTTTCAAATGTACGTAATGTATTACGTATTTATATTTATCATATAAAGTTGTGACAAGTTTAGAAATTTTACCTCCAGGAGGCACACATTTCTCAGGACAAAATGGCAAGTCATTATGCAAACGGTGTAAATATTTAGGATAAAGTAAATCTACCTCTAATATGAACCCATAATCTGCATCATCTTTTATATTCTTGATGTTTAGATTTTCTATCTCATTTTTATCAAGAAACCTGAAGTTGGATAAAGGTAAAGGTTGGCACATAGCATACCCATATAAATTATTGCAATCTAAGTATACAATAAATATATCATCTTGTTGAGGGTCATAATCTTCCATATATTTATTATTACTTTTTACATAACGATGGGAACTCATACAAAGACCTCCTCTTATACCCTCTTGTATTAACCTTATTATTGCTAAATCATCAATAAGTTCTAACTTAATTCCCGTTTTGAGAAGCATCGCGTCCCATGATAAGCTAGGAGCTGTTACATAAAAAGCTGGATCTAATTGATAAAATCGCTTAGAAGTATTTCTAAAGTTTTCAAAAACGTCAGTCAACAAAAGTACGTCAGTTTTGAGGTAAAGATCAGTATAATCACCTAGATTTTTTATTTTAAATTCAGACCATACCAATTTAGCATGCTGGTAATCTGCTAATGAAATGTGTTGATTATTTAGGGAATTATAAAAATAACATTTTTCAGGCAGAACTGTCTCCTTATAACGATTTATGTTGATCATATAATCATAAGGATATACACCTTTTCGCGTAAGTAATTTAAATTGTTTTGGACAAGAGAAATTGTTTTTTAAGTGTATAAACTGTTCTGGTTTCAAACTTTTTACTAATTTGTCTAAACTAGTAGATAAAAATTTAAAGGAGTCCACAAACCGAAGTTGTACATATTCATCTCTAGAAACTTGTATAAATTTTGTAAAAGAAATATATGACTCTTTATTTTTAGCTATGATTTTAAGTGAACCGCGAGCTTCTCCTAATTTTTTAATAAAAAAATGGCAATCGTAACCTGAAAGATTATGAAAGAAAATTGGTATAAATTTTGGAAGTTTATACATCAAATTACAGTAGTTATGTGCGGCTCCTCGATATTGACCTGTCATATGACAGTGATCTCTTACTCGGTCTGTGATTAGTAAGTTTTGACAAATATGACAACGAGTGCTTTCATTGAATTTAACAGAATCTTCGTTGTTAAATATAATTGGTACACTATTCGACAGATTGTTGTTAATCAATTGAACATCCCTGTAAATATTCTCAACAAATTTATCTACACAATCTTCCCCACGGTAAGATACAAAACGATTTCTACTTTCATCAAACGAACAAACTATATAATAAGCGAATGCTATAGGTATATGTACCTGACATACTGAGGTACTCGCAACAGAGGGATCCTGGTTGCACCCTTGCACTGGAACCAACATGGCTTCAAAATCTGCGTAAATTACATATGGCACATTTTGTTTCCTTTCGTAGTTTTTAAACTCAATCACTGAACCTTTTTGCGGTAGCTGAGTCATTACACCGGCACATACATGAGAATCAATTTCCATACTTGATCTAAAAAATAGCAAACACTCATCACAAAAAAATAATTTCCCGTTATGGTTAGTTATTTGTTTTCTCACCAAACGCGATAAATCTTTGATCAGACAGTAATGTGAATATCTGCTCTTTTCTAATAATAGTAAATTAACCGTTTTTTTGTTATCGTTATTAAACCCAGATTTGTATAAAGGTCCTATGATCTGTCTATTATTTTCTAAGCCATATACATTTATTCGTAATCTTGGATTATTTTTTTCAAACATTTGTATATCGGTAAAAGTTACTGGAAATGACATTCCTTCTATGTTAACCGTTAACCACCTACCATACGTCTCACAGACGCATCAGATATTTAAAACGTAAATATATCGGCGACCGAGTCCTTCGCGAACTCGTCCGTTCCTGTACCTTTTCCCCGTGTCCCTCAGTGCCGTGCAAACCACAATACATCAGTATCGAATGCAAATCACCAATTTGCCGAGAATTTTCTAATAAGCTGTGCAATAATTGTCGTGAAAAACTATAAGTTTAGGGCTTGTAATTTTTTTCTATTTAATTTAATTTTCACCATTTTCTTTTTTTTGCAATGGTTGATTATTGAATCAGTAAAAAATTATAAAAGAAGTTCATATCCATGTGATTATTTTTTATAGATCTCATTTAGCAAAGGACATAGTTTTTAAGCAGATATTGTTGATTAATAGTAATTAAGACAAAATGCCTATAAAAATGATTCTCTTGTACCTTTACTAAAGAGTTTAATACTTTCCTAAGTTGATTTTTTACTAAAAAATATACTTGAATAAACAAGATATTACTTTAAAGAACCATTTTACTCAGGGGTCTCATAGACGTATGGTAGGTGGTTGTGTGACAAAAAGTTATGGTAGGTGGCTAAGGGTTAAACAGATTGAAAAAATTTGGATATGAAGAAACTCTCTGAATGTTCCTATTTGCTGGGTAAAGAGCTGCCGTGACCGACCACAGGAAACAATATACATCATTGTTACGAATATTTACACATGCCTTTTTATTTTTAATGATCGGAGGTAAATCAATAAATCTTGAACCACGGAGCGGTTGATACCTATTTATATTTACCTCCATGTAACAGTTATTAAGGAAAGTCCAACCAGAATCCCGCTCTTCAAATTCGTCTATCTTTTTCAGTAATTGATTAGCAACATCTGTAAAGAGCTTTGTAAAATCATAGTTCATACATATAATAATATTTTTGGTTTCAAATGATTTAACTTCTGGTATGTCATGTTTAAGTAGTACAAACTTTGAGTATATATGAAAGTTAACCTTAAGGGAAGTGTGAGCTGCAAGAGATTGATCAATTAAAGATTTGACCCTACTGTGAAGGTGTCTGAAGAAAACAGGTAAAGATGTCTGTTCGTTCGTGTCAAGAGTATGTAATCTATATGTTGCTAATCGATTTTTAAAAGCAGAGTTCACTTTCTCCACGCCATGATCTAAAGTAATTACGTTATCTGACTTTCGGTGTATTTTACTCCTTAAATGTCCTATCCATTTCTTACCATTTACCTCAACACCACAGCTATCACAGAACGGCATATTAATTGGTGAAACACACAGACAGATTAGGATGGAATTTTTAATTGAAATTTATGATGGTCAATGAATTAATCAAATTTATTTAATATTTTTATGTATAACATACAAATAGACAATTATATTAAGTTTAGTAGGTACGGACTTATTTAAAATTAATTTTATTAGAAAAGAAAGTGGCTTCAGAATCTGCGAACAACTCGCTGGCTTGCCTAACAAATTTTTGTAGATGAGCCCAGTGAGGAGATTCCTCGTCAGTCCGAAGCTTCAACCACAGCAGAGATTTTTTCCAAAGGTCGTCGCCACCTTCTTGGACGTCAACCGAGTTGTACACCTTCAACTCAATGTGGAAGGGACCCTCGGTAGACACCGTACGCCTCGTTTGACCGTTAGCCACCCGATTGTAAAGCACCGATGTGGATGGAGCTCTGCCGGTGTTGACGGTGGGAGTTTTACTGTCAAGGTGGAAGATGTCGTATCCCTTTTGCGCAGCCTTTTTCTTTGAAGCTCTGAAACAGGGAAATTTTCTATATTATAATATTGTACCTTAGTATAATGTTCATTACATAAATAATAAATGATCATTATGAATTGGATGTTATGAATCGTTATGTTGTGATAAGATTGTTATGAACTGGACAACATCAGTTTTGCTTCAGTTAGGAATATTACGTGAACAGATTAATAGATGATTGTCATGAACGACACACAAAGTTTGATACTAATGGAACTCGAACCCTAGACTTCTGGATTTGCAACTACGGTCACTCATTACTACTTAGCCAGAAAAATAAATAAATTGCTCATAATAATATTATATTAATAAAAATAGCAAAACTACCATTATTTAGCACGTAACCTCGCTCACTCATATATTGCGTAATGTAATTGATTATACGTATTTTAATTGGTAGTATTTGGTATGTTATCATCACTTTACATCAGCTGGGTATAAGAGTATCTACTAATGAGTAATAATTACCTTGAATATTCGCTTGAGGTACTTCTAGCAGATGACTTGCGTTTGACGGGAGCCTTTTTCAACGTCCCAGCCTCGCTCCTTACCACTTTGTCACAATCGAACTCTTGGTCCGCTCTGAAAACATAATACCTATTATAAGTTACAAATAGTAAATAAATACACAGAAACCTACTCAGAAAACTATCACATTATCTTCACAAAAACTTCCTCATCGTAAAAAACTATTTTTAACAACACTAGATTTTTTACTCGTAAATTATAATATAACCAGCTTTTGCCCGCGGCTACGTCCGTGAGGATGTCGACATAGCTTTAGTCTTTCACATGGTCTGATCTACCCCACATCCAATTTCATCAATAGGTAAAGCGGTTTAGGAGGCGTAAAAGCGTTGTTACGCTTTACCTTGTTACAGACAGACAGAAAGTGTTACTTTCGCATATTTTATGATATTAGTATAGATAAGTAATGAACATGTACGTACTGGTACATACGGACGTACCTTATATGATCGCTTGCAACGCTTTTGACAGCTGGTGACGATTTGCGCTTTCCACCCCCCTTAGCTGCCTTCGAATTTGACTTGGCGGCGTCGATCGACGTCGCACTGTTGCCACTATCGTACTCTGAATCCGACCTGTAAATATTATGAACAGAATAGTTATTAATTGCGACTAGTAACTCAGAAAACGAAGTGTTTAGTCCGTCAATTGCAACAATTCGGTAGTCACTCAAACTAATAAAATTTGACAAGACTAATACGCTATCACTAGTTAGTATCACTCATCGTCACCGTGCACAAAATAACGATAGGTTTAGTTCTGGCAAATTTGTTTAAAGGTTAAAAAGATTTCTCACTTAAAAACAATAGAACATGGGATAGAATATTTTATAACTTAGGAACTCACATTTTTAGGTAGGTACAATGACGATTAAACTCACAAAAATCTGGAGCCAGGTGTTTAGTCTTCAAGGTGAAAGGTCTTGGTCTTCAAGGTGGAAGGTCTTCAAGATGGTGGTTGCTCCAATGGATTCGTTCAACGGTATAACGAAGTCAGAATGAAGCACTGACTGAATGATTCCGGATTTTATAAGAAAATTAATGATAATTTAGCAAAATACGTTAGGGTTGTCACTACGCTTAGGAAAAAATATCTCGTCACGTTACGTAATGGAAATAATCAAATTAAGATAAAAGTAATGTAAATTCTTCATGAAAGTATTAATAAGTTATACATATCTAATAATAATGTAAATATTTATGAAAATATTTTGTATGACGTAAAGTTTACTTAATATTTACATTTCCCTATTATGTTTGTATACAGTAAATACAGGAAATGGAAATAAAAATTAAACTTAACATTATACATATAAAAAATTGTCTTTCTTATAATTTCATTATTTAATAATAACTCAAATTGTAATCGCTCCATAGCTCAGTTGGCTGAGCATTCCCTGTAAGGGAAAGGTCATGGTTTCGAGTCCTACTTGAGCGTTTCATTTTTCCCGATGTATTTGAAATAAAAAATTGCATTAATAAATGCTGTCAGTATTAATAAAAAATATAAACATTTAATTTATTTTATTTTTAGATATAAAATGTGATCAGAAATGAGGTAAGTATTTGATTAAAAAACTAAATTATCTGGATTATAATATTCAAATATTCATTATGTTCAAAGAGTAGGTAATCTCGATTAATTATTTGACACCAGTGTAAATACCTATTAAATCCTTCATACAATATTTTATTGTATCGAAAAATAAAATGTATTAATTTTAATTTATTGATTATTAACTAATAGTGGCAGCCCTAATGTAATTCGTGTAAGCATTTTCGACCCACATAACTTCAAAGAATCACATTGAGTAAATTTACATACTCCACGTGTAAAAATCCTACAACTTGTACAATCCTGTCATTATCATCCGAGCCAATTCCCAACATTTTTTTTAGTTGGGGTCGGCTTTCTAGTCGTAACTATGATGCGGCTGAAATTCGGTATTTTTCCGTGGAGCGACTACCATCTGACCTCCACAACCAAATTGACGATATCGAAGTTCTATAGTTAGACTAGTTGGACTTTTGAGGGCTCCAACTAACCGTAACGACTGCCATAGATGTCAGTATGGCAACCGGGACCGACGGCTTAACGTGCTCTCCGAGGCACCCAGACTCCGAAACAAACATTTGTGATTGATCACACAAAGTATTTGGTACGACCCGGGATTCGAACCCGAGACCATCTGCGCGTCAGTCGGTTACACTTCCGACCGCGCCACAGAGGCAGTCGCAAACTTGTACAATCCTGTATTAATATAAATTTGTATTATTATTATTATTATTATAATTTTAACGAATAACTTAATTTTTGATCCCACTAATTATTATATTTAAACATAAAAGTTTTTTAAAGATATTCTTCTTAATATGTAGGTGTGTAGCTAAACGGATCTGGCTAAAATTTGTTCAAGGAAAATGTCAGCCTCCATGGCGTGATGGATTCGATTCCCGCACGGTGCAATAATTTGTTTGCATGAATATGACTATTTGCATTGGTCTGGGTGTTTATATGTATAATAATTATACATACATACATACATATGGTCACGCCTTTATCCCCGAAGGGGTAGGCAGAGGCATAATATGCCCACATTTCACCTTTTTTTGTATAATTTGTCCCACGTAATAGGTGGTGAGCCGTATTGCCGTGTTTAAATGGACAGGCGCAGGTTGTGACTGCCTGCTGTTGAAATAAAGCCTTCAACTTTGCTTAACGACTGCCATTTTACTGGCAACCGGGACCAACGGCTTATCGTGCCTTCCGAAGCACGGAAACGCTCAAATAAATGTCACAAAGTGATCACATGAATGGTCACCCATCCATGGACCGGCCATAGTGAAAGTTGCTTACTGCAGTGATCGTTTACAGAACACTGAGTCCGCGGGGCCACGAGCGCTTCACGATCGTTCAATATCTTACACGCGACCTACATCAACACCTTTGGACCTCAAGCCATCCGATCCTGCTAGGCAGTGCATCCGCTAAATAACAAGCTAGGGTTTAGTACAGGTTTTCGTTTCAAGGTAGAAAGTTGGGCAACAGTCGATCTCGATAAAGTCAAAGTGCTAATATATAATACGAATATAATACGGTCTTACAATATAGTTTTTATCTAACTACTAGCTGTTGCCCGCGACTTCGTACGCGTGAAAATTGTTACAATGCCAATTTGATTGCTCTCTGCTTAGCCCCTAGGATATGAAGCGTGATAATATGTAACCTATTTTAACACCCTACCCCTAGGTAATATTTGTGCAAAATTTGAATCAAATCTATTGAGTACTTTTCGAGATCCTTCCGGACAAAGCAAAGCAAACAGACAAACAGACAGACAAAAATTTTTCTAACTATATTTTCGGCTTCGGTATCTTATGTTGAACACCCAGCAAGTATTTTTTTTTTTAATTTTTCCAATGTACAGTTTTGACTTTTCTATCATTTTATTATATGTATAGATTTACTTAAAATAAGTAGATATCTATTATAAAAATATGTTTTTATGTAAAATTGATCGTAGATAAAATATTAAATAGTGAAGTCGTAGGTAAAACTAGTCAAGTAATTTCATTCATGGAATATTATTAGCGATCAGTAGCAGGTGCATTTATGTATGAGAATTGTATACAATAACATTTCTCATACCTAAATATGCACCTGCATCATTATCATATTGCATTCGGCGAAGCTCGACAGCCGCGCGCGACGCGCGTAACGAGACCTCGCTGGGAGTGATGTGCCGACAAAGGCTTAGCGACGCGACGATCGTTTCATACGTGCTATGTAGGTTGCTATACTTAGGTTATGTAATATTTACTATATTGCACCACCACCTGTAATATTGATTGAGTTATAGATCAGTAATATTGAGAGTTTTAACGAGCGGAGTGAGTTAGAACTCTCAATATTACTCTACTAACATAATATGCAGATTTTGTTAAAACACATATACTTTATTCCACATCTTTCAATTACTACTAAATAAATAACTCGACTGATTTCGCCTTACAGCATTTTTAAAGGTAATTCAACTGTTCGTACACTTTATTTCCTTACATACCTAAAACATTGTGTTTCAAGTTTCAGCGCGACCTAGGGAGTAACTCAGATTTTTTTTCTGACGTAAGTAATGCTATTTGAATTTTGAATGAATGATATTAATATAACATTTGATGCCATCAATGGCAAAGAAGTTTTACTTCACTCGCGCGTAAAGGTTACACGCACACACTTTTTTTTTTCCTACACATCTTCGTTGCACAAATTCGAATACACGACAAAACTTGAGAGAAATGTTTCAGTAGACTCACCAGTAATGACTCCATTGGGCTTAACCGGCGGCTGCCAGCTCAGGTCCACGGCCCGGGCGGGGGAGGCGGGGGGCGGCGCGGGGGCGGGGCGCAGGTCCCGCGGGGGCGCCCCCGGAGCCGCCTCTAGCGTTGTATTGGACACGAGTAAAGACCAGGCTGATTCGCGACCTCCTGTGGGTAGTGATACTGCTGTTATATCTCTGCAAGTGCATTTGTCGGAATAGCTGACTGCTTTGCAAAATTCATTAATGAACATAATTATGAGTGTGTTAGTAAGGTCTTCTAGCGCCCATTTGAGTTGAAAGTGGTCTAAGTACGTGCTTCGGAAGGCACATTAAGCCGTTGGTCCCGGTTGTCAGTAACATGACAGTCGTTAAACCAAGTTGAAAGCCTTAGGCGGCTTGAAAAATTTCAACAGCAGTCAGTCACAACCTGCGGCTGTCCATCTCAATACGGCAAAGCTGAAATGTGGGCATATAATATGCCTCTACCTACCCCTTCGCGGATAAAGGCGTGATCAAATGTGTGTATGTATTCTAAATTCATCACTAAAATAGAGGTGTACCCCAGGGAGCACCTATCGGCCCACTATAGTTACCCTTGATGAGCTTGACAGCGAACTCGTAGAGCGTGTAAGGGCGCAGCTCGTCCAGCATACAGTTGAGGTCGGTCGCGTTGAAGGTCCGGACCCGACCACCGGCGCTGGACCAGCGGACCACGTAGCGGCGACCGTCCGTCGCAGTCTGAACAGGGAAACATGGGAATTTTAACATTATTTTAAAAGGGCCACGGATGTTTTAACAGGCTCTAACAAACTAAATCCACACAACTTACTAGATGTCACAATAACTTTCCATTCATCCATCTACTGATTCCAGAATCATATCCATCATCGTACTTTTTCATTCCCATAAATAGACTGTTATTTGCTTCAAAGTACACCAGGCGAGGAATGGGGTGATTCTATATTAACGCGAGGAAATTTTTAAGCAAAAAGCAAAAAATATATAGCATAGTTACCTGTCCCTTGGGTAAGGAAGGGTCCGTCCAGTAGACGACAGCCGTAGTTCCGCTTAACATTATAACCTGCCGAAGAGACGAATGTTTGTCAATTTGATCTGATTACAGAACATAGAATACATAGGAATTATCTGGAGATACTGATTTTTAATTTGATACATATTATACGTTGAAACGCCCGAACTTCGAAACAAATTATTCATGGATTCGAACATTACAGTATGAGGTTCTTCAAAGGCTTTCGTTGGGGTTTACTAATGTTTGCCATAATTTAAAATGACATAATTTCATATGCCATACTGGTATTTGCCATAATTTCATTAGACATAACGCTTCAGTTGCCATAATCGTGAAATGACATAAAATGACTTTCACTAATTCCATTGGTCATAATCGATCAAGTGTCATAATAATTTAAATCCATAAATGTATTTGCCATAATTTTCGTTTTTAATAATGCCTTTTTCCATAATTTTTATTCACCGTAATATAAATAAAGATAATTTATACGACACATAATTTTTTCACAGTTAAACCTAAAACTAAACCTCATATGGCGTCTACAAACTAAGCTCGACGGAGCCCTGATCGCGAGGCTCCTACTTCTGGGTGGTTTAAAAAAAAACCACGAAGACTTAAGGCGGGAGCTCCGCTTCGCTTCGCTCCCGCCTTAGTCTTCTAACCTAACCTATCCGAGTCGGATTGCACTGAGTCGGGGTGTTAGGGATAATTAATTTCGACCTAACAATATTATGTATTATTTTCATAATTATATCAAATTTTGATTATGTCAAGAGTCGATTATGAGATGTGTTACTTATTGAAACTAATTATTATGATATATGTTGTTAAAGAAAGTCATTTTATGGCAAATAAAAGTTATGACTGTTGAGTTGTTAAGGCAAACGTTATTAGTATAAATGATAATAGTGCAAGTAAATATTATGATCGGGGATGATTATGGCAAACAATATTAGTGCAAATGAATTTATGGAAAACGAGAGAAGACCTTTCGTTGGGTCAACAGCGCGAGCGTACCACCTCCAGTGTTGCAAACGTCCAAAGACAACGGTGACAATTTTCGACAATGGTCAAATTTCATAAGATTTCAATTGCTCATTTTAATTTTAGTTTATTTATTTTATTTATTTATTTATTTCATCTCAATAACACGTTATCCACTAAAATTTAAAAACGATGATAGCTACAAAAGTAATTAAATAGTACTGTGTCGCTGCTATCAACGCTCACCTTATAAATGTAACATAATTGCAATCACACAATGTATGCAAACTAAACTAATAGTAGCGTATATTGGCACCTATTAGAATTATACAATTCAAAAAACCTATGCAAATGCGAGTGTGTGTTACTTTACAATGTTGCATTACATTACATTATCAGGTGAATCACCCTCGGGCCACTTAGTTCCTGTTCCCTAGGGAAAATGTGATACAATATGGCCTGTGTCTATATTTCCTCTTTATTAGTATAACATAGATAAATGTAAAAAATTAAGTCTGTGTTTATGTAAGCGTCACAAACCTTAACCCCCACGGGTGGTATGAGCGGCGGCGGTTCATCATCCTCCTCATCATCATCACCCTCATCAGCCTCGTCATCGTCGTCCAGCTCGTCGTCACCGTCGGCCGGCGGCTTAGTCCGCACGGTCGCGTATACCGCCGGGCCTAGGCCGCGCGAGTTGCTGGCTCGGAGGGATATCACGTACTCCGCGTTTGATTCTGAGGAAAGTCACGGAGTACATACAGTTTTAGATCATCAAGAGGATACATATTCACATCAATAGGGTGTAAAATCAATCATCAATCAATACATATAATAAAATCGTAACAGGTCGCTGTCTGTACATTAAAGATATATAAGAAAAAAGTTTATAGGGGGCTTTTATGGAAGCAATAGAACACAAAACAATGGTTTTTAGAATTTTTGTCTGTACGTTTGTGCACGCTAATCTCAGCAACCGCTCAACCGATTGCGATGCGGTTTTCTTTATTGCGTTGCGGTTTGCTCCACTTATCATTAAGTGTATCAATCTTAAGACAATGCAGCGTACGAAGTCGCGGGCTACAGCTAGTATCAAATAATGATGTAGCAACAAGTTCCAGGATAATGCACAGGTCCTTACCAACATCAACAGAATGAATAATATAAATAATACTTATTTATACTGTTGATTGAAGGCATTTTTTATTTTATTTATTTTACAAATGTGTTGGTGTGTTTTCGAGACAGTAATACCGTGTCCTTCCATCTAGACCTTTGAAAATGCTGTAAAGCGAAACCGGTCAGGTTTATAATAATAAATATTGTGGAATAGTACAAGTGTCGTTTTCAATATAAATAATACTGTAAGAACGAATATAAAGGACAAAGCATAAGCTTCTTACCGAGCGCCCTGATGACGTGCGAGTGTAAGTGAGGTGGCAGTTCCCGGGAAGCGTCGTCGGGAACTCCCAGTCCCCAGCCCAGCACGTAACCTCTCACCACCACGGCGCTCGTGCTGTCCTCGTCCGACCACCACACGGAGATCCAGTCGCGGCCGGCGCGCGCTGGAACATCACCACATCACAATGTTACATACATACATTCGGTTACAAAGAAACACTTATGAACGTTAAGGTTATTGCTTTCATATTTACAGTTAGATTCACAAGGACATTTCACAGGAAAATAATCGGACAAAAAAGACTAACAGCTCTTTTTTAACAGTCTGAAATTACATTGGTTATCCAGTTTCAGTTTTGACAGACGCCATCGCCAACCTAAACCCATTACTTATATACTCAAAACCATAGCGAAGTTTTCGCTCTAGCTGTTTTAGCAGCTAAATAAACAGTAAACGCCTCGCCCTGGCATCACATGTTGTATAATAGCTCCATGGAGGATCTCTAAAAGACGCTGTGGAGTGGAGTACCGCAAGGCAGCACGTTCGGCCCAGTGTCGCACAGTACACTTACTGGTGAGCGGGGGCGGCGGCGGCGGCACCCGGCCCTCGTCCAGCTCCTGGCGCCCCGTGTGCGCCACCACCCACTCGCTGAATGGACCCGAGCCGTTCGCGTTGATCGCGCACACGCGAATCTGTAACACACGATATGAATGTTGCTTCAAATTTAATGTAAACCAAAATCGACTTTGTTTCAATGTATAATAGGAACAAATTTTGATTGCATACCTGATAAGTAGTAGCAGTGTCCAGCGGCCTCAACTCCGCCCTCCTCTGATCCGCCGGCGTGGTCAGCGAGTCCGCTTTCTTCCTGCCGCCTCCCACTCCCGCCCCTGCGCCCACTCCTCCCCCGGGGGTGGCGGAGGCGGCGGGCGGGGGGAGGGCCCGGTAGCGCACCTTGTAGCCCGTGAGGGGGCCGCGGTGCGTGCGGGAGGGGGGCGCCTCCCAGCGGACCAGGATCGACTGGGGAGAGATAGGAACCAATGCCAAAATTGCTTGGACAAGGTAATCTTTCGTGATTTCGTGCCATAAAATCCAGTTCATGTGCCGAAAATGGATTTTTTTTTGTTTCACGAGACCCATTTACATTAACCTGATAGCGATTCACTTCAAAAGTCAATCATAGCTGCATCTGTAGTAGTATCAATCAACCGCCGATATTGATCCCGCTGGCGCCACGTGTACCGTGTAGGCCGCCGTCGTGTGTAGACCACTTAAACTTAAGAGTGTGTGTTCCCGCACACTCATGCCCAACTCCAACCAGAACCACGGTAGTTGGTTCGCGACCACTCTTCACCGGCACCTATTTAGGCGCTTTGCAAACGATGGGGCGGGCCGAGCCGCCCAACAAACAAGATAAACTTATAAAACTCCTTCTTTAAAGCTTTAAGTGCTGTATGGGTTTTAAAAGAGAGTTAATAATACTAATGTACGCTATTACGACGTATTATAAGAATATTTGGCTAACATTACCTCTATTCTTAAAATTAAGCTGATTAAAAGTTTATAAACCCAATTAATATGACTACAATAAGAATTCAAAATGTAATGCTCATATAAAGCCTACTTATATCGCTTTTTAGCTGTAATGTCATATAAGGGTGTCGAATATGGTCAATTATAGTTATAATATTTAGCATTTGTTTTCTTTAGATGCAACAATATCTGGTTGAGGGCTTGAGAGTTCATCATTGAACGTGTCAGGACGCCTTAATCAATTCATCGTTTTTTTTTTTACTTTATTATCTGTAGTTGTCTCTGGTGACAAGCGACAGGAAGGTCTATGGCACCTCATGAATTGCGTTGGCAAAAACAGGTTTTGTGAAAAAGATTTCCAGAATATTCGCAGAGAAACGTTATAAGACCTGCTTTGGGGTAGTTAGGTTCTTTTTCTTTGCTATGTGCCTCGAATCAGTTTTCGCTCAAAATATAATATTCGACCTCGCAACAGTTGGAGGTAATAATAGTCACTAAAAAATAAAATTCGAATTGTAAGACATGTAAAGACTATATTTAGTACTAATATAATAGGAATGGCACCAAGAATATATAATAAGTTGCCGAAATCTGTTTTACAATTAGAAAATATTAACAAATTTAAAAAACAACTTCTAGACTTGCTTCTGCAGAAAGCATACTATTCAATTACACAGAATCTAACCGATAAATTGTAAAAATATGGTGCAGTAGGAACTATGTCTGATATCACCTATAGTAACAAAATTGTGTAAATAATTGTCATGAAAACAATATAATTGACATAACCTACTCGAGATTGATTATTTTTAATTTTATTTTTATTGAATCAGTGTATAATATTATGATTTAGTTATAGGATATCTGACACTGTACTTGACTTAAATAATTGTATTTTAGGAAAAATTGTAAAAAAATGTACTCAATTCAACATTAATCAATTAGTAGAATTTTTAGTTATTATTATTAGTCTTTGACATTATTCTTAATTTATTTTATTTTATTTTGAATGTTTACAATTTTTGACTCCTAGTGAAATAATGTAATATTAATCTTATTAACATTAACAACCTTATTAGCGGTGGTTAAAATCATCGCTGAATTTGTATGCCAAAAACTGGCAGAACATATGATACCATATATGTAATAACATCATGCATGTTTTTTATACCAAACTATGTTCAACAAATAAAGAATTATCTTATCTTATCTTATCTTAACTAACTTTAGTACTAAAAGTTTATTTGCTACATTCTGCCCAGGAAACTGGCACGTCTCCTCTTTTTTTGCAAACCAGTTCAATCTCCGTCTGTCACGTCGTCAGCAACTTATTTCTTTGTTTGTTTCATGACAGGGTTGCTTGGTGTGGGCTAGAAGCGGCTATAGCGGTGATAGGAGCCACATCCTAAAAATACGTGGACTGCACGAGCAAGGGGCATTTGAGGGAAGCCTACCATCTCCACCTGGCATTACAAGCAGCCGGTGTCGCTCTCACCTCAACACGAAGGCCAGTTACACTACATACTTATCCGTGATCCATGTAGTATCGCTGCTTAAATGTTATAACCTGTAATTTCTGCCCACGCCTAGGTAGATCACTTAAGTAGTACCTGCTAGTGTGTATATAGGATCTACTCTAAGTATAACTAGTTTATATGTATGTCTATTAATGTATAACTTCTTCCTATTGTCTCTGTAGCTCAGTGAACCTACTAAATATATGTGTGTACATCTCTCTGCATTGTTTTCGTTAGAGCCCTAGCCTACCCTTGCACACTCACTGGAAACTCTGAAGAAAGGCGCCCTAGGAAAGAGTCCTCTGCAAGCTCCCTCTGAGTAAGTTAGTGAGTAACTTACTATACTAACTAATAAAGTGGTTACAAATAGTAATATACAAGGTAACTACAATGCTTTCGAACTTGTAGTGGTATTTTTTATTATTTCTATATTACAAACGATTTATAGTGTTTTATGTAACCTTTATAAGTATGAAGGCAATTGATTTCTACGTATATAGTAATTATAAAAGCTTTGTTCGTTAGATGGTTATATTGAAGAGCCTTACATGCGTAGATTTGCTATTTTAAAAGTGTATATAGCTTCAATTTAAAAAAAATCTATAGACTGGAAGAGATGTTATGGAAGTGGTGGTTATAGAACTTGAAGGTAAAATACAGAACGAAAACATGGTTTAACAATAGGTACACCCACCACTTCCACTCCTATAAGGCTACGACCGTGGACTAAAGACCCATCCAGTGGTTCCGCAGAGTATTATTTTATGTAGTAATAGAAAAAAACTTTGTCATTTGTTTATCTAGAGTAAGCTAAGGAGTAACCTGCTGTGTTATGAATATCCGACAGCGGATATTAATACTTAAGTATGTACCTATTTATTTATTTTTGCAAATACACACCTAGTTACGAGTACATTGCAACATAACATATAATATTTCATGTAGAATATAATTCGATAATCAATTTTATCCATACTATCTATACTAATCTATATTAATATTATAAAGCTGAAGAGTTTGT
Source organism: Miltochrista miniata (assembly GCA_933228765.1). NCBI lineage: Eukaryota > Metazoa > Arthropoda > Insecta > Lepidoptera > Erebidae > Miltochrista > Miltochrista miniata. Next base: position 911,754 of record OW121776.1, read on the forward strand.
TTGTTTGTATGGTTGAACGCTAGGATCTCAGGAACTGCTGGTTGGATTTCAAAAATTCTTTTACAGTTTGATAGAAGATTTATTAAGGATGGCTATAGGCTATATAATATCACGCTAAGACGCATAGGAGCGAAGCAGCAATCAATAATGTTTCGAAAACGGGGAATATTTTTACCGTCAGAGAGCTTCCGAGGCGTACGCTGCGTAAATAGTTAAAGATACGTGAAAATGGTGTATTACAAAAATGTTCCCCTTTAAAAGTTACAAAAAAATGTCTTTAACAGTATATGCCTATCTGTTAAGGTTCACTTACGATAACCCCTTCTAATAAGTTTTGAAGTATGAGCGACGCGACGGGAGTAGGTAAACGTGGTCGGCAGTGGCACAGCCCGCACAGCCGACAGATCATAGTGGTAGCCAATCAACTGAACGATAAAATCCGGCCAAGCGCGAGTCGGACATACATGAGTGCCGTACCAAAAAAAGGACGGGTGGAAGTCAATGTAACGGGAAACATTATATCACTTTACGTAAGTTGTGCGGGTCAGCTCTAATTTTTATAAGCGGCCGACGCCGGGACTAGGCGCGACGAGAGTAAATGCGACGGGAAACATTATATTACTCAAAATATTAATACCATAACTATGCTAACTCTCATGTGCCGCAAACGAAGTTGCGCGGGTCAGCTAGTGTAAAATAAAACCGCTATTGAAAATCATGTTTTTATTAGTCAGTCATCCATCAATAAAGCATCTTTATCGTTGTAAAATTTGCGGGCAAAGAAAATATTATAATCAGCAAGGTACGGGATTTGACGAGTGAGAAAGGAACCCTAACGATAATGGAAAATGGCAGTAGCTTATGCCACTAATTACTAAGCTTTCAATCTTATAGATTCCGTTCCGTTCTATATGAGCAAAAGCGATCGCCACATCGTAGACGATGTGGCGTTCGCTTTTGCTCATATAGTAGCGGTTTATAAGACCTGGCTAAATAAATTAACCGCATTTGTAGCACAAATCAGCTGAAATTCAAGGGCGCGTTGATAATACAAGGCATAGCGTATCACATTATATCATGAATTTTAATTCCCACTTACTTTTCACTATGAACGAGAACAAAATTGAGGTGAATTCATAAAACATTAGATACTTACCGTTTGCATTTTATTAAAATGGTTGACGCTTTCTCTAATCTGTCAAAATATCTTTGCGAAGAAGTAAATTAATTATTAAAAACACTCATAACAGTGTCCTAAACCATGTAAACACACCTTTACGAAGCAAAAAGGATTATATGAGCATTTGTTTTGCTGTTATGATTACTACTCCCTTGTTTGTCGCCATAATAAAGCACGTATTACACAAAATAGCTGCCAATACAGCAAATATACGGGGGTTATAAAGCCACTGTCCTTATAATTTGTGCCCAAATACAGTTGTATAAACGTTTATATAGCTTTTTTAAGAGTATTTTTTGGCCTAATCAGACACTATAAGAGTATTTTTAGCATTTTTTATTTGTTGGGCGGTCAATTTCACCGCGGACGAAAGTACAAAGGGAATCCTATACTACCAACGCACATGAAAGGCAAATGGACCGCGCCGCTGGTGCCCGCCGGGCACTAGCAGCGCGCCATGTCTGATGGCTACCGCCCATAGATCACAAAAACCAGTTTTTATGAAGTATTCCAGACGGTGGCGCGGGGTGGTAAGGTCTCAGTTCACGCCACGCGCTTTTTTGTGATGGACGTGAACTGTCTCCGTCCCTCGTGTGCTTTGTGTTCGCAGTGAGGGCAGTCGCAGGCATCGACGGGCAGACGCGGAGTTTATTACGTCGCGGTCAAAAAGACCGGCCCGCCCCGTCGTCTGCAAAGCACCTAACGCTATACCTGTAAGAGAGCAACACCCACTTACATGTGCACTAGTAGCGACCGCAGTCACGTTGGTGGGCGCGGCCGCGGGAGCGTCACTGTAAGTACGTGCGCGAAGCTCTGTAGGCGCGCCGCCCGCCGCCGCCACTCGCACGGTGTAGGAGGCGGCCGCGCGCAGCCCGCCCAGAGTGTGGGTGATGGGTGCACCCGCCCCCGCCCCCGCCTCCGCCCACTGCAGTTGTTCGCGGCCGCTCTCCACCTGTCGATAAAATAATGGGCAAACTACATCCACGTTTGTCCGCATCGGAATACAGCAAGCGCTACTCCGACACTCTACTCCAGACGGCAAGGGAACATTTGGGTAAACATGCTAGGAAGGACACTGGCAAATATGAATGGTGGTCGCCGGTGTTAGATGATTATCGTCGAAGACTGAACAAGGTCCGTAGAGACTGGCAACGGTCCAGAAGAGATAATAGTCCTGCCCAGGAACAACTTCATGGAGCATTGAGATCCCTTCGGGGAGAATGCAAGGCTGCTATGAGGATGGCAGAGCTGGAATTCTTCCGTAATTTGGCCGAATCGGGGAATGACGATCCTTGGGGTCTCGCGTACCGGGAGGCAAGTGGGCGTATGCGGCCCCTCACCGAATATACTCTACGGTACTAAGTTAGTCGAAGGTTACACGACGACAACTGGGGCCACCATGGATAGGTTACTTACTACGCTTTTTCCAGATGACTCTTGCAGCAATGACACCCCCTACCATAGGGAAGTTCGTATTGCAGCGGCTTTATCTCCCTCTGGTGACAACGTGGAAGCCGCCGGAAAGGAAGTAGTGGGGCGCATTGTGCGCTCTTTGCCCAGGTCGGCTCGGGGCATGGATGGACTTACAGCAGATATCATCAAATGGGCCTGGAAGGCCACTTCGGCGGAAATGATGACAATGTACGAGAAGTGTGTTGCGGATGGAGTCTTTCCTGATCACTGGAAGGTAGGTCAACTCATCGTGCTGCCCAAGGGAAATGGTAAGCCTCTTAGCGACCCCAAAGCCTATAGTCCTATTACGCTACTACCTATTCTCGGTAAGATACTGGAACGCATTATAGTTGCTTCAGCTCCCTGTCTGTACCGTAACATATCGGAATCCCAGCATGGGTTCACTCGCGGTCGTTCAACAGTCACGGCTTTAGGTCGTTTGAACGAAATTGTCAATAATTCAGCTTCTCCATATGTACAGCTGATCTTTTTGGACATCTCTGGTGCCTTCGACAACGCGTGGTGGCCTATGATTCTTCTTAAATTAAAGCAGGGTGGATCGCCACCGAACCTGTATAAGATCATAGTCAGTTATTTTACGAATCGTCAAGTCGGTTTTAGCGCCGGGGCGCGTACATCGTGGAAGTCGAACACTATGGGGTGTCCACAGGGATCTGTACTGGGCCCGACTCTGTGGAACCTCCTCCTCAATGACCTCCTGTTGCTGCCCTTACCCGAAGGAGTGCACTTGATTGCGTATGCCGATGATGTGACAATCGTAATTGAGGCGTCGCCGTCGTCGCGCTCGGAGGTTGAACGTAACGCTGAGGGCGGTGTCTGGATGGGGTGCCCGAAATAGATTGGGTTTCTCATCCGCTAAGTCCTTGACGATGACCTACAAAGGTAAATTCAAGCGAGGGCCAACTATCAGATTAAACGGCGCCCCGGTTAAGAGTGTGTCACAGGCAAGAGTGCTCGGTGTTACTCTGGACGAGGCTAGGTCCTACAGCTCGCATGCGGATTTTATTGGTGAAAAAGCTTCCAACTGCTTTGGGAAAGTCTCGAGGGTATCTGCCACCAGGTGGGGGATAAGATACCCAGCACTTAGAGTCCTGTATTCAGGGACCTATTTTGCTACTTTGACGTACGCTGCAGCAGTATGGTATCGACGCTCATCCAACTTCGTGGTTAAACGTATACTTTTGAAAACACAGCGACCAGCACTAACCTTGCTCACGAAGGCTTACAGATCATGCAGCACCACAGCGTTACCTGTGCTGGCGGGGGTGTTACCTGCTGATCTGGAGGTTGTTCGTGCCGGACGAGTTGCGGAGGAGGGAATCCAACTGGCCCACGGGGAGGTGAAGCAACTCCGGGCCCGCATTAGAGGAGAGATCGTTTCCCTTTGGCAGGATCGGTGGGAGACCAGTACGGACGGTCGCGACCTCTACAGCTTCTTCCCAGATGTTGTTGTGAGGCTACAGTTTCGTTGGATCGAACCAGACTTTGCCGTTTCGCAGCTTCTGACTGGACATGGTTGCTTCAAGCAACGCCTACACAAACTAGGCCTTTGCGACACTTCATACTGCCTCTGTGGTGACGGTGAAGAGGAAAGCCGTGATCACGCACTCTGGGAATGTTGCTTGTACGACGACGTCAGGGACACTATGTTGGATGCTATCTACAATCTCAAAAAGGACGAGTCGGGTCCCGTGTTTCATCGGGATCTTGTGCGCAGCAGAGAAGCATTCACAGAATTCCGTAAGTTTGCACATTCTTGGCACACCATTCGGCGCATTTACGAAGACTGATGATATTTTCGAAGAAACCAGTTCAGCAGGACGCGCGGTACTGTGTATTGTTCGTCAGCCCCAGAAGGGGGGGATATTATGGTACAAAGCCAGCCCCGATAGGGGAGAATTGAACTGGGGATGGAAAAGATTTGTAGGGAGTCAAGAAAAGCGCCCGCGGAGAATAGCATTTAAGCAGACCGCCGGGCGCTCTCCTACGATTCGGTCAGTACGCCGTGAGGCAGGAATGACCATGGGAGGTGGAGGGTAATCCACCTGTCGATATAAACACGTTAAGGTATATGACGAATTGCTCAATCTTCATTGAAGGGCAAAGAGTGGAACAGGTGAAAGAATTTGTATACTTGGGTTCCAAATTTGTAAGGGATGGAAAGTGTGACCAGGATATTGAGCGAAGAGTTTTGGCAGGAAATCAAGTGAATGGGGCTATGTACACCTTTATGAGCAGTCAAAATGTGTCTGAGAAGGCCAGGTTGGCTGTACATAGGGGAGTGCTCATCCCTACACTTATGTATGGTAGTGAAAGTTGGGTATGGCAGAAGAAGCATGAAAGCAAAATTAATGCAGTGGAAATGAGAAGTCTGCGAAGTATAGCTGGAGTGACTTTAATGGACAAAAAAAGAAATAGCGTGATAAGGGAAAAATGTGGTATAACAGAAGATGTAGTGACTAAGATCGAAAAAGGGATGCTTAGATGGCTTGGACACGTGGAGAGAATGGATGAGAATAGACTGACAAAGCAGATTTATGAGGCGAGAATGAATGGGCAAACTGGTAGGGGTAAACCTCGGCGTACGCATGCCGATCAAATCAGAGACGTTCTGGAAAAAGGCAAGGTCAAGAGTACCCTTAACCGGCGAGCGTGTATGAAAACAGTTATGAAAGTAGAAGAAGCGAAAGTTGTATGTCAGGATCGTAGCAAGTGGAAAGCCATAGTCTCTGCTTACCCCGATGGGAAACAAGCGTGATTATATGTATGTATGTATGTAAGGTAGGGTACCTTCATCAACAAATACCTCTAAAAAATATAGCTCCAGAAGATGCGTCTTTCGACAAAATAATGAATTAACTTTAAGATATAAGAGCCATTATTTTGTCGAAATCAATGAATTATTTCAAAATCCTAAATCTATGGAATTATTATTGTGCTGGCTGTAGTGCTAGCCAGTAGTTAGATATGACATGTCGACAAAGCTACAATAGACGAAATACAGAGAGCCAAAAATATCACATGAAGCGGTCACAACCCCAACAATGTAGTTCAAATTGAAGCCAATCAATGAAATCTAAGCACACCTTGTTTTATTTAAAACATCTTAAAAATTATTTAAACGTTTCAAATTCGCTCACCTCAGTGTAATGTATGGAATACTTGGTGGGCGGAGGTAGTTGTGTGGGCGGGCTCCAGCTCAGGCGTATGGCGTGGGGGCCGATGCTCTCGGCGCGCACGTTGAGGGGCGGCCCATGGGTTAACTCCTCCTCCGATGTTTGCACTTCCAGCATCTTGGGAATATTATTAATTGGTTATCAACGAGCAATTTAACTCGCATACAAAGGATATCGGTAAGGTACACCCAGGAATATATTAAAAGTCTATATTGTCATTAAAAGAACTAGTTTATTTACCGTGGTACCTTTGTACAGGACCATTATCAAGTTTGTAAAACTAAGGCGCAAAAACAAGATTTGACAATATCACGAAAGGGAACACGGAATTCAATATCAAGGAATACATGGAATCAAGTAAAGCTTTCGACAGAGCTGACCATAATTACGAATTCAAAATACAATTCGATTGTTGAATATTTTTTGTGCTATAAAGCGTTTATTAGACAGTAATGAAAATATTATGAAAACTTCCTAAAATAAATAATTTTAAGCCGCATCGCAGTTAAACTGGAAATACGAGCCTCACAGGATGATGATGATCTAGTAAAGCATACCCCAAGGATCTATTCTAGGTCCACGTTAGATACCAATATAGTATATATTACTTCCAACTCACATCACTAAGCGGCGAGGTCCCGTGTTCGGTGTAGGCGAGCACGGCGAACTGGTAGGTGGTGTTGGGCTGCAGCGACGCCACGTTCATCTCGTGGCGAGACGCGCCGCCCTTTGATACGCGCTCTCTGCGAAATATAACAGGTCACACACAAAGTATTGAAGTTTTCAGCTTCATATTTAAAGAAAGGGAATTGTATTTTTGTATGTTTGTTTGATACGAATAAACTGAAAAACTACTGGACAGATTAGGATCATACTTTCATCATTGGAATGCTACGTTATCCCTGAGTACAATAGGCTATATTTTATTTCTATGCACGGTACACATGATCGGAAACTACGCGAATGAAATAGCATGATTACCGCTCGTATACGATAAATTTTATGTACATCTCCCCGTAAAATTGTAAAAAAAAGCGCTAGATTTTCATTTACCTACAAATATAAACAATAGTTTCATGAATGAAAAAAAAATTTGACCAATTTTATTTAATTTGGTTTAATTTAATTTAAATAGACAATATATTTAATAGTACCTACTAATGTCGATGGTTTTGAGTTATCTTAAAGCAAGAATAATTTGACAAATGTACAGAATATGTGAGTAAAAATCTGTAAATTACCTTTCACTCCCCTTGACTTTGTAGATCACAGCATATCCAGTGACCTCCTCTGTCTTGTGCTGCGGTTCCTCCCAACTTAACGTCACAAATCTGTGCTTGACTATCACGGCCTTCAGTGACCTTGGAGGCGACACTATACTTGCATTCGCCGATTTCAATGTTTCCAAGTCTATATTCAATCCTTTAGCAGCATGAAAAGAATCATTATCATTATTAGACTCCTCGTTTAGTTCATTATCATTATTATTATCAAAATTATCAAGAACATTATCTGAAAAATCATTTTTATCAAATGTTGTATCGCTTCCATCATAATTATTCATCGTAGTACCGTCTTCTTCATCATCATCATAATTGTCATCGTATTCAAATTCTGGTTCTGATGTGTAAGCGGATGAGGTTTCTCCTAAGAAGTCTGGGTCATCAGGAGTGGGGTCTATGGGGTCATGATCTGAGACAAGCGTGTTCAGGATTTCATGTGTAGTGTTCAGTAAAGGCGGGGTCGCCACTGTTGTGTTGCTAAAGCCTGTAAGTAATGGGTTAAAACCAAAAAATAATGAATAAAATAAAAGAAAAATACTTAAAGTAAAAAGATAATAAACTTTAAATTTTAAAATGATTGAAAATAAGAAGAAAATAAAATATATAGGTACTTAATGTAATAATTAAAATTATAGGTTTGCCATCGGCTAACGAAAACAAGAACCTGTTCAGAACTGTTGTGCTTCCAAACGTTTCAGGGGGTTTTTTACACTACTAAGGTGGCATACAAGCATATGGCCCATTAGTAGTACTGGTGGTCAACGTAGCCTATGGACGTTTGCAATAGCAGAGTTCGTTTTGCACTAACCAGTTCGCAGTGAGATTGATTTAGGCTTTGATTATTTTTTACCCTTACATGCACAAACTTACTATAACTATAAGTGAGACAGTTTGTGAGTAAGATGTGTGGATATGTAGATTTCTGGATGTTAGTTACTCTTTCACGTTCTAATGGCTCAAGGAAACTGGCTGAAATTTGGTACAACGATAGATTATGGTCTGGAATAACACATAGGCTACTATTTTCCCGGGAATATGTTCCCGTGGATAGTGGGAACGGGAACGCGGGCGCCATCATCAGAGCTAGGGAAAGGAAGGGAGTAGGGTTAGCACATACCATCTACCGCGGGCAACACAAGCAGTCTGAGCGCGGCGCTGGAGGAGCCGGCGGCGGACGCGGCGCCGCACTGGAACATGCCCGCGTCCACGCCCAGCACGCCCTGGATGCGGAGCGACGCGCTAAGGAGAGAGAGAGTAAACAGTTACCAACAACAAATGAAACAAACAAACAAAAATTTATTTCACTTAGGCTTAACAGATGCACTTGTAAAACGTCCAGAATATATAAACCAAAGAAGTACCACCAGTTCACAACGCGACCCACCTGAGAAGAACTGGCAAGAAACTCAGAGGGTTATTCTTTTTCACCGTGTACACTTATATCTCCAATGCTATATGAACTAGTAGAAGTCGTCACGAGGTTTCATCTGCGTAATTTCCGTTCCCGTGGGTATACTGGAATAAAATATAGCCTTCCAAAAGTGAAAGACTTTTTTAAATCAGTTCAATAGTGTCAAGCTCTATTTATTGCAAGCAAACTAAAAATCTATCCTCTTTACAACATTATTAAACATAAGGACAAGTAGCGGACCACGCGCTGATCCTTGGGGAACCCCGCATGTTACAAGTTGTAGCTCATTGTGAGCATTCTTATTCATATATAGGTCGGGCCTTAACACGAAATACTACTAATAATTACTTGCATCGACGTTTGAACGCGTTGCAGCGACTCTGGTCGCGGCTGAGAGGGCCAGCAAGATGCGTACGAAATGTCGTCGGTGCAAGTAAGTAACAGTATATCGCGTGAAATTCCGACTACATGTTTATTATGAGAATTAGAAACCGCGACAATTTCAGAATAACTTTATCAATTCATTCTATTTCGTCGTTTTAGCTTCAGTAACTATTGTGGGTACCAGTGTCGAAAGCTTTCTCTAAATCAAAATAAATGACAAAAGCATTGTTTTTTCTATCATTATATTTTCTTTTGCTACCTATGCTATTAGTTAGTAAGTGAATGCACTTACCCATCGACAAGCGCAATATCGTGATTATTGAGCGTGAGCGGGTCCCCGTCCTTGAGCCACGTGACGGCGGGCGCGGGCCGGCCCCTGACGTCACAGCGCAGCGTGACGTCACCGCGGGCGCGGGCTCTCTGCACCGGGCCCTCTGGGATCTGGACCCGCGGAGCTGTCTGGAAAGAAACGAAAGAGAATGAGAATAAAAGGTAAGTACTCGTAGATAATATGTTTCAGAAACACACATGAGAAATAAAAAGATGATAGCTTTCTGTCGATCTTCAGATTGCTACATACGCACTTAAAACATATTAACATTCATTCAATTCAGTATTGAGGCCTATAGTAAGAGGATATTTAAATTAAAAAATAAATTATCACAAAAATTCCCACACGTATATTCTTTAAAGCAATGGATCAAGAATAGCACCTTGAGGTACACTTTGTCACTTAGGTGTTCACCAAGGTTTCATCTTTGGACCAACGTTATACACTGTGTTCGCAAATAAACGTAATCCACAGCTGTAAGATTGACAGTGTCTAGAGTTTGAGATGTTTTTAGGGTTCCGTAAAAACAAGACGATATTGTTGAGACTACACTGTCCGTCTGTCTGTCCCCAGGCAGCTTAAATTTTCATAGCTGATGCATTTCTGATGCCTCTATAATAATAGTAAAATCAGAAAAATACATTAGTGGCTCCCATACTCTCCGTGCGTGAGTCCAGACTAGGACTTGTTCAGTTTTTTTCCATCTACAAAGTGCCCAAAGCGCCTAAAGAGGTGTATCGCCACTTACCAGCACGTGCAGCTGCGTGGTGTGGTCGGCCGAGTCCAGTCGGTTGTGCGCGCGGCACGTGTACGCGCCCGCGTCCAGCGCGCGCGCGGACTGCACGCGCAAGGAACCTGAGCCCACCAGGTAGAAGCGCGAGTCCAGGTCACTGTCGAACATAGCACCGGTATATTACACATTGTCAGTTAGATAACAATCGTTAAGCCAGGTTGAAGGCCTCATGGCCGACTTGAAAATGAACCTGTCCATTTTAACACGGCAATAGGTTTACCACCTATTTTTAACATGGGACATAAAATACTAATATTATAAATAAGAAAGTTTTTGAAGATGTTTGGATGTTTAAATGTTTGGATGTTTGTTAATCAATCACGCTCTAACGATTAAACGGATTGGGCAGAAATTTGTAGAGAGATAGCTTATAGGCTGGAATAACACATAAGCAACTTTTTATCCCGGGAAAATGTTCCCACGGGAAGCGGGAACGGGTACCGAATTTCACGCGGGCTAAAAATTCAATAAAAGGTGAAATGTCTCCCTACCCTTCGGGGATAAAGGCGTGACTATTATGTATGATTGTATATTACACACATGACGTCCAGCAGGATTCATCATTATACACAATTCAAGCTAGCTTGCCAAAAAAAATGGATAGGAACTAATATTTTGCCTTTTGGCTACTTTGTCAAAATGCTCTCAATAACGTCATATTATTTATTGCCCATTAGAAAATCTGTCAATGTCATTACAATCAACAATATTCTCGACAAATAAATATTTCATTTATTGTCATTGTAGTATATTAAATTCAGAATAGAAGCAGATAGTTGCGCGCCTAGGCGAGGTCGCAGTGGTAGCCGTAGGTCTGTTGGGAGTCCTGGCACATCCTTCCGAGGGCTTACCCGGGGCTCCCAACCATAGGCTGTTAGCAGAACACGAGAGGTTTTTTAGTCGGTAGGAGTCCAGCATAACATCCATGAGAATTTTCCCTCACGTAAAATTAAAAAAAAAGCTAGTTGCGCGAGATGATGTAAATCTCCGGATATCTGGATGCGTTAATGTTTGTTACTCTTTCACGCTGTAACAACTCAACGGATCAGGCTGAAATTTGATACAGGGATAGCTTATAGTCTGGAATAACACATAGACTAGCATAGCTTTTATTCCAGGAATAACTTTCCATGGTATGAGAACTAAATTCCATTTGTGCGGAAAGTGCGAGTGCCATGTAGTAACACATACTTGAGATCGATGGCGGCCCCGTTGTTGAGCCACGTCATCTCCGGCTTGGGGTTGCCCACCGCCGCGCAGTCGAATGTCACCGACGCTCCTGTAGGTACATATAAAGGGTTATTTAAGATCCTACAACAGTACCATGTACTAAAGATATGATAAACGTATCAAAGGCTTGTTATAAATCTAAAATTATTTTTCTGCCCACTAACGTATAGTCAAACGTCACCAACACACCTGTCGGGTCATTATATCGTAGGATTATAATATAGGACCTTACAACTTTAGCACGTATTAAGGGGATGTTAACAGTATCAAAGGCTTAGTACAAATCTAAAGAACCTTTTTTTGAAAATAATTTGACCAATATTTTCAACCTCTAGAAGGACTAGTTTATCATCTCGCATTCGCCATTAGAAAGGCAAGTTATTAAGTAACGCACTTACCAGGCTTTTTGTCATCATTGTCTAACCAAGGGAATGGATCAGTAATAATAGATTTAAACAAATCTGGCAGATTGTCAAAGATAGTAAGTGTAGTGTGTGCTCACCCTCCATGACGGTGAGCGGCTGCGGCGTGGCGACGAACCGCGGCGGCTGCTCTGTGCTCATCGGCTCCGAGCTCACGCGGAGCTCTGTCTCCTCGCTCGTCCTATAAACAATATTATACATATTTTGATTGACACGTGTTTCGCCTACACACGAGGCATCTTCAGGACTGCTTGGCAGCGAATGAGCTGAAGATGCCTCGTGTGTAGGCGAAACACGTGTTGACAAATTAGTCACATTGTTAAGCGGAGTAGTGCTAATTACCAACAATCTGGAGGGTACAGGTAATTTTTCCTATCCCACATCCAAAATTCCTTTCCTGAGGAGTTCGGTTCGTCATTCCTCCCATATAGGGCTTCCAAAATGACGGATTTATGAGTTACGGAACTGGTTACGAATTTTTATGTCTCAATTACGTAATTACGGAATTCCGTAACTGCCTTGACTATTTATAACAAGGGCCGCTATTTTGTCCGTTTTTTAAGTGCCAAGTTTTCCAATTAATAATTAATTGGAAAACTTGATCCTTAAAATTAATTACCATAAAATAGAGCTACGAACAAACTTATTTATTTAATAAAAAATAGGGTGTGTTACTAGACCGACACCGAACCCAAAAATGTGATTAAAAAAATTGTTGTCTGTCTGTCTGTCTGTTTGTTCAGGCATCACGCAAAAACTATTGGTTCGATTATGATGAAATTTGGTATAATTATTCAATAATAGCCTGGGCACCACACTGGGTACTTTTTATCCCGGAAAAGTATATAGAATTCAAACCAAACCTAATTTTTCGGTTTGATCCCTAGACCCAAAGTTATTATCAATTATTGCTTAAACGGTTAATGGTACGATGATGAAACTAAGCATGAACGTTGTTTGTTACAATTTGAAAATAGTAATTTTAACATTTTTGCAAATTCTACCTCCAAAGGTATAAAAAAGGAGGGTAAAGTTTGTATGGGAAAACGTGATTCCTTGGTACGATCTACTTGAAATTTGGCATATAGCATTATTAACATAATTGATGGAAGACGTGTTTCGTATTTTATTGAAATTTATACTATAACGAGTTAAAAAGGGAATGTAAATTATTTTGGGGCTAATTTTCTCCGGAGTTGATATCATACATACATACATATGGTCACGCCTTTATCCCCGAAGGGGTAGGCAGAGGCATATTATATGCCCACATTTCACCTTCGTATAATTTGTCCCACGTAATAGGTGGTGACCCGTATTGCCGTGTTTAAATGGACAGGCGCAGGTTGTGACTGCCTGCTGTTGAAATAAAGCCTTCAACTTAGCTTAACGACTGCCATTTTACTGGCAACCGGGACCAACGGCTTAATGTGCCTTCCGAAGCACGGAAGCGCTCAAATAAATGTCACAAAGTGATCACATGAATGGTATGGAGTTGATATCAATACTCCTTAAATACTCTTATTTTATACTTAAATTACTTTTTATTTTGACACATAATTTGTGAAAGTTCAATACAATTGAGGTTTTTATTTATGTTTTATTTCAAACTTCAAACAGATGATTTTGCCAAAAAGTTAAATGAAAAGCGCTGTTTTAGTATAATATTAACCAAATATGCTATATGGAAGTATTACTGCTAATTTATTCAAATTATGTGTGACAAAAATACATTTGTGAAAAGAAGAAGAAAATTCTAAGATGGCTAACCAGAAATAATGAAAGACCACGCTTCAGGTAGTATCCACTGGTCAATAAAATAACACCGCATGATACCATCTACGCTCAATCCTTACGCTAAAGATTGTCAGCACCCTGATCATGGAAGGCATGAACTTTATTCTACATATAGTGCTGACTGCATTCTGTCAGGAAACAGACTCACTATGTCTTTGTAAAATACGGGAATGACCTCTACGTAGACTACATTCGACAGGACTGAAAAGAGCCATTACAATGAACATGAACGCTCAGCTGATGAAATTTACATTGTTATTGCGTTACCAGGTCTTGGTTGGACCATTTGTATTAGGAGGACAAAGCCCACAGTAGTTCGGTTTGTCCAAACGTCGTAGGCTGGGACTACCTGAAGAAGGAACTAAGTTACGATGTCAATTGCTTAGAAGAGAAGTTGTGTCAAGTAGTAGTTTAGCCATTGAATTAAGAAAAGTATTTAATAAATAAAATAACTTAGCTCATATTATTATGCATTATGAATTTGTTAATTAGAAATCTATCTAACTAGGTATTATTATAAATGCGAATGTTAGTGAGTGTGGATGTTTGTTACTCTTTCACGCTGTAACGGCTGAACGGATCTGGCTGAAATTTAATGCCTACAGAGATATGTTATAGTCAAGGAACAAAATTTCACGCAGGTGAAGCTGCGGGCATCAGCTAGTTGTAAATAAATCAACTAGTTTAACCGTTTAAGAAACTATGCAAGAATCAAGAAAATTTGCCATTTATGAGATCATTCGTTGCATGCAATGTCATTAAAAGAATTATTAAAATCAACGTAAATGACGATACTGACGATAATAATGAATACTCTTAGGCCAGTCGTAGCGAATAATCAAGTGTTGCAAAACAAACAATAAAATCAATAAAAAGTAAAATAAAGTCACCTTTCTTTATTTGTTGCACCTCTGTTCCTGATAATGTGATCTCATAAATGACAAAGAATGTAATGTTTTATCATTTAGGGAACTTCTCAGTTTATTGCAGAAATAGCCGGCTGAAGAAAAAGCTCGCTCAGCTTCAACACTAGTAGGCGTTATTCTCTCTGGCTCTGTTCTTTACACGTTACGATTCGAAATTAAATGTTCTTACTCTTATAAAGTTACGTCGGTACTCTTAACTGTTATAAATGTAAGCTTAGGGGAAATACCCAACAGTACAGATTTGGTGTTGCCATTATGATAAGTATTCTGCATTGCATATAAATTAAATAATTGTATAAATTTATTATTTATATCATTAATTACGTAGTTACGGAGTTTTAATCTTAAATTACGTATTTATAAAAGCTCCTAAAACTGTCCGTAGTTACGTAATTGCGTAGTTCCGTAATTACGTATTGGAAGCCCTACTCCCATACAATTAGTTGAGGTTATCCTTAACAGTTGTAAGTTAGGATTGACGAATCGAGGGTGTGAGGCGGATTCCTCTTCCCCCCTCCCCTCCTTTTATTATCATTTTAGGATGGATTTCCGCCATGTAAAGCCTGATTCCATTAGTTATATTGGACCTTGCTGTGGTACTACAATGGTCTCTCACTTGTATTTGTAAGGTGTTGCATTGGATGTCGGCGGCGAGCGATTTCGACGCCAGATTACAAGAGACTTGGGGCGCCTTCAAATTAAAGGCGTGAGGAAGCGCTGCAGTGGTGCCACAGTGGTGCGCTAGACGCGCCACCGCTAGTTTTCATACAATATTTAGAAGCGCCGTTGGCACGTCATGTTGCGCGTCAGTGGCGCTGCAACGATGCTTCTAAATATTGTATGAAAACTAATTGAGGCGCGTCTAGCGGCACTGTATTCGCACACAAGCAAACCGTGCTCAGTACGTATGTTATCATTTGTACGAAGTTGCCTACGCTCTTGTATCCTGGCGCCGAAATCGACGTCACCGTGCTAGCCGCTGACATCCAGCTTGAGGCCTGATAGAATCACTTCTATTATATTGTAATCTACTGGTAACTTGTGGGACTTTGACTAACGGGTGACCTTGATTGTTTTCAGTTTTTACGTTGTCATTCGGCTTTGATTGCACCCTTTTTATTTATTTTTCGTCATACATTGCAAGGTTACCTCTTGCAATGTTATTAATCCGAAGTAAAAAAATGATTATGATAATCTTACTGATATTATAAATGCGAAAGTTTGTGAGTGTGGATGTTTGTTACTCTTTCACGCTCTAACGACTGAACGGATCGGGCTGAAATTTAGTACAGAGATACATTATACTATGGAATAACACATAGGCTTTTCTATTCCGGGAATAAGTTTCCACGGGAAGCGAGAACGGTAACAAAACTTCACGCGTGCGAAGCTGCGGGCATCAGCTAGTAGGTATGTAATCTTGATAAAAGGGTCATTATCAGGCGGCTCATTATTTGGTTGACTTCGGTGTCCAATTTTTTTTTCAACTAAGGTTTTACTTACGTGAAATATCAAATCTAGTGTTAATTTAAAACATTTCAGTAGTTGAGGGAACTGTATAGACTCAATGGTTATGAAGGGATTTCACTTTTTTATAATGGTGTCCACCGAAATCAAAATGGATAGAAATCATTATGGATCACACAGATATTTGACTCTGGTGGGAATCGAACCCAAGACCTCGTTTTTCGCAGTCGTACATTTTTACCTCCAGACCAACGAGGCAGTTGAAAAATGCAAATAAATAAATTATTGATTGATTTCGGTGCTTTTAAATATTGATCTCCGTGCAAGTATTTCCACTAAAAAACACCGGAATCAAGGGCACTGAAATCAAAATATTTAGCAAAATCCTATATATTTTTAAAAGTAATCTGTATTATGAATACTTATGTTTTTTACTGAAATCTTATACATAAAAGACACACTTTTAATATAGCTTTACATCATTTGTTCAAATAATTGAGCATAAAATGGATGCACCGAAATCAATTTTAGGTATATACCAAGCCACCGAAAATGATTACGAACCTTAACAAAACATTGGGGCGATGACACACCGACGTCTAGTCCTTACCACCGGTGCGGTGTAACTGACAGTTTGTATTACTCGAACAACTATTTTTGCAGTCGCTAGAGATACAGAGTAATGAACGAATCGGTGCGCGCCACTGAAGTCAATTCTGAACGTCGGACGTAAAGACAACCAGTTGTAACTTGTCTAGTAATGCCGATAATGGCTTAGCAATGTTATAAATAGAGTAAATAGTTATAAAGTTATTTGTGAATATAAGCAAATATAGTTAATGTAATCAAAATAAGAAGGATAATTTGTTTTAGTTTTAAGAAGTATTTACTGACATTTACATGAAAAGACTTGACATTTTAATGAAAATATTGTATTACTAAAATATTTTTGGGCATGTTACGGTTGGACATTGAATTGTAATCAGCAGTTTTAGATTTAATAATGACATATAAATGAGAGAAAATTTAATTTTATTTAAAATGTATTTAACTAATGTAATTAAAATATTGTTGTACGCCAGATAGGCATGTTACGGAAGGACATTAATTGTATTTTATATCATCTATGTAAAGAAACCTGTAACAAACAACGAATAAATGAATTATGAATAACACCTATATTGGAGAAAAAAAGATAAAAAATAATTTTCGCTGCAATACGGGACCGGACGCGACACCGAGGTCAATATTTTCGTAGTTTTAATTTTTTTAAACTAATTTTTACGTAATTAATCAAAAAAAAAACCACAGGCCCCCCCTACTATTTTTGACCGTACAATTTGTAGAAAAAAAATCATATTGATAAGTAATCTACAGGTATTGGTTTTCGACGCGGACTCGCCTATTTGAGCCGGCTGAGAATGAATGACCGAAAAATTGTTCCCCAACTAAGCTTGACTTTGAGTGCAAAATATGCTTCTTTTTGCCTTTCACCTGGCAAAATGACTCTTCGCGAAATAATGTTCTTACATGCGTATAACATGCAAAAACCAAAACATTAATCAATTTCGCTCTCAAATCAAAGTCACACCAAGCTACGATACTTAAACTCTACAGCAAGTCCCTCACTTGTACACATGCGGTGCACTAGCCAGCGCCACCCTGCAGCGGTACTTCGCCGAGTCCGTGGCCCTCAGGGGCTCGATCTCCAGCGCGCCGCTCGAGGTAAGCGACATGCGGGTACCCTCGATGCGGATGGGTGAGCCGTTCTTTAGCCACGTCACCTGGAAATAGAACATGGGTGTGTAAAGAAAACCTGATTGAAAACACAGGGCGGAACCTCCATACAAATAATTAGTTTTCAATTCTCTCACCTACACTAAAATCACGCTATGTTCGTACAGAGCTTGAATGTGTGTGTGACCAATAAGGCCAAGCAAATGTTCCTTCACAACACCCGCCAACTGTAATGACAGCTGTGGCGGGACTGGCGGAGGTGGGGAAGCTTGCTCAGTGAGGGGCAGGGAGTTGTCTATCTGTATGTAATACTATTTTATTATCTTTGTTGAAAGGACAGAAATTTTTGGATTAAGTCTAAGATTTGAGTCGCGCTAACTCAGTGTTTTGTAAACGATCACTGCAGTAAACAACTTTCGCCATGGCTGGTCTTTGGATAAGTGGAAATCATTTGACCACTTTATGGCATTTCATTTACAAGAGTTTCGTGCTTCAGGAAGCACGTTAAGCCATTGGTCACGGTTGTTAGTAACATTACAGTCATTAAACAACGTTGAAGGCCTTGTGAGCGGCTTAAAAAGGAATGAGGGTCGTTGAGCAACTCCGGTTCTGCAAATCTCTAGTCTTCATTGTTGTGAAGGGACGTGAAATGGTTAACACAGAGGTTTTTACACCTGGACACGCAGAGTCACGCCTCTGCCTGCCACTGCTACCACTGAGTGAGGATAGCAACAGCTTACTAACCCTGGTTCTTCTTACCTACCTCTCCATGGTTGTGAAAAGAATTGACTGAGATACAGCAGCTTTCCACGTAGAAACAGAGAGCCACCGTCGCTGCCTTCCGGTGCTACAACTGAGCGAGTGCCGCTGACTAACCCTTGTTTTTCTTAGGGGCAAGTGCGAGTTTCGCTGAGCGCCTGTCGACATTCACGAACGAGCGCGTTATCACCGATTTGTATGGGATCGAGACAAGTTCCCGCGTTTACAGCTAGGTGGCGGGGTCTCGATTCCAAACAAATTGGTGAGCCGTGAATGTCGACAAGCTCACGCAAAAACTCGCACTTGCCCCTCAGATCACCATAGCTGTGGACGCGGATGCGTTCCACCTAAATACACGAGAAATACTCACGTCACCTGGCTGAACGAGAGTTCTGACCAACCCTAGTTCTTCTAGTCTCTCCATGGTTAAAGGTATACACGCTGCGCTTTCCACCTATACACAAACAGCCATACTCACGTCACCTGCCTCCCGCTGCTACCACTGATGGAGGGCTGCTGACTAACCCTGGTTCCTTTAATTGCTCCACTGTAGTTAAGACACACAGCGGCTTTCCACCTAGACACACAGAGCGGCACTCACGTTGAGCCTCAAGAGCGGGGGCGCGCTGTGCACGCGCGCGGCGCCGTACACGCGGCGGTCGGGCGGCGCGGCCGAGCTCAGCCGCAGCGCCAGGCGGGGCGGCGCCTGCAGCCCGCACGTCAGCAGCGTGGAGCTGCCCGTAGCGCCCGTTGTAGAGCGGGGGCCGCCCAGCAGATCGGGGACCTCTGAAATAGTTATTGAGTAGATGTCAGTTGCTGCTGAGTTTGCTGGTAAGTGTATACAACACTTCTTATTATCAGACCCGGCAGAAACACAAAAATTTCATCCAAATCGGTCAATATCCGATTCACCTTTCTAAAGTGGCACATTAGCCCGCATATTTAGCCATTATTGAAGGAATTGGTTTGATAAGATACGTTCGATTGCCAAGTTACTGGACTGTAAGTATATTCACTTTATTCCTGTTTGACTACTTTGATCGTTGATTAATCACAATATGTTACTTTTAATTGGTTGGAACTAAATGATCAAGTCATTAAGCCAAAGGAGTGGCTTTAAATCGAAATCCAGGACGATCTGCAGATAAACTTGAACTCCTTAAATCCTGGCTATGCTAGCTAGCGTTGTGAACTTATAATACACGCATGACAAGAGGGTCAAGCCTATTACGTGAAACTAAAGTGCAACTAGTGAAATATGGACGTCTCTGCCTAAAGCCTTGGAAATATTGTATATGTATGTTTATGAATTTATCCCATATACCCCAAAACCTCCCGCCATATACTTATATATATATATATATATAATCCATATAATCTGTGTTGGTATTTCATTTCCAAGTACGTATATATATATATATAAACGTATAATAAAGACTGTTGCGGTTGGTTTCATAAAAAACAGAATGTTTTTTTCACATCTCCCAGATTCAATTCCCGGTTCAAGCAGGTGATTTTTCAAAAATCTTTGAATGCAGAACTTGCCATTATCAATATTAAAGGTAGGTACTTTCCCTCCAACTACCGTCTTTAAATTCCATCCTGTATATATACACGTACTTGGCAATGAAATACCAACACAGATATACACCTCGCATATCTACAAGAAAGGTCCCGCGTGACGCGTACTCTCCCGCGCCCCCAGATCGTACCTGATGCCCTTTGGGCGCACAAAGGAACGATTGACCTTGCAGATTAGCCTTTCGACTGAGCTGTTATATCATATTGATGATTATGTATTGGTGGAGAATGTTTGAATTGTATAGATTTAAGTTGTAGGTATAACTAGCGGACGTCACGCGGTTTGACCCGCGTAGCTTTCGTTCCCGTGGAAATATGGGAATAAAATATAGCCTATGGTCACCAGGAATAGTGTAGCTTTCTAACAGTGAAAGAATTTTTCTAATCGGTTCAGTAGTTTCGGAGCCTATTCGATGCAAACAAACAAACATACAATCAAATCTTTCCTCTTTATATTAGTATACAAAAGGGGTGCCAATTCTCGGTCGCACGACTTGAAAGCGTAGAGGAAAGTTTACTGTACAGTAAAGTAAAAGTAAAGTAAAGTAATCTTTATTGACTTAAACATTTTAAGACTTATATCCAATATACATTCCACATCTAGCCGCAAAGCCTTTCGGGATAACCCCTGCCATTCCCATGCTGCTTTTCATTCATAAATCTATTTCGTAAATTTCAATAGTGTTTATCATCTACTACTTATGAGGATGACTGTACATATTTTAACCGACTTCAAAAAAGGAGGAGGTTATTCAATTCGACTACTTTTATATTATTATGTTTTAACTTTATCTCATCTCTTGTTTTTTTTTTTAAATTAAGGGAGATATTGCGTTATACCGGTGACTTTCCATCAACGTCTCGTAATATCAGTCGAGAATCGTGGCTCTCGACTGATATTGGTAGAAGCTTTGTAAAAACTGTACCTAGTTTAAGAGTTTATCGATTACAAAGAAGCAAATATTTCCCCCCGTACCTGCTAGAAAGACAGTGGCCATCCGCGAGAGGATGGTGCCCACGCCGTCCACGATGGCCACGCACTGGTACTGGCCCGCCAGCGCCTCCGCCATGCTCTCGATGGACAGCGAGCCGTTCGGGAGCTGCCGTCTGGAAATTGGCAAGAAAATACACTTAGTAAATGGAAATAATTTAGAAAAGCATGTGGTAGTCCTGGAGGTTCCTTCCGAGGGCTTTCAACCGTAGAATGTTAGGTGGGATACGTGTGTTTCTAGTCGGTAGCATAACATCGACATAGGATTTTACTGACAATAAAAAAAAGCATTTGGTATGCTGTCGTTGAGCTGGATTCGAAACTTATTACATGGCCCCTTGCCATGTAAGGCTGGTATGCCCTAGAAAAAGATAACCCCTGGGATATTGTTGAGCAGTCTTGAACGTCAAGCAGTACTTGTTTAGCAGTCTCGAACGACACCTTCATAGGTGTTTGTGAATCATTTCCCACCTATAGAGAGGAGTGAGCCAGGACAACAGGCTTGGACAGTTGACACTTTTTGACAACCTTTGTGGTACCTTGTTAGTAAGATAACTGATACATAAAACACGTGTTTCCCTCTTCTTATAATTTCGGGTTCTTCAAGCGGAGAGTGAAGAGGTACATCATTGAGTCAAATTCAGGATCACTTCGCGTCTGGAGCGTTCAAGCACGGTTAGATCCGATAGGGGTTTTCTTCCGCGCACGCTTAGGTTGTGGAATGTTCTCCCTGCCTCGGTTTTCCCAAACGCCTACAATATGGGGTTCTTCAAAAGGGGTCTTAGAAGGTTTTTACAGGGTCGGCAGCGCGAGTGTGGCGCCTCTGGTGTTGCAAACGTTCATAGGCTGCGGTGACCACCAGGCCGTCTGGTGGGCCGTATGCTTGTCTGCCACCTTAATGGTATAAAAAATAACTTCGCTTGAAGCTCAAAGCGCTAGATGTCGCCTAAATATAAAAATTATCAAAAGTTTAGCAGACTAAATTTCGAAATATAATAATACTAATCCGTTCAGCCGTTTAAGCGTGAAAGAGTAACAAACATCCACACTCACAAACTTTCGCATTTATAATATTATAAGTAAGATTAATAGTACGAGGAAGATGTCTACTATTTGACTAAAAAAAACACATCCCGGAGCGAATATACTGATTGTACAAAACTACATCTCATTTCCCACCGTATTTAGTTAGGCCTTGATTTCTGAATATCGACAATGTAAATATTGATGTTCATGGCGCAATGAAACTCAAATATATCCTGTAATAACATTGAAAATAGGTAGCAAAATATTTTTCAAAATAAATTCTTCTCCAAAATGTGATGATCCTGCACAAAATATCGCTATTAAAAGTACTTGACCGTAATTCGAAGCTTATATAATGAGATAGGCATATCCGTTACCCGTAGGCTTATCTTACTCATGTTTGATGACGTAGTTCCGTCGACTCACCAGTAGGGGGCGCCACCTGTGAACTTATAAAGAACATGGCGTCCACTTTGTCCTCATTGGCGTTTTGATTCCCGTAGCAAAAGGTTATAGCAGGAACACCTGCTAGTGCATTTATTTTTTCTAGTTACTAGTTATATACCTAGTAAAGTTATAAAGTTATAAAAAGTGACTTGGGATGAAGTAAGTGAATTTACAGAAATAATTATTTAACGGCTTTGCCGTTCGTTTGAATATACAGTGAATCTAAAACAAGTGACTTGTGATTGAAGTAAGTGAACCTACAGACATATTTAACGGTTTGACCGTTCGTTTAAGTCTCAGGTATGTTTTTACTTCATATTTTTACGATCACATATGAGTGTGATACGTCATAACGTGAAATAACCTATTATTTTAAAATAGCACGTAAACCTTTCGAGGTTGCAGTTTCTTTCATTTAATATCTTTAGTTACAGCTAATATCAAACTGATTTTATAGATTGTATTCATAGGTACTAATACTTTTTTTTTTAGATATTATTTGCTTCGTGTATGTACAGCGTAAGTACCGCCGAATATAGAAAATATTTTCAAAATATTTTTATACCTACCCACATAAAGGCACATTAATTACTAGATGTTCCTGTACATGTAAAAATATGGCCTATTATGGGTAAAATCGTAATCATCCCAAGTTTCTGAACACGTACGAGTGTGTCAAAGTAATAACTAAATGTTCACCATGAAAGTAGTACTTAAATTTTAGGTACGTAACATAATACTATTTCTTTTAGTTTGGTTTCTTGATAGAAATGAATCCTCCATCCTTAGAAAGTGAGCTAATTCCAAGTGGAGTATTTCAGAAGCGCGCTCTGAGCTCCAGTTACTGTATTAGGTACGTCAAATAGCTACAGTTCCAGATCATTTAGCTCGAACTTCAAATAAGGGCAATCGCGACGCCACGTGCATTGTCGTAAGTGGAGTAAAAGAAGCCGACTTCCACTAAACCAGATAAGGATGATGGAAATAGGTGAGTTATTTCTTATTACCTAACACTGGTCCTGACCAAGTGTAAATTTCTTCACAGATCAGAGGTTAATTTACGAGGATGATAGAAACAATCATCCTTGCTTCGTATTTTATATAGGGACAGCATTAAAAGAGATTTCGGTCAGTATAACCTAAGAGGTTGATAGACACGTTTTGGCGACAAATTGCCTTGATAAGATAATATGCTGATACCCACTATTGTAAAATCATAGTCCTGGGTTCGTCAACCTAAACAAAAACGGGGAGATCCGACAATTCGAATCCCTGCTACATTTTGAAAAAGCTGACAAGGTTCTTTCTGCCAAAAGGCTTTTGCTGCCAAAACCTTTTGTATTTTTAAACAGAATCTTTTGAAAAACTTAAGTTTCTTCGAAAATATTTATGACAAAATTGAAGACCTACTTTAATAATAGGATTTCCATAAATCTTATATCAATTTATTACAAATGGCTTGCGGCCATAGATCTGATTTCATATATTATTCTCAGAATTGTCAAAGACCCAATTCTTAAAAATGAACCTTGATAAAATATCGCCTTCAAACACATACATTTTCGAGGCTGAAGCCTTTTCAACGGCACGCGGGAAGGCATGCATTTTGGTCTTCGATCTCCAAAAAAGGATGACCCCGAAAAAAGTTCATCCAAATCATTACGCCAGCCTTCGAGAGGATCAGGCGTCAAGATCAGATCTCCATCGAATGGAGTCCAGATTCCATTGTACCAAGAGCCTTTTTAGGCCTGGATTACAGTTACCACTCTCGAGGGGTGTGTACAATATCCATAATAATTGGGCACACAGTAAATGTCCCTTCAATTAAGAAATTTCTGAGCTTTATGCTCTCAAAGAGACTGAGAAGTTTAACATCCCCTGCCCATACCAGCAAAGGGAACACTAACCAGTTACCACCCTCGAGGGGTATGTACAATATTGTGTATCTATAATAATTGGGTATACGATAGTAACCAGGCGTACGATAACATACTAAGTAACCATGCAAGGATGTCCCTTCAATTACGAAATTTCCGAGCTCGAGGCTCTCAAAGAGACGAGGAGAGGTCTAACATCCTCTACCCACACCAGCAAAGGAAACACTAAATAATATGACCCTGTCATTCTATGTCGGTCAGTTAACTCTGTACAAAATACGTTGGTAAGGAACGAGAGTACCAAAAAGTTTTAAATTTATAAAAGGGTACCGCATTCCCTTTATCCAGAAACTCCAATCCGTCCTGCACGGTATTCGAGAGAACGCAGGTTCGAATCCTGCTCAAAACTGATAACCTTCCCACATTTAAATTTACACCGAACTCTGTTCAAGTCCCGTCCTGACAAAGTTGTAAATTTTCACTTTATGTTAAAATGCTATGGAAAACTTGACAAGGTGGAATACTAATTGCTTTAAATACTTAAGAATCCATACAACGAAAAGTTTCCTTATTAACTGAAATGACCACATTGTGCAATGGTTCAAAAGATGAATGCTCAAGGCACTCTAAAACTAGTTCCTTTGTCACCAAGTTTGATTTCTCCACTTTTCCTAACTTCAAATAGCGATGGGTCATCCGCCCAGAATTCAGTTTTAGGACATTGTACGCCTTTGTGAAGCCAGAATAATTCTATCTTTCAGCATGTTCCGTTTACCAGATTTCCTCCAACCACGAGATTGGATGTGCAAAATACATCTCAGTCAAGCTTATTTTCATGATAAAGCTGATGTAGTTTACATTATTCTTTCTCAGAGCACATTCTTGTCTTCCGCTCGGGTAAGCCGCACCCAAAACATTTTCGTTTCTCACCATCTGGGTGCCTCGATTTCTATAGAATAAGAGTATTCAAATACTCGTCTACCTACACAAAATCTCATTCTGCGCATCAAAATCCTGTTACTCTTCACAAAAAGGTACAAATAGCCTTGAAAACTCATCAAACCCAGAGATGGTTAGACAATTGGGAGAAAACAATAATAGGTTCCCAAAGAAACCTCTCATATCGTTATGCGATAGACATAGAACTACCTGAAAGTCCAATACCAAAAGAAAAGATATTAGACATAAAAGGAAGATTTATTTAATTCCAAATCAAAGAAACTTAGTTCTTTTAAAGAAAATTCAAACTTGGTGGGTCTTTTGATTTTTTACCCCTTTCGCAGTGCCTAGAGGTAGCTTTACCTCGGCGTCACATTCGGTCAATCCCCTAACCGACAACCCACTGAAGAAAATAGTAGTGCACGGAGTGGTACAAGTGGAACTCCAATAGTGGGTCCGCAATTACCGGTTCTCGTCAATTTTACAAGCTTTCCATCCGAGATGCTTTCTTACCACGGACGCGTCAGATTTCGCTTGGGAGCCCAGCTAGAAAACATTTCTCTAACAGGCTCGAGGGCCTAGAATAACAAAGATTGCACTGCATCAAAGAGAGATGTTGATAATCTTACACATGATTCGAAATCATATACCGGTACTGTGTTACAGTCTGTACTCATTCAAAGCAGTTGTAGTCCATCCCCCCAGAGGGACGAGACCAAATCAATTGCCTTGACGAACTTAACTCGTCAGCTTGCGTGTAATGGTCCGACATCAAATTGACTTCACCATACACTGCATTCCGAGCCGATACCATATGTATCAGCTCCTCCGGGTATTTTTTGTGAGCATCCTGCTTCAAACACCACTAAGGCAAGATTCCCTACAAACAATATTCCTATTATGAAATGGAGAACACTACATGATAGGCCTGTTTGTAATGTGTGGATATTACTTCCACCACCATTTTTAATACCCAAGATGCTGTCACACCTTAATCGGTCAACAGGAGTGTTTATGGCGCCGCGATGGCACAAGGTAATAATAGAGGGCAGATCTCAAAGCGAGAGCTCTGTAAGCTCCATTCGTTCTGCAGAACCTGCAAAAGAACCTAATAAACATTATTTCTTTCCTTCTAATAAACACCTCGACAGGTCTCCCACCACCTCACATAGAGAATCTGTGGAAATGTGGGGGGGGGGGCGAAGAGGTAAATAACAGATATTAAATCAAAAACTTCTACTATTGAGCTCCTTGAGACCTACCTTTTAAGGAGTTTTAACCGACTTGCATTTTATTCATGGTTATTATATAATACGATTCTGTTACATAAATCTGTTGTTGCTGTTCTTGATAATATAGAAACCGTTAGTCAACTTTACATAGTTCGCATGTTTTGGTTAAACATATCTTGGTCGATCTCTTTAAAAAATGTAAAGAAAGATAAGTCACATATTCATTGATATTGGGATTGATGACTTAGTTCAATATTACTAAGTATTGATACACAGAGAACATTTTTCAGGGTTCTCGTCATAGTGATTTTATGCTTAGGTCGCCGCAACCACGATCTAACTTTGCTCGATTGTATTAACTCACGTCATAGGTACTACTTTTAGGCCCGAATTAAGAGTCCGAAACTGATCATTTTCATTTCAGACAATCTGGTTGGAAAACATTGTAAACAAAGATAACACCTACGACTAATCAATTGAATCCTTTATTCTAGATAGAAATTAGGATATCAAAGTAACCGATATGAGACTACACAGTCTAATAGTTTATTTATGACTGTTAGAGGTTCTCCAACTATTCTAGCCCCGGCACTACCCGGTCAACAGCAGCTTCTAAGAATTGGTGGTGGTGGTAAGATCAAATTAATCCTTAACAAGAGGTAATTGACGATGGATTTCAAAAATTTTTATCGTCGAGTAATAATGTCAGCTACTACCACCAATGAAATATAATAATAATTCGCAATTATTTAATCCTGTCAATAGAAGGAATACTTACTGCTCCTTAAATAAGATTCCTTATTTAGTCTGTTTAAGATTACATATGAAGTTGTTCAAGATGGTAAAGATTATAAATCTAGATACCATACATACAACATTCTATAATATTATTTTCCTAAAAATAAATTAGAATCACATTGGCGTTTCCGTCACTCACCAGGCGAAAACAAACATTTCTCATTATATAAGCTTCGAATTACGGTCAAGTACTTTTAATAGCGGCGTTTTCCCTGAAAGAAAACGCATATTAAAATACTTACCTAATTCGAAGCTTACTTTTTAAATCTGCCTGGTGAATAAAAGCCAATGAGGACAAAGTGGACGCCATGTTCTTTATAAGTTCACAGGTGGCGCCCCCTACTGGTGAGTCGACGGAACTACGTCATCAAACATGAGTAAGATAAGCCTACGGGTAACGGATATGCCTATCTCATTATATAAGCTTCGAATTAGGTAAGTATTTTAATATGCGTTTTCTTTCAGGGAAAACGCCGCTATTTTACACTTCACGAAGCAGAATAAACGTCGCAGTTGCTGGAAATTCCACTGTGAATTTTTCAAGTAGAATTTTAAAGCATTTCTGTCATGCAAAATTGAAAATATAGAATATTATTGTATAAGGATTGACCAGTGGATCACACAGGATGGCGACATCTAGATGAGCTTTCCACTCTTGCCAGTTATCACAATTCATTCAGTTCTTGAACTTTAACTATAATAACGAACGATGAAGTCCAAAACTGTTTGAAGCTGCAACGCATGCCTCCTCTCATTAGGAGGAGAAGCAGTCAAGTTTTGACCATAAAAGCACTTCGTCACGCAGTTCACCAATCTACTAGTCTTGCACAAAAACTTGACCAGTTGTATATTTTCATAGTTGTCGTCGTTGTCGGGTGACTACTATGATAATGATACTGCCCATTTTGTGAATTGTCCATTTACGAGCTTTTTCGTGCTACAGAAGACACGTTAAGTCGTTGGTCCTAATTGTCAGTATATGGCAGTCGTTAAGTTAAGTTGAAGGCCTTATAAGCGACTTGAAACATTTCAACAGCGGACCCGGTAGTTGGGTCCGTAACTTAATTTCGAGAGACATACCTATGTTCGATTATTGAAATATCGACTGAACGATTGTGTGAATAGAGTTGATTGGCACATGGAGAGGCTTGACTTCATGAGCTCGATGGTTTACGTTTGTCACTCTAAAAAATTAAACAACAGATATTTATTTAGTTTTTTATTAAATATTTGATGTCAATATTGCTAAATTTAAATAAATACCTGGTACTTGTTCAAAAATTATGTTTTTTCTTCATACATACCAATCAGTTTGCATGGAAACTACTCTAAATTTAACATTCGAAAGATCAGTCTATCGATTACTAAATATTCGAAGAATCGTTCAGTCGAAGCAGCGTTTAGCGACAAAAAGTTGTTTGGCAATAAACTCTATTCGCACAATCGTTCAGTCGATATTTCAATAATCGAACATATGTCTCTCGAAATTAAGCTACGGACCCGTCAACTGTGTCCATTTCATCACGACAATTTGCTCATCACTTGTTACGTGGAATAAAAATTATGTTCGACCGTGGGGGTATTAATATGCCTCACCCTTTATATGTCTAGCTTTACCTTAGCCGGAGCCCCCGACGGGGCGCCGCGCCGTGTGGCAACGGTAAAGAGTACAAAATTTACACCCCAATTCATCCTTAGGCCGAGGGTGTAGTAAGAGGCGACTAAGGGAACATTTTTAGCAAAACAATATATTGGGTAGAGAATGAAAAACTCGAAATGAAACTCAGTTGTCAGTAAAATGACAATAGTTAAGCCAAGTTAAAGGCCTTATGAGAGGATTGAAAATATTCGACTGCGGATCATCACGACCTGCGCTTGACCATTTCAACACGGCAATAGTCTCGCCACCTATTACGTGGGACATAAAACTATAAGGTGAAATGTGGGCGTATACTATAACCTCTTGCCTCTGCCTACCCCTTCGGGGATAAAGGCGTGACCATATGTATGTAGATCCAAAACTCACCTATATTTATCAGTATCCGTGATAGTATGGTCCCTGGTGGGTGCGCCAGTTGCGCTGTGTCGCCACTGTAGTCTGAGAGCACGGCGCGCGTTGGCCGAGCACGGCAGCAGGACTCCATCTCCTTGGGCGACGACCACGTCTGCGGGCTCGCCGGTGAAACGGACGCCGTGGTCTGCGGTTGGGTCTTCGATTCCTGGAAAGAGATGGATATTAAGTATTATGAATGTTCGTTTCGTTGTAACGATTTGTTCTATTTTGAAATGCGAGATTTTGTCGTGTTTTTAGATTAATATTTTTTTCCAGATTTTATAAAATCAATATGGCAGATGATAGCGGTCAAATGTCAGTTGGCAAGGCTATAATAATTCTTCTCCTCATCTTTTGCATATTCATGTTAGCTCTCGGGACCCTAAGAAAAACAATGATTGATAAATAATATTATAATCAATACTATCGGACGTCACGCGGTTTCACCCGCGTAGTTCCCGTTCCCGTGGGAATACGGGAATAAAATATAACCTACTCTACTAGCGACCCGCCCGGGCTTCGCACGGGTGCAATGCTGATACCGCTGATACTAAATACAAATTCATCTCCACTATTTAATGAATGTTATTAATTATACATATTAACCTTCGTCTTCAATCACTCTATCTATTAAAAAAAACCGCATCAAACTCCGTTGCGTAATTTAAAGATTTAAGCATACATATGGGATATAGGGCAGAGAAAGCGACTTTGTTTTATACTACGCCTTAAAAAGCGGGATAACACCCGAACAATTCCTCAAACACGCGGGATAGCACTCGAACCCCCTCGAATGCCCTAGCTAGATGAAGCCGCAGTGGTAGCCAAGGTCTATTGGGAGTCCTGGGGACATCCTTCCTCAGGCTTACCTGGGGCTCCCAATGGTAGGCAGTAGGTAGGGAACGTGTGGTCTTTAGTCGGCATAGCATCCATGACGGATTTTCCACATATTAAAAATCTGCTATTAAGAGCTCTGGATAATCTATTACGTTGCTTCGTTACTTAACACAGCAGTATTATATTCAATGATTGTTTCTGCAGACACATTGTGATCTAGCCACTCCATTATGTAATTATCAGGACATTTTGTATAGCTAGAGTACTATAACATTCTAACCAGCTGTTTAGCTCATTATGTGGTTAATTTACAAAGAGCATGCACACGTGTTTAAATATTATT
Source organism: Miltochrista miniata (assembly GCA_933228765.1). Lineage (NCBI taxonomy): Eukaryota > Metazoa > Arthropoda > Insecta > Lepidoptera > Erebidae > Miltochrista > Miltochrista miniata. The sequence goes on from OW121776.1 coordinate 942,247, forward strand.
AGTTTATACATTCTCCGGGTTGGTCCGTGGCCTTAAGGTTGCGCAGCAAGCTATGGAACGAACTATGCTTTGTGTGTCTTTGAGGGATAAACTTTGGAATGAGATTATCCGACAGAGAACTAAAGTCGACATAGCTCACAGAATAAGCACTTTAAAGTGGCAGTGGGCCGGCCACATCAGCAGAACAACAGGCCGATAGAGCAAACGAGTTCTGGAGTGGAGACTGCGACTTAGTATACGTGGGGTAGGACGTCTACCCGCCAGATGGACCGACGATCTGGAAAATGTCGCAGGGACTGACTGGATGCGGAAGGTGCAGGACCGTGTATTGTAGCGTCAATTGGGAGAGGCCTACGTCCAGGAGTGGACTGCCATAGGCTGATTTGATTGATACATTCTCCTGGACAAGAGCTTCGTAAGTAAGTGTACCGACTTGTAGATCAATCTGAATTAGTTGATATCTGTTGATGTTAGTGTTAAAGCGTTGCAATTTGTAACCTATTTCGTTCATATTGTACCTGCCAACATTATTTAGAATCTTCAGTAGATAGTCTTATCAAAAGATAAAAAATCAATGCTTTTAATTATAGGGTCTTGCTAAATCGGAAAAGGAGATCTAATTTGTTCTCTGTGGTTTACAAGGCCTACTTATGCTAGCTTCTAAAGATAAACGCATTTTGAGTCATTGATGACTTAACTGATGATTCACATCACATACATGCAGCACCGACTTTTCTGTTCTGACAGCCAGAAACAGTTCTGAGTCCTGGGGTATCCTTCCGATGGCTTACCCGGGGCACCCCGGGGCTGCCAACCTTTGTTGGTTGGGTTTCTAAATTTTAGAATGTTCCTCACGTTAAAAATAAAAAAAGGAACAGTTTGATAAGTCGCTTTGGTGGCATTTATGGTAGCGACTGTCTACTGAGCTTCCAATCCCACTATAGGCGCAGTAGCTGGTACAAACTTAAAAAGACGTGATGATATTGGCATGTTCCCTTAATCGCCCCCTTTGACGTCAAATTAACATGCAAAAGCCATCAACGTCAATGTAATAACCATCGATACATCGTTAATCCTCTAAAGCCCTTTACTGTCCATTCTTGAAAAGGCAGGGCTTAATCGTGCTGTGATCACGTCACCCCTGCCGAGCTCCCTTTATCGATGTCCCATATGTCGTATTATTGACAGATCGGGAATACTCGGGTAACATCGGAAAGGTTCGGCAAATAGGTAGATAGTATTTTGCATTGACTAATGTGACCAAAATTTTTATTGTGAATTTTTTAGTTTTTTTAAGATAAGATAAGATCATTTATTTACACGAAACATGGTTACATAGTTATACTTATTACACATAATAGTAATATAGTTCAGCATATTTCACCACAGGTACTTTTAAAACAAAATGTTGCACAGTCAATTCAAATATTTTCGTGTAGTTCGGCGTGAATTCGATTTTATAAAATGTAAAGTGTTAGGAAAAGATTTATGTGTTGAATACAGAGACAACTAAAAACTATACTTTTTTTATTTAAAACTCTAAAATGTATTTTAGAGTTTTAAATAAAAAGAATTTGCTTCTATTCTGCCCAATACTGTAGTATTGGGCAGAATAGAAGCAAAGGAGTGCCTTTCCACGTTGTACCATAGTAGCTAACAATATCACGCTACAAAAATAAATGGGCACCTACGTACTTAAGATAATAAATGTTTGACTTGAAATATTTAAAACAAATCTTAAATACTTGCCCTTTCTTTTTTAAGATTTTATAAAAAGTGTAATAGGTCTAATTCGCAAAAAGAAAGTCCTGAACAAATCAGTATTCGTGGTTTACCTACTAATAGTATGTACACAAAAGATAACGTTCGTCCGCCCGCATGGTGCGCGTACGCATTCTTATAGTCTAGGAGCCGACTCCACTCCAATTTATAATGGATAAAATGTGTAAAAATATACTCAGAAATGTATAAAAAATACAAAAAAAATGATTTATTGGATTTCAGATGTTGATGTCGATGGTTAGAGGTTATTATTCTGAAAACTCGTCATGTTGCTCATCCCGTGACAACTCTGGAGGAAAAAACGACCAAATTCTTTTAAACAGTGAAACATAAACTTACACAAAAAACATAAACACAAACATAGTCATAAAGCGATATTTCTATAGCTTTGGAAATCCACTCTGATAAGCAAAGGTTTAGGGCCACACATGTAGTGTACTGCCGTCCTTAGGATAAACAACGCAATCGACATTTTTGACGAAATTGAGTTATTAGCATATTCGGAATCACCGAAACGAGATCTACAAGAATCAATTACTCATTTTTTGATATCTTGATTAGTTTTCATTTTATTGTTAAGCATAAACAGCGCAATTAATGCATTTCCAACTTTTTACTAATCATAAGCATCGTAAGCAAACATGCGTTGTTTATGACTCGTATTTAATATGAATTTTAATTAGCCCGTCTTAAGCGGAGTAACGCAAGTGTGTATTTACGATTATTATGACTAGAAAAGTAAAGGCAAAGAAGGTCTATTTCAAAGATTGTTGCTCTTAACAACTAAAAAATAAAAATATTTTGGTTAAAATTTGACTTGTAACTGGAAATTTTAGCAAGAGGTCATAGAAAAAAGTAATTATCACAGTGATCGTTAACAAAGTATTGAATTATAGCAAACTACTTCGGACATTTGATTAATTAATGATGTATTTTAATATTTTATGAAATGATAATGAAAGAAAGAAAGAACAAGTTTTTATTCTACATTAATGCCTAATAATAAAACAATTTCACATTTCAACTTATAGTTTTATGTCCCACGTAATAGGTGGTGATCCACGTAATCTTTAAGCTATTTTATGATTAAGCAAACAAGGCAGTTTTATACGCTGCTTGATGAGCCTGATGAAGAAATACACCTCCTTTCATACACCATGTGTGACGTAAACGAAGTTGCGAGGGTCAGCTAGTGAATTATAAATCAATAAATAATTATAAATTTGATAATGTTACATAGTATTTTAATTAAAATTATAATATATTTTTAATATAATAATACTGACAGGTGCCCTTACGTAGGCGACTCGGTAATGAGCCTCTTTTGTGCTGCTATTCAAAGCTCCCGGGGTTAAAAAGAGACGAATACACTGAGCTCCTAATGTTGTACTACGACAGAAAAACTATATTTTGAATAGCTTAGTTCTATAATAGCAGAAAGGAGGGAGAGAAACGTACCATACGGCCTGGAAGATACAGTTGACACTAGTTCGAAGGCAGGGTTCAATGTACCTAATAGTTTGTGTCATTAAACAATTTATTATAGATTATCATTAGGTATATAGTCTCACTTTGTAGATTTTAATTCACAGTAGTAAAGGATAACCACAGATGTAACGCGAATTGAAATCCTTCATGATATAAGACAGCAAAAATTGACTATAGATATTACTAGTCGCTTAGTTCTGGCTGGATTTCTTTAATATAATGATAGTAGCACCTCCGTCCGACATGCGTTTTTCTGGGTCGTAAAGGAAACAGAAGGATTAAGTTGAGGAGTTCTTTAAAACACTCGTCTTAATAGATTTCGTAGAATGCAGTCAAAGCTAATAAAGATTTCGTAGGATAATAATAATAGTATGTCTATCAGTCATCTAGATCCCATAGCACAAGCTTTATAGCTTAGTTTGGGCTAGATGATGTTGTGTGAGAATGTCCAACAATATTTATATTTATAATATTTGATATTTGTTTAATTAAGTACGTAAAATTAAACGCATGCGAGCTTCTCTAAAAGAATTTACTAGTCATAATGAACACATTTGCTACGTATAAGTTATAAAATTGGAACATACGTCGAAGTAATCCCATATCTTTACTAGACATAAACATCACAAAATGCATTTACTAGAGATAAATGACGCATCTGCAGCACATGCGTTGATAATGCTTAGTGATTTAGTATTATTGCAGGGAATATTTACTAGCCTTAAACATTTTTTCTTTATTTTAAATAATGAAATAAACTAATTGTATAAATATAGTATCGCACATGCAAAGTTCACATTTCAAGGAATCGAACTAAACAATAAAACTTAGAATATTCCTGTTAGTTTCCGAGAGACAATAAAAAAAACTAAAAAAACTTTAAACGCGATTTACTCGAAAGTTACTTCCAAGCAAGTGCGTTGTTTATCCTTATGACGGCAGTGTAGTGGCCACTAGATAAGTAGTAAGTAAGTAAAACTTTATTGTACACCAATAAGATTTGACAAACAAATAAAAATCAACATGAAATGCACAAATGTACAAATAGCGGCATTGTCGCTCCAAGCCATTTCCTTTAGGCATCCTTTGAATGGACAAAATAATAATAACAAAACGTTGAACCCATCGGTTGAATGTAAAAATACGACAAAACAGATAAACACCAGTTCCTTCTTCGGAACAATGTGTCTAGTCAGCATTTTCAGCGAACCAATGCTTTCATTCAAATACTAATCGCCAATTCTTATTTCAAAACAATGTATTTAGGCAGCATTCGTACCACAAATACTTACACTAAAAAGAGGAAAGGTTTGATTATTAGTTTGTGCATTGCATAGGTTTAGCTTTAGGTTTAGCCATATAAAGCTACATTATTATAGACTCTATAATAATGTAGCTTTATATGGCGAAAGAATTTTTATTTGGCGGGAATGAAAATTGGTCTATGTTACTCTATAATATAGAGTAACATAGACCAATTTTCATTCCCGTATTCCCACAGTACCGAAAACTACGCGGGTTAAAATGCGTGGCGTCCGCTACTTTGATACAAATACTTTTGATGGAATGCGGCGTCCATGTTTGTAACATATCAGCGTGTCATCGAGTCTAGCATGTAACTCATAGCTGAAGTTCCCAACGGCACCAACACGCGAGTCTGATACGGTAACTAAGAAAATGTGCTGTTAAAATGTTACAAATTTGGACGCAGCATACACACACAGATGTGTGAAGATTACGTCCAGCCGGCTCCTCGCCTACAACAATAAATCTCGACAGCCAGACGAGACATTATTTGTATTGGTTCACTTTCGTTTTTATATTGACCATCGTTTATTTGTACCTACTTGTAATTTTTGGTTTACCGAATGGATTTTGGTAGTGCTGTTGACAAACATCGATAAATATTGGACGTCTCTGTTTGTTTGCGTGTCGAGACAGCGTTATCAGTGTTGGATGTTTGCTTTATAATAAAGTAGTAAGTAAGTAATAAGTACCTAGTAATTTTTGTGAGGAATAAGACTATAAAGGGTGTCTCAATAAGAGTGCACTTTTTAAATTTAGTGCTATTTTTTTTTTGTGCAAGTGGCGACTCTGAGATTTGGCAGCTTACACATTTATTTGTTCCGATTAATAAAAATGGAGCGCTTTTCGAAAGAACAACGCGTAATAATTGTGAAAACTTGTTGCAAAAATTTGGAAAGTTATGCTGAGACCGCTCGCAAACTACGAACAATTTTCAGTCTAGAAAGTGCACCTAATGTGTAAACCATTCGAAAAGTTGTCAAAAAAATGAAGAAACTGGGTCGGTAATGGACAGTAAGACTCCTGTGCTTCCGTTGTGTGCGGACGGCATGTGGTTTCAGCAAGACGGCGCGGCGCCACCTGCTACACCGCGCATGAAACATTCCATTGCAGCAACGATTGCCGGAAAAAATATCTCAATAAATTCTGATGTGAACTGGCCACCAAGATTTAACGCCGTGCGATGTTTTTCTTTGGGGTTTTCTCTAATCGCAGGTTTAAGTGAATAAACCAGAAACAATGCCTAAGCTCAAATCCGAGATCCAACGAGTCATCGGTGCGATACAGCCTCATCTCTGTGAAAAAGTCATGAAAATTTTCATGAATAGAGTAATGGCCTGCCATCAGAGCCGTGGAGGCCATTTGACGGATATTTTGTTCCATACTTAATCGGAACATGTCTTTTTGACAATTCAATAAAAAAATCACAACTCTCTCAAAAAAATATGCTTTTTATATTAAAATGAAAAAGTGCACTCTTACTGGGACCATTATAATCGTCGATATAATGCTTTTAGCGAAGGTAACGAGCAACTAGATATAAATGTTATCAAAAGTGCAGATGACCGCCGAGTAGGTATACTGTATTTCAATACAATAGCTTTGCGCAAAAATATAAACAAACACATTTGATCCTATATATCCATAGTTACTTGCAATTGAGTATACACCCTGATTATATTCCGGTACCCAGGAGTCATACAGTGTTCTTACAATCATTTTGACACCAAATAACTTCTTTATGATAGTTTATTTTCATTTACAATACCTACTCAGGATAGTAAAAAATTCAATGATTTGTCATACTATATTTTTCTACTCATCTGTCTTAGACAAAGATTGTCAAAACATGACATGTTTACATTATTGCCAGATCGGGCAGGATTGGACTTTAGTCACTTTGGAAAGCTTGTTAATAAAAACCTGCGAACGGATTTCGGTTCCAAACACAACATGAAAATCACGACCTACCATTTTCTTCTGTGTTATGAATTTGTTATTATACTACAACAGAATTAAACTATTCGTGAAAATTTCAGCTGTCTCGCAATCATGGTTCCTGAAATACAGCCTCGTGACAGACCTACAGACGGAACTCGAACCCTAAAAAAGATTTGCCGACGACATTGGCGCCACCGTACTCACATTACCTATATCTCCTCGTCTTGAGACAGTTATCCTACTTCCTACTAATATTATAAATGTGAAAATTTGTGATCATACACAGTGGAGAGAATCTTCGCCAGAACCGAGCGTTTCAAAAGATCGTTCCTCTGTCGAACTATAAAACCCTGGAACTCGCTGCCCGCACACGTGTTTTCCTCATCTTACAATCCCGGGTTCTTCAAGAGGAGCGTGAAGAGGCACATCACAGGGCCGCCAACTTGAGGACTACTGTCAGAAGGGGCCCCCAATCGCTAGATGCGCCACGGCTTTCCATCAGGCTGGCGGCGACGTCAATTTGGCGAGCTGAATATAAAAAGAAAAAATGTTTGAATGTTTAGATGTTTGGATGTTTGTTACTCAATCACGTTCTAACGGCCAAACGGATTGGGCTGAAATTTGGTACAGTTACAGCTTATAGTCTGGAACTAGAACATTTCATCCCGGGAATATGTTCCCACGGGAAAAGGGGACGGGTACCGAATATCACGTGGGCGAAGCCGCGAGCATCATCTAGTTGACATCATCATAAGATTGACATTGACAACTCAGTGGGCGCACACTGAGCGTCTTGTCGCGGCGAGAAGCTGTGGACGCCAAATTACATACATTTTGTTCTAAGCGCGACATGTCGCCGCGACTCAGCGACAAGCAAGGGGAGTCGCGGCGACAGTCGCCGAGCGACAACTTTTTGTACGACGTCTGTCGCCGCGACAAGTCGCTCGATGCAGGCGCACACTGGGCGACAAGTCGCCGCGACATGTCGTCGCAACTGTCGCCTAGTCTGCGCCCACTGTGGGCACACCGCGACACAACAAATAACTCATGTAGTTAAATATCTCATCGATGAATTGACGTTCGAGAAATAGGTTTTGCCTAAATGTCTTTCACAAACCCCTCAGACAGAAAAAGGAAGATGATCCCAAACTTGGTCTCATCTATGATGGGTTTGTCTAAGACCAATAAAAAATGTAGTTTTTACAAATTTTTCAAATTCATTTTTACAAAACCTTCCTTATTGTCTTCGGAGGAGTTTAGGTTTTGCCTAAATGTCTTTCACAAACCCCTCAGACAGAAAAAGGAAGATGATCCCAAACTTGGTCTCATCTATGATGGGTTTGTCTAAGACCAATAAAAAATGTAGTTTTTACAAATTTTTCAAATTCATTTTTACAAAACCTTCCTTATTGTCTTCGGAGGAGTTTGGAAGTAATTTTTGCAGTAATTTTATTCTTCTAGATCACAATTCCAATAAAATATTCAATTCGCACGTCAAGAAAGACAGATAAAGATCGACTCCCACTAGTCAGCGTTAGTTACGCGTCACATCACCGTCGGACGCGGCGCCCGCTCCGGCTCGAGGGACCAGCCGATTGATTGGCGGCGATCGACACAGCGATGTGAGTGATGGGTGATTCTATTGTTTTTATCGTTTTGTATTTGATGTTTTTTGGTTTCGTAAAAAATGTATATTTAACGATATTATCTAGTAGATTTTAATGGTTTTTAACTGCCTCCGTGGCGCAGTCGGTAGTGAAACCGCCTGCCATGCAGGAAGTCCTGGTTTTCGATTCCTGGGTCGGTCCAAATATTTGTGTGATCCAAAAATGTTTGTTTCGGAGTTTGGGTGTTATTTAGGTAAAATATGTACGTATTTATAAATATACTAGCGGTACCCTGCCACGCTTCGCTGTGACTTATTTATGGTGGTTTTATGTACCTATGAGAAATTAGTAACAAACTAAATGATGGGTACATTTACAAAAAAAATGTGTGCGTGTACTATTGTACACACGTAAGAAGTGAAACTTCTTCATGACCTTATTTTTTGAAAGAAATATCATGAAATATAACATAGAAGTTAGTAGTCCAAAAGTCTAAAAGTTCTAAAGTTCAAAAGTCCAAAGTCAAAAAGTCAAAAAGTCAAAAGTCAAAAAGTCCAAAAGTCCAATAGTCCAAAAGTCCAAAACTCCAAAGTCCAAAAGTTCAAAACTCCAAAGTCCAAAGTCCAAAACTCCAAAACTCCAAAACTCCAAAACTCCAAAACTCCAAAACTCCAAAACTCATAAACTCCAAAACTCCAAAACTCCAACACTCCAAAACTCCAAAACTCCAAAACCTCAAAACTCCAAAGTCCAAAAGTTCAAAACTCCAAAGTCCAAAGTCCAAAACTCCAAAACTCCACAACTCCAAAACTCCAAAACTCCAAAACTCCAAAACTTCACAACTCCAAAACTCCAAAACTACAAAACTCCAAAACTCCAAAACTCCAAAACTCCAAAACTCCAACACTCCAAATCTCCAAAACTCCAACACTCCAAAACTCCAAAACTCCAAAACTCCAAAACTCCTAAACTCCAAAACTCCAAAACTCCAAAACTCCAAAGTCCAAAAGTTCAAAAGTTCAAAACTCCAAAGTCCAAAGTCCAAAACTCCAAAACTCCACAACTCCAAAACTCCAAAACTCCAAAATTCCACAACTCCAAAACTCCAAAACTCCAAAACTCCAAAACTCCAAAACTCCAAAACTCCAAAACTCCAACACTCCAAAACTCCAAAACTCCAAAATTCCAAAGTCTAAAGTCCAAAACTCCAAAATTCCGAATGTCCAAAAAGTTCAAAAATAACATGCAAAACAAACTGACCTCTTTATTAGGTAAGTACTCTCTTTTATTATTCTGAATGCAAGGAGGCCGCAATCAAACTTCTCTTAAAAAACATCAATCTGGTAGGTACCTTCTAAATAGGTTGTTTATAATATTTTGTTCTGAAGCTGGCAGAATATAATTTAAAAAAAACGACCAGCGCCATCTATTGGTAAAATCACTTTTTAAAGCTATTTTATTCTTATTGCTGTTATGATAAAAGTGTATAAAGTAGCCTAAAACCATCTCTGAATCCTAATGTATATCGTGTCCAATTTTAAGCTCAGTCGATTCAGTAAATTTTGAGTTTTAAATAGATACACAAACGCTCACAACATTTTTATATATATAGATAAGTATGTTTATCAGTTGTCTAGATCCTATAGCACAAGTTTATTTTAGCTTAATTTGGGCTAGATGATGTTGTGTGAGATTGTTCACAAAAAAACAAATATTTGTCCACAAATTAATATGATTTGCCTATTGGTAAGGGTACTTTCGCAGTTCTGACATACATCCTGTACGAGAGTACCTACCTTTTTGGCTCTATGGACCTATATGATGCTGATTATTGGTCTGTACCTATCCCTGTGGATAGGTATAGTCTGAAATAAGACCCTGGAAAATGTTCTCATTAGATGCAGGAACGGGAACGAATTTCCACGCGGGATTTGATTGTTTATTTGTTTGCACGTATACCTACTATACGCTATCCCGGTGAATATATGCAGTATTTTATTCCCGTATTCCCACGGGAACGGGAGCTCCATGACGTCCGCTAGTACTACAATAAATCTACAGAATCATTTAGAACACTAGAACACACAGTCATGTTCTATCTACATCTGGTGGCGTGGTCTCGCGCGTGCCTGCGACGCATTAGGTCAACTAGTCGGGCGAGAGTGGCGCCACTTGAGCGACACACATACCCAAGGACTCGTGGTGACATTGATCTAATAGTAATTTAAAAAGCTCCTTAGTGCACGATATACCAATATTATAAATTCTAAAGTTTGTGATGCCTGGATGTTTGTTACACAATCCCGTTCGAACGGCTGCTGTATGAATGTCGCTGATTTATTGATACAGGGACAGGTATAGTCTGAAGTAACACATGGGCTATTATTCCTGAAAGATGTTCTCATTAGATGCAGGAACGGGAACGAATTTCCACGCGGGCTAAGCTAGTACTACAATAAATGTACAGAATCATGTAGAACACTAGAACACACAGTCATGTTCTATCTACATCTGGTGGCGGTGTGTCGCGCATGCCTGCACTGCATTAGGCCAACTAGTTGGGCGAGAGTGGCGCCACTTGAGTGACACACATACCCAAGGACGTGTGGTGACATTGATCTAACGAGTCTAGTCTAGTTATTGAACGAGCTCCTCAGTGCACGATATACCAATAATATAAATTCTAAAGTTTGTGATGCCTGGATGTTTGTTACTCAATCGCGTTCTTAAGGCTGTATGGATCTGGCTGATTATTACTACAGGGATAGGTATAGTCTAAAATAATTCATAGGCTTTTATTCCTGGAAGCTGTTCCCATGGGATGCAGGAACAGGAACGAATTTCCACGCGAGCTAAGCTAGTACTAAAATAAATATACAGAATCACGTAGAACACTAAAACATACAGTCATGTTCTATCTACATCTGGTGGCGTGGTCTCGCGCGTGCCTGCGCCGCATTAGGTCAACTAGTCGGGCGAGAGTGGCGCCACTTGAGCGACACACATACCCAAGGACTCGTGGTGACATTGATATAATAGTAATTTAAAAAGCTCCTTAGTGCACGATATACCAATATTATAAATTCTAAAGTTTCTGATGCCTGGATGTTTGTTACACAATCCCGTTCGAACGGCTGCTGTATGAATGTCGCTGATTTATTGATACAGGGACAGGTATAGTCTGAAGTAACACATGTGCTATTATTCCTGAAAGATGTTCTCATTAGATGCAGGAACGGGAACGAATTTCCACGCGGGCTAAGCTAGTACTACAATAAATGTACAGAATCATGTAGAACACTAGAACACACAGTCATGTTCTATCTACATCTGGTGGCGGTGTGTCGTGCGTGCCTGCACTGCATTAGGTCAACTAGTTGGGCGAGAGTGGCGCCACTTGAGTGACACACATACCCAAGGACGTGTGGTGACATTGATCTAATAGTTATTGAACGAGCATCTCAGTTCGTTATCTGCACTATAATAATGACTGCCTCGGTGACGCATTCGGTAGTGTAACCCTGCCGCGCTGAGGTCCCAGGTTCGATTCCCGGGTCGGTCCAAATATTTTTGAGATCCACAAATGTTTGTTCCGCACTTTGGGTTACGTAGTAACTATTTAGTAATCTGTGGTTTGTGTGTTTTCTATTATAATATACATGTAGGTATTTAGAAATTTATAAGTATGTCTATCTGTCGTCTAGATCCCATAGCACAAGCTTATTATTACTTAGCTTAGTTTGGACTAGATGATGTTGTGTGAGAATGTTCACTAATATTTATTTATAGGTACTAATATTGTAGAAAAGAAATACATATTTGTTTGTAATCGACAAACTTTTGAGACAAAAATTTATGAATCCCACATATTTTGTTCACAGATTGGAATCAAACCCACGAAATCGCGTCGTGGTCAACAGTCGCAACTTACAACCATTGGACCACCGAGGCAGTACAAGATGGATGGAGCGCACCTGGAGACTCAAGGTATGAGTCCGAACTCGACCGCAAGCAGGACTGTGGTCGCTGCAGTGCCGCGACAGCACCACTGGTCCCCATACATTCTGTATAGATTTGTATTAGAATACATTCCGAACTCGGCAGTAGCGTCGCGACTGCACTCACTGTTGCGCGGTACTGTCGCCTTGCCGCCGCGACAGCAATGCTGCTTGCGGTCTAGTTCGGTCTCATGCCTTTTTTTTTTTTTTACAACGCTATCTGATCCCAAAGTAAGTGCTTGTGTTATGGGTATCAGACCACGGATATTAATACTTATATACTTTTAAATACATAACATATATCTTTTATACAGAGAAACACCCAGTCTCTTGAGACAAACATTTATGGGTCACACAAATATTTGTCTCCGGTGGGAATCGAACCCACGACCTCCAGCGCCGCAGGCGGTATCACTACCGACTGCGCCACAGAGGCAGTCAATGCCTTAAAAAAAAATGCCATAATAGACTATAGTTGCTAGACACCCGCATAAGGAGGTCAGTTGCCAAGTCGCCGGTTCCTTTTTAGGGTTCCGTACCCAAAGGGTAAACGGAACCCTATCATGAGACTTTGCCGTCCGTATGTCTGTCTGTCCGTCACGAGCTGTATCTTAGAAACCGTAATAGCTTATTTTTTTATATGTAAAGGGTGTTTTTTTAGAGGTATAGAACTTTAAGTTGGCCTAGCTGTTTTAACCGGCGGTATTTTTGTCAGCTGTAAAGTGATTTATGTTTAGTATGGTTTGGCATTTTAACATAAATAGACTGAAGCCTGAACAATGCTTCCAAATTGTGCAAATTTATTTTGAAAATCATGGTTCTTTCCGAAATGCGTATCGTGATTTTCATAAGCGAATTTTCTTTAGCGGTGCAGCTCACTTTTGGTTGAATGGATACATCAATAAACAAAACTGCCATATTTGGGGTGATGATGATCCTCAAGTGTATGTTGAGACACCGTTACATCCAGTAAAACTGACTGTGTGGTGTGCTTTATAGGCTGGTGGAATAATTGGTCCGTACTTCTTTAGAAACGATGCTGACCAGAATGTTACAGTCAATCGTGACTGCTATAGAGCGAAGATTACTGACTTTTTCGTTCATCAATTGAACAACCATGTTGTGCAGGAGTAATGGTTTCAACAAGACGGCGCAACATGTCACATAGCTCGTGCCACAATTGATTTATTGAAGGAAACGTTTGGTAACCGCATAGTTTCACGTTTTGGACACGTGGATTGGCCTCCAGAGTCGTGCGATTTTACGCCACTTGACTATTTTCTGTGGAGATATGTGAAGTCGCTCGTCTACGCCGATAAGCCCGAAACGATTGACCACTTGGAGGATAACATTCGGAGCGATATTGTCGCTATACGGCCACAAATGTTGGGAAAGTCATCGAAAATTGGACCTCTAGATTAGACTACGTCCGAGCCAGCCCTGGCGGTTATATGCCAGAAATCATATTTAAATTATAATGCCAGAAGATTTCCTTTCGAATAAAGTCATTTCCATATCAATAAAAACAATCACCTTCGTTTTATTCCATTTCAAAGTTCTATACCTCGAAAAAAAACACCCTTTATATATTAAGTTATAATTATATTAAGCTCGCCAAATTGACGTCGCCACCAGCCTGATGGAAAGCCGTGGCGCATCTAGCGATTGGGGCCCCTTCTGACAGTAGTCCTCAAGTTGGCGGCCCTGTGATGTGCCTCTTCACGCTCCTCTTAAAGAACCCGGGATTGTAAGATGAGGGAAACACGTGTGCGGGCAGGTCGTTTCATGTTTTTATAGTTCGACAGAGGAACGATCTTTTGAAACGCAGGACAACCAATTATTCGGATAGCACGTCTCTGCATAGCGTCAAGCGCGTCTAGTAAATACCTTGAGGAGTCATCCCAAAGGTGAGAACAGTATTCGACTCAGGGACGAATTTGCGTCTTGTACAGTAAACATCTCTGATGTGACTTCTGACAGTGGTCCTCAAGTTGTCACCCTGTGATGTGCTTCTTCACGCTCCGCTTGAAGAACCCGAGATATTATAAGATGAGGGAAACACGTGTTCGGGCAGGTCGTTCCAGGTTTTTATAGTTCGACAGAGGAGCGCCAGAGAGCTGAAATTTTCACAGATGATGTATTTCTTTTGCCGCTATAACAACAATTCAGAAAAAAGGGGGGATTAAGGGGGCTTCCATACAACAAACGTCATTTTTTGCCGTTTATTGGTAAGGAACCCTCCGTGCACTAGTCCGACTCGCACTTGGCTGGTTTTTTTCTTTGATAAATTGTCCATGAGCTGCCCCTATCAGTTGATCAAAGCGGACGACTATAAAGTGTAACCGCTGACGATTACTGGGACACTTTGTGGATAACCATCTTGTAGTAATGATATAACAATGTAAGGGCACTTCATTTGGCGAGCAAAGCTATAGCTTAATGTCAACAACTGGTCACACTGTTACTCGTTGCGAGTTTTTTTCGCAACGAGTAACACTGGCGACACTAGATGAGAATTAAAACTCGCATCGAGTAGCACTTACTGCTCGTTCGCTCTAAGTTTGCCGCTCGGCTCCATACTAAAGTCGAATTTTTAAATAGACGAAGTAAATTGACAGCAACTAATGTCACTTCTTCATACAATGTTGCTTATTTTCTATGACGAAGTGACATTAGCTACTGTCAATTTACTTCGTCTAATTAAAAATTCGGGTATACGCCTCTACGCCAGCGGCACACTTAGAGCGAACGGGTAGTACTCGATGTGACGATTTTTTTCGAATAAGTCACACTACAAGACCCAGTGGTACTAGATGAGAATAAAATGTCAAAAACGGGTCACACTGTTACCAGTTGCGAGTTTTTTCGCAACGAGTCACACTGTGAACCGTTTATTCTACTATGGTTTTAGCAGAGTTTTAGGGTGACTCGTTGAGAGCAATCCTAATAAAACTTATTTCGCTAGAAAAAAAGAGTTATATTTTTTTATTGAGACGAAATAACTTTTTGTGCAAATGCGGTTCACATTAAGTATTATAAAAGGAACGAATTTTTAAATTGCCTCAGTAGTTCCGGAGATGGGTGAGAAAACAAAAACAAACAAATCTTTTTACTTTAGTATGGACTGAGAATTGAAAACTTATGCGCTTTGAAAATTAATAAAAAAAGAAATTTCTAAAAAATAAAAATTGCCAAGTTTAGTTTATGAACCCTTGGTAGAGGCGAGGGCTACAAAACACATCGAGATCATGAAGAGCTCTTTAAGAAACTCAGTCCCGTCGTAAGTGACTATAAATTGTACACAAAATAATAGTCACGACTTCTCCCGAAACAAATTTAACTTTCATATCTCTCCTGCCCAACCCAAAAATGTAGCAAATCACAAAGTTTGTAAGCGCGATAAAACTCTCCCTACTCTATAAAACACAACTTTCACTAAACTATGCAAATCTCGCGCCTTAGAGGCGACCAACTTGCCACGCCGCTTATAAATTTGTTAATATTGGATTCAAACTTTGAGAACATACATATAAAGTTCATATTCCAATAGGGAAGTCTTCAAGTAATTTACGTTAGTGAAAATAAATTTTAAATATGGAAAAGAATTTGTTTCGAGCAGGATTTGAACATGCGTCTTCTAGTATACATACCGTGCGGACGCCTTAATCACTCAGCCACTGAAACCTACTCGGAACCAACCAAATTTTCTATTATACCTTATATAGGTACGTCTTGGGGCGACGTGGGCACCATCTACCGGCACTGTTGAGAAAGTTACACGGCACGAATGTATAGAATTGCACCTATATTCATTCGATTTATGATGAAACCTGCCTAAACACTATGATAATTTTTTAAAAGCAATTAGTATGCTTACTAATCTATATATATATAAAAACAAGAACTGACTGACTGACGATCAACGCACAGCCTAAACCGCTGGGTCTAAAAGCATGAAATTTTGCACAAATGCTCCTTAAGTGACGTAGGCGAGCAATAAGAAGGGTTTTTTGAAAATTCAACTCCTAAGGGGGTAAACAAGGGTTGCAAAGTTTGTATGGGACTACGTTATTCCTTGGTCCGATCTTCTTCAAATTTGGCATAAAACATCTTTAACCGAATTGATGGGAGACGTGTATTTTATTTTATTGAAATTTATCATTTAACATGTTTTAAATGGGTTATAAAAAAATTGGGGGCATTTGCCTCATGGTTCATATTGATACTCCTTAGCCGGTACTTTTTAAAAAAAATTTTTGACACATGACAGCTGAATTTTTAATTAAAAAATTGGTCTTATTTTTGATAAACGTCAAAACATTCCAAATTGCATTAAGTAATTTTACTAAAACTGTGTATTTTATTTATGCGTAGGTATATTTATTTCAATAAGCGAAATTGCCTTCATATTATTTTGTATGTCAAAATACATTTGTGAGATGAAAACCTGAACATGGCTGGCATGGAATTATAAAAGAATAAGTACTAGATAAGGTGTACTGTACACGGCTCATCCGAATAACAAAGAGTAGGTATTACCATCTTCGCTTACTCTTATATTTTGTACAGGGATGGCGAATTAGATGAATACAGAAAATCAGAGGCATTATAGATGAACAAATTAGCAGATGAAATCTACAGTAAATGTCTGGTCACAAAAGGAGAAACTGTATTAGCATTTTGTAAACAAAGTATTATGTATTGTATTAGCACAAAAACAGTAAGAGGACAAAGCCTGCAGCCTCTTGAATTAGGAATAGGACGATCGGAAACTGATTAAATATTATTTTTGTGACTTCCCGTTCCTCCCCTTTGGGGGATAAAGTCGAGGGGACGAACGGGAATACACTAGACATCATCTATTTTTACAAATACCGATATAGATTTACTTCGCTCAAAGTAACACGTATTTTGATTTAGTTATTCAAAATTATATCTAAACATATAAAAACAGAAAACTGCAGAAGGAAACGGCCGAATAAGTTCTGATTTTCTGAAGCGGCCACCGCCACTCTGTCTACCCGACAGATGGACGGAGGACGAAGAGGTCTGAAAGAGGAAGACGTAGGACGTAAATTAGGAGAACCTACGTCCAGGAGCGTAGGTGCTGATTTGATAGAATTATATAAAAACAAAAACTGACTTGCTGATCGATCTAGTAGAACCTTGAAGTTAAAAATGGTGTAGGTGCGCATGAAGAAACGATTTTTAGAGTTCGTACCCCGAAAATCCTACATACATGCTATACGACTCCTACCGACCAAAAGCCACAAGTATCCTACCTAATAGCCTACGATTGGGAACCCCAGATAAGTCCTCGAAAGGATACCCCTGGACTCCCAACAGACCTTCGGCTACCATTGCGGCCTAGGTGTTACTTCGCTTCTTCGGGGCGTGCGTGAATCCCTCACGTCAGTCAGGGTTCGTACCCTATTCAAGAGACTTCGCTGTCCGTCTATCTGTACGTCATGAGGCTGTATCTCAGGAAGTGATAGCTAGAGAGCTGCAAAATTCAGATGATATATTTCTACCATGCGATAAGAATAGTCGCGACGGAGAATCGTTCTATTTCTCTTTCTCTCTTACGCAAACGAAGTTGCACGGGTCAGCTAGTCTCAAATAAACTAGGTCTAATTTTCGCAGTGTGCTGACAGCAGTATCTCAAGGCTCATGGACACAAAACCAGAGACGGTTCCCACCAGATTTTGTATTCGGATGTGCCTCTGCTTCTTATCAATCGAGGGCGCGTGGAATGAGGATGGTAAGTTTTGATTTACTTTTTATGTTCCTGATTCAAACCCTCAGGTTGAGAACGACCATTTCCTAAAATGATAACATTTTACAATGACAACTTTTGAAAACGATAATACAATATACCACAGATTATACTTATAATATATTCTAGTATTACATACAGATCAGCAACTCCCTGTCGCGCCACAGCTGTCAGTAGAGTTGACGTGCGCGTTGACGGACAATTTGCTTACATTTTATTGATCAGACGCACACATTCAAGCTGGAGTTTCCGCCCTGTGCTATCCATACTAATATTATAAAGCTGAAGAGTTTGTTTGTTTGTTTGAACGCTTGTATTTCAGGAACTACTGGTTCGATTTCAAAAATTCGTTCGAAAGAAAGAAAAATATTTATTCTTTTCTCAGCAAGGACACATAATACAAGTAAATACATAATTCATGAAACTTAAAGATATTAACATGAATATCCCTGCATGAGACAGAAATGGTCCCTAGCTCAGCTTTAATGCTACTTCGCGTAATATTAGCGAGTTAGCGCTGGTATTCTGCTAGGGCCTAGGGCCAGTGAACATACGGCCAAATAGACTGCCAAAAAACAAAAACATTTCTAAATAGGTCACTTCCTGATCCGCACCAGTAACTAAAGAGGCCACATTGAGGTTTCTCTTGGACCTAAATTATATTGAAGCAATGATACTGAGTCAATATTACCGTTGGTGCATGGGACCTCTCAGGCTAACACATTATCCAGAGATAAATACAAACTATTATCATCATTACCACGTGAAAAACAATATAGGTAGTTAAGTACCTATCTTACTATTACAGCAAGAAAGTAATCATAGTATTGCTTGGCAAAGAGGAGCAGAGAACGTTGGAGGCGACACTGTGCTCTTTCCGAAACCTAACTATTATTATCCATATTATAGTCTATTGATAGTCCATTTATTGAGGATGGCTATAGGCTATATAACATCACGCTAAGACGAATAGGAGCGGAGCAGCAATGAAGAATGTTTTGAAAACGGGGAATTATTTTTACCGCCTGAGAGCTTCCGAGGCGTACGCTGCCTAAATGGTTAATGTTACGTAAAAATTTTGTACTACAAAATTGTTTCTCTTAAAAAGTTCTATAAAAAAGTTTGGGACAGCATATGTCTATCTTTTAAGGGTCGCTCACAATAACCTAATTTATATTTATTTTAAGGTTAGCTCACAATATTATCAAACTGAAGAGTTTGTTTGTGCTAGGATCTCAGAAATTACTGGTTGCATTACAAAATAATTTCATAGTTTTATAGTCCATTTATTGAGAATGGCTAATTGGCTATATAACATCACGCTAAGACAAATAGGAGCGGAGCAGCCATGAATAATGTTTTAAGAACGGGGAAAATTTCTTTCTTTTGAGAGCTTTCATTGCGTACGTTGCCTAAATGGTTAAAGTTACGTAAAAATTGTGTACTACAAAATTTTTCCTCCTAAAAAGTTCCAAATAAAACTTCTGAACAGCATTATGCCTATCTTTTAAGGTTCACTTACAATAACCTACTTCTTAACCTTTACGTCGGGAGTAAACGTTTTCTGCAGCAGTAGCCAGTCAACTGAAAGATAATACCGGCCAAGTGCAAGTCGGACTCGAACACGATGAGTTTCGCACCAAAAACGGACAAAAATAAATGCGACGGGAACCATTATATCACTTCAACAAAGTTGTGCGGGTCAACTCTAATGGTAATGTTATAAGCGACGCGAACGGGAGTAAATGCGACGGAATTATATTACCTACTTAAAATATTAATACTGTACGACTCTCTTTCTCGCTCTCATGTGACGCAAACGAAGTTGCGCGGGTCAGCTAGTCATAATCATAAATTTAAAATATGGAAAAATTATTTGTTTCCATCAAGATACGAATCTGAAATGTTATTAAGTATGTAGATACTGGACATGAAGCAACGCGAACTGTCTAAGGCGCGTTTCTCTGTGATACTAGATGACTGGCCTCGTGGTCCTGTGGTTAGTGTGCCTGACTACTGATTCGATCGTGGGTTCGATTCCCACCCAGGACAAATCTCTTTGTGTGATGAGCACATTGATTTGTTCTGTGTCTGGGTGTCATTTATCTATTATGTAGGCGATGTGGTTCGCAACCCATCACGTCTCGTTTCCCATCGAGGCGAAAAGTGGACTTGGGATAGCCACTTTGCTACGTTGAATGTAAGAGGAGGTATGATAGACAAAATTGAGGAAGTATGCAAGATGATGAAAGAGAGACGACTCGATATTCTGTGCGTGAATGAGACAAGAGGAAAGGATGTGACACCACCACACATGGACCCTACGCTGCCTACTGGTCGGGTGTGCCTAAAACCAGTAAAGCGTGTCAGGGCGTTGGTGTAGTACTGTCTGCGAGAATGAATGAATGTGTCACAGAATATGAATGTGTAAGCCCAAGACTCCTTTGGTTGAGGCTGAAGGTTGGACTTACCCGCATCTTTGTTTTAGGAGTATATGCTCCGCAAGATGCGCGGTGGTGCCGATCTTTACGAGACCAAAGTGAGAGGCAGGCATTTTGGGAGAGCATGAGTGATGTTTTGATTAAGTGCAAACAAAATGAAAGGATAGTAATGTTAGGCGATTTTAAGGGGTGGGTTGGAGTCAAGCGTGATGGGTATGAAAGAGTATTGGGAAAGTTTGGTGATGAGCGAGTGAATGAAAATGGAGAAAGTTTGCTTGAAGTATGTTTGGAGAAGAATCTTGTGGTGACTAACACCATGTTTCACCACAAAGATATCCACTTGGTTACGAGACAAGAAGGAAGTAAGAGGAGCATGATTGACTTTGTGATTGTTGACGCAAGGATGAGAAAGAAAGTACTAGACACTCGAGCCTACCGCGGTGCTGGGATTGACACAGACCACTTCTTGGTTGTCAGCCGAGTAACAGGGTTTGTTTCAGCGGTGGAGGCACCGTGTGCGTGAACCTGTTAGTGTACTAGAACGCATTAAAGTTGAGAATTTGCAAGAGATAGGTATAAAAGAGGAATTTGTGAGCAAACTAAGCAAAAAGTTTGATAATTTAGATGAAGTATGTGAGATTGAAGAATTATGGAAGCCGATTAAGGAAGGACTCGTGGAAGTTGCGATTGAAGTGTGTGGTATGAGCAAGAGAAGCCAAGGATGTAAGTTAAAAAGAATGACCGCGGAAGTTCTGAAAGCGTTGTATGAGAAGAAGAAAGCATGGTTGGACTGGCTGGCCACAAAAGCCAATGCAGAAGGCAACGGATGAGGATGTACGAATGGCCAACGATGAGTATAAAAGGTATAATCGTGTGGCAAAAGAGGTGTTAGTAAGAAAGAAGGAGAATGATAGAGATGAATTTGATAAAAGGTTATCTGGTGACTTCCAACAGAATTTAAAATTCTTTTGGAAGTCCATATAAGCGGTGAGGAGTCCACAGACCACATCACCGCTTAATAAGATCAGAAACCAGGATGGAAGTTTTGTGGGAGGAGAAGAGTGTGTGCTAAAAATATGGAAGGAGTATTTTGAAAGTCTATTTGATAAAGAGGATACGCAAGTGCAAACTCATTTTTGTGAAATGAATGAAATCGGCAATGAAAACGACATTAGTATGGAAGAAATAGTGGAAGCATTAAATAGTATGAAACTAGGCAAGGAGATGCTGAAAGCAGGATGTGGCGTGGTGATTGACCAGCTGTACCGCCTTTTTAATCTGTGCTGGAGGAGTGGCAGCGTACCAAAAGAATGGTCCAAAGCCGTAATTGTGCCGCTGTACAAAGGAAAAGGGTCGCAGCAAGAGTGCAAAAATTACCGCGGCATAAGCCTGCTCAGCATCGTCGGTAAACTGTATGCGAAAGTGTTGATAAAAAGAGTGATGAATGAAAGTGAAGGAAAAATGTGGGATGTTCAAGCAGGATTTATGAAAGGAAGGGGATGCACGGATCAGGTCTTCTCCTTACGATGCATAGCAGAAAAAGTTTTGGCGAAAAGCCAAAAGGTATATTGCGTATTCGTAGATCGGGAGAAGGCCTATGACAAAGTGGTGAGGAATGAACTATGGTCAACATTGTCTTTGTACGGGGTGAGCAGCAGCTTGATACGAGCACTGAAATCTCTTTATGAGGGCTCGAGTGCTTGTCACAGGATCAACGGAGCTTTCACGGACTTCTTTAACATAGAAAGGGGTGTGAGACAGGGTTGTGTAGCGTCACCGTGGCTGTTTAACCTGTACATGGACAGTTGTTTGAAAGAATTGCAAGAGAGTGCGTGTGGTATAAAACTGAACGAGCTGACCATCAAATGCCTCCTATATGCTGACGATCAGGTGATCTTAGCTGCATCGGCGGAGGAGTTGCAGTTGATGGTTAATATTATGCATAAGGCGCTGAAAGGTAGAGGAATGAAAGTGAATGTAAGTAAGACTAAAGTAATGGTTTTTGAAAGAGAGAAATGTATGACGAATTGCCCTATTATTATCGAAGGGCAAAGAGTGGAACAGGTGAAAGAATTTGTATACCTGGTGTAGGCGATGCGGGATCGAAGAAAATAAAAAGAAGACTTTTCGAAACTAGGGAAGGTGTCGACGGGAGACAAAGTTGTATGTGTCGACGCGATGTTGCTCGTATGCGGTTAGCGGTGCACTGGTGGCGGTCGGCGAGAGTGCGGCGGGCGGGACGCTGCCCGGCGCGTGCGGCCGGCCGGCTCGCGAGATATAAACAAAAGGACGACATACAACCTATCTCCCGCGGCACGCTCCTATGTCTTTAATTTAAATAATAAAACACATATGTACATGATATGGTAAGCACGGTAAGCATTACACCTTTTATTCTATAATTAAATATGTAAATATAATCTTATATCTAGTTAGGTACTAACCTTAGCATAATTACACACAATTACAGCTACGTACAGTCGGGCGAGCCATTTATTGATTAGTATCGTTAACATCCTGCCCCCTAGTGTTGCCATGGCGACACTCATTACGGAAAAGTAGCGCTACGCGCGTCGCGGGACGTCTCATGATACCGGTCTTAGTCCTTATATCCAGGGTTCTTACCCGACCGTCGGTTCCAGGATATACCCGCTCGACTATCCCCTTTGGCCACACATTTCGCGGTGACGATGGGTCCACTATCACGACGAGGTCTCCTACTCCTAACTGTATACCTTCGCGTAGCCACTTTGACCGCGGGGCCAAGGTGGGTAAAACCTCCCTCATCCATCTGGACCAAAACAAGTCAGCTAGCCGTTGAGCGATACGCCACTGCTTACGGAGGTATAGGTCGCTATCGTCGTATACCCCGGACTGTGGTAAGTTGGATGACGAGCCTAGTAAAAGGTGATTCGGAGTTAAAGCCTCTGGGTCTCTTGGGTCGACTGACACATGAGTAATAGGACGACTGTTTACCATATTCTCAACTTCACACATGAGGGTGTTTAGGGTCTCCTCCTTAGGGGCACGCTCTTTTAGCACGACTCTGAGCGCTGTTTTAACGCTCCTAATAAGTCGTTCCCAGGCTCCGGCCATATGTGGACTTGCCGGTGGTATAAAACGCCACCGTACCCCCCTGTTAACTGCCTCTTCCACCAGGTGAGGTTGGTCTTTCACCAAGTCCTGATAGGCTCGTTGCAGTTCGCGATCGGCACCGCGTAGGTTCGTACCGTTGTCGGAGAAAACGGTGTTGGGCCAACCACGGCGAGCAGCCATTCTTCGGAGGGCCATGACCATGGAATCGGCAGTCAAAGATGGCACGATTTCAATGTGAACCGCTCGTACAGTGAGACAGGTAAACAAGACTCCATATCTGGGAACTCTTTTCCTACCATCAGTGACCTCCATTGGTCCGAACAAGTCAACGCCGCACATGGTAAACGGTCGCTGGTGATGAGTCAACCTGCATTCAGGCAGGTCGCCAAGACGTGGAGGTGAAGGTAAGGTTTTCCTAAAGCGACAAGCTAAGCACTGCTTGGCGACTGATCGAACAGTAGGTCTCAAGTTGACAACCCAATACTTTTGGCGCAGCTCGTTGACAACCATCTCATTACACGAATGTGCAGCACGAACGTGATAGTACAACACTATAAGTCGCGCTGTATGATTCTTCCCATCTAAAATAACGGGATATTTAGTCTCCGGATTCACATCTGTTACACTACCAATACGACTGCCCACGCGTAATAAATTATTTTCATCAATTATTAGAGTAAGTGTGCGTAAACGGCTGTCGTTTTTTAATTCTAAACCTAAACCTAAACTATTTATTTCACTTTGAAAGGACTGGGATTGTGACTGACGAAGTAACAGTATCTCTGCTTTGTGCATTAACTCCCTGTTAATACAGTTAAAAGGGCCTTTTCTACATTCTTCAATAAATAACAATACCGTGGCAGTGGTTCGCAACAATTTTAACCAACTGCTAAATCGGCTCGGATCAGGAACAGGTAAGTCACACTGTTCATTATTTTTACAAACTAAATTTACTTTTTCTAATATATCATCACTTATTTTACAGGTTTTCGGATGCTGCGGCCAACTAGAACACGGTAAGTACAAGAAAGAAGGTCCCGTGAACCACTCAGAATCGGCACTTAGAACGTAGTCGCTGTTCTTTGTACCTAAATCAGCTGTGTTTAATTCAGTCGGTACATAACGCCATTGACTACTTGTACTATACTCGTCTATTTCACCTAGCCGGTTAGCTATAAAAGCTTTATATGACCTACTGTGATTCTGTATCCAATATAAGACCGTTGTCGAATCGGTCCAATAATGTACGGAGTTCGGTTGTATACGATGCTCCTTTATAATACTACTAGCTAATCTACATCCTAACACCGCCCCCTGTAACTCAAGACGCGGCACTGAAACCGGCTTAATCGGAGCCACTTTACATTTACTGGCGATAAACGACACCGTGACGTGACCATTGCTGTATGCCTTTCGCCAGTACGCGACCGTCGCGTACGCGGACAGCGATGCATCACAAAATAAATGCAAATCGAGCGACACATTATCGTCGCTATTACAGGTTGAAAAATACCAACGTGGAATTTTAATGTTATTAATTTTACGGGCTTGACCTATCCAACGTCTAAAAAAATCAAACAAATTGTCAGTTAGTGTCGCGTCCCACTGTAAATTACTCTTCCAAATCTCACGCAGTAATATTTTACCTTTAATTGTAAATGGTACTAAATAACCGTGAATATCAAATATAGACATAACAATTTGTAGCACCTCTCGCTTTGTAGGTACTCTTTCTAATAATAAGATATCGCTAGAAACGCGTTTGAATGACAAGTCGAAACTTAACAAATCTGAACTCGGGTGCCAAAGTAAACCGAGTGCACGCTCAGGTTGATTAGCGACGTCGAGCCTAACTGCCTTATCATTAAGGATCTCTTTAGGTATGTGCGCAAGTACAGCTGGCACATTACTCAACCAATTCCGCATAATAAAATCGCCCTGTTCGTGAATATATGAAATGTCTTTTATAATTTTACTAGCAAACTTTTGATCAGAAAAGCTATCAATATAGTCGTCCATGTACTGATTGGTTTGAATAGCGTGGACGGCTTCAGGCATCTGTTCTTTAAACCTAGACGCATTTTTATCTTGATTAATGGCCTGTGCTATGAAGGGCGAGCAGTTAGCACCGAAGATTAGTGACGTCATGACACACTGCTCGATGACGTCACTATTCTTCTCCTTCCACAGAAAACGTAGTGCGTGTTGGTCTTCATGCCGAATTTTGATTCTTAGGAACATGTCTTTTATGTCACCTATGACCCCTATGCGATTTTCTCTAAAACGAAACATAATACCAAATAACGAGTTCAACAAGTCGGGTCCCTTGTATAAAAAATCATTCAAACACAAATTATCAGATTTGGCGGCAGCGTCGAATACCAAACGCAACTTTTGTTTGTTGGCGTTATAGACCCCGAAGTGTGGTAGATACCAGCGTCGTCGTACAGCTGATGCGTCGCTGCATTCGGACTCGTCTAGTTTCCGTGCGTAGTTATTATCAAATAGATGTTGGACGCGCTCCCTGTACCGCAACTCGTAGTCAGTACTTAATGACATTTTTCGTAACACAGATTGCAAACGTTTTAAAGCTAGGTTATACGAGTCGGGCATAGCACGTGACTCATGCTTCCAAGGCAGGCCGACGGTCCATTGGTTGTTTACTAGCTCAGCTGACCTGTGAATAGTGTCGAGGGCCCTAGTCTCTTCGATATTTTGGCGTGGCTTGTTACTAATCCCTATCGAATCGAGTGAAAATGAATGACGTATCAACTCGTGTAGTTCTATGTCCTTGTCGCACACGGACCTGTTATGCGTAGGTATAACGTCAACTAGGTTCGTAGATATACTAGAAGAAATGCATGCGCTGGCGGCTGGCGGCTGACGGCGATGCGAGGCTAACAACTCATCGTCATCATAGCGTTCGTCCGCGACGGGATTGAAGTGCGTAGAAAAGGAACCCTCCCGTTCGGGTCCGCGTACTGTTTGAATTGCATTACAATTCCTAAGCTCATAGTTTATCGGCTCAATGGTTTTACACGATGTACCATGGACACACCAACCCAGTAACGTTCGCGTTATAAATGGCCCGCGCGGCATACACTTTTTACAAGTTATAGGAGCAATCAAATCATAGTTATCTTGACCAATTAACAACTGAGGCTTTACATCATATAAATTAATACTATCAGTACACAAAATTTTATCAAAATTAGCACAATTAATTCTAGTGGTAGATAGTACAGGTAAATTTAGTTCTTTCATTTTTCGAACACATAATTTGAATCGTTTGCCGACACTGTTACTGATGCTACAGTTAATAATTTCAGTGTTACATACCAACTCGGCGGAGTTCCATGCACAAGCGGCACGCATGGTGTAGCTCTCACCTCGGAGCCCTGCTCGGTCTGCCACCTCTGCAGAGAGGAGACTCACAGTCGCGCCATCGTCCAGGATCGCGTAAACTTTTACATCCTCTTTAGGGCCGTGTACTGTGACTGGCACGACCTTCAGCATCACCTTGGGTACTGCTGGGACCTGGGAACAGACTGAGTGAGTGACGACGTCGGCGTTGTCCTGCAGATCGCGCGGTGAGGACTGTTGGTGCACCCCTTGGGGTTTGGTCCAATGCAGCAGGCGGTGGTGTGGCCCACCACAGCCATCAATATCGCACCCGCTTGCCGGGCATGACGTTACATCTGTGTGTCGTGCTGCTAAACATTTGTAACACAATCTGTTTGTTCTTACGTGCTTCCACCTGTCTTTGCGTAGCGCACGTTTAAATTTACTACATTCTGCTAGTTTGTGAATATGATTTCTACAGAACTTACATGATGATGACGCCGTGCTCGTCTCTGCACTTATCATTATGGAATGATTCTGTATATTTTTGTTTATAGACTCTGGTTTCTTTTTGCAGTCACTTGCGTAAATATAACTTAATCCTGAATCCGATATTTTCTTTGCTTCTGCATATAAAAACTGTGATAATAATTCCAGCTTTGGGGTATCTTTATCTTGACATTTATTTAAATAGTTTGCCCATAAATTTGTAAGGTAGGTAGGTAATTTCGAAATTATAATTGTAACTAATTCAGGACTCCGTAGATAATCTTTCTGTTCTATATTCTTCGTAGCAGTAACATAATTCTTTATTTTTATGGCAAAGTTCACTATCTCAGTATTGTAGGCATGTGGCAACGGCTGTAACTTTTTCAATTGTGAGGTCACTTTTCTCATAATATTTTCAGGCCGGCCAAATCGTAGTTCCAGGGTCTCCATCAACTCCTGGGGAGAAGTAGAACTCATTAGTAATGACGATACTGCCTCTTTAGCCTCTCCACGGAGGCACTTTCGTAAACGCCATACATTCTCCTGGTCACTGTACTTACATAGGCGTGTAGAATCGTTGTATGCTTCCTTCAGTTGCAGCCACTCCATAGGGTCCCCAAAGTATAGAGGTAGGTCTTTAGAGGTAGCTAACCTTGACAGCAGCTGCTTGTTATTGCCACTTGTAGCAGCCGCGCCCACAGCTTCTTTGATGGCGGTAGTTAGCTCCGATATAGAAAATGGGACGCTCACGTCCATCACTCTTTTAGTGGGTACCTGTTCCAGATCTTCATGAAAATTATTTTTATTTTTACTTTTGTGATCGGCGGTACTTTTCTGGCGGTCGAGTGAAGGGCATGGCTCAACGATAGATTTTTCTAACCAGTTTTCCACTTTACTCTGGTAGGATGCAGCAGATGACCTTCTAGAACATCTGGACCGTTCATCTAATTCAGCCAAATCAGCCGCTAATTTTCTCTCAATTAATTCTTGTTCTATTTGAGCCTTTTTCTTGAAAAATTCAAGCTCAAGTGCAGCCTTAGCCTGTGCTGCTTCATATTCCAGCTGCTTTTGTCGCACGGCAGATGACGTGGTGCGCTTACTAGGACACTTGTGCGCGCCACCATCTTGTTGCGACCGGGCATGGTACGGTAACCCAATGTCGGATTTTACTGTATTTCCACATGGATCGATTGTTCTTCGAATGCACTGGACATCTGATTTTACTTCCACTGGTTTCTTCTCTTCATTGTTAGCCGCAATTTCTTTTTTCAGTTGTGCACGTGTTTTCACACCGTGCGGGGGTGTTTGAAAAAGCGACATACCTGCCACACAGGTTTTGCTATTTTCTATTTTCGATCGCAGATTCCAAGGATCCGGCCGATGGACCACGAAATGTAGGCGATGCGGGATCGTAGAAAATAAAAAGAAGACTTTTCGAAAACTAGGGAAGGTGTCGACGGGAGACAAAGTTGTATGTGTCGACGCGATGTTGCTCGTATGCGGTTAGCGGTGCACTGGTGGCGGTCGGCGAGAGTGCGGCGGGCGGGACGCTGCCCGGCGCGTGCGGCCGGCCGGCTCGCGAGATATAAACAAAAGGACGACATACAACCTATCTCCCGCGGCACGCTCCTATGTCTTTAATTTAAATAATAAAACACATATGTACATGATATGGTAAGCACGGTAAGCATTACACCTTTTATTCTATAATTAAATATGTAAATATAATCTTATATCTAGTTAGGTACTAACCTTAGCATAATTACACACAATTACAGCTACGTACAGTCGGGCGAGCCATTTATTGATTAGTATCGTTAACACCTGGGTTCAAAATTTACGAGGGATGGAAAGTGTGACCAGGATATTGAGAGAAGAGTTTTGGCAGGAAATCAAGTGAATGGGGCGATGCATACCTTTATGAGCAGTCAAAACGTGTCTAAGAAGGCAAGAGTGGCTGTGCATAGGGGTGTGCTTATCCCCACACTTATGTATGGTAGTGAAAGTAGGGTGTGGCAGAAGAAGCATGAAAGTAAAATTAATGCAGTGGAAATGAGAAGTCTGCGAAGTATAGCTGGAGTGAAATTGATGGACAAAGAAAGGAATAGCGTGATTAGAAAACAATGTGGTATAACTGAAGATGTAGTGACAAAGATAGAAAAAGGGATGCTTAGATGGTTTGGACATGTTGAGAGGATGGATGAAAATAGACTGACTAAACAGATCTATAAGGCGAGAATGAATGGGCAAGCTGGTAGGGGTCATCCTCGGCGTACGCATGGTAACCAAATTGATGACCTGCTGGAAAAAGGCCAGGTCAAGAGTACCCTTAACCAGCGAGCGTGTATGAAAGCACTTATGAAAGTAGAAGAAGCGAAAGTGGTATGCTAGGATCGTAGCAAGTGGAAAGCCATAGTCTCTGCCTACCCCGATGGGAAACAGGCGCGATGATATGTATGTATGTATGTATGTATTCATTAAGAAAAATACAGGTGAATTTTTGAAAAGGGCTTGGATGGCCAAATCCGAAACTATAAGGAATAGCTAAAAATGCTCAAAGAAGTCACGAGCCCGATTTTGATAAAACTTATAACCTCATCATTAGATTTTTGAAAAACCAATAATCCTAGCTGGGAATCGAACCCATTGATTTTGAAAAAAAAACACACCTTTATTATTACACCATACGATAGTGTCGCTGATAAGGATCAAATTCTTCGAAGTAATGATATACGGCAAATTTAAGGAAAGTTTGGAATTTTAATAGAATTCATATTTTATGTAACTAAATTTTGTATCATAATTTGTTTCGTTCGAAATCCCAGAATAGATCGTAACTATTCCGTGTTTTAAATCATGCTCTGAATGATTCTTTGGAGAATATTCTAAGCGGAATCAATAATATTGAACGCAGTACGATCCTTGAGGTCTCGAATCCAGCTATGTATGAAGAACTATGATCTACATTTTGAACAATTAATCAGTTTACGTAAGAAAAAATAACGTATTTTGTTAAAGATGAGCACTTTCCTTTAGTTTGCCGTATGCCGTTACTTCCCA
This sequence comes from Miltochrista miniata, assembly GCA_933228765.1. Classification (NCBI taxonomy): domain Eukaryota; kingdom Metazoa; phylum Arthropoda; class Insecta; order Lepidoptera; family Erebidae; genus Miltochrista; species Miltochrista miniata. The sequence continues at coordinate 972,572 of OW121776.1, forward strand.
GTATAAGATCCTTGATAGCAACACTATCGTATGGTGTAATAATATAGGGTGTGTTTTTTTTTTCAAAATTCAAGGGGTACGATTCCCAGGTAGGATTGCTGGTTTTACAAAAATCTAATGATGAGGTTTTAAGTTTCATCAAAATCGGGCTCGTGACTCCTTTGAGCATTTTTCGCTATTCCTTGTAGTTTCGGATTTGGCCATCCAATCCCTTTTGAAAAATTCACCTGTATATGTATGTCTAATTGTCTATCAGTCGTCTAGATCCCATATAACACGCTTATATTAGCTTAATTTGGGCTAAATGATCTTGTTTGAGAATGTCTACAAATACTAATTTATTTATTACTAGCTGTTCCCCGCGGCTTCGTCCACGTAGAAGTCATTATCGCGTAAAATTATTACCCTCTTTAGTCGGTTGAAAAGTAAATATGTCCTTACCATCAATATAATCTATCTCTATACGAAATTTCATCTAAATCGCTTCAGCGGTTTAGACGTGAAAGCGTAGCCGACAGACAGAGTTCCTTTCGCATTTATAATATTAGTAGGGATTATTTATTTACTTTTGTGCTCAATATGAGAAAGCGAGAAGTACAAGCATCCGAAAAGCCCTTCAAAGTTTAGCATCGTAAACAAGAAATACCTACTCTTATTATGCGCCACAGGACAAAGTTACCCATTAATTGTAAATTTATTTACAAGAACAAGTTATGAATAACCAACATTTATTTGCAAATGAACAATATCTGTTTCGGAAGCGCTCGGCAAGTAAATTATCTCTTCTTGTACGTTTTGTCAAAACGAACCCCTTCCTGTTCGATGGACGTGGTTGGACTACTGTACTGTTTGAAGGTTGTGTTTGGAATAGGTAAATAGGTCTGAAAAATTGTCTGCGTTTTTGCGCCCGAGTCAAAGGGTCTCGTTGGCTCTCGCGAGGTAAATGAGAGCGAGCATGTACACACTCGTTCATTTTGTTGCCCGCAGAAAGTTTTAATGAAAAGACGTATTTCACTATGTGGTCTAACGAACTCGAATTATAGTTTTTGGACTGCTATCAGATAGAAGCCGTTTTATGGAATTCGACGGATGTGAAGCACAAGGATAAGCAATGTGTTCATGATGCTTGGGTGCGAAATCTTGCCTCTATTCAGTCTGGAGCTGCAGCGAAATCAGTTTTATAATCGTTTTTAAAAATAAACATTTTATTATAATAATAGCTCGCGGTACAAAAACAAACCGCAGCAGCAATTTCTACGTCCATTGTCGCGGGGGTCCTATGAGGCTCTGTGCTTGCGAGTGTGTACAGTGTACAGGCATGCTCTCGTCGAGAGCCTTTTCGGCCGAAGCTCTCGGCGAGAGGCTCTCGACGAGTGTGTACAGCCGCCATAAGAGTTTGTATAGCGCGATAATGCCACCAATTGTTATTCCATTGGATTCGACCAAAATCGGAGTAAGGGTATACTATAGTACACATAATCTAAAAGTAAAATGAAAGTGAAGTCACTACCAACAACTAACAAGCACAACGTAACTATGGTAATCCATGTCCCATACTGAAGTACTCTATCCTGTATGGTTACCATACTCACTTTATGCTTATTAAGTAGTTGTGGGTAAAATAGAAAGTCACTTTACTTTTAGAAGAGGTACGAGTTATTCAGCAGTATCTGATTTTGGTCGAATCCGGCCTAGTCTAATACTATCCAGCTATGTGTAATGTACTTATTGCCAACAATCTGGAGGGTACAAGTAATTTTCCTATCCAACATCCAAAATTCCTATCCTGAGGAGTTCGGTCCGTCATTCCTCCCATACAATTAGTTGTGGTTATCCTTAACTGTTGTACGTTAGGATTGACGAATTGAGGGTGTGAGGTGGTTTCCTCTCCCTCCCCTCCTTTAAGATAAGATAAGATAAAATACATACATACATACATATGGTCACGCCTTTATCCCCGAAGGGGTAGGCAGAGGCATATTATATGCCCACATTTCACCTTTGTATAATTTGTCCCACGTAATAGGTGGTGAGCCGTATTGCCGTGTTTAAATGGACAGGCGCAGGTTGTGACTGCCTGCTGTGAAATAAAGCCTTCAACTTAGCTTAACGACTGCCATTTTACTGGCAACCGGGACCAACGGCTTAACGTGCCTTCCGAAGCACGGAAACGTTCAAATAAATGTCACAAAGTGATCACATGGATGGTCACCCATCCATGGACCGGCCATAGTGAAAGTTGCTTACTGCAGTGATCGTTTACAGAACACTGAGTCCGCGGGGCCACGAGCGCTTCTATTTAAGATAAAATAAGATACGATAAATATGCTTTATTGTACTAACAACATAAAATTTACAACAGTGCAAAAGTACTACAGTGATACAGCGGTTTACAAAAGTTAACACAATGGGCGGCCTTATTGCACTCAGCAATCTCTGTCAGGCAACCTTTAGATGAACTGGACTACATAGAGAGATACTGGGACACACACAACATGGGTAATACAATCTTTATTATCGTTCTTGGATGCATTTCCGCCATGTAACGCCAGATTCCATTAGTTATCAGCTTAAATGTTATTCCTGGTGTACAATAAGGAGTTTTAACTTTTACTTTTTACTATCTGCTATGCATTGCCAGAGGGGGTTTGCCAGCTTTGGCCTCTCCCTCTGTAAAGGCGCGCGATGCTCTGTACAGTAGGTACGACATTCAGTAGATATGTATATCGATAGACAGCACAATTCTTATAAAATAAATACTGGGTAGTCATCAATAAGTTTTTCCATTAAGTTCAAATTAAACAACCAGAAAAGTCCAAACAACTATTCATATTAAAGAAAACGAAAACCAAACTATGTCGACAAACAGTTTCACAAAGGCCGAATGCGGTCGAGCCCTAGTCCGGTCACCTTTGAAAAAAGTCAGCTGTACAAAAGCGCGGGAACGCCATGATTGTAAAATGGCGGATGTAGGCCACCCGGCGGTTTTGTAATGATAGTTTTCCATCATCTTTACCTTAGTTTGTCACGACATGGGTACGATACGATATCGATCCGATAAGTATTTCAGAAAAAAAAACGGCAATAGATCACGTTTGTTGTATGGGAGCCCCACTTAATCCCATTCTTTTTTCTGATTATAGCATTTGTTGTCGTAGCGGTAGCAAAATTCATCATCTGTGAAAATTTCATCTCTCTATCTATAACGGTTCTTAAGGTACAGCCTCATGACGGACAAACAGACAGACGGACAGCGAAGGTCCCGTTTTTACCTTTTAGGTACGGAACCTTAGTAAAACCAGTCTACGTAAGGTTCTGTATTACTACCGTAGAATTAGAATATACTAAACAGCTGAACAAAATTAAATGTTCCTTGACATTCGCTAGTCGTATACCCTCAAATTAAATAGTTTTACTACCGTTTTTACCCTCATCTCGTATAATGCGTGCGCGTTAACTTTCAATAAGCAGCGGATTCTTTTATTTGTGAACAAAGAACCAAACCAAGAATTTGAGAAAATAATATCTAAGAATCAATAAACAGCCTGAAAACTCGAATTAAGGAATCAGGCGTTATATGGCAGAAATCCACCAAGGTCCTCCTTCCGAGCCGAGCGCTTACCCAGGGCTACCAACCGTAAGCATTAGGTAGGAAACGTGTGGGTTTTAGTCAGTTAGTAAAAAAAAAGAATAGAAAATACCAACGCCTAATAAAGGAGGGACCCTTCTCCTCCCCTCCTTTATTATCTTTGAAAATCAGGTTAACCAGTTACACTCAATTTTAGGACATCAGAAGGGCGATTTTGGATAATGAAATAAAAGCTTCAAGAAAGTCTTATTTAGATTATTGATACTGTTGATTGATGGCATTCGATGAAACTTAGTACTCTTCGCCACGAGGCGAAACCGGTTAGGTATTACAATAATAAATATTGTGGAACAGTACAAGTAAAGTTTTTTAATGTTCAAGGAAGTCGTGTCGGTTAGTGTAAAAAATAGTTACCTAAGTGACTTCAAGCACTTTCAAGTATGTAGATATGTGAATCGGAACGACGAACGACGGATTCGTTACAACTGGACAATGGACAAATGGGTCGCTGGAGGAATGAAATGGTGACCTAAATAGTCCCTTGGATGAGCTGTTGTTACTTTTATACTTACTTATTGGTAGAGGCGGAAAGTGATACAAGTTGAAAGAGAAGCGCTCGTGGCCCCGTGGACTCAGTGTTCTGTAAGCGATCATCTGCACTAAGCTACTTTCACTGTGGCCAGTCCTTGGATGGGTAACCATCCATGTGACCACTCTGTGACATTTATATGAGCGTTTTCGTGCTTGAAGCCTGTGGTCCCGGTTACCAGTAAAATGGCAGTCTTTAAGCCAAGTTGAAGGCCTTTTAAGGCGGCTTGAAAATTTTCCACAGCAGGCAGTCACAACCTGCGCCTGTCCATCTTAACACGGCAATATGGCTCACCATCTATTACGTGGGACAAATTCTAAAAAGGTGAAATGTGGGCATATAATATGCCTCTGCCTACCCCTTCGGGGATAAAGGCATGACCACTCAAGTATGTTGAAAGATATAATCGTCATATTTTCATAGCAAATCAAGTAAAGTAAGTAATCTCAGGTTGAGAACGACAAATCTCTAAAACGACAACATTTTACAATGACAACTTCTCAAAACGACATCTTCCGAAATGAAAAAAAATTTTTCAATAAAAAATAAAACCGACTTCAAGCAAATCCTGAAAAATAAAATTTACTTAGCACAAAGTAATATGTATTTTGATTTTATCAGATTTTATTCAATATCATATTGAAGTCGGCGCCAAGTAAACCCATAGTTTTATGTAGGTATTATATTGATGGCACCAACTTCAATATTACATTGAATTAAATATGATAAATCAAAATACATATTACTTTGTGCTAAGTAAATTTTATTTTTCAGGATTTGCTTGAAGTCGGTTTTATTTTTTATTGAAAAAATTTTTTTCATAATTTTAAGTGACGGGTGAATCGAAAAATATATCTATCTAGGTGAAAGTTCTAATCGATACATATCCATCAAGCCCAAACACAAGGTAGCTACTGTAAATCGTTAAGGAATTTCCTCGACTGTCTTTCGGTTCCATCATCAGATCGACTCCAGACATTCATTAAATTGTAGTACCTTTAAGCACTGAATTAAAAAGTTAACAAACGCACTAGTTGTCCCTACAATTTTTTATTTTCGGTGGTTGCCCTCGATTTCTCCTGAATCCCATCATCAGATTCTGACCTGGTGAAATTGGGACCACCTCAGCAGTGAACTCTATCCAACAAAAAGCAGATTTGAAATTCGTCTATAATTGACGAAATATCGGTGAACATACATAAAACATTGAGAACTTCCTTTTTTTTTTAAGTCGGATCTATCAATCTAAGTGTAAAGTTCTCATCAATACAAATCAATCAAGCCCAAACACAAGGTAAATGTGTGTGTAAAAAAGCGTTTTTAAAATAACCTATAAGAATTTAATAAACACTTAACACATATTATTTATTTTAACACTGGAGCAAAGGCGGAATAGAGGAGACCTCATAGAAACGTACAAAATACTCAGCGATCACTACAACGTCAGAAACATAAAAGATTTGTACATGATGAACCAGAACACACGTCTTAGAGGCCATTCCTTGAAGTTAACCAAACCTCCGTGTGCTAGCAACCCCAGAAAACACTTCTTACCATATCGAGTGATGAACTTGTGGAACTCTCTCCCGGAAACTGTAATAAGTGCTCCAACAGTGAACTGTTTCAAAAATAGACTTGACAAACATTTAAATAATTAAGAACACAAGTGCAGTGATATACACGTATCAGCTCGTAGAGCTGCTAGTGTATCAAATAAATAATAATAATAATAATAATAATAATTTCTCCGGTAATAAGAAATTTCCTGTAGTTACAGAAACTTATTCGTCCAATTCGACACGATAACGTGACGGGCCCCGTACAGAACTGTCAAATGTTCTACACGCGACGAGAAACTCCCTCGCTCAAGTTTCCTTACAAACTTTAATTGGTAGACATTGAGAAAATGTATTCTCAGTAAATTAAAAAAGTTTTACAATGTCTGTAATGTCGGATATTTTAATTATTTTTTATGTTTATCCTGAGGGAAAATTATTACAAATTCTAAAGACATTCAATTGCTCAGACTGAAAAAAACTTTAGAGAAAAACTTGTTCTATACTCTAAAGAAAAAACCTTAGGCAAAAAAAAATAATCAAACCCTCAGAAATTACTGTGCCAATTAAAAAAAAATCTTTCACCATTTTATAGAACTACATTCACCCTGAGTGACATATCGCACCTTCATTTCGAAACCGTTACTAAACAAAATAACTAAATTTTACAGGAGAAGCAATTTAAGATTTTTGGCCTATTAAATACCTCATAATGAAAAACTTATGAACTTTTATGAGGTATGTCTTAGATTACTTACTAAATTATTAGTTCCTTTTCAAGATGTGAAGGCACATAATTAGATAATTTAAATAATAACTGATTTATAATAATTTTAATTTTTATAGTAACACTTTTGCAATAACTTTGTTTTCAATTATCACTGAATATTGTAATGTTAGTATGAATTGAATGTTACTATGTAAAAAATAAAATTCTAGCTATTTTAAATGACAGAATAATGAGTGTGAAATATATTTAAAGACACGGATAAAATAAAAGGTAATAGTTAAAATCACTATTTATTAAACGAACGTATGAAGTACAATTATAAATGGCAAATAACTCTTTATTCTTCATTTAATAATTATCATTTAATTGAAGCTTACAGTCACCGTATTTACTTATTTTGAATAATAATATCAACAGAAAACTAATTCCTCTTCAGATGGGAGCACCTGCGGGATCCAGCCTACAGGTAGGGGGCGTCAGCATCAGCATCGAGTCCTCTTTGAAGTATCTGGGGCTCGTACTCGATGGCCGATGGAAAATCGGACATCACTTCCGAAGTTTGGTCCCATAACTGATGGGGGCATTGATGCCCAACATCAGTTATGGGACCAAACGTAGGGGACCCTACGCTCCCTACAAGGAGACTGTACCTGGGGATCGTGCGAAGTATGGCCCTAGGGGCCCCCGGATGGGCGGAGGCCCTGACGGTCAGCAACGTGGCTAGATTGCTGAGCCCGCAGAGGGCGATGGCCGTCAGGGTGATAAGGGAATACCGCACGATCTCCGGTGTAGCGGCATGTCTCCTAGCCGGAACCCCTCCATGGGACCTGGAAGCGAGAGCCCTTGCGTCACTATTTAGATGGCGCAAGGAGGCGCTGGAGTGGATCCATAGGCCTGCGTCTCGAGAAACCAAGCCCCAGCGGTCCCAGCTCCACCAGGAAACCGTGGAGACATGGAAGGTGCGACTTGAGCAACCAAAGGGCGAATTCGCCACAATTGCGGCCGTCAGACAATCATGGAAGAGTGGCTAGAGAGGAGACACGGTGCTCTACTGCTACTCCTACTGGTTGTCACAGATGCTTGCCGGGCACGGTAGTTTCGGTATGTATCGGTGGGGAAGACACCAGGAAACCACAGCCGAGTGTCAGCACTGCGAGGATCGCAGCGATGACACAGCGCTCCACACGCTGGTGGGGTGCACTGCGTGGGCGCAACAGCACCAGGTCCTCGTAGTGGGTCTAGACGTGGACAATCTCTCACTCAAGACCATAATGCGAGCCATGATCTTCAGCGGGAGTAAGTGGGATTGCGCCGCCTCTTTCTGCGAGCAGGTCATGCTCGTGAAAGAGGCGGCGGGGCGGGAACGCGAGAGAACTCTCCCACTCGAGTTCCGCAGTCGGCGGCCTGTGCGCCGTCGTCGTGTCTTCACCGAAAACTATCGGCCTCCATGACTTGGGGCCTGAGGACTGTGAGAGGGCTACTCCCCGTCCTAACAGAAGCAGTCCCATGACGGCAGCGTGACGTGAGGGATTCCCGCACACCGCCATTTAGAAGCGGGATCACACCCGAAACCCCCCAAAGACGCGGGATAGCACCCGAACCGCCCCTTGGGCGAGGCCGCAGTGGTGGCCTTCCGAGGGCTCTAGCTAAGTAAAAATAATATAACATAGTCATCTATAAATCTTCTGTATTTGTTTTATACTTCGCACCTTCATTTCGAAACCGTTACTAAACAAAATAACTAAATTTTACAGGAAAAGCAATTTAAGATTTTTGGCCTATTTAATACCTCATAATGAAAAACTTATGAACTTTTATGAGGTATGTCTTAGATTACTTATTAAATTATTATTTCCTTTTCAAGATGTGAAAGCACATAATTAGATAATTTAAATAATTACTGATTTATAATAATTTAAATTTTTATAGTAACACTTTTGCAATAACTTTTTTTTTTCAATTATCATTGAATATTGTAATGTTAGTATGAATTCAATGTTTCTATGTAAAAAATAAAATTCTAGCTATTTTAAATGACAGAATAATGAGTGTGAAATATATTTAAAGACACGGATAAAATAGAAGGTAATAGTTAAAATCACTATTTATTAAACGAACGTATGAAGTACAATTATAAATGGCAAATAACTCTTTATTTTTCTTTTAATAATTATCATTTAATTGAAGCTTACAGTCACCGTATTTACTTATTTTGAATAATACTATTTGAAGACAGTTAGTTAGTTTGTTAATATCAACAGAAAACTACTTCCTATTCAGATGGGACCACCTGCGGGATCCAGCCTACAGGTAGGGGGCGTCAGCATCAGCATCGAGTCCTCTTTGAAGTATCTGGGGCTCGTACTCAATGGCCGGTGGAAAATCGGACATCACTTCCGAAGTTTGGTCCCAAAACTGATGGGGGCATTGATGCCCAACATCAGGGGACCCTACGCTCCCTGCAAGGAGACTGTACCTGGAGATCGTGCGAAATATGGCCCTAGGGGCCCCCGGATAGGCGGAGACCCTGACGGCCAGCAACGTGGCTAGATTGCTGAGCCCGCAGAGAGCGATGGCCATCAGGGTGATAAGGGGATACCGCACGATCTCCGGTGAAGCGGCGTGTCTCCTAGCCGGAACCCCTCCATGGGACCTGGAAGCGAGAGCCCTTGCGTCACTATTTGGATGGCGCAAGGAGGCGCTGGGGTGGAGCCATAGGCCTGCGTCTCGAGAAACCAAGCCCCAGCGGTCCCAGCTCCACCAGGAAACCGTGGAGACATGGAAGGTGCGACTTGAGCAACCAAAGGGCGAATTCGCCACAATGGCGGCCGTCAGACAATCATGGAAGAGTAGCTAGAGAGGAGACACGGTGCTCTCTCCTACTGGTTGTCACGATGCTTGCCGGGCACGGTAGTTTCGGTATGTATCGGTGGGGAAGACACCAGGAAACCACAGCCGAGTGTCAGCACTGCGAGGATCGCAGCGATGACACAACGCTCCACACGCTGGTGGAGTGCACTGCGTGGGCGCAACAGCACCAGGTCCTCGTAGTGGGTCTAGACGTGGACAATCTCTCACTCAAGACCATAATGCGAGCCATGATCTTCAGCGGGAGTAAGTGGGATTGCGCCGCCTCTTTCTGTGAGCAGGTCATGCTCGTGAAAGAGGCGGCGAGGCGGGAACGCGGGAGAACTATCCCACTCGAGTTCTGCAGTCGGCGGCCTAGGCGCCGTCGTCGTGTCTTCGCCGAAGACTATCAGCCTCCATGACTTGGGGCCTGAGGACGGTGAGAGGGCTACTCCCCGTCCTAACAGAAGCAGGCCCATGCCGGCAGCGTGACGTGAGGGATTCCCGCATACCGCCCCTTAGAAGCGGGATCACACCCGAACCGCACCTTGGGCGAGGCCGCAGTGGTGGCCTTCCGAGGGCTTACCCGGAGCTCTAGCTAAGTAAAAATAATAAAACACAATATGAAACTAAACAGTCATCTATAAATCTATTGTATTTGTTTTATACTTATTATTTGTATACTTATTGTAATAATACTACCACTGTTTATATACTTATTGTAATAATCCTAACCGTAAATATGAGAATCAAGTTAGTCAAGAACTATACTAAACCAATAATCACAATTTGAAACTAAATATTTATGTCATACTTTTATCTAGAATTTTTATTATAAGGATTATACAAAAGGTAATGGTTTTAGATTTAAATTTGAAAAAAATAAAATACACATTTTAAGTTAAAAACTGTGACTAAACAAAAAAACACACTTTATAGAATAAAAATAAGTAAATAATATAGCTTAACGAGAAAGTCAACCGTTCTTATATCAATAGTTACACTTTTATTATAAACTTGTACGTCGACTCCTCAAATGACCGGTGACAACTGGTTTAATAACGGTTATGTCATTAACATTTGTTTAAAATTTTCGTTTAGTAACGGTTTAGTTTAGAGCTATCTACCGTAATATTGAGGTATTAAATAAACTGTCAAATTCATTCGGTAGTTCCTGACCATTTAAAAAAGATGGCGTTATTAACTCAATTTCGTAAAAATTTCGTTTAGTAACGGTTTCGAAATCAAGGTGCGACTTATTATTTGTATGCTTATTGTAATAATACTACCACTGTTTATATACTTATTGATTACAATAAGTTTATAAACATGAGAATCAAGTTAGTCAAGAACTATACTAAACCAATAATCACAATTTGAAACTAAATATTTATGTCATACTTTTATCTAGAATCTTTATTATAAGGATTATACAAAAGGTAACGGTTTTAGTTTTAAATTTGAAAAAAATAAAATACACATTTTAAGTTAAAACTGTGACTAAACAAAAAAACACACTTTATAGAATAAAAATAAGTAAATAATATAGCTTAACGAGAAAGTCAACCGTTCTTATATCAATAGTTACACTTTTATTATAAACTTGTACGTCGACTCCTCAAATGACCGGTGACAACTGGTTTAATAACGGTTATGTCATTAGCGTTTGTTTAAAATTTTCGTTTAGTAACGTTTTAGTTTAGAGCTATCTACCGTAATATTGAGGTATTAAATAAACTGTCAAATTCATTCGGTAGTTCCTGATGATTTAAAAAAGATGGCGTTATTAACTCAATTTCAGAAAAATTTCGTTTAGTAACGGTTTCGAAATCAAGGTGCGATATGCAATATTTTATTCCCGTTTTTTTTATAACACTTAGGTGGCAGACAAGCATACGGCCTACCTGATGTGCTGGTGGTCACCTATGGCTATGAACGTTTGCAACACCAGAGGCGCCACACTCACGCTGCCGACCCTGTAAAACCCTTCTAAGGCCCCATTTGAAGAATCCGATACTGTAGGCGTTCGGAAAAACTTACTATGTCGATATAAAATAATGCTTCTCATGGGAGCAGATATAATTAATTCTTTATTTTCGGTAAATATCATAAATTGATCACCGATCTGAGGAGCAGTCATAGCTAAAGTTGTTTAACGCAGTGATCGTTTACGGAACACTGATTCAGCGGCGCTACGTGCTTTCAAAATAGTATCCTTGAAAATGTTGACGTCTAAAAACAGTTTTGATAAAAATTGTTGTACATAATGTACATACATACGTATAGTCACGCCTTTATCCCCAAAGGGGTAAGCAGAGGCATATTATATGCCCACATTTCACCTTTAAAGATTTTATCACACGTAATAGGTGGTGAGCCTATTGCCGTACTGAAATGGACAGGCGCAGGTCGCCGCGACCGACCCGCAGTTGAAATTTTTCAAGCCACCCGCGCGCCCTTTAGGCCTTCAACTTGGCTTAACGATTGTCATTTCCTTTTCTATGTAATGGATCTTTTTGCGAAAGTGTTTCCTTAGTCGCCTCTTACGACACCCTTGGGTTGTATTGGGGTGGCGACATTTTGTAATCTTACCCATCGCACCACGGGACCCCGTCGCCACACGGGGCTTCAAAATACTACTTGTCGACTTAAAATTCACTTATAATACAAACTTCCTCACTCCCAAGTGACACATTAGGGTTCGTTTTACTAAATCAGCTAATAAAATAACCTTATCTCATTTCTACAGCCTACTGTTTGATATCCTTAAGCAAAATCCTTTAAGTAAAAGTTTTGTTAACATAAATATAGTTAGATAGTCCGAATGGATTTTAAGGTTTGAAGAGAACCAAATGATTTTAATATTAGACCTGATTTCGAATGCTATAAATTTATGCGGTGCGTACGTGCGTCTGCACTACAGGGTTGCGCCACTATAACCTCTAAATGGCTTGGTGGATCTTTGCGATGAAGAATATCATTGTTGGGAAATGTCTGAGCAAAGTTCTTAGCAAGTGCGTGAAATTAGCTAAAGATCTAGTAAGGCTTTCTCGAAATTTGCACATCAGTACAGATTTCGAGATAGCCTAGCCTAGCCGGAAGGCCTAAAAATGCAACATGGTATGTTTCATATTATCAATAGATAGATAGATACATATAATAAAATCGTAACAGGTCTGTACATGAAAGATAAATAAGAAAAAATATCATAGGGGGGCTTTATGAACGCAATAGAACCCAAAACAATGATTTTTATAATTTTTGTCTGTTTGTCTGTGTCTGTATATCTGTTTGTCTGTACGTTTGTGCACGTTAATCTCAGTAACCGCTTAACCGATTGCAATGCGGTTTTCTTTATTGTGTTGAGGTTTGCTCCACTTAGCATTTAGTGTTTATTTCATGTCAATCGCATAATAAATCAAAAAGTTATATCACTTTAAAGAATCTAAACTGGCGTGTTGTCTTAATCATAATAGACTTAATCTTAAGGCACTTTCATGATTAAGCAAATAGGGCAGTTTCACATGCTGCTTGATGAGTCTGATGAAGAAATACCTCTCCTTTCACACACCTTAAGTGACGTAAGCGAAGTTGCGGGGTCAGCTAGTAATACATAAAAAGAATTGTATGTTTTGTATTTCAAATTAAGTACATTATGAATTGTTTTTTCCATATTATGAAACATGTTGCCTTTTTAGGCCCGCAGGTAGAGATTTTAGCATAATTTTCTATAACAAACAACTCCTTCGCCCATTAACCGCAATTCTGTGGTACAAATTGCCATCGAAAGGAAATAGTCATTATAGCGCACACGAGTCGCGCGGCCCGCACCCAATATCCGGTACCGGGCCGATATCCGGCCGAGTGTGGACAGGCGCTAACCAGATGCCAGACGAAGCCGCGGGCAGCAGTTAGTCTAATACCTACTGATGTATATTATAGTACCTACCTTAGCCCCTCTCTATAAAATAGAGTGTAGAGGGGCTTATGGCGAGACTTTGTCTGTAGTCTGTGACTCTGTCGCATTAAACTACGTCACTAGGTGACGTGGATCATCTGTTCAAAGTTTGAAATAAAACAAAAATGACAACGTCATGATTTTGATTGGACGGTAGAGGGGCTGCTCACCGTCCTTAGTTCCTTACAGAAGCAGGCCCTAGCCACAAATTAGAGATAGTACAGATGAAAACCTACATAATAAATTCGCTGAGGCTACGCAAACATAGACAACTCATTCACAGACACGAGGTCAGGCGCCCAGGCGGCCTCAACCGAATTTTCGATACTGATTTTTGCGCGAATGTGTGTAGCAGAGGGTAGGTGTGAAAAAAAGTACATACATGAGTTTTCCATCTGCTCTAATTTGTGCCCTAGCCAACAGCGTGACGTGAGGGATTCACGCACTCCTCCCCAAGAAGCGGGATAACACCCGTACAACCCCTAAAGACACGGGATAGCAACCGAACCCCCCCTAGGTGAGGCCGCAGCGGCAGCCGTAGGTCTGTTGGGAGTGTCGTGGGGTATCCTACCGAGGACTTACCCGAGGCTCTCAACCGTAGGCTGTTAGGTAGGATACGTGTGGTTTATAGTCGGTAGGAGTCCGGCATAGCATCCCTGTACGATTTCTTCACGTTAAAAAAAAGGTGGAGCAACCGTCGTCCGCTATTCTATTAAGATTGCCATTCAAACCTGTTACCAATACGTCACACTTCAAAAACTGATAATTCGTATTGTCAACTCGCACGCATTCGGCTGTCAATCACATACAGGTTGACAACTATGACAGGTAATGTCATCGAGTTGCACTACGACAGAATGTCATTCAGTCATTGCGACTTGTATTCACTATCAGAGATTAGGCTATGAGATCACTCTCTGTGTGAATGCGGTTTGGAGAAGGTGACATATCTTCGTTCATGGTGCTAACATACGATTCCTACTAAAGCCTGATGGTTTAAATTACACGATAAATTTAACGATATTATGGAAGGGTCCTCCCCTTTTATGACCTATGACAGAGGCATAGAAGGACACACCCTCGACCCGTCAATCCTAACAGATCCTCTCCTTTCCGATCCCGAACAACGCGTGCCGGGCAGAGATGCCACTCATACACAGTGGAGAGAATCGTCGCCAGAACTGAGCGTTTCAAAAGATCGTTCCTCTGTCGAACTGTAAAAACTTGGAACGACCTGCCCGCACACGTGTTTCACTCATCTTACAATCCCGGGTTCTTCAAGAGGAGCGTGAAGAGGCACATCACAGGGCCGCCAACTTGCGGACCACTGTCGAAAGTCTTACGGACTGTGAGACTGGCCCCCAATCGCTAGAGGCGCCACGGCTTACCATCAGGCTGGTGGCGACGTCAATTTGGCGAGCTAAATATTTAAAAAAATCCTTGTACAAAAAGATGAATTCCACTCATTGTGTATATTGGGTGTAACAAAATTGACTCTCCAAATTTCGTCACGTGACGTGGCATCAGTCAAGAAACATTACAAAAATGAAGAATAAAAATCACATGAATACTTTAACCGTAAATCCGTTTTAACGGTCCTATAAATTTTCATTATCATCCTTTCTATCGCTACTGAGCGGCAGTAGAAAGCGACAACGACAGCCAGACGGGTGCTCCGTGTTTGTTTTGCCACGGCGACCATGTTATCTCGAATTGCCGCGGTAAAAAACAAATTCTTAATGTACGACAATTTTTTTTTTAAATTGAAAAATTAACCCCCCTTTTTTATTAAATATTTGTATTTGATTTCCGATGCCAAGTCATCTCATCAATTTGGAGAGTCAATTTTGTTACACCCAGTATAATGGAGGAATGACAAAATTACGATCTATATAAAGCCGGGGCCACATTAAAGAAAACGTCAATGCCCATCATCGCGATAAATATTGCGCTAATTATGGCGTTAATTCTTAACGTCACCATTTGAGTAGTGTGGCCGCTTCAACGTAATAATTCCCGCGTGAATGCCCATTCTTGGCGTTAAAATTGACGTTAAGTGTGACCGAATTAAATTTTACAAAAATACCTTAGCCCCTTAAAAATATACTGAAATGTATCTCTATATAATACTGGCACAGAGAAAATATACCGATAAAAATACCGATTATCAAAACGTGTTTATTCTTTAATAACTACCTTATTTTTATAAAAGAAGAACCTAGAATTTACATTTAACATTTTATTTGAAGGATTGAATTCAACGTCCTTCACCTGCAACACGCTTCGTAAAAAAAAATTACCGAATGTTATTGCAACAAACCCTACAAAGAAAAAAATCATTGCGATGAGGAATTGGGTTTTTATTTTTTCAGGTCCTTAGCGAGCTCCGGGGGAACCTCCCATCTTGCTCCCCCGAGGAGAGCCGCCGAACGGTTCTCGACGGGAATAATCTTTGGAAATTCTTTGGCTTTCGGCCGAAAGCCCAAGAATTTTCCCGGCTTTCCGGATTCCCGGCTATAGGGAGGAGGAATACCACCAGGTTTAATGGGTAGGACGGCCCCGTTCCGGGACCGGGAGCCCCACACCCAGCTGTTTTACATGATAATTTTGCAATCCAATATGGCCGCCGCGCCGAAATCACAAAATTTCATGATGGGTATCGTTTAAGGGGGTTTTTGGTATGCTGAGTACGAATTTCGGGTTAATTTAGAGATCCAATATGGCCGCCGCGCCGAAATCACAAAATTTCATGATGGGTATCGTTTAAGGGGTTTTTTGGTATGCTGAGTACGAATTTCGGGTTAATTAAGAGATCCAATATGGCCGCCGCGCCGTTATTACAAAATTTCACGATGGGTATCGTTTAAGGGGTTTTTTGGTAGGCTGAGTACGAATTTAAGGTCAATTTTGCAATCCAAGATGGCCGCCGCGCCACTGTTGTAAAATTTCATGTTGGATACCGTATAAGGGGTTTTTTGGTATGCTGAGTACGAATTTCGGGTTAATTTAGAGATCCAATATGGCCGCCGCGCCGAAATCACAAAATTTCATGATGGGTATCGTTTAAGGGGTTTTTTGGTATGCTGAGTACGAATTTCGGGTTAATTAAGAGATCCAATATGGCCGCCGCGCCGTTATCACAAAATTTCATGATGGGTATCGTTTAAGGGGATTTTTGGTATGCTGAGTACGAATCTTAGGTCAATTTTGCAATCCAAGATGGCCGCCTTACACCGTTGTAAAATTTCATGCTGTATATCGTATGAGGGGTTTTTTGGTATGCTGAGTACGAATTTCGGGTTAATTTAGAGATCCAATATGGCCGCCGCGCCGAAATCACAAAATTTCATGATGGGTATCGTTTAAGGGGTTTTTTGGTATGCTGAGTACGAATTTCGGGTTAATTTAGAGATCTAATATGGCCGCCGCGCCGAAATCACAAAATTTCATGATGGGTATCGTTTAAGGGGTTTTTTGGTATGCTGAGAACGAATTTCGGGTTAATTAAGAGATCCAATATGGCCGCCGCGCCGTTATCACAAAATTTCATGATGGGTATCGTTTAAGGGGATTTTTTGGTATGCTGAGTACGAATCTTAGGTCAATTTTGCAATCCAAGATGGCCGCCTTACACCGTTGTAAAACTTCATGCTATATATCGTATGAGGGGTTTTTTGGTATGCTGAGTACGAATTTCAGGTTAACGTTTGCCATCCAAAATGGCCGCCGTGCCACTGTTGTGAAATTTCATGTTGTATATAGTTTATGGGGTTTTTTGGTATGCCAAATACGAATTTTAGGTAAATTTTGCCATCCAATATGGCTGCCTCGCCGCCGTTGTAAAATTTCATGTAGCATATCGTATAAATGGAATTTTGATATGCTGAGTACGAATTTAGGGTTAATTTTGCAAAATTATCTTGAAATTCGTACTCAGCATACCAAAAAACCCCTTAAACGATACCCATCATGAAATTTTGTGATTTCGGCTCGGCGGCCATATTGGATTGCATAAATTATCATAAAATTCGTACTCAGCATACCGAAGAACCCCTTAAACGATACCCATCATGAAATTTTGTTATAATGGCGCGGCGGCCATATTGGATCTCTAAATTGACCCGAAATTCGTACTCAGCATATCAAAAAACCCCTTAAACGATACCCATCATGAAATTTTGTGATTTCGGCTCGGCGGCCATATTGATTGCAAAAATTATCATAAAATTCGTACTCAGCATACCGAAGAACCCCTTAAACGATACCCATCATGAAATTTTGTTATAATGGCGCGGCGGCCATATTGGATCTCTAAATTGACCCGAAATTCGTACTCAGCATATCAAAAAACCCCTTAAACGATACCCATCATGAAATTTTGTGATAACGGCGCGGCGGCCATATTGGATCCCTTAATTAACCCGAAATTCGTATTCAGCATACTAAAAAACCCCTTAAACGATACCCATCATGAAATTTTGTGAATTCGGCGCGGCGGCCATATTGGATCTCTAAATTAACCTGAAATTCGTACTCAGCATACCAAAAAACCCCTTAAACGATACCTATCATGAAATTTTGTAATAGTGGCGCGGCGGCCATTTTGGATTGCAAAATTATCATAAATTTCGTACTCAGCATACCAAAAAACCCCTTAAACGATACCCATCATGAAATTTTGTGATTTCGGCGCGGCGGCCATATTGGATTGCAAAATTATCATGTAGTCACACAGAGATAGATTATAGTCTGAAATGATACAAGTTTTATCCCGGGAATAAGTTCCCATGAGCAAGGAGAAGAGAACAAAATTTCACGCAGGCGAAGCTGCGGGCATCAGCTAGTCTATAATAAATGTTACATTACACGCGAATGCTCGTGTCGGTCAGGGAGGTAGCATCGTAACGTATTGCTCGAGTCGAATCTATAAATGTTACATTACACGCGAACGCTCGTCGGTCAGGGAGGCAGGCCGTAACGTAATGCTCAAAGTCGAATCTAATTTGTTACATTACAGGCGAATGCTCCCGGTGAGGGAGCACCTTTACCCTAACCTTTTATTCAAAATATACGCAAAAGTACTGACTTTTACCAATATACCCATTAATATACTGATATCGAAAAAAAGTCAATAAAATATACCGAAAAGGTATTAAAATACTGAAAACGGTCACACTCTCACGGTGCGCACTGACACGCGTAGTGTGGCCGCTTCAACGTAATAATTCTCTTTGATGTGCCGCCACTTGAGCTATCGCCTAACGTCAAACGGCAATGTGAATGCCGTTGTCGAATTATCGCGATAATTCGGTGGCTACACTAACGTTTAACGTTCATCAATTAAAGTAAACGTTTAACGTTCATCATTTGACTGCCTCTGTGGCGCGGTCGGTAGTGATACCGCCTGCGGCGCTGGAGGTCGTGGGTTCGATTCCCACCGGAGACAAATATTTGTGTGACCCATGAATGTTTGTCTCAAGAGTCTGGGTGTTTCTATGTATAATATGTATGTATTTAAAAGTATATAAGTATTAATATCCGTGGTCTGATACCCATAACACAAGCAGGTTATTCCTAGCTTACTTTGGGATCAGATAGCGTTGTGTGAAATGTCCGTGAATATTTATTTATTTTTATTTTTATCAACGCCATTATTAATGGCATTTCCCCTTAGTGTGGCCCGAACATAACATGTATCCTGCTGGCTACCTACAGTATTTAACTGCGTGAATGACAGTTAAACGCAACTTAAAAGTTCTTCTAACTTTGAACAATTTTTAAGCTATTGCATAGCTTCTATCGCGGGCCTTGCGTGGAGACCGAATCTAGAAATTCTGTCACGAAAACGAATCACACTCTCGGCTACCTTCGGCCACGTTCGTGTAGCTTTCAAACAATGTAGTAAACAAACAGATTGGATCTCGACTCTCCATAATTACTTACATTTAAATATCAATCCTGATCATATTCGTTTTAAGGAACCATAGTTAGATTTATGCGGCCATTTCGACACTAATTTACCTTTAGAATATAGAATAATTTCATGAAAAATACTTCGATGATAAAAATTTAAACCTGTCATTCTTGCTTGTCATTAAATTATTTTTTCTCAGTCTTGTTTGTCTTTGGCATAGTGTTGTTTAACGGTTGTACTCGCTTATTGATTATGAAAAGAGGTTTAATCTTAATCAGTTTGACAACAATTAGTTTAACAGTATAATAAATATATTAAATTTATTCAATAAAATATTAGACAAATTTTAAAATAAATTAATAACTATTTACAATATGAATAAATAAAACTAAACTAAATCTAAATAGGGCCCCCGTGGCATTGTGCCCAAAAGACTGGCAGCATTCCCCCTTTGAACGGCGATGCCTATTCGTTGGGAGAAATAACTGCCAGCCCTTAGGTCACCAGTTGACTCTACAAGACGTCTCTTCAAAATTTTAAAAAAAATATGTGCGTTGGGACCCCATGGACCTAGGGTCTCGACACCGACTGGAATAAAATTGTACGACGAGCCGAGACCCCTATACTTAATTATTTTTTTATATAAATAAATTATTTAAAAATGAACTTTAACTTTAAATAATTGTAATCGGTAATCGTAAAACAGTACTGTGTGAGTGTGTATTGTTCTGAAGTTCTGCGAGGTTTTTCTATTATCTCTAATTAGGTATATCAACGATTTTGCTTCAAGTACTTTGGCTTTTGGACATTTTCTTTGCGATCTAATTAAAACTTTTTTATACATACTCATATAATTTCTTAGTATGCATACATACGGAGAATTTAAAACGGCAGTAACTGAGTGATTAAACCCAATAGAATATGAATCTGTGGAAGACCTTCTACAAGTTCTTTAAAATCAACTCACATAAACATACATGCAACACACACACACCCACACACACACTCACACACACACACACTCAAAAATCAACTCACATAAACATACATGCAACAAACACACACACACACACACCCACACACACACTCTCACACACACACACACACACACACACACACACACACACACACACACTCACACACACACACACTCACACACACACACACACACACACACACACACACAGACACACACACACACACACACACACACACACACACAGACACACACACACACACACACAGACACACACACACACACACACAAACGAAGCCTAAGCATGCTTTAAAATTTTGTATTGGTTTTGTTTCATATTTTATCGTTTTCTCTATGTAAAATTATTATAAGTTTATTAGTTAGTAGGAAACAATTTTAATATTTTAATAGTTCTGTGCAAACATATTGTCAAGTGTCAATATTTTGGGGGAGAACACTGATATCTGCAACACAGTTTGTACTAGCGCAGGTATCAGGGAATTCCAATTTCATGTATGTACACAATTAATGGCAATAAAGAATTTATCTATTTATTTATACATATTATACTTAGAAAACATCAAATCTTCGAAACAAACATTGGTAGATCCCACGATTTTTTGGCCTGCCCGGGAATCGAACCCAGGACCCCAGCGCGACAGTCAGTTATATTACCGAATGCCACCGAGGCAGGCCAATAAGAATCTGGAGGGTACAGATATTGTTCTTTTCCTACATCCAAATTTCCTCCGATGAGGAGTTCGATTCGTCAATCCTATCCTGGTTATCAGTAACTGTTGTACGTTAGGATTGAAGAATCGAGGATGGGTACCTCTGAAGAAAGCCAATAACACCAGGATATTTTATTATTATTTTAAAGTTTTTAGGTACATACTCGTATATTCAACAAAAAAAACAAGCCTTGCCGTGTACCTGCGATACGTCTCGATGGCGCAGTACTGAAAAGTGTTGCAGAATTTAAGCAAAGACTTTTGGGTCTTTTGGGACTTTTGACTTTTGGGAGTTTGGGACTTTTGGGTCTTTTGGGACTTTCGGGTCTTTTGGGACTTTTGGGACTTTTGGGACTTTTGGGACTTTTGGGACTTTTGGGACTTTTGGGACTTTTGGGTCTTTTGGGACTTTTGGGTCTTTTGGGACTTTTGGGACTTTTGGGACTTTTGGGACTTTTGGAACTTTTAGGACTATTGGGACTTTTGGTACGACTTTTAAGTCCAAAAAGGCCAAAAGTCCAAAAGTCCAAAGTAAAAAGTCCAAAGTCCAAGTCCAAAGTCAAAAAGTCCAAAAGTCCAAAATACCAAAGTCCAAAAGTCCAAAAGTCCAAAAGTAAAAAAGTACAAAAGTCCAAAGTACAAAAGTACAAAAGTCCAAAAGTCCAAAAGTCCAAAAGTCCAAAAGTCCAAAAGTCCAAAAGTACAAAAGTACAAAAGTCCAAAGTACAAAAGTACAAAAGTCCAAAAGTCCAAAAGTCCAAAGTTCAAAAGTCCAAAAGTCCAAAGGTCCAAAAGTACAAAAGTCCAAAAGTTCAAAAGTCCAAAAGTCCAAAAGTCCAAAAGTCCAAAAGTACAAAAGTACAAAAGTCCAAAGTGCAAAAGTCCGAAAGTCCAAAAGTCCAAAAGTACTAAAGTACAAAAGTCCAAAGTACAAAAGTCCAAAAGTCCAAAACTCCAAAAGTCCAAAAGTCCAAAAGTCCGAAAGTCCGAAAGTCCAAAAGTACAAAAGTCCAAAAGTCCAAAAGCCCAAAAGTCCAACAGTCCAAAAGTCCAAAAGTCCAAAAGTTCAAAAGTCCAAAAGTCCAAAAGTCCAAAAGTCCAAAAGTCCAAAAGTCCAAAAGTCCAAAAGTCCAAAAGTCCAAAAGTCCAAAAGTCCAACAGTCCAAAAGTCCAAAAGTCCGACAGTCCAACAGTGCAACAGTCCAAAAGTCCAAAAGGCCAAAAGCCCAAATGTCGACAGTCAAGCAAGTAGGTACTTGGTACTTTACTTTGTTGAACATAGGCCTTAAAATCTTACTTATATATCACTACATAGTATAAAACAAAGTCACTTTTTCTGTGCCTATGTCCCTTTGTATGCTTAAATCTTCTAAACTACGCAACGGATTTTGATGCGGTTTTCTTAATAGATGGAGTGATTAAAGAGGAAGGTTTATATGTATAATAACATCCATTAAATAGTAAAGAAATACTGTTATTTTTGAAGTTTTTAATGCGTAAATAATTACATTTTTTTCTACTTATATTGCAAACGCAGGCTGAATTCTACGAGATTTATCAAAATAATGTACTCAGTATTGTACACATGGTAAAGGTCTACAGAAAACTCCGCGATGGCATATCTCTATCTCTTATGGATATCCCACAATAACATTTTTATGTCATTTACTTTTTACGAGAAATAATGGCTTATTTTCGAAGCGGTTTTAACCAATACAGCATTAATCCTTATCCAATTAAATACCTTAAAAACATTGTTTATTTAATATAGATCTATATGGCCCTTTACAGCATATGATTTAAATGAATATTTTCTAAGATATTACAGATATAAAATTGCGGGACGTAGCGTTTGCTGCTGTACCAGCCGGCCGCACACTGGTCCGGATTTTAAAATAGGTGGACTTACGATCTAAGATGTCGAATTTGTTTTGGATAGGAAATATAGTGCTAATTAACATTTAGTACTACAACTTTTCCATAAAATGACTCATTCATGCCTATAAAAAAGGAAAAATTATTAGGTTCAATTTCTCAGTTCAGTATCAAAGTATAAAGGTCTCACCTTATATTTTGATAAGCAACTATGGTCTTTAATACGACGACATAACATTTTTTAGCGTATCCCTGCGGGTATGGGATCCACAATTCGGAGTCTTCGGTAGGCTTGATATGAAATATATGTGCGGGTAGTGCGGAATATACGTGTTACTTAGCTGTTGCTCAAATAAAAATAAAAAAAAGTGGGAAAAAGTGTAAAACAAACTATGTGAGTTACAAAATAACATTCAGTGAACTACACTTTCTCTAAACCGTATAAATTTCCTCGTGTTTTAATGTGTTATAAGGTGTAAATAACTAAAAAAATAGTGCCATAATAAACTGTCAACTTGTACACTGCAAAAAGAATCAGTTCGAGTAACAAAGAAGTGGACTTTGAACTCATTAATGATAGACACACTCGTTATTATTTCAACCTCATAATATAACAACTTATTTCGCAATTGCACGTAAGAGCTGTCGTGGCCCACTGGGTACAGCATTGGAATTGCAATTGTGAGGTCGTGAGTACGGATCTGAGTTTAACATAAAATTCTTTTTGTGATTCTTTGAAAAAATTTCGCCGGTTTTCTTTAATAAGAGCAGTATAATGCCTCAAATGCGACGCACGCCTCCAAAATCTACTTCTGAGACATGTCCGAGCCATGTTCAGTCCGATTCAGACATTTACAAAGCAACAATAGATACTTCTGAGTCAACAAGTAAATCAATTCGTCAAAAGCGCCCACGTATTGACTCGTCTCCTCCCACGCAACAAACTAACCAGATAACCAGCGATTTATCGGACACCATTCGTCGCGAAATACGCACAGCTCTAACATCAGAAATTCCAAAAGCTATAAAATCATGCATTACTGAGGAACTGAAGGAGCTAAAAGAGGCACTAAACCTCGTCCGCAAACTTGAAACCTCTGTACAATTTATCAGTGATGAGTTCGAAAAGGTAAGAAACGAGCTCAAAACCTCCAAAGAGAATAACAAAACAATTATAAAAGAAAATGAGTTACTTAAGAACACTGTGTCAGACTTAACTATCAGAGTTAATCTGTTGGAACAAAATACACGTCAACAAAACATTGAAATCAACGGTTTGCCAGAAAACAGCTCTGAAAATTTAGTAAAAACCGTGATGCAGCTAGGACGAAGCATCTCAAGCTCATTAAATGAACAAGAAATTGTATCGGCTGTTCGTGTCAGAAAACTTGATTCACAAAACAGTAATCCGCGTGCAATAGTTGTTAAGTTACAAAGTACAATTATTCGGGACGAGATTTTGTCATCTGTAATTAACTATAACAAGCTACATCCAAATGACAAGCTAAACACACATCTCTTGGGCTACAGTGGCATCAAAAAACCAATATTCGTAAGCGAACATCTTTCACCATTTAATAAGAAAATTCATGCCGCTACTAGAAAAGCTGCCCGAGACAAAGGATACAAGTATGTGTGGATTCGAGATGGACGCATACTTGTGCGAAAGGCCGATGGAACACAAGCCAAACAAGTGCGCAGCATTGAAGCGGTTGAACTCCTTTAGTTTTACTTAGTTTATTATTTACTTTTAAAAACCAATGACTCTGATACTATGTATGATAAATTATAATTCGGTAACATCAACGAATTCTCCGATAGCCTAGATGAAATAACAGTCTCCCAATCAATATCCGCCAGAGTTGAAGACTGTCATAATTTAGTTCCCATATCACATTTCCAAATCCTCACTCAAAATATTCGCAGTATTAACCGAAACATAACAGGTTTAGAAACTTTACTAGCAAGACTGAGAATTAATTGTGACTTAATGATTCTCACTGAATGTCGGCTTCCGGATGCAGCCATTGTCCCCAATTTGAATTCCTATCACTATCACTCAACCACTAATCATCAGAAACAAAACGATGGAGTGGTTGTTTATTATAAGCAAAACCTTAACTTTACCACATATGAACCACCGTTTCAGGACGGTAACTGTCTGGTGGCGACCTTAGAAGGGAAATTAGCAATAGTTGCAATATATCGATCACCCTCGTATAGAAATATATCGCCCTTTCTGTCCTCTCTAGATGACGTTTTGAGTTCTCTGTCTTCGTTTGAGAGCGTTGTTGTCATGGGTGATATAAATATAGCCATAAACACTGATAAAATTGACATCAACGGAGAAGACTACTTAAATCTTGCTGCCGGTCATGGCCTTTTACCTGCTCACACTCTTATAACCAGAAGTGTTTCTGGAACTTGTATAGATCATGTCCTGCTTAAGACCAAGTCTCCGGCTCTCACCATCATACCCCAAACTGCTGTAACGGATCACTATCCAGTTCTGCTAAGCATGAACATTAGAAAGAAGAACCACTGTGACGTGGCTGCAACTACTACAACAGTAGATAAAGTGGGCCTAGAAAGGGACATTCTTAACATTGATTTGCTACCAGTCTTTGAACAAACAGACCCTAATATTTCCCTCTCGTATCTCACATGCTGTTTACAAAATGCTATCAGCAATAACACAAGAGAAAGAAAGGTGTCGCGTCGAGAGCGAGTCTTAAAGCCTTGGATGACACAGGGACTGTTGCGATGTCTGAGAAATCGAGATAATCTGCACAAACAAGTCAGACTCTCCCCGGGAAATTCAATCCTGTTAAGGACATACAAACGTTATAGAAACTACTGTAACACAATACTAAAAAGAGTAAGGATTGATTATGATAAAAATTTACTACAGAACGCTCAGAATGACAGTAAAAAAATGTGGGATGTAGTAAAAAGTATCACACACATTAAAAAAGACACACGATATCCTAAAGAACTTCTAGGGCTCTCTACTTCCCCAGAGCTCTCCCTAAATGCGGTTAATGAGCACTTTGTTAATATTGGAAAGTCATTGGCAGAGCAACAAGAAAAAGAAATAGATACAAAATTGAACAAGATGGAATTGCCAGCTACCCAATTGAATTCCTTCGTACTTGAGGATACTGATGAAGATGAAGTACGTAGACTAATCTTAGGGCTAAAATCGAATTGTGCTACAGGCTGCGATGGCATAAGTAGTAGAATTCTGAAACAGTTTATTGGTTTTCTTGTACCACCCCTGACATACATATTTAATAACTGCCTACAATTGGGTGTGTTCCCCACATCATTTAAAAGGTCTAATGTTTGCCCTGTTCATAAGAGTGGAGACAGGAATTTTATCAATAATTACCGACCAATATCCGTGCTTCCTGCCATGTCTAAAATTCTTGAACGAATTATAAATACAAGACTAGTGAATTACCTTGAGAGGAACAATCTGTTATCCGATAACCAGTATGGTTTTCGATCTGGTAGATCAACTGAGCAGGCTGTCAATACATTAGTTCAGCATGTTACAAAAAATCTTGACTCAGGAACAAAATGTCTAACCATCTTTTTAGACTTGGCTAAGGCATTCGATACGATTTCTGTTTCTATCTTACTAGAGAGGTTAGAACGATTGGGAATTAGAGGGACACAGCTTAAGCTTTTCAAGAGTTACTTGTCAGAGAGAGTTCAGAGGGTTAAGGTGGGCGACTGCATCAGTTCTTATTTATCGGTAAATCATGGAGTTCCACAGGGAAGTATCCTTGGACCTACCTTGTTTCTCGTTTATCTAAACGAACTAACAAGTCTTAAACTCACTCAGGGCAAAATCATATCATTTGCCGATGATACGGCACTCACCTTCTCGGGATGTACCTGGAGTGAAGTGTTTCATTCAGCCCAAATAGGTTTTAATGAAGTCAGAAGATGGCTTCGACATAATAAGCTCACTCTGAACACTGATAAAACCAAGTATATTACATATCACATCCGCCAGCCCTCTGGGCCTCCTGCGGACTGCTGTATTGTGCCACACGAATGCATTGTCGGGGGTCGGTGCAACTGCACACCTTTGAGGGAGGTAGATACAATAAGATATCTCGGTGTTATAATCGATCGCAACATGAACTTCAAAGAACATATTAAAGCATTGTGTGGAAAAGTGCGTAGGCTAATCTATATATTTAAACACCTCAGAAACATTGCAGAACCAAGAGTGATAAAGCAGGTGTACTTCGCACTTTGCCAGTCTCTAATCCAGTATTGTATTTCTTCTTGGGGAGGAGCTTCTAAATCTGAGCTGAAGTCTGTTGAAGTCGCCCAACGTGCCATACTCAAAATCTCTGCTTTTAAGCCAATACTTTTTCCCACCACACAGCTCTATAACCTATGGAATGTACTCACAGTAAGGCAACTATTTTTCCAAAGCGTTATTCTCATCCAACATAGGGGACTAGTGTATAATGCTCAAACCCAAAACAAAAGAAGAAAGCATGTGGTTTGTGAGCAGCCGGGCCAATTTAGAACTGCGTTTTACACAAGGTTCGTTGATTTCTTGGGACCATTCCTTTACAATAAAATAAACCGTCATCTGGATATATACAAACTCACAGCAGCATCATGTAAGAGAGTGGTCCAAAAATATTTGAAAGGTCTTACGTACGAGGATACAGAATTACTGCTACACAGACCAACTTAGTTTGGAATTTAATTAAGTTTAAAAATTATTATCAAATTAATTTCAAATTCTTTAATGTTATTTATTTTATAATGATACATATTTAATCTTTAATGTTATGTTATTTACTCTTGAATATTATTTCTAATGTTATTTATTCTTAAATGTTATTTATTAATTGAGACATGTGATATTGCCATTGATAGGTAGAAAATGATTTATAATTGTAATTTGAATAGGTACAGAAATAGGAAATTTTATACTAATCTACCTATAGCCAATAATAAGGTGGAAACCAAAATTCATTATCATAAAAATCTTAATTTATGTTCATATTTTAATCTTTTTTGTTCGTGTAACTATTACTATTTCTACAAACATACTGGTTTATTCGTAATTTAGAAGATACTCAAATGCAGTAGGGATTGAATGTAAAAATTTAAAAAGGTTTTAGAAAATACCTAAAGATTACCTACAGATACATGATACAGAGATGTAATGACGCCTAAGTCACAGGACGTGTCCTAGTTTGGGTGTCAAGGATGTAAAACCCTGAGCAAACTGTAAAGTCTGTATTTATCATAACAATAAAATACTAATAATTGTAAACAAAGAAAGTGTAGAATTTAGAATTATGTTGTTGTATTAGGCTTATGTAATATTGTATAATGTATGTAGTACTATTGTTATATTTCATGTAACTTTATTATAAACGTGTAAATTAATAATAATAATAAAATAATAATAGATTGGAAATGTACAATGCTTTAAAGTTCACAGTTTTTCGGTACTTAGTGTATTTAGTATCAGCATTGCACCCGTGCGAAGCCGGGGCGGGTCGCTAGTAATATTATAAATGCGAAAGTTTGTGAGTGTGGATGTTTGTTACTCTTTCACGCTCAAACCGCTGAACGGATCCGGCTGAAATTTGGTACAGAGATACAACAGTCTGGAATAACACATAGGCTACCTTTTATCCCGGGAATAACTTCCCGCGGGAACAAATTTTACGCGGGCGATGCTGCGGGCATCAGCTAGTATTCTTATATAGAAATAATTATACTAGCATAGTTGATAAAAAATGCTATGTAATAGCTTTACCGCGGCAGTCCCCGAGTGCCACACGTCTTTTTTTTTTTATAAAAAAAAGTATAAATGGCGCAGTCTAGACGAGCGACGATTTAAGAGTAATTGCGCTAAGTCGCCGGTGTGCGCACAGCAGTTAAACTCAAGTATATGCATAGAATTCATTATGCTCAGTAATCGTGGAGCCTTTTTACGAGAAAAAAATCTTAGGGATGTCATGTCTTACCGGTTAAATCAAAAGTCGGCTGGGAGCCCCGGGTAAGTCCTCGGAAGGATAATGCCCGGGCAGTATGCTTGCTTATAAAGTATAGCGGACGTCACGCAGTTTCACCCGCATAGCTTCCGTTCCCGTGGGAATACGGGAATAAAATATAGCCTATGTTCACCGCAAAGAGTTTAGCTTCCCAACAGTGAAAGAAGTTTTCAAATAGGTCGAGTAGTTCCGGAGCCTATTCAATACAAACAAACAAACAATCAAATCTTTCCTCTTCAAAATATAAGTATAGAAGCTAGTATAGACAAATACATACGATAATAACAAATGTTTGCCACCTTAGTGGTAAGGAACAATGAAAATCGTAGTAGGACCTTCACTTAGTAGGTATCGAGAAATTAACGTCAACATTATTGCTTCTACATTAACATTTTTTACTGCCAGATTCGCAATGCTAATAAATAGAGCCTGTGAGAACCTAAAAACGTTATTGTTATTATTTTTGCAGGGTTGGCAGTGCGAGCGTAGCATCTTTGATGTTGCAGACGTCCATAGGGTATAAGGTAACCACTTAGTGCTAAAAAACCTTGAAATTTACCTGCAAACCCAAGAACACTACTTATTAGCAAAGGATCTGAGTTTGATGGACAGCTCGCACGTGTTCATTAGCAAATTCGCGGTGGAATTGTCAACTTCCTTGACCCAAAGGACCGCTAATCATAAATAACTATGCAGACCACGTGCTGAGGCTCACTTTGAAGTAAATTGGGGGATAATTTGATCGGAAACGGGTGGCTGTTAGGAATAAGTGAACAGTGCTGTGAAGAACACTGCATAGGCATAGGACTGACAATCGGGAATGTTATATAGGTGTTGGAAAGATGTAACAGCTGAGAATACTGACCCTGGTGAAAAGAAATTATATTTTGTAATTTATCTACATACGCCAAGGCGGTCGCGGCCCAAGACAGGCGCGGCGCGGCGCGGTGTGACGTGAAAGTTTCACGCACATCTTACACCCCAAAACGCGGAATAACACCTGAACCAACCCTCTTAAGAAGCGGGACAGCATACCGCCTTTTTTATCGTGAGAAAAATCGTACATGGATTCTATGCCGGACTCCCACCGACTAAAAACCACACGTATCCTCCCTAAGCCTACGGTTGGAAGCTTGGAAGCCCCGAGAATGCCCTCGGAAGGATACCCCAGGACTCCCAACAGACCTACGGCCCTACGGCTACCGCTGCAGCCTTAACTGGGGGGGGGGTGCTATCCCGCGTTTTTGGGGGGGTTGTTCGGGTGTTATCCCGTTTCTTTCACGTACAGACCTGCAACGAGGGGACAGTATACCCCTAGGTGAGGCCGTGGAAGTCCGTCGGCGGGAATCCTTACGATGGCTTACCCGGGGCTCCCGGTATACCATCCTTGAGGGATTTTACACGTAAAACAAAATCATTTCTCGAGAAATGTGTAAAGACACGTGCCTTTCAAATCTCACTCATAAATAAATATGAATGATGCATACAATATTTATACAATAGGAAATTTAATAAGTACGTGTTAGACGTGCTTTAATATCACGACACACGAAGATTTCACGCTCCTCTCGCAAAGAAAGAATACTAGATACAGTAAAAGCGAATTCCTCACACATTTCTATATGGAAATGTAATATTATGTACGATTGTACGTGTTATGAAAAAATTGTAAGATTTTTTTCGTGAATACACTGAATATGTAAAAGAAACCACAATATTTGTTGTGAGCTAGTTTCAGAATTTATACATATTAGATAGGCTGTATTTGAATAGCAAATAGCTAAAATACTGCAATTTAAATAATAATATAGTTTTCGAAATGTTTGTACAATGACAACGAATAAAATCTTTATCGTTTTTGTCCAGTCGGTGTCGAGACCCTAGGTCCATGGGGTCCCAATGCGCAAAAATTTTTCAAGAATTTGAAAAAGCGCCTTGTGGAGTCAACTGGTGACCCAAGGGCTGGCAGTTTTCTCGCTCAACGAATAGGTATTGCTATTCAAAGGGGGAATGCTGCTAGTCTTTTGGGCACAATGCCACGGGGGCCTTATTTAGGTTTAGTTTAGATAGTAATAGTGTAAATATAGATATGTAATATTTATGTTTCTCTGTAATTTTTAACAATAAACGAATAAAATGCGATGTAATCTTGTATCATCGATGTAGTCCAAATTCAGTAAATACGACTTTGTCTAAAAGACGACTGTAAACAGTAACAACGGTATTTCGATAATATATCGCTGCATTGAACAGTGGAATGAAAATGGGACCAAGTAAATATTTGTAATCGACATTAAGCTGATCAAAAACCGGCCAATTGTGAATAGGACTCGCGCACAGAGTACCCGTACCAAAAAACGGCAAAATATCACGTTTATTATATGGGAGCCCCCCTTAAATCTACCTTTTTTCTGATTTTAGTATTTGTTGTTTGGCAACAGAAATACATCGTCTGTGAAAATTTCAGCTCCCTAGGCATCATGGTTCCTGAGATACAGCCTCGTGACGAACAGACAGATGCACGGCGAAGTCTCATGAACAGGGTCCCGTATTACCCTTTAGGTAAAACTATTAGAATTTAATTGTTCTATCACATACTATAGGCTGTAAAAATTATCTTAACCGACTACCTGTGTACCTTACGTAATATAGTGAGCCTCTCCCCTGGCCAGCGTTTGCCCAATTAACGAAATACCGTTGTCGTACAAGGGCTGAGTCGTAGGGGAGTGATGTCCGGACGATAGCCGGAGGGCGTAGCGAGCTCCGGGACTATTCGGACAAGATGTCGTTATATTTGTACTGAGAAAATGACCGCATTCGTTCAAATTCATTTATTTATTTGATTTCTCATCTATTTTCTTAAACACCTTACCTACCTTACGTAATATAGTGCACCTCTCCCTTGACCAAGGGGTGCGTTTGCCCAATTAACTAAGTACCGTTGTCGTACAAGGGCTGAGTCGTAGGGGAGTGATGTCCGGACAATAGCCGGAGGGCGTAGCGAGCTCCGAGACTATTCGGACAAGATGTCGTTAGATTCGTACTAAGAGAATGACAATGCATTCGTCGATATTTTACTAGGGTTCCATCCCCGAACATCGCTGACCGTCTTATCACATGAGGTTTTTCTGTGGAAATCCTCATAGATCTCATGCCGGACTAAAACCACACGATACCTTGCCATCTGTCTAAGGCCAGGAGCCCCGGATAAGCCCTCGGAAGGATAACTCCAGGAGTCACATGGGGCTTTTAAGTATCTTAGGAACCACGATAGCTAGAGATTATATTTTTTCACAGATGATGTAGTTAATTCTGTTGCAGCTATAAGACGAAAATCAGAAAGAAAATTAAAGGGGCTCCCAATCGCCGAGGCCTCCATGACCGGGGGTCTGAGGACGGTGAGAGGGTCGCTCACCGTCCTTACAGAAGCAGGCCCATGACGGCAGCGTGACGTGAGCAACTCACGCATGCCCCCCCAAAGGCGCGGGATAGCACCCGAACCACCCCTTGGGCGAGGCGAGGAAAAGAAAAAGGGCTCCCAAACAACAAACGTGGTTTTTTCACCCTTTTTGTGCTAGTCCGACTTACACTTGGCCGGTTTTTCGTTGTGATTTCTCATCAGTCATCTGTATTGGTTCAAGATTTTTCGTTTAGTGTCTATATATAAAGTTTCGTACATACTTAGCCAAGTCAATTTTTGTACGCCATAAGTAACGTATGGGGTAAGTAGATAGACTGGTGGTAGGTACTACCCGTTCGCTCTAACTTTGCCGCTGGCGTAGAGGCATATACCCGAATTGTTAATTAGACGAAGTAAATTGACAGTAGCTAATGTCACATCGTCATAGAAAATACGCAACATTGTATGAAGAAGTGACATTAGTTGCTGTAAATAAGAAATCTCATTGCCATTAAGAGAATTCAGAGACAAAAATGGCAAAAATCTAGATATCCGTATGACAAAACAATATTGAACAGACTTACAAAAAGATTGAGTAAAGCGATACAAAACTATCATGATGATGCTACAAAAGACTACCTTAGTCAATTAACAAATAGTGAAAAAACCGAATATTCACTATGGAAAGTCACTAAAAGTTTAAAAAAGCCTATTGTTCATGCCTCACCCATAAAAAAAATAGATGGCAACTGGGCCAGGAGTAATGAGCAGAAAGCAACTATATTTGCAGAACACCTACAACAAATATTTCGAACTAACGACGAGGAAAGCTCTGATAACATAACATCCGATGTCATTTGCCATGATTACTTGGAAATAAAACTAGTTACTCCAAAAGAAGTCAATAATATTATCAAAAAGTTGGCTAAAAAGAAATCGCCCGGATATGATCTTATCACTGGCGAAGTCCTTCAAAACCTTCCTCGTAAAGCCATAGTTAAACTTACTACCCTTATAAACGCCACATTCCGGCTAAAACATGTGCCTAGTACCTGGAAAGTTGCTGAAGTTATAATGATCCCCAAACCAGGAAAGTCTCCTCAAAATGTATCATCATACAGACCAATATCACTGCTGCCAATCATTTCAAAACTATTTGAAAAGCTTCTTCTGAGACGTCTTAAGCCTATAATAGAAGAAAGAAAACTTATTGCCAATTATCAATTTGGCTTTAGAGAAAAACACTCCACCATAGACCAAGTTCACAGAATCACCAACGTCATTGAAAAAGCACTAGAGGAAAAAAAAGTCTGTTCTACAGTATTCCTAGATATAGCACAGGCATTTGATAAGGTGTGGCATAGAGGCCTTATTCATAAGCTCAGGAAACTGCTACCAAAACAATTTGCAGATATTTTAGAATCATACCTAACAGAGAGGACATTCAGAGTAAGACAAGAAGAAGCTTATTCTAGTCTCAAACAAATAAAAGCTGGAGTACCACAGGGAAGTGTACTTGGCCCTATCTTGTACCTATTGTACACCTGCGATATTCCAGAAATAAAAAACAATGTTATTGCAACCTTCGCAGATGACACAGCCATCATGGCAACAGGTGCCACTCACAAAAAAGCCATTGAGAAACTTCAATCGGCCGTCAACACCATCACTGCTTGGACAAAAAAATGGAGAATTAAACTAAATGAGTCCAAATCGACTCACATAGACTTCACAAACAAAAAACCTAACTATACACCGGTAAACATTAACGGTAAAATAGTACCATATGAAAATACGGCAAAATACCTGGGTATGACGCTTGACGCAAAACTACGCTGGAAGGCACACGTCAAAAAGAAACGCCAGGAGTTAGATTTACGCTTCAGGAAAATGTACTGGCTACTCGGCAGACACTCAACATTATCAGTGTACAACAAGGTACTTCTGTACAAACAAGTACTTATGCCTGTATGGGCATATGGTATTCAGCTTTGGGGCTGTACAAAACGCACCAATGTTGAGATAATTCAAAGATTCCAAAATAAAGTACTTCGGAGTATAATAAATGCTCCCTGGTACATTAGAAATAAGGACATCCACCGGGACTTACGAGTGGACCTTGTTACAAAGGTTATAAAAAAATATGCCGAAGCTCACGAACAAAGACTTCTAAAACATGTGAATGTCGAGGCAATCCAGCTTCTTGACACCACGGACATTTTAAGGAGACTGAAAAGGACTAAGCCTTTTGATCTAGTTTAGTGAAATTAGTGTAAAGTAGTGCAGTGAGTGCTATACTTGAAGAACACAAGAACAAAGTGACTTTCTATTATAACTAGAGACAATAAGAAAAGTGCCGATGGACACATTCTTTACTCTGTAAGCTTTAGTAAAATAAGTTAAATCTAAATTACTTATTAGCCTCAAGGCTAGATTGTAATTGTTATGAGATGACATTTGTGTTATCTCATAAAAAAACAAAAAAAAAAAAAAAAAAAAACAAGTTGCTGTCAATTTACTTCGTCTAATTAAAAATTCGATTTTAGTATGGAGCCGAGCGGCAAAGTTATAGCGAACGAGCAGTAGGGCTGTTTCAGATTAAAAATACCGCTGTTACCTTGAAGGGCTGGTATCGTACCTGAAAATCAAAAATAATAATTACATTAATAACGTTAGCTCTCAATGAAAAAATGTCCTTACTGTTAGACATATATTATTTAATCCAGTTTCAACATTTGCAGTGTAAATTGGATCGCGTCGTCGTATGTCAGGAATTCAGGACGATCCTGACAGTCCTTGGCTTACCCGGGGCTCCCAACCGTAGGTAGTATGTAGAGAACGTGTGGTGTTTAGTCTGTAGGAGTCCGGCAGTATTTATTTAAATTATTGACAGCAATAATCTTTATGTTACTGACTGCCTAATCTAAATTTTAATTTTAATTGTTAAATTTTTTTTTGACTATATTTTATTTGACAATTCGAATTTGTTATATATTAAATTCAATTTTATATTATATTGCTGCGCCCTAACAGGGTCCACACTGAACAAATTGTAACTTAAATTGACATCTATCACCATGTATGTACTGTGGAATGGCAAATAAAATACTGAATACTGAATACATAGCATCCCCGTAGGATTTTCCTCACGTTAAAAAAAAGGATGACCCTGACAAACGACGATACATGTTTTATAATTTTTACAAATTTAAAGTAGTTAGGTACTTAATCAAAATAAACATACGTACCCACCACATACCTAATTGGTGTGAGTTTGAGACAATTTTGAATCCTGACGGACGCTAACGATTCGTATCACAACTGTGAAACTACAAACTAAAATTAAGTATATTGTTTTAAGAGTCCATATGACGCGAAACAGACTATTACTTTGATCTAGATCTCAGGACTCGTGAGGACTGCTGAATTAAAATTTGAACACAGACAACTTCAGTTCATGAACTAAAAACGCTCTAGGCTCGAAACACGATTACTGATAAAATCCTCGATAGATTTTTGTGTTGAAAATACCTCGATTTCATGAAATTTTAAGCTAGATCTCGTATGTTATAAGTTGTTTTTATAATATAAAATATTTATAAGAAAGACAATAGTAAAATCTTCATTTTCACTAGAGCATTTTTTTCATATTGGTTATAGTTTTTTTATAATAAATTTATTTCGTTAAAAGCGCACAAAAACCGATCGCATCTCTCTGTTGCACGCTAAAATGTATATCTTTTATCTTCTTTTAACAATTTGGCGTCTGGTAGGCTCTTAAGATATGATAGAAAACAATCTATAAAAAATAACTTTCGTTGCTTATTCTGAGCCTATAATCACAATCATCTCTTAGCCAGGACCGTGACGGAGCAGTATCATATCAATATCAACACAGGTGCTAAGCAGAGCACACTGTTATTCCACAAACAGTGTCGATACGAATCCGTCTCAGTACCTAATCATAAATATTACCATAGTTATTAAACAAGTGTGGATTCTTGACAACATTCATTATAAGTAGAGAATTATATTTTTAAGTCGTAAAATATGACGGGTCGGGACGGGACTGAGTTCTGTAAATGTATCTGGTCCCTTAGTAGTGCGTATCAATCATCATCAATCAATCAATATCAATTATCAATCAATCAATCAATCATCAATATCAATACATATAATAAAATCGTAACTGTCTGTTTGTCTGTACGTTTGTGCACGCTAATCTCAGCAACCACTAAACCGATTGCAATGCGGTTTTCTTTATTGCGTTGCGGTTTGCTTCACTTAACATTAGTGTTTGGTTCATGTCAAACGGTTCATAAATTAAAAAGTTGTAGTTAACCTTATTTTAACATCATGATAATTTTTAAAAAAATATAAATAGTTTTAGTCAAGACAAAAAGTAAATTTTAATAATTTTATGAAATCCATATATTTTAGGAATATTTTTGGAATCCTACTAACATTACCTACGAACTACTTACGAATTGTTATTCTGTAATGTTACAAAATTTTCTCTATGAGATGGCTAGCGGACGGACAGACGGACATGCTGGAAGTATATTAAGCCTACTAGGGGATATAAAACGACAACATAATAAGCATTAACTAGTGCTTTAGTTTGCTTATGTCAATAAGCTCACCACCTATTACATGGGACATAAAATTACAAGGTGAAATGTGGGCGTATACTATGCCTTTGCCTACCCCTTCGGGGATAAAGGCGTGATTATACGTATGAATGTATGTTCATAAAGCTATGCATAGATAGAAATATTCCACCTCAACTAATGTGTTAGAAGCTTTAAGACCAAATGTTCATACTTGGACGGTTCAAACGCTCGTTAGCTAAATACAATAGGGTTGTCACACAATGGAGGGACCTTTCAAGTCGGCGTGCAAACGTTTCGTTAATAAGTTAGATAAATTACGGGTATTAGGG
Source organism: Miltochrista miniata (assembly GCA_933228765.1). Taxonomy (NCBI): domain Eukaryota; kingdom Metazoa; phylum Arthropoda; class Insecta; order Lepidoptera; family Erebidae; genus Miltochrista; species Miltochrista miniata. The sequence goes on from OW121776.1 coordinate 1,009,723, forward strand.
AAAGTGTTTAAAGTTTACGTTCTACACGTGAAATGTAAGGAAATTGCGTAAATTTCTCTTTGAATAACGTTAGGTACAAGTAACAATCATAACAAGCAAGATTAATTGTTATGTATGTTTTCTCGTAATTATATAGTAGTCGCCTTGTGTGGCGACGAGGCCTAGTCTGGCAACGGGAAAGAGTACAAAATGACGCCACCCCAATTCATTCCGAGGGTGTCGCAAGAAGCGACTAAGGGAACACTTTCCCAAAACGATCATAAAAAAAATTAATTGCGGGTCGTCACGAACTGCACCTGCCCATTTCACAACGGCAATAGGCTCACCACCTATTACGTGGCACATAAAACTATAAGGTGAAATGTGAGCGTATACTATGCCTCTGCCTACAACTTCGGGGATGAAGGCATGGCTATATGTGTGTATGTATATAGTACATGGTGCCTGGGTCTTCGCTCGCGTGGAATTCTGTTCTCTTTCACGCATCTCGTGGGAGTTCATTCCAGGAATAAAAGCGTACATTCATGTGTTATTTCCGACTATAGTCTATCCCTGTACTAAATTACGGATAGATTTGTTCAGCCGTTAGGGCGTGATTGCTACAAGATTAAAAGATTGCGAACAATAATGGAATTTTCAAATTGGCTAATAATAGTTACGAAATGCTCGCTAATAGTGACAAGCAAACATAAAACATTTATCTCTATAATTTAGAAAGTATAGGCACTAAAAAGTCAAAATCATCTGAATCCAAATCTGAGCAAAATGTTTTCAATTAATTGACGGTCGCCATGGTTCTACGTACTCTGCCTCCCCTCACTCGTTAAGCTCCGTTTTAGTAAAACAAGTTTATTAAAAAACCCCTCCGTTCGTTTACTCATACTCATTACGCAAAACTAACTTTACAAAAATTCTCAGTAGGGCCATCCCTAATACTTTTCGTACATAGAAAATGTACTTTAAGGACAAGTAAATAAGAATACTTATTCCTTAACGAATGCCTAATATTTGTTTAGTACAAGCTTAGAAAATTTACATACAAAATTGTACCTTAAGCTCTAAATGACAAGTATCATTCTTGGTTGATAACACCTAATACAATCACAAAATAAACATAATTTACATGGAAATAACACACAGAATAAACGAGTTTATACTAAGATATTAAAGGCGTTTGTTGCTTAAAGAAAACATTAAAGATGTGCTTATGATTTTTATGGACAAGCAATATAGATCTTAACGTCCTTACATATAAGGGTGAGTTTCGTTTGAGGAGGTTTCAGCAGTTTACGTTCTGATGACGTGTGATCACGGAGGGTGACTTACAAAGTGGGGGCTGGGGAAGTTAATTGATAAGGGCGCGTTTTCTTAGGGAACTGCAGTATTTCTTTTTGCTGAAGATAAAGATACGAATAGTTACGGTTCTTATGTTGTTGTGTTTACTGGTGGGATGGCAGAAATTATATTGTTATACTAGCTGACCCTCGCAACTTTTTTACGTCACATAATGTGTATGAAAGGAGTGGTATTTTTTCATCGGACTCCTATGAGCGTATGGAGCTGTCCTATTTAAAAATACTACTTAATGTTATTATTACTTACTAGCTGTCCCCGCAACTTCGTCTGCGTACATACATACATACATATGGTCACGCCTTTATCCCCGAAGGGGTATGCAGAGGCATATATATGCCCACATTTCACCTTTGTATTCTTCTTCTTCCTTTCTTCGTCCGCGTGGAATGTAATATTTTTTTTTTTCTAAAATAATAGTAGCCTGTTATTTTAATATTACAAACAGACACTCCAATTTAATTTATTTGTATTGTATGTATAGATTATTTACAAATCGTCCATCTGAAAAAAATCTGATCTGGACTGAAATATTTTGCCACGTTAATAGAACGGCGGGTTATCTTTCGTAGAAGAAAAAGTCGATTGCCTCCATGAGAAGAATTAGGTAAAAAAAATAGATACTTACTTAACAAAGAATTTGTATCATCATCCCACTACTCAAGGGAGTTGAATAGTATTATTAAATGTCAACAAATTCCATTTCCATGCATCATTGTTAATAGGTACAGGCATGTTTGGGTTTATTAGGTGACGCCACGAGGCACAACTAGTATGTACTATAATATATCGAGTGCCCCAGAAACCCCACACTAATCCGGCAATGGTAATTAGGGTTGCATGTGTAAATTAATAAACCCTGCCAGAAAAGTATTTGGGTACAAAGTTATTGGGCTATTTAGGCTTTAAGGCATAATATGTTTTACATATTAGCTTTAAAATGTCATTAATGCCAGTTTAAGCAGTGTAATGGGGCTATGTGAAATGAGTAATGTTATTGGGTCTGTTTTTGTACAGTGTATTTTCAGTTACAAGCAGTGTGGAGTTGAGGCAAAGATAATAAATAAATAGTATTACATAGTTGTGGTTTTTTTACCGTGTGGATCCTACATGGATGCTATGCCGGACTCCTACCGACTAAAACCAGACAATACCTTACAACAGTATATGGCCGGGAGTCCCGGGTAACCCCTCGGGAGGATGTCCCAGGGTTCCCGGCATACATTGGCTACCACAGCAGACTCTCGCTTAGATGGTTCGGGTGCTAAATCCCGCGTCTGGGGAGTTTGTTCGGGTGTTATCCCGCTACTTGGGAAAAGGGGGGATAGTTGTGTGCCATTCCACTACTATGAGTGCCGAAGAGACACGCCACCGTCTTGGCCTGCTTCTGTAAGAACGACGAGTGGCCACCTCGCGTTCTCAGGCCCTCGGTCATGGAGGCAGGTAGTCCTGGGCGTAGTCTAGTCCTAGTCGACCCCGCCGCTGACTGCGGAACTCGGGAGGGAGATTTCTCTCCCGCTCCCTCCCCACTGCCTCTGTCTCGAGCATAACTTGCTCGCAGAAAGACGCAGTAGACCCACTTTCCCCTGCTGGATTTCATTACTTTTTAGAGACAAAAAAAGCAGCTCCATCGAGACTTGGCTAGTTTTTTACAGAATGTTTTGGTGGGATATGTAATATTCGCCACAAACTGCACAAAATATGTACCAACTACCAACTCAATACCTAATCAGCGTTCGAGTTATCCCATATCGTATCGAAAAGATTCGATCCGGGCTGAGGCAATATATCGGCTCGTTTAACACACACACACACACACACACACTCACACAACACACACACATACGAACATCTGATCTTATAAAGTTATAAGTAGGGTTGTCGATGTGGATGAGCGCCGAAAATGGTCATATTTAAGATTTATTGGATTACTTATAAATAGATATGATTTGTGTGAAATGTGATAATAATAGATAGATATTCTGATTGGCATCAATTCCCGTCTTATTCATAAATAATTTCTTCGCTATCTGATCCTAAAGGAACCCGCTTGTGCTACGGGTACCGGACAGACTCATGGGACAAATATTTATGGATTACACAAATTTTGTCCCACGGTGGGTAAGACCACTAACTAGACCAACAAGACTGTCAAAAAAATACCGCACCAGGGCGAGTTGGCCTCGCCCACCGAAGGTTCCATACAAATTTTTAACGTAAGTACTCACAAGTAGTCCAGGAATGAAAGCTCGCCGTTTTTGTTCAGAGACCTTTTAAATTTATTCACAAATGTTTAGTTTTTAGATATTTCCTTATACTTGTGGTATACGACCTAATAATACCGTGTTAGATGGATAGCCCAATTTAAACTGAGCAACGGGGAGCCAAGACTGGTCAATTGAAAGTCGGACTCACGCACGAAGAGTTCTGCACCAAAAATGGTTTGTTTCCATTCAATACCTCAACAAGTTCACGAGACAAAGGGTCTTCACAGACAGACGGATGGACAAACAAAACAAGAAGCCGTGAGACGTTCTCACCCGACTGCCCTCTAACGTTTATTGTGAAAGTGAAAGTTCAATCCGATTGACGTTGTCATTTTTGTTTTATTTCAAACTTTGAACAGACGATCCACGTGACCTAGTGACGTAATTTAATGCAACATTGTCACAGACTACAAACGCAAGTCTCGCCATAAGCCCCTCTGCAATCTATTTTATAGATAGGGGCTAAAAGTCATGCATTCAAGGTTAGAGTTTTGTTTTCGGGTACAGTTCACGAAACCTACACATTAATGGATGCGATTCTGCGAAGCTTCCAAGATTTCACAGTTTGGACCACTCCTTGTCAACGCTAGGATGTAGATCATCTATACCAATATTATAAAGAGGAAAGATTTGATTGTTTGTTTGTTTGCATCGAATAGACTCCGAAACGACTGAACCGATTTGAAAAATTCTTTCACCATTTTCAAGCTACACTATCCCCGGTGAACATAGGCTTTATTTTATTCCCATATTCCCGCGGGAACGGGAATCACGCGGGTGTGCCGCGTGACGTCCGCTAGTCACTAATATTCGCAATATTCCTCGACCTTGAATCCTTCCCATTACCATAACACAACACACCCAGCACACTTGCCGGGAAGCTAGCGTGGGGTGCTGGCCCCGTTCGCACGCCATGGGGTCCTCACCCCCTAACACAATAACACACTTACACTGTGCCATCGATGTATTGGATAACACACGATTATTATTCATTCAATGGAGTCTTGATAGAAATTTGTTAGGCGCGTAAGGTGCCTCAGTTTTGATCAGGCAGATAGATGAAAATTAAAAATAAATAAGTAAAGTCATTTCTTTAATGTCTAACTAAATACTAAGTTGATATTTATTTATTATACATAGCGCCATCCTACCCATATTACAAAAAAACACTTTGTGCTATGACATCCAGACAACCGATGAAAATTGGTACTTTTCGATTTCCCAAATTAACCTAAACCCGGAAACAAATACATGTTTGCGGACATTATGTGCCACTGCTGAAAATTGTCAAGACGTTACAACTCACAAAGTTACTGGTAGTCGGTGTCCACGGCTTAGCTCTGAGATTAACTATAGCATAAAGTTTGTTAATCAATATATATATTAAATTAGGTATACATTTTAGATTGTACTGCGTAGTAACGACTTCAAGGTGGTAGCAAACAAGCACTACGTTACAGTGCCTTCCGAAGCACGGAAACGTAAGAAATAATTTTGGAAGGCAATTAGTACATAATGCTATATAATACGAATAATAGTATCACATGCATGCTCCACCAAAGTCAAAAATGTAATAAACATTGAACATACTCGTAAGTGGGGTAAACAAGCCAATTACGCGTTAACACAATAGCGAGGAGCAACGATGCGAGCGCATAGGCGCGCGCCCCGGCTCCGCCACGCGTCCAATACAAATTACATTACATGACTTTGCGTTAAATCGACGGAATACGTACTTTGTTTATAAGCTGTTTAATTAAAAATGACAGAAGCAGGTTATTTTTGAAGCCCCAGGGTAGTTTTTCGACTGACTGAATTTTTAATAGTCTCGGTGGCGCAAGGGTTGAAACAAATATTTGTGCCATTCGCAAATATTTGTTTGTTGTTTAGAATTTTATTTGGAAGCATGCATACCAGTTGTAGATCCATTCCACAAGCTTCAATTAGTTTAATTTGGTCTGGATCTTATAAAACACGATTATATTCCTTAAATTTGGGCAAAAGCTAATAAAATAACAAATCTGGGCCCACATAACCACACCCTAGACTTGACAGTGATAGTTCTAAAATACTACAGGGCGCCCACGGCAGTAGGTAAGAATTAGGGCAACCAGATACGCCATCATTCAGCGTATCTGGTTTGCCCTAATTCTTACCTCACTTAGCTGTTCATTCGTACATCAAGTACTCATGCATACACTGGTCTGTATTAGAATATTACATGTCACAACATTTTATTGTATACTGTTCATTCATCCATCAGGAATGTGCTGACCCGCTCCGTATGAAATATTACACGTAACAGTATGTCAATATGTTTTATTAAAGAGAGGTTTGATTAAAAATACAAAGTCAAATGTACCTATCTCCGAATATGGAAAAGTGAATTACTACGCTAGCGAATGCCTGCGCATTCGTCTTATAGTATTTGAATCATAGAATATGTATGAACATAAACTGTAAAAGTCTGTTCATCAAGATCATTCTATATAGAACTAGCCAACACCTGCGACTTAGCTCGCTTATAATTGAATAAGAAGTATCCTACGTGTTAAAACTAGCATATCTGCTACCTCAGTCAGTTTACAAACAAACAAACCTTTATGCTTTATATTATTATAATATATAGGTAAGGAACTATTATTTAAGCAGAGTGAAAAAAATACAGAGATGATGTGGATACATTATTTATTACAATTAATTTTTACAAATAAATACATAGATTAAATAAACAATTTTAATTACAATTTACGGCTAATCAGATTTTCCTAATGTTTGAACTATTTTACTAACTAAATAATTGGTTTCGTTCATGATTTCATCACAGGCATTCGTTACCAGGTATTGTATATTAACACTTGCGCTGTCTGACTCTATTTCACCGAATGAATGTCCCTCCAAATCATGTATAGTGATCTTTATTAAATGATGAGCACGTCCTGACACCTCACGTTGAATAAATGATTTATTCTTAAAATTCTTCGATTTAGTGGTTTTGATTTTCTTCGGTGTTATCTTTTTTGCCTTACTCTCGTTACTTTCTTGGCGTACTTTTGCTGCTACTTCAGCGTACCAGCCCTCACGGTCTTGAGCATAATAATAAGGATTCGTTATAGGGTTATCGTCTCCCAGCAAATTCTAGAAAGAAACGGTTAAAATAAATAGAAGTACCACTCAAAACTGTCTAGTCATAACGTTTGTTGGATTAGTTTCCTACTCACCTCTCGTAAACTGACAACTTCGTCATTATTAGAAAATACTGTTTTGTTAATATCTTCTAAGTCCAAAATCGGGCTGTAGGATGGAGAGTATGACATGATTCTGAAATGATAGTTACAAAGTTATGCAAGAGTGTGGTTCGTTTTTTTTTTTTAAACAAATAATATCCACAAACTAAATACAATATTAGAGTACTATATCGTAGTAACACATTAAAGAATATAAAATAAATTTTGGATTAAAAAATATACATACCGAGTTTTCCTATTACACCTCGTCTCTGGACTGGAGGATGTGAAATGACATAAGGTTTGCTTTATTTTTATACTTTTATATACTTTTAACCCCCCGCAAAACGAAGTGTGTTATAGCTTGATCGCTAATAAATAAAAAGTGTGTCAGTCCGTCCATCAATAGACTTCAAAGCCAGAAAGTAATAAACATAAAACTGAATCGGCTGAATCGATTTAGATAAAACATTTCTAGGAACGGTATTTTTTTTTTTTTTACAAGTAGGATACCTACTTTTATTTAATTTCAAGTAGACAAAGTCGTAGGTGTTAACTAGTTCTATTTAAAATAATTTCAACGAACAGACAGTTCATGTTCTTAATTTGTGTTATAAAAATTCTGATAGGCGAATACACAGGTATTCGCTAGTGTAGTAATAAAATTCCACTTTATATATTTGTGAGATAATAATATCTTATCGGACGATCAGTCTTAGAGTTTATACACATTTGATGGAAATTCTGCCGCCGATTTTAATCAGCAGTAAGTAATACAGTAAGTACATCGAATTGCGTATAATAAGTATAGAGGTGACTAATAATGAGCAAACTATACGCAACATTGATATTGCTCCGTATGTTAGATAATCTTATAAACGAGTATGCATTTAACGTTAATGAGGTTGAAAGTAAGCGATGAAACTTCCGTCAAGTGTAGTATAAGACTAAGTTTTGTTATACATTACTAGCTGATTCTCCTTGGTTTCACCCGCGTAGTTCCAGTTCCCGTGGGAATACCGGGATAAAACATATCCTATGTTACTCCTGAATAACTAAGCTTTCTAACAGTAATTTTTTTAAAAAATAACTCCAGTAGTTTTTAAGCCTATTCATTACAACCAAACAAACAAAGTTTACCTCTTTATAATCCTACTAGCTGACGCCCGCGGCTTTCAAAACAAACAAACTTTCGCCTTTATAATATTAATAGGATAATATTAATAGGATTGTGAGTATGGATGTATGGATGTATGTTTGGTACTCTTTCACGCTCTAACGGCGGAACGGATCTGGCTGAAATTTGGCACAGGGATAGATTAGAGCCAGGAATAGGACATAGGCTACTTTTTATCCCGGAAAAAGGTTCCCATGGGCTGCGGGAGCGGGATCGAAATTCTACGCGGGCAAAGCCGCGGGCGTCAGCTAGTATTAGTATAGAAGAAGAAACAATATGTAAAATCTATTATTAAATTACCTACTAGTTCAAGCATAAAGCTTTGCTTGTGCTAATAATATGTATGTATTGTATGTTTTACGATAGTATTGTAAAATATCAACACGGCGATAGACCACCTATTACGTTGGACAAAAAATTATGAGGTGAAATGTGGACGTATACTATGCCTCTGCCTACCCTTTCGAGGATAAAGGCGTGACTTTATGAATGTATGTATGTATGCATGTAAAACATTAAATGGTTTGATCATCTAATTAAAAAATGCTTACATTATGTTATAGCTTTAACTTTTTCACGCTATGTCCCTGACAGGGAGGTGAAGATGGTCAATCTTAGTAGTTCTTGCATACTTCTAGTACAAATATCAGTATAAAATATACATCTTTTGTTAGAAACTAAATACCTACTCGTAGGTGCTTAATTTTATATTAGAACTAGCCTTCCGCCCGCGGCTCCGCCCGCGTGCATCTCGGTTAACGCGACCTTTGCTCATATCTTCGGTTCTACTCAACCGATTGTGATCAAACAATCGTAAGATTTTAAGTCTGAGCAAGACTTTTCTAACAAAAAAAACCGCATCAAAATCCGTCTAGTAGTTTTTGCGTCCATCGCGGACAAACAGACAAACAGATAAACAGACAAACAGACAGGAAATTAAAAAAAAAATATTTTCGTGTTCAGTATCGTTAACATAACATAATAGCCCAAGTATTTTTTTTTAAATATCTCCAATGTACAGACACGACCACTTTACAATTATATAATAGTATAGATTCGTCATGTCATCAAAATCTAAGAGTGCAACATATACTAGCTGGGTGGTCGAAACATGCTTACTTTAGCTATTTTCTTGTTTAGAAAATATATAACATGATATTGTTACACGTGTATGTACATAAAGGAGCGTCTTCATGCAGATTTCGCAATATATAAGCAGGATAGTTCGAGAGACAGATTCATAGATCACAGGCATCTGAAGGAAGATTTATCTCACTTCTAACCACTGACTCTATAGAGCGCACACCCGAAAATGTAAGTATCTACCGAACATTTTATATACTGATAAATTTTATATGTTATGTACGATAATATATACGATGGTTAACATGAAGAGTACAGTCAGCGTCAGAGAAAACAGACCCTCTCATGCTTTCATATCATTATCATTTCCTTTTCTCTGAAGCTTACTGTACATACATACATATAGTCACGACAAAATAACTAACTAACTAAATAAATTACATGTCTTTGTTGCAGGTCGAATCTCAACCGTGATTTATTTGTATCAAGCGACTCTGAAGCAGAGGTAAAGCTTCAAGAAAAACCAACAACGAAGCGTGTCAAAGCCAATAAGTCGAGGGAAGAAATACCTAAAAAGAAAGCTAAGCCAGCTATCAAGCCCATCGCCCCGACTACACGACTCACGGTGCAAGATTTGTTCGGTGAGGACAGCGATCCAGAGACGTCGTCACCGAGCTCCAGTACAACTGGTAAAAATGCGCCACCTCTATTTTCATATTTTACGAAAAGAGCAAAAAAGGGATACTCACGTCAAATAAGCGAATCGAAACATGGTAAATACTATGTGGAATTAAAAATTTACGAGACCGATGAAATTAAGAAGATACAACCTGTAAACAGATGGCGTCATTCTATAGCCACGATAAAAACTCACTTGAATGAAGATGCAGACTCTTGGAATCATATTAAAGAATTTGTGTTGTTGACGCAAAATGACTTTAAAAGCTGCCCAATCACGCTTTTAGGGGGTTATGAATAATTTATCGCCTTGAAATAATTTGTATACTTACCTACGCTATAATTATATGCACATGTTACTGATATTTTATAACGACCTAAAACGTAGATTTAGGTATTTGCTAATTATAACGTTCTTAATATATCACTCTAGCTAATAATGTATAAATTAATTTAATACTTATAGGTACAGAATTATACTATACCAAACAAATTCTTATTCATATTATCATAGTGATATCATATTGTAATTTATAATTATCACCATTGAATATTTAAAATGTATACAATTGACAACCTTCTTTTTTTTCACAGCTGTGAATCCCGTCAGTTTATCAAGATCTCGAAATACTATTCATTGTGACAAATGTCAAATATTAATTCCGAAAAATAATTACATATATCATATGAGAACTAATTTACACAAAACTAACTGTTTATTAAAGACACAGTTCGCAAATATTAATATTGTGGCGACTGCGTTTAAAAACAGGATAGTAACATACAGATTAAATATCACTCAAGATGATGAGTACCTTAGTCCTGAGGCGCTTTTGAGTGACAAACAAATAGATATAATAGAATTGATCAATATTTCATTGAAGAAACACAATTGTATAAAAATTAATTTTGAATTATTTGCTCATTTTTTACTACCGAAAACTGATGAAAAGCAATTAAAATCTTTTAATTCTAGATATATTATTATTTACAAGAATACAGACTTAAAGCAATTCTTAGCCACGATTATGAATACATTAAATAAAAAAATTACTGAATTCCAACATACTCAATCTGGGTGGACATTTTTATCAATGAGTCATCTTGAAATAAACATAAATAAATATTGTCCAATGAGAGGTGGAACTTATATAGAGTTACCACCGGCAATCAAACATTCAAAAAGTTGTATTAATGTTAAAAATAAAGATAATAATTGTTTTTTATGGAGCATTGGATGCGCCAGTACCGACGCATACATATTTTTTAGTTTATGTATTTAATGGTATTTATTATAATTATTATATGTCAACACTCACGCACTAAACGCATCTTATTTTTATGTATTGTCTATGGCAACACTATCCCGCCCGCTTCCTACATTCACATTCCGCCATAGCTATTGGAAGATACGCACGCACCCGTCTCTTAACGCTCCGCTCCGCTATCGGCCGCTGTGATTACCCATCATATCGCGCTACATCGCTTATCATCAGCCACAGTCTCGAGAGTTACGGTTATAACTCCTGTGTGCATATTTCGCGGTCGTGAATCAAGACCCCGAACGCAAAGCTGGGAGCAGCGCCTACCTACCAACAAGAGTTCAAGGTAAGTGCACTTCCAAGTGTGGTCCTCCGTCCGGATATTCCATCTAACGCATTCTTTCTACTAATAATATTAATTACCTCTTTTCCTATTAAATTCACGCATACGCATATATATATTTAGTATATTACTCATAAATACTCAACGCAAATATTATATTTAACGCCACCCGCACGCATTAGAAAAGTTAATTATCTTTTCACTCCGCATATTTTATATTACTCATAAGTACTCATATTCTATAACGCATTTACGCTATTTATCATAATCATATTTACCTATATATAATCAACCCGCTGGCAGGTAGCGCCCCCCGAAATTATCGCTACCCAGGACTTGGACCATCCTGGCCATGTTAGTCCGGTTGTCCGATTCTAGGCAATCATTTTGATATTTTTTGGTAATTAGGAGTTTTGGCATAAAGTAAAACGGACAATCCAAAATTAACAATTTTCTCAACCGTCATAAATTTAACGTAGTTTTCCCCAATTTCATTACAATTTCATATTATCTTTCGAATTGTAATCGTAGATAAAACTCATATTTATACGTTAATTTTATACCCACATATATTTATTTATTGTGACGGTACTGGGCAACGCAGCCGATACATAACGGTATTCAAACGATTAACAGCTGATTGTTACGCAGACTCCATATTGGGTTTGTTCTCTGAATACTTTACCGCAAACAGCTGATTTAAGCTAACAGCTGATCGTTGTTCGAATTTTATACTTTTTCGCTGAATATTTCTATTACCTACCCACTTATATACATACTCGTATCTCGTATCAATTATATTATCATGGCTTCTAAAGACAAATCCCATAGTAAAAGTTCAGACGAAAGTCAGGTCATGATAAATTTTTTAGAATACAAAAAACAAAGTTTGTTTCACATAGTTCAAGAAGTGTACAACTTAAGTCTCAAGGTTACCGATGAAACAGTACGCATGATGTTTCTCGCTCGGGTTCAATCTATCGATAAAACCCGATCGGATTACATCGAAACTATCGATAAATTGTTAATTGAACAATTAAAAGATAATCCGCAGGTACAGCCGAGTTATAGTGTTTTTAATACATTTGATGAATTATACTGTTTCATAAAGCAAACGGAAACTACTCTGAGACAAGAACTCGACGATAAAAAGAAAAGTGATAATTTTAATATCAAATTACCCCCACTTAAACTCACAGGTTTCGATGGTACTTATGGTAAGTGGCCTATATTTTATGAAAATTTCTGTAGTGTGATACATACGAATACTCGTCTCACCAACGCCGAAAAGGTTCAATATTTGATAGGTTGCCTTTCGGGTAAGGCACTTACTGTTTGTTCAGGCATAGCTGCTACCGCACAAAATTACGATGTTATTTGGCAAGCCCTTCTGGCTAAATACCACGATACCAGGGTTCAGGCGTCGTGCTATTTAGAACAAATGTTACACCAGAAGCCAGGGCAATCGGCTGATCAGATCTTGGAGAACTTTTGTTCAGCTGAAGCAGCTCTGCAGCGTCTACCTATCACAAATTTATCAGATTTCATAATAACTCATTTAGCATTAAGCAAGTTTGATAAACCTATGCTTGAATTGTTTGAACAATCTCATAGACATTTGAGTGTACCTACATATAGTGACGTCAAAACATTTTTGACAGAACAAAGCAAACTCCAAACGCTCCGCTCACCATCACATTCCCAAAAAGGTGATTATCGCGCTCAGCGGAGTTCAACCGCCTCTCATTTAAATAAACCTAAGTCATTTTTTACGCAAACCCGCCCTACTAATTTGAAATCAGTCGATACTTCTAACATAAAAAATTGTATCGTATGTAACAATAATTCCGCTCACCCTTTGTTCAAATGTCAACATTTTATTCAAGAGACTGTTGAAACGCGAAATGAAATAGTTCGTAAACATTCCTTTTGTGTTAATTGTTTAGGTTTTCATCACGTGAGTGCTTGCAGATCTGTTAATAGGTGTTCGATTTGCAATCGGTCTCATCATAGTTTACTGTGTTATAAAAATAATTTGAACGCATCAAATTCAACAAGAAATCATGCTGCCGGCAACGCATCGAGGCAGGCAAACGCGTCTACTGCGCCGTCCGAGCATTCCATGTCGACTCATGCGTCATCGGCAGATGATCCGTCCCGCTCGCACTCGCGGGAGGCGCGGTCACATAGTGGCAATATCGCGTCGTTATCGGCTGTGATCCCTCCGCCGCGTAATTCAAGCAGCGCGACCACGGTTTTGTTGCCGACTGCTTGTGTATATGCAAATTATAAATCGGATCGTATACGTTTGTTTTTGGACTCAGGGTCTATGAGTAACTTTATTACGAAGTCTTGTTGTGAGCGTTTGCACTTAACCATACTTAACGCTCCTTCTGTCATTAAAGGCATAGGTCAACTTGAAAGCCAATCTTATGGAATTACGCATTTCAAAATATATTCGCGATTTGATGCCCGCTGTTCTTATTCGGTTAGTGCACGGGTTATAGACACTATTACAGATTTTTTGCCTAACGTGGAAATTGATACAGCGGAATTAACCCATTTACAAAATTTACCTATGGCTGACGAACGATACTATACTCCGGGTGGTATAGATTGTTTGTTAGGTAATGAACTCTTCCCCATGATTTTAGGGTCGCAAAAAATTACATCCCCAACCTCATCAGTAATCGCGATAGAAACCACGCTCGGATACGTCGCAATGGGAAAGGCGCATGCTTTACCTTATTCGCTAGTGGCAAACAAGCATCCCCGCGATCGCATGTCTCATTCCTCCGTGTCCGACAAGGCCTTCTTATGTCACACTCAAGATGTGTCTCTCGAACAATTAACGCAACGCTTTTGGGAGATAGAACAGGTGCCAGATAAGAAGCACATTAGCACGGACGACGCAGCATGTGAAAAGCTGTTCTCGTCTACGTACTCACGCGACGATACCGGTAGATATACGGTTAGTCTTCCCTTTAAATACCCTCCCAGTGAGCTAGGGCATTCGTACACAATCGCCAAACGCAGGTTTTTAAATTTAGAAAAAAAGTTAGACGCTTCTAACTTACGCAACGATTATAACGCCATTATTCAAACATATATTGATCAAGGTTATCTCACTAAAGTGTCAAATAGCTTTCTAGACTCTCAAGTTTATTATATGCCGCATCGGGCCGTTTATCGCCCTGACAAAGAAACCTCTAAAACGCGTGTGGTCTTAGACGCTGGGTGTAAAACCACGTCAGGTAAATCGCTTAACGATTTGCTTTATACGGGACCAATATTACAGAACAATATCTTTCATTTGCTTCTCAATTTGCGTATGTACCCGGTTGCTGTAACCGCGGACATAGAAAAAATGTATTTTCAAGTGAAACTTACTCAAGATCATCATACATATCAAAGAATATTATTTAGGTTCGATTCCAATTCTCCTATTGAAAGCTATCATTTCAACCGCGTTTGTTTTGGCGTCTCCAGCTCACCCTTCCTGGCAATGCGAGTCGTAAACCAGCTCGCGTCAGACTGTCGCGCTTTATATCCTCTGGCGGCTTACGAAGCTGACAATCACATGTATGTTGACGACTACGTTAGTTCCATAGAGAATGTAGATTTAGCTGAAGACACCTATAGGGAAATGGTCGCTATGTTTAAATCTGGAGGTTTTAACTTAACTAAGTGGATCTCTAATGACAATACCCTATTGTCACGTATCCCGTCAATTCATAAGAGCTGTCTCGCTGTCAAGTTTGATGAGGATCCTCATGTTGACACTAAGATCGTGGGTATGCAATGGCAACCTAACGATGACACCTTTAACTTTAAAATAGTGATCGACATGCCTTTAACATGCACTAAACGCTCGATCCTTTCCGTAACCGCGCGCTTGTTCGATCCGCTTGGAATCATCAGTCCAGTGGTCGCATACATGAAGTTGCTTATACAAGAATGTTGGAAATTACAACTGGACTGGGACGAGACGGTCCCGGGTTGCATTCTGTCTAAATGGAAACACTTTCATAGGGAGTTGTCGCGTTTATCTGAAATAAAAATACCGAGACATATAGGTTTAACATCCGCTCGTCGAATTACTCTAATAGGCTTCTCGGATGCCAGCCAGCAATGTTATGGTGCTGTTATCTATGTACGAATAGAAACGGCTGAGAACGGAAACGCTCTTAATGTGAATCTACTGACCGCTAAATCCAAAGTGTCAGATTCTAATAAAACGCTAGCGCGTTTAGAACTCTGCGCGGCGGTCTTACTCGCAAAATTAATTAATTCTGTGCGCACTGTTTTTAATAAGCGGTGTCAAATAAACAATATATTCGCATTCTCTGATTCTACGGTAACCCTTACCTGGATTCACTCTCCCGCTCATAAGTTTCAAACTTTTGTAGCTAATCGCATCGCTCAGGTAAATGAATATCTGCCTGCTTCCCATTGGTATCACGTTCGTGGGGTTGAAAATCCCGCCGATATAGTCTCGCGCCCTGTGACACCTAAAGGGTTAATAAATAACTATCTTTGGTTTCACGGGCCGAAATGGCTGTCCGCACCTATAAATGCATGGCCTGTGAAGGAATATAAAATCAATCATAACGAGAAGACAGAATTACCGGAAATTAAAATAGCTTCTCTCCATGCACATACCATACCTGTCTCCGATCACGTTCACATGATAGACGAACTTGCCGAGCGTTGCTCGAGTTGGGTAAAATTTATTCGTTCACTGGTTTATGTATTACGTTTCACAAGGATTCTCAAATCCCGCGGTATACTTTCTGTATACGATTTAGAATACGCAGAATATTATGCGGTCCGCTTCGATCAGTCTAAGTATTTTCAGGTAGAATTACAAGCACTTAAGGCTACTAAAATTTGTCCAAATCAGGCTATTTTAAAACTCAACCCTTTTCTTGACGAACAAGGGTTAATTAGAGTAGGTGGTCGACTTACTCATTCTCAACTAAATTACAATACAAAATATCCAATACTGCTATCACCTAAAGGACGTATAGTGTCGCTCTTAGTAGACCACTATCACACCGACAATTTACACACCGGTCCTGGACTAGTGTTAGCATTGACTCGCCAAAAGTATTGGATTCTTTCTGCACGAAATTTGATTCGCCAACGAGTACATAAATGTAATTTATGTTTTAAAGCTAGGCCTCGTTCTACAACTCCACCTATGGGTGATCTTCCATCCATTAGAGTTTCACAAGTAAAGTCGTTTGTGCATACCGCAGTTGATTACGCGGGACCCTTTTACGTAACTCACATAAGGCGTCGTGGAGTAAAAAGTCATAAAGCGTATATTTGCTTGTTCGTCTGTCTCACAACAAAGGCGCTCCATTTAGAGTTAGTAAGTGATCTTAGTACAGATTTATTTCTCGCTGCCTTTAAACGTTTTATCTCACGCAGGGGTCCTGTTTCAGTGTTGTACAGCGATGGAGGCACTAATTTCATAGGTGCGAAACGAAAATTGAACGAAATTTACACGCTTATACAGTCCACTAATTATAAAAATGATCTGAATAAATATCTAACTCAACATAAGATTCAGTTTCAGCACAGCCCACCTTTCGGGCCCAATTTTAATTCGTTGCCTGAAATTAATGTCAAATGTGTTAAGTCTCATTTATTTAAAGCTATCGGGAGTCAAATACTCACCTATGAAGAATTCAGTACAATATTGGTGCAAATTGAAGGCATTTTGAATAGCCGTCCGATTTGCATACTTTCTTCGGATCCATCGGATCCAACCCCCCTAACGCCTAATCATTTTCTTAATGTTACTCCGCTTAAATATTTACCCGCTGAACACATTGAACCCCTATTACCAGATAACAGACTCACCCGCTATCAATTATTAAATAGAATTGTTCAAAGTTACTGGACACGTTGGAGCAAAGAATATCTTACCTCTCTCCAACTTAGACATAAGTGGAATATGCCGTCCAAACCTGTGACGATAGGAACTGTAGTTGTTGTTAAGGATGACAATACGCATCCTTTATCGTGGCCACTCGCGGTTGTATCAGAGGTGTTTCCCGGGAAGGATGGTGTAATTAGAGTCGTCAGAATTAAGACTTCTTCTGGTGAATACATTCGTCCTGTAACTCGGCTTTGCCCGTTACCCACGCAATAACTCCTACGCTTTTGAATTATATTTTAGTTCATAAGTTTTCATTCCTTTTATTTTTTTATTTTGTTTATTCAATGTAGAGGAAGAATCCTCTAAGCCCCCCGAAGTTGGATGCGCCAGTACCGACGCATACATATTTTTTAGTTTATGTATTTAATGGTATTTATTATAATTATTATATGTCAACACTCACGCACTAAACGCATCTTATTTTTATGTATTGTCTATGGCAACACTATCCCGCCCGCTTCCTACATTCACATTCCGCCATAGCTATTGGAAGATACGCACGCACCCGTCTCTTAACGCTCCGCTCCGCTATCGGCCGCTGTGATTACCCATCATATCGCGCTACATCGCTTATCATCAGCCACAGTCTCGAGAGTTACGGTTATAACTCCTGTGTGCATATTTCGCGGTCGTGAATCAAGACCCCGAACGCAAAGCTGGGAGCAGCGCCTACCTACCAACAAGAGTTCAAGGTAAGTGCACTTCCAAGCATAGTGGCGGCATTATACCCGGTTAAAAATAATGTCTGTTTAACTAGTTCCTATCCTCATTATTCAACTATTCTAAATATTGAAGGAATGAAATTTCCTCTTACTGTGAATGATATAAAATTATTTGAAAGTAATAATCCTTCTATAAGTGTAAATATATATGGTTTACAAAATAATACCGTGACTGGACCCTTATATTTATATCTAAAACTAAAAGGATCAATCATATAAATCTATTGTATATCGAACATAATAAAAGAGGGCATTATTGTTTAATCAAAGACCTAACTCGATTAGTTCGACGTCAAGTAACTCGCTACAAAGGTAAAGTTTATTTATGTGATACATGTTTACAATTTTTTAGTACAGAAACACGATATAAGTCTCATTATTGTACTAAAATTTTGTCCATTTTACCTAAAAAAAACATGACAATTAAATTTGATAATTATGAGAGACAACAAAAAATTAATTTTATTATTTATGCTGATTTTGAATGTTTACTCTTAGATTATAATGAAAATATATCCGTAAAAACTCAGAATCTGAAATTACATCAGCCTTCATGTTTTGCATATTATATATGTTGTTCATATAACAGTAGCTTGAACAAATTTGTCTCGTACCGAGGTGAAGATTGTGTAGAAATTTTTGTAAAATATTTAATTAAAGATGCTACACGAATTCATAAAATATTAAATGAAAAGAAATCCATGCTGCCATTGTCATATGATCAGGAGGTAGAATATTTAAACACCACCATATGTCATATATGTAAGCAGTTATTATTAAATGACCGAGTTTAAGATCATGATCATATTACGTCAAAGTACAGAGGTGCTGCACACGCTCACTGTAACTTGATGTATCAGGTTTGTCCATTCATTCCTGTTGTGTTTCATAACTTAAGTGGATATGACTCACATTTATTCATTGAAGAATTGGCAAAATATAAAGGTTCTATTAGGATCATACCGAAATCAAAGGAAAAATATCTGTCGTTCACAAAAGTAATTAGAAGTGAATATTATAAAAATCCTATACAAATAAAATTTATAGATTCATATCAGTTTTTGAGTTCTAGCCTCGACTTGTTAAGTCAAAGTTTAACGAAAACAGACTTTCATCATTTATCAAGAGAATTTGTTGATAAAAAGAAAATGGACTTAATATGTCGAAAAGGTGTCTATCCTTATGATTATTTAAATTCTTGGTCAAAACTTGATGAAACTGAACTCCCTCCAAAGCGAGATTTTTTTAATAGTTTGACTAATGAGCATATAACCGATGATATGTATTTACATGCACAAGCTGTATACAAGGCTTTCGAAATAAAATCACTTGGTGAATATACAGACTTATATGTAAAATGTGATGTGCTTTTATTATGTGACATATTCGAAAAATTTAGACAAATGAGTTTACAATACTATAAGTTGGATCCAGCTTATTATGTGAGCTCACCGAGCTTAAGCTGGGATGCTATGCTTCTTTTTACAGGTACTGAACTTGAACTTATAAATGATTTGAAAATGTATGAATTACTAGAAAAAGGAATTCGAGGTGGTCTAGCTCAATGCTCTCTTCGACATGCAGTAGCAAACAATAAATATCTACCAAGTTTTATTGACTCAATACCGAGCAGTTACTTAATATATCTTGATTTTAATAATCTATACGGCTATGCTATGATGAAGAAACTTCCTATTTCAGGATTTAAATTTTTATCTCAAAAAAAAATAACTAATTTTGATGTGTTAAGTATTTCCGATGATAATGAATTCGGATATATTTTAGAAGTAGACTTAATTTACCCAGAGCATTTACACAATCAACACAAAGACTTACCCTTCGCAGTCGAAAAATTTGTACCTCCTTATGGAACAACTACAAAATTGATAGCAAATCTATATGATAAATATAATTATGTGATTCATTATACTCATTTAAAAACATGTTTAAGCAATGGTTTAATTTTGAAAAAAATACACCGTATATTAAGTTTTAGACAAGAAAGCTTTCTCAAGGGATATATTGAGCTTAATACTAGTTTACGTCAAAATTCTAAAACAGCATTTGAAAAAGATTTTTTCAAGTTATTAAATAACGCAATATTTGGTAAAACTATAGAAAATAAGCGTAAGCAAACAGATGTCAAATTGATCACTAAATGGAGAGAATGTAATAATAATACAAATAGAAATTTTGATGCTGAAAAACTGATAGCAAGGCCTAATTTAAAAAGCATTTCAATATTTTCCGAAGACTTTGTGGCTATAGAACTAAAGCGTGAAAAAGTTGTTTTAGATAGACCGATTTATATTGGTTTTACTGTATTAGAATATTCAAAGCAACATTTATACGAATTCCATTACAAGTTTATAAAAGATAAATATGGAAAAAATGTTGAACTTTGCTACACAGATACTGACAGCTTATTGTATTTAATTTATTGCGATGATTTCTATCAAGATATGAAACACAACATTTCTATATTTGATACAAGTAATTTTAGGCAAGATAATCCTTATCATATCCCACAAATTAATTCGAAAATTCCTGGATTGTGGAAACATGAGATGGGTGATGATGTCATTACAGAATTCATAGGTTTGCGTGCTAAATTATATTTCATAAATAGCACAAAAGCTGAAATAAAAAAAGCTAAGGGTGTAACTAAGTCTGTTTCAAAAAAAATTGGAATTAAAAGACTACAACAATGCACATTCAACTAATGAGACTCTCAGACGTCAAATGTATATGATAAGATCGATTAAACATAAGTTATATTCTCAAAAAATTGATAAAAAGATTTTGGATAAAAACGATGATAAAGTGCAAATATTACCAGATCAGATACATACATTACCATGGGGGCATTGCCTTTCAATGTTAATAGATTACACAAGTGATATTGGAGATAGTTATTAGAAAATATTATTGTAAAAGATAATTAATTCTTTGTTATGCTTATTACTTGAATAAATTAATTTAATAATAATAATAATAATAATAAATACTTTATTGTACACCATTAATCAACAAATTACAGACATTGCATAACAACTAGTGTACAATGGGCGGCCTTATCGCTAACAGCAATCTCTTACAGGCGACCTTTAGATGGATAGGATTGTATTGAGATAGAGTGTGGGAAGTTTAATGGTGACAAGTTTCTGTCAAAACAATGTAGACATACATACTCATAGATATACTACACATATACTCAAATAAACATTTACATACACAGACCATACATAAATATGTATAATACATACTAATACATACATAATACCTACATACACATACATAGATGCCTAGATTCATATTGATAAATAATATTGTTGTACCTGTGTTTTAAACGAAGATAAGGATTGAGCTCGCCTTACAGTTACCGGTAGTGCATTCCACAAACGTGCAGCTTGAACCGTGAAGGATTTGTTATAAAATTTTGTAGAATGCACCGGTATGTGTAGCTTCAAGTTCTTCGATGACCTTAAGAACCTGGAATGCGTGTCACTAAGAAACTCGAAACGATATTTGAGATAAGAAGGAGCTAGAGGGTTAAAAAGTATGCTATAAAGCAAAGAAAGTATATGAGTATTCCGACGAAGGCGAATAGGGAGCCACTTGAGTTCATTGCGGAAATTCGAGACATGATCATATTTACGTAAGCCATAAATAAATCTTATACAAAAGTTTTGGAGGCGCTCAAGTTTATTTAATTGCTCCTCTGTAAGATCAAGATAGCTGGCATCTGCATAGTCCAGAATCGGGAGTAAGAGAGACTGTGCCAGCGAGATCTTTGTAGTGGTTGGAAGAAGGTTACGTAGTCTTCGTAAGGATCCAGCTGAGGCATACAGTTTACGACTGACATTCCGCAGCTGAGCATCCCAGGATAAGTTATTATCAATTAAGATACCCAAATCCTTAACATTGTCACTAATAGGTAATGGCATCCCGTTAAAAATTACTTGTGGAAGCTGTGCCCACTGTACACGAGAAGTCATCCAGGAACTACCCACAAGGATGACTTGTGTTTTAGCAGGATTCACCTGTAGGCCATAATTACAACTCCACTCACATATTCGCTCTAAGTCGCTATTTATGACCGAAATGGCCTCATGCACATCACTGAGTGGTGCCTGAGTGTAAATCTGCAAGTCATCTGCGTAAAGGTGGTAGGACGAAGTTAATTGTCGAGTTATTGAATTTATAAATATTGTAAACAGAAGAGGAGATAAAACGCCACCCTGCGGTACACCAACTGATACTTCACACCAAGATGAGACAACATCATTAATGCAAATACGTTGTCGGCGACCAGACAGGTAACTATGAAACCAGTCAATCACTGTAGGAGATATGTTAATAGAGCGCAGTATCCCAAGCAGGATATGGAAATCCACCGTATTAAATGCATTACTAAAGTCGAGCAACGTAAGTAGTGTAAGATTTCCATTCTCCATACCCATTCTTATATCATCTGTAACATTGACTAGTGCCGTCACGGTACTATGCCCTGGACGGAAGCCGGATTGGAAGGAGTTTAAAAGAAGATTTTTACCTAGGAAAGAATTAAGTTGGTTGTGGACTAAACGTTCTAAAACTTTTGACAAAAATGGTAGGATCGAGATTGGACGGTAATGACTAAAGGATGAAGGATTAGATTGTTTCGGTAAGGGTATAATCTGTGCTTCTTTCCACTTTGTTGGAAATAAACCAGTGGTAATAGAGTGATTCAAAACGTCACAGATGATTGGGAGTATTATATCTAGAATTGGGAGAATCATATATCGTCCAATGCAGTCAGTTCCGACGGCTTTAGACGACATAGACTCTATGCTTTTCTTAACACCACATTCAGTGAATTGACTAAATACAAAAGGAGGATACTCGGGAGTTGGAAGTTGAGAAAGTCGATTTAAAGTGTGAGTTTTGGTAGAACCATCAAAACTAAAAGTAGAGGAGAAATGCTTGTTTAACGCATTGAGATCAATATTTTTTGGATTCACTTCTTGTTTTTCTTTACCAACTCCAAGTGTTCTAAGAAATTTCCAGATTTTTGCTGGATCTCCATTATCAACAGACGAATGGATATATTGGCGTTGTGCATTCCTACACACCTTATTGCAGTGATTGCGAATAGATACATACTTTTCACGGTTGTAGTCATTTGGTTTGTATTTGTATCTAGTTTTAGCTCTCCCCTTTTTAGCTATTAGTTCCTTGATTTCAGCTGTGAGCCACGGAGATGGCGTATGTTTCAACTTGACAGCGCGGATCGGTGCATGGGTGTCATAAAGTTTGATCAAGTTATTCGTCAATATTGAAACCTTGTCATCAAGGGAGTCTGTGCTGTATAGCGACGTCCAGTCAATAATACTTGCATCCTCACAAAGCCGTTCTACGTTCATACCACTAAAGTTCCGCTGCATCAGCACCCTACGTTTTGCCTTAGGAGGGCGAAGTCGGTATGAAAGGAAGATGAGATCGTGATATGAAAAGATATCAGCATTATACTGGCCGTGTTTGGCCACATGCTCAGAAGATGAAACAATGATAAGATCTATGAGGGAAGGTGCACAGTCAGGAAAATGATGAGTAGTATTAAGGGGAAGAATAGTCAAGTTACAAATGTCTATTATATTACGTAGAGAGGCAGACCGGCGGAGAGAGTAGGAATCGTTCTTAACAAGGCATGTATTGAAATCACCCATGATAATGGAGTGTTGATAGGATGGGACTAGGTTTTCAAGAATACGTTCAAAGGAAGAGAAGTAGTCAATTTTTGAAGAGTGACAGTAATATACCCCAAAAAGAGCCTTAGTATGACATAGTTCTATTTCCACGAAAACATACTCAGCCGAGTTTCTTGGTGGTGGTTGTGCTGATAACTCAATAACTTTGTATGGAATATCCGCGCGTAGATAAATAGCAACACCACCACCACGCTCACAAACATCGGGTACAGGGACACGGTCATTCCTTATTAGTCGGAAGCCCGGAAGGGTATAGGAGATAGTAGAATGTTTTCCTGGCTTCATCCATGTCTCCGAAACCAGAATGGCGTGTAAGTTTATAGAGTCAAAATTGGCCAGCATCTCGGGGAAATGGGCGGGAATACTCTGGGCATTGATGTGTACAGCATTGAAGTTCAAGGGTGCATCAGAAAATTGTTTTCGAAGCTGGTTTGCAAGTGATGGCACATCTGCAAAGCTATTGTTTACACTATTTGTTACCATAGAAGTGTCTGAATCAATATCTATACATTCTAATAATGACATAAGTAAATGTATATAATTAAGAATAGGTACTTATATAAAATACAATACAATAAATATAATGATAATAAATATAGATTATTTATATTAATAAAAGTATAGCCACTTTATTAAGAAAGTATCTATACAATCCTATTCACCCACCAGCCGAGTGTAACTACAAAAGAAAGCCTGGGAAATACTAATAATATTTTGATGAACAAAATGAAAAATAAAACTAAAATTAAACAATAAAGATTCAAACATACACATTATCCCAGTTCTAACAGTCGCATCAAACACAAAACCAAGCTTAATAGTTACTCCAGCGTGAGCCCAACAAACCTGAAAGCATTGACAAAAACAGGCAACTGTGAGAAAAGAAAAGCTTAGGAATAAAAATATGAGTATCTGTGCTATGAACACTAATAGTCAATACTCACTTAACCGCAGCCGTCAAGCATGTCAAATTTGGCATATAGTCTTAGTGACCAAAGCCAGTATAAATTAATTCCAAAAAAAAGAAAAAGGAAAAAAAAAAGCATATCAAATTGTTTTGACGTTTGTGACTTTGTTGACACTTGACAGTTTGATAGCAGCACGCGTTGTTTGATAACAAATGAAATGGAATGTTGCACTCACTTTCTAATTTCTATCAGATAAGATAAGATGTTAATATTTTGTAATACCGGTGGAGATTAAAAATAAGTAACAATACGTAAAAGTTGTGAAGTGACAATGACAAAGAAAAATAATTTACAACAAGTACAGTACTTATAAATAACACTGAAAGGTTTTATGTTGGTAAAAAAAAGTTATTACTTTTTTGATGCAGCTACACGTCTGGGCTTAATACTGGATGGTTTAGATGGGACAGGTGCTGCCTTTCCCTGATCTGGAATGATCAGGATCTTAATGTTATCCAACTCCTGGCAGGAAGTGATGCGGTGGCGCGTTCCATCAGGGCCAATGATGTGGATTGATCCTTCCCTCGTCCAACACTTGTTAACACCAAAACGCTCTCTCGCAGCCATGAACGCGTCATGTCTCATCTTAGTGAGGAACTCTGACAAAGTAATCCCGGAGCCTTTGAGCTTTGTCTTGGAAAACCAAATGCTGTCGCGCTGGCCAACCCTTGCAAACTTGACCAATATTGGTCTAGGCTTAGAAGATTGTCTGCCCAGCCTATGGCAACGCTGTATATCTGCAGCCACAAAGGTGTCTATACCAAGTTGTTTGTTTATTACACTTACCACAACCTCTGCCGTGTTTTCTGAGGAAGTGTCCTTTACACCATGCAAGAGCAGCATTTTCCTTCGACTGTGGTTTTCCATGGCATCCACCTTCCTGACCAGAGTTTCCACCTGACTTTGTAGAAGATTCAAAGCAGTTACAATAAACATTTTGAAGGCTTCAAACTCAGCTGCCAAGTTGACTATATCCGGGGATGTGCTGTTATTTTTGTCCAACCTTGCTGAAAAACTGGACATCTGGTCCCGGAACATGGTTCTCAAGCTTGTAATTGAGTCTTGGACAGTGTCCATTTCAGTGAAAAATATTTACCAATATTTGTGCAGCTTATTAGGAGGAAATAACACTCTCACTGGTAGGTGATCTTGTCTACTTAATAATTATCAACATTAATATTGAATTTAACTGTTTATTTTATTTTTTTAAATTAATTTTACTAGTGAGCACTAAACATGTGTTTTTGTCACAACTACCCACCAAAGATTTATTATTTAAGAAACAAAGAAATTGTACACTATGTAACGTATCTTTATTTACACATTTGAAATAATATTGAATGAACTGTAAGAAATAATTTAGTTTAAAAGGACTGGAAGGATTTACCATACAACATTATAAAATGAAGTTTGTAAAGAATTAATTTATTATTTAAGAAATAAAGAAATTGTATACTATGTAACGTATTTTTATTTACACATTTTTATTAATATTGAATGAACTGTAAGAAATAATCTATACTAATATTATAAACAAGTAAAGTTTTTTGAGATTACCCCTTACAATTTAACGAACACACAGTTCGTTAAATTGTAAGGGGTAATCTCGGGATCTACTGAACCGATTTTAAAAATTCTTTCACCAATAGAAAGCTACGTTATTGTGGAGTGTCATAGGCTATATAGCATCACGCTACAACGAATAGGAGCAGAGCAGTAATAGTAAATGTTTTTAAAAAACGGGGGAAAATATTAACGACGAGACGCTACGTGAGTAAACGCAACGCGACGGGAGTAAATGCGACGGGAACAGGTAATACTCTCTCTTATGTGGCGCAAACGAAGTTGCGCGGGTCAGCTAGTTTAGTATAAAAGGACTGGAAGAATTAGTAAAATGGAAGGATTTACCATACAACATTTTGAAATGAAAATTGTAAAGCAAGGATTATAACATTTATAACCCTCAGTCACTACGGTGAGGTAGAATGCCCAATTTCTCCTTCAGATTGGGAAATAACGTAACTAACCTAACCTAACCAGTTGGCTCAACTACTTATAGTTATAAATATATGTTATAAATTCATCTTTTCATTACGAATCCATCAGTATTGCATA
Source organism: Miltochrista miniata (assembly GCA_933228765.1). Taxonomy (NCBI): domain Eukaryota; kingdom Metazoa; phylum Arthropoda; class Insecta; order Lepidoptera; family Erebidae; genus Miltochrista; species Miltochrista miniata. The sequence continues at coordinate 1,036,618 of OW121776.1, forward strand.
ACAAACATGAAATTCGTTAAACAAACACAATCGTTACAGGTTAATACAATCTGTAACGATTTGATAAAAAACAAATTACGTCATGGAGAATTATTACCAAATACAATACGTTGCATCATTTGTGGACCATCAAATTGTGGAAAAACTAACTTATTAATTGGTCTTCTATTGCATGAAAATGGCTTGACATTTAAAAATCTTTATGTATACTCTAACCCCCTTATTCATAATCGTTTATTAAACCTATTTTAGTTAAAACACACTTTAAGTCTATTGCTGTCTCTAACCAATGACAGAGTATGGTTAGAGACAGCAATAGACTTAAAATGTGTTTTAACTAAAATAGGTTTAATAAACGATTATGAATAAGGGGGTAAAACTCTACATCAACCAAAGTACATCTTTTTAGAAAAGGTTTTACAACGAGTACCAGGTATCACTCTTCATAAATATCAGACAAATGATGACGTTTTAAAAGTTTCAGATGCAAAACCAAATTCTGTGATTATTTTTGATGATGTAGCATGTGAAAATCAAAGTAATATGCGTGATTATTTTGCCATGGGAAGACATAAATTGATTGATAGTTTTTATTTAAATCAAACTTATACCAAAATACCTAAACAACTTGTAAGAGATAATGCTAACCTAATTGTGCTTTTTAAGCAAGATGAAGTTAATTTGAAACATGTTTATGAAGAACATGTTAACACCGATATGACATGGTTGAAATTTCGAGAAATGTGTTCCTTAATATGGAAAGAACCTTTTGATTATGTGGTAATTAATAAAGATTGTTCTAAAAACAATGGTTGCTATAGAAAAACGTTTGACACATTTGTATTATTAGATGAAATTTGAATATTTAAGTAGACTGCAGTCTGTTTATTGTTATTCTTTAATTGATTCTTATTCGATTACCACCTATTTTTCATAATGGATAAATCATTGAAAAAACAAATTGTTGATGCGACACAAGCTGTCAAGAAAAAAATACGTAAAATGAAGGATTTTGAAGATAATAATAAGCATGCTCTTGATACAGTTTTTAAACCTGTCACAGAATCTCTCAATTTAATAGCCAACACTAATAACCACTTAGCTCTAACAAAAAAGGAGGAAAAAGTAGATCCCAAAGAACCACAAGACCAAGATATGAAAGAAACAGATGATAGCAGTATTGCTAGTAACGAATCGGAACCCTCATCGGACTCTTCATTTCAGTCATTAGTCGGTACTAATCCAGATGCATCATCTTGGTCGTTATCTTCACAAGTACTATCAGATGTTCCATTTGGTATAAGAAATGAACGTGGAAAGCTAATGTTGGGTTCCTCTAACATAACTATTGGGGATAAAGTTATTACTGTAGCCGGACACAAATACGAAAGTACACCTGGGTTGCGAGAGTTACTGTTAAAAAAAGACATTGATCTGAGCTTGGTTAATGACTGTGACAAGCAAAATTATAAGACAATGTTACTTGTAACGAATGCACATCGTCGTGATTTCGATTCAAAAAAACCAATTAAAAGTAATAAAGGACAAAAATATTTGCAAGTTATTAAACCACTTTTCGATCAAGAAAGTAGAAGTCCAAGTTGTAGACAGAAAGTAGGAAAAGGATTACCTTCAACAAAAATGTGGAAAAAAAACACAGATTTTGTATATTGGGATGATCCCAATGAATTGGTTGATAGATTAAAGTTATTAATTGCTTCTCGAGATGCCGGTAACACAGGACTAGACAATGAAATAATATCTATCATTGAAGAACTACGTGAAAGCAAAATCATTAAATAAATAGATCTACTAATGTTATATGTGTGTCATTTTACTATATACCGTTCAACATAATACACCTTTAATATGAATGTAGACAAATTTGGACATTATATTCATAAGCGAATGCGGATATCAGAAATACTTGATTTTAATGATAACGCATTAATAAAATCTGATTATGGAGATTATGACTTGAAGACATCGAGGCTAAAAGGTGTTAAACCTCATCAAGACGCAGATGATGCAGTAAATAAAGCATATGTAGATGAATTGAAAGGTGTACTAATCAATGACTTACGAAAATTGCAAAGTTCTATTCCAAATAGTGTTCAAAACCACATAGAGAAAGCTTTAAAAACTTTTCTATATTAAAAGATCGAAAAACATAGCCCTTAAAGTTTGTTAAAATGACGAAACAACAAATCGTCAATGAAATACATAAAGCAGCACGAAAAAAAATTCCTCGACGATCTGTAATTTTAAAAGGTATTGATGATTTGTGGCAAGCAGATTTAGCTGATATGCAAAACCTAAAAACCTTTAATAAAGGATATAACTATATTTTAATAGTTATCGACTGCTTCTCCAAGTACGTTTGGGTGGAACCATTAAAAACTAAATCCAAACAAGATGTTTCTCTTGCATTTGAAAAAATACTTTCTTCTAATCACAGGATACCAAATCATCTGCAAACTGATATGGGTACTGAGTTCTATAATTCTACATTTCAAAAGCTTTTACAGAACTATAATATTAATCACTACTCTACATTTTCAACCAAAAAGGCTTCAATTGTAGAACGAGTTATTAAAACTATTAAAAATAAATTGTACAAATACTTTAGCTTGAACGGACACTATAAGTGGATAGATGGTGGCTTGAACGGTATTGTGAAGACATATAATAACGCAAAACATCGTACTATTAAATTTGCACCTGTTAATGTCAATAAGTTTAATGAAACTAACATTAAAAATAATATTACGAATTCCATGATAAAGGTAGTCCAAAAATGTCGTCCAAAGTTTGAAATTGGTGACAAAGTTCGAATTAGCAAGTACAAACATATATTTGAGAAAGGATACACTCCTAACTGGTCAACAGAATTATTTACTATAAAAAAGATAAATAACACTGTGCCAATAACATATCGCATCGAAGATAATCAAAAACAAGTCATATTAGGAACTTTTTACGAACAAGAGCTTCAAAAGTCGTCATGTCCTGTTGTCTATTTGATAGAAAAGGTATTAAAAAAGAAAGGAAACAAACTGTTTGTAAAATGGTTGGGTTTAAATAACAAAGAGAATAGTTGGATTGATAAGACTGCAATAGTGGAATGAGTTAATTATATAAGTGATATGTAATTTTAAAGTATATTCATTATTCTTTGGACGATGCAAGGTGGTGGACTAATAAACAATATCATTAATCATTTACCATTCGAACTACACATACCTGGTTATAACTATTGTGGACCAGGAACAAAGCTTTCGAAACGATTACTACGTGGTGATAAAGGTGTTAATAAGTTAGACGAAGCTTGTATGCATCACGATATTGCATACGCAAACTACACAGACTTGCCTAACCGTCAAAAAGCCGACTTACGTCTTATAGATATGGCTAAGCAAAGACTTAAAGCAAAAGATGCTCGAACAGGGGAAAAGATTAGTTCGTGGATAGTAAACAAAGTTATGAAAGCTAAATTGAAGTCTGGTGCTGGTGTTAAGACCTTTAATAACTTTGTTAAAAAAATAAAAAGAAAAATCAAAAAACTCTCACCTAAAGATGATAAGTCATTAATAAATATAGCTTATATGGTTGCCCGAAAATTAGTTCCATGCATTCCAAAAGTTCGAGTACCTCGAATGATACCTATACCAAAAACTGGAGGCATTCTACCTTTAATCCCAATTTTTGCTGGTTTATCTGCTTTAGGAGCATTAGCTGGTGGTGCAGCTGGTATTGCAAAAACTGTGAATGATTATAAACACGGTCAGAAAAAATTACAAGAAACTGAACGTCATAATAAAACTATGGAGGCTATAGCAATAGGTAAAGGTCTATACATTAAACCGCATAAGCAAGGTCAGGGATTGTTTATAAATCCATCAAAAAACTAATTGATCAGCTACCTAATCGCGCTTTAACTAATATCGATATTCAGAAGTATGGCCATTTTATTTCACATTTTCGAGGAGTATATATGAAGGATCAGTTACCAAAAACACCTAAACGAATTGAATGTGCTATAGTTAACCTAGATAATTCGAGAAATGATGGAACGCATTGGGTAGCTTATGTTAAAATAAACAATTATTGTGAATATTTTGATAGCTATGGTGATTTAAAACCGCCAAGAGAACTAATGCTATATTTTAAGAACTGTGATGTTCATTATAACTATGATAGATATCAACAATTTAACACAATAGTTTGCGGACATATGTGTTTAAGTTATTTGCAAAATTTTTGGATTAAATACTATAAATCTTATATCACTCTTTCATTTCCATCATTTGCAAGATGTCACTCACCTTATCGATAACTGGAAACTCATCGGTAATATCTACCTATTATACAGACACGTTATCATTGGCTGAGGAATATGAATGTGCATTATTACATTTCTCTACATATAATTCTATTCCAAATTTTGATAATACAAACAATAAATTATACTATGGTTCTAAAAATGTTATTGAGATACCTGAAGGAACTTATGAATTACAAGATATTAGTGACTATTTAAAAACTGAGATAAAAGATGCATCCATAAAACTCCATTGTAATAACAACACCTTAAAAACTGTGTTATTTTGTACATCAACTATAGATTTTACTAAAGAAGATACATTTGGAAGTTTATTGGGATTTAAAAATCAGATCTTAGAAGCAAATAAATATCATGTATCAGAGTTTCCAGTTAACATATTGCCTACGACTGTCATAAGGATTGAATGTGACATAGTTAGCGGTTCCTATATAAACGGTCAATCCAGTCACATCTTACACGAATTTGCACTTAATGTTCCACCTGGATACAGGATTATAGAAATTCCGAAAAACACAATCTACTTTCCAATAAATCAAACCAATATAAGCTGCATACAGATAAGGCTGTTAGATATCTATACTTTTAATAAATCTGTAGAAGTGAAAATTCTGTACATTCAAAATATCAAAAAAATAAATAGAAGGGGGTGTTACTAGACCGACACCGAACCCAAAACTGTGATTAACAAAATTTTTGTCTGTCTGTCTGTCTGTCTGTCTGTCTGTTTGTTCAGGCATCACGCAAAAACTACCGGTTCGATTACGATGAAACTTGGTATAATTATTCTTTAATAGCCTGGGCACCACACTGGGTACTTTTTATCCCGGAAAATTATATAGAATTGAAACTATATAGACCCAAAGTTATTATCAATTAATGCTTAAACGGTTAATGGTACGATAATGAAACTAAGCATGAACGTTGTTTGTTACAATTTGAAAAAAGTTATTTTAACATTTTTCAAAATTCCACCTCCAAAGATATAAAAAAGGAGGGTAAAGTTTGTATGGGACAACGTGATTCCTTGGTCCGATCTACTTAAAATTTGGCATATAGCATTATTAACCTAATTGATGGAAGACGTGTTTCGTATTTTGTTGAAATTTGTACTATAACGAGCAAAAAAGGGAATGTAAATTATTTTGGGGCTGATTTTCTCCGGAGTTGATATCAATACTCCTTAAATACTCTTATTTTATACTTAAATTACTTTTTATTTTGACACATAATTTGTGAAAGCGTTGTCATTTATATGGTTTTACTTCAGACTTCAAATCTTACGTAGTATTGTATTCTCTTTGCTTCAAAGATATGATTTTACTACAAAGCCATAAAGTTAAATAAAAAGCGCTATTTTGAAATAATGTTAACCAAATATCCTATACGGAAGTATTATTGCTAATTTATTCATATTTTGTGTGACAAAAATACATTTGTGAAAAGATGAAGAAAATCGAGTATCCACTGGTCAATATAATAACACCGCATGTTACCATCTACGCTCAATTCTTACGACAAAGATCAGCAGCCCTAAGCGACTGGTCATGGAAGGCATGAACTTTATTCTACATATAGTGCAGACTGCATTCTGTCAGGAAACAGACTCACTAAGTCTTTGTAAAATACGGGAATGGCCTCTACATAGGCTACATTCGACAGGACTGAAAAGATTACAATGAACATGAACGCTCAGCTGATGAAACTTACATTGCTTTTGCGTTACCAGGTCTTGGATGGACCATCTGTATTAGGAGGACAAAGCCTACAGTAGTTCGGTTTGTCCAAACGTCGTAGGCTGGGACTAACTGAAGAAGGAACTAAGTTACGATGTCAATTGCTTAGAAGAGAAGTTGTGTCAAGTAGTAGTTTAGCCGTTGAATTAAGAAATGTATTTAATAAATAAATTTACTTAGCTCATATTATTATGCATTATGAATTTGTTAATCAGAAATCTATCTAACTAGGTATTATTATAAATGCGAATGTTTCTGAGTGTGGATGTTTGTTACTCTTTCACGCTGTAACGGCTGAACGGATCTGGCTGAAATTTGGCGCCTACAGAGATGTGTTCACGCAGGCGAAGCTGCGGGTATCAGCTAGTAAATAATAACTTAATAAATTTGCGAGGTGAAGAAGTGCAGTTTTATCTACATATCAGAAGAAAACAATGATAGATTATAATAAATATGTGGTACATCCAACTACAAATAACAGTTCTACAAAAACTATCAAACCAATAAGAGCTCGGACCAAAAAGGTCATAAAATTGAATAAGAATAATAAAGCATTTCTTAAAGCTCTTGGTTTGTTAAAATGAATATATTAGATGTTTTATCCACTCCTGCATACAACAACGCTGTGGAAGGAATTGAATTTCACTCTTACAAGCCTTACGTAACAAGTTTCAATAGAAGCGATGAAATCAGGATACCTATTAATCAACAAGACTTGTATATATTACCATCAGCAAGCACTTTGTTTTTGGAAGGAACTGTTGTTATAAACAAGGGTGGAAATTCGAAGGAGAGAGTCAGTAGCGTTCATTTCACAAATAATAGTCTACTTTACTTGTTTCAAGATATAAGGTATGAGATAAATGGAGTGGAAATAGATAAAATAAAAAACGCTGGTATGACTACCACAATGAAATCATTAATATCAATGAACGAAAACGAGGCTAAAGTATCTAATGCTTGGGGATGGAATATCGATGGTATAAATAGTGCAAATGGGGGAAGCTTTTCTGCTTCTATACCCCTCTGTAACATTCTTGGTTTTGCAGAAGATTTCAAGAAAGTAGTGATAAACAGCAAACATGAATTAATATTGTTACGAAGTAATACTAATCTCAACGCCCTAAAACTTAACGATGGTGAAACTGTAGAAGATATAATTATAAATAAAATAATATGGCGTGTACCACATGTCAAAGTGTCCGATAGGGAAAAAATAAATATGTTAAAACTGTTAGAAAAAGATCGACCACTCCAGATGATATTCAGGAATTGGGATTTATATGAATATCCGGCTTTACCAAAAACTACTAAGCATACTTGGTCCATAAAAACATCGTCGCAAATAGAGAAACCAAGATTTGTTATTATTGGTCTGCAAACAAATAGAAAAAATAATTCTAAATTGGATATGTCTAAGTTTGATCACTGTGACGTTCGTGATGTTAGAGTATACCTAAATTCAACCTACTTCCCTTATGAAAATTTGAATTCAAGTTTCTCGAATAATCGAATTGCTTTAATATATGAACAATATACTAGATTTCAACAGTCGTATTATGGACGTCGCGCCGAGCCGTTATTAAATGAGAAACAATTTAAAAATATTGCTCCGTTATTTGTCGTAGATTGTTCTAAACAGCCAGATAATCTTAAATCAGGACCTGTTGTGGATGTTAGAGTGGAAATCGAAAGTGATATTGATATACCAGATCAAACTTCAGCATATTGTCTTATATTGAACGACTGTATAATCGAGTATAAGCCGTTAAGTAGCACCGTGAGAAAGATATCATGAATAAAAATACTATTATAGTAGATGTTCAGGGTTTTAAAGATCGTTATAATAACTTTATAGTCAAAGAATTAGCTGTAGCTACGTTGGAACATACTCATATATTCTTAATAAAACCTCCTTACTCGTTCTCCTCGCTGACTGATGAAGAAAGAAGACACATTTGGTGGATTGAAAGGAATAGAGGTTACCGCTGGAGCGAAGGATATATAGACTACAGAGAATTTTCTAGAATAATCAAACCCTATCTGAAGGAAAAAAAGGTTCTTGTTAAAGGTAGTGAAAAAATTAATTGGGTTCAAGAGCTATGTGGTCATAATAATGTTTCTGACATATGTGAAAATAAAAGTGTTCCTAATTTAAAGACTCTTAGTGATCTTTACTGTAAAGATCTATTTTTGTATAATTGTTTTGCTCATAAGAACTATTGTGCTTTAAGGAATGTATTGTGTATTAAGCAATGGTGTTTAGAAAATAATTTTTGTATTTCATAAGTTTAATAAACTGAATAAATGTTTTATTACTATACTGTGTTTGTTTTTCATACTATGAGCAGTACAATGCTATATTAATACCTTGCCAGAGAAACAAAAACAGAATGTCTAAAATCTGTTTCAGAGGACTCATGTTATGGGCTCGGGTAATAAGAATTCATAAGAATCTGATCGACCTGATCGAAGAAAGTGATTAGGTATATAATTAGACTTGTCAGATCTTAGTGAACACACCTCGGAGCACCACATCTTTATAAATTGAAAACAAACTCATTACTCTTCTATAGTAGCCCGAATCGGGACCTTCTTAAAAATGATTCGCAATTATTTCAAACCGCTGTATGAAAAATAATAATATACATAAAATTCGATTATGTTCTTTCCGACGCTATTTGAATACTTGATGTATGAATGAACAGCTAAGTGAGGTAAGAATTAGGGCAAACCAGATACGCTGAATGATGGCGTATCTGGTTGCCCTAATTCTTACCTACTCACGGCCTATGGGTGCTAACTTATGGCTTAATTTTTTTTTGTACTGTGTGCATTCTCGAGCGAATAAAATGTTTTTCGGGGTAATAATATTGCACCCTATAGCCAGACTCATATACTTAATATCCATTTCTTTGCTCTCTTGTTATATAAAAGTCAGACTAACAAACAAACACTCTTATATTACCAGTATGAATTTTTGTAAGGGCCCGTGTAAGGACATGTAGCTCCACCCTATGAAGCACACGTGTTGTGCACAATAGCTATAATTGCTGACACACAATACGGCACGGCGCCCTTTATTGACGAAATTACGACTGTATTCACCCCGAGGAGCGCTTGTTATGAGTTCTTCGTACCTATTTGGAGAAAATATGAGAATGAATATACGCCATGTTTTATTGAGAGCAAACTCCCGCCATTTCGCATGCGTTCAATTTTAATCGACTTTGGCAGAGCTTACAGCAAACGGTAATGATTTTAAATGTAAGACTATTGCTTTTTATGTTTATCCCACATTGAGACGCTCCGGTTCGTTTAGTCAGCTCCCCTGAAGAACCCCGCCAAAGGGCTAGGGCAGCCACAGTTCATGCTTAAAAAAAATTGCGCTCGGACACAAAAACAAATATTGTTCTATTAATCTGAGGTACCACAGTCACAATATGCAAAGACAGCTTCTAAAACTGTACTAAATGAGACTGAGGGTTTTTTTCATGAGTTTGTCGAATCTATAGTTTAGACACACACATAATCCTTGCTATCGCGAAACTGATATCCAATCCATTAAAAAAATAATCACAAATACGCCTCCATGTCTCTCGAGACCTCAATCCAACTAAAAGGTGACATCAATGAATATTGCGAGTGCTACCTCAACAAACATTCACTTGACATAAATGGATGTGTGTCAGTCACAGGGTGGAACTGTATGTGTTTTGGATGGAATTACTTCGGTGGACTATCTATGTAGTATGACACCGTTTTTTGTATTATTTTGGGAAGATGACAGTGTCTTCTTGTCAGCCATTTTTTGCTGAAAGCTCAATATTGCTTAGGAACCAGATACACTAGCTTACAGGGGAGTCGCAGAGACCTCTGTGGAACTCCAACAATCGTTCTGCATGTTTTATGAACAAAAATATGTATTTCATTTTCTTCTTCTTCTTCTTCTTCCTTCCCTGTTCCCATTATTTGGAGTCGGGTCTCCTCACTTTTCTGCGCCAAGACAGTCTATATTTCGAGATAAAAGCCACGATGTCTTATAAGTCTTTCTATAGTCTATATTTACAGTATTTAAAGCTAACGTTATCACGATATAGAATTTGTAGAATAGTTTAAAATATTTGTAAGGAATGTTCTACCGTATTCTACAGCAAACGGAAATCATGTTTCGTGTTATTGCAAAGAGGTTACGACACATTGACACGACTATGACCCGAACGTGTACGAAAACTACCGAACTAGCCCGAACGCCGCCACCAACTTAGCCATTACCAAATGATGAACAGCTTTGATAAGTCATATTCTAAATAACGTGTCACGCGTTATAATGACGGTAGTTGAAGTAGTTAAGGTCCACTTTTGGCGGGTAGGTGATATAAAACGCCATTAGAGGTAAGTGTAAAACTTCTGTAATAACATTATTTTGGCAGTTGTGAGTTAGATTTCAGGAGCCATTTATACAATAGAAATATTACTCCTTTTCGTATGATCATAGAATTCGTTTTTATTACTGTTAGGGATTGGCTGTAATCTCATATGAGAGGTAAGAGGAAAGGTTTTGGTAAGGGTACGTGATAAAAAGGGATGAAAGCCTTGTAACGAAAAGAGGGATGAATATTGAGACATGGAGAGCTAAAGGAAGACCAAAAAAAAGATAAGATTGTATAATGAATGTGAAAGGAGTAAATGAAAGAACGAGTAAAAGGGAAGAATGGAAAAAGAAGACATATTTCGTAAACCAAAGAAAACGAAGTAAGGGCAAGAGAATGATGATTGGCTGTAATCACATAACGTGCGAGGAATTCTACATTTATTTAAATAATTTAGTAACCAACCTATTATAGTCTACTAAGACATAACAAGGTCCCACGTCGGGCGCCAAGTTTCCCATCTCAGACACGTCACAGCACAAGACGGTGCATAACAATCGCTCAAACGGCGCATCTGTTGTGACGTTACAAGTAGCGCTTGCTCTGACGTCACTTGGCAGTGATGGATGATGTCCCACGGTGGGCGCCAATAAGCGACAAGTAATTGCTACTAGTATGATAAAGTTGCACTCAAATAACTGCTACAAATGTAGCACTTCTGTTGTTGTAAACATTTATAGGGTGGTATGGTGACCACTTTCGACCGTCACCAGTTAAATAAATAAAAAAATTATAAACCGAAAATTTTTAAAAAAATGTTTCATATTATATTTCATAATAATAGTAGTTTATGACACTGTTGCATAATAAGGGTTCTTATAACACGAGTGTGTTTTAAAAAAACGAGCCGTAGGCGAGTTTTTTTATAGTATCACACGAGTGTTATAAGACCAAGTTATGTACAGTGTCATACACTACTTTATCTACTCTCATACTTTAATACCTGATTTCATTTTGTGATATGACAGATGGATATAATTATATAGTTGCTCCTTGATTTCACCGGTAACAGGTTCATGGTCATATTTGACGCAGTTTCCAGAATGTCTGGTGGTGTACAATTACCAGCATCCTTGCTTAAACACATGTTTTTACACAAAAACTAATTTATTTTACAAACAAAACCAAACTTTGTTTAATTTAAATGTAAAATGTTGGCGCCAAGGCGCAAACATCGATTGCGCATGCGTGTTTCTTTTTTTTTCAGGCTGCGGAGGAACAATTTTTTTTTAAAGTAGAGGTTCAAACTTCTTTTTCCAGCTGGAGATTGTTTATGGTGTATCGTAATGATTAAAAATTTTTATTATGATACAGGTGTCCATACAAGACCTGTATCGTAATAAAACTTTTTTTTGGCCTGTGCGTAATGTTTGTCATAAGAGTATTGATTTCAATTTTATAATCTCAATTATACAAAACAGACAATATTTAAAAAAAAAAAAAAAAAAAATCTTTGTATTATAGTATCAGAGTAGATAAAAACGAATATGTGACAATAGGAGTGATTATAATACAAATTTATGCATCGGTTCAGGTACGCAGAACCGAATTACTAAATAAAAGCTACGAAAGTTGATGTACAGTCCTTTCAAACTAGCTATTAACCTGCGTCCCTACACGCATATTAAATATCCCGTTATCTCAGAGAAACACCCCATGGAAGTGCAAAACTCAATATTTAGCTTAGCTCGCCTATGTACACTTATTCTATTTATAATCTATTTTATTACATTTGAACGCGACTAAAACGAAAGTGATGGTATTCGAAAGGCAAGAGGACAGAACGAATGCCAAGATACTTACTGTAAATGATGTAGTGCTGGAACAGGTGGATGAGTTTGTATATCTTGCATGATGTTAATCCCTATGAGTTTAAAACCAGCCTTACTTATTTTCTCAGTTGTACAGATAATACCAACATTCTTTTGGCCGAGATCCCATACAATAAATCTTTAAATATCAAATTAAATTATGAACTCAGATTCATGTGTGATAAGCATCTTATTGCCACGTTTGTGAACATGTACTATGAATCTTATATTCCTTATAGACATAATGTGCCATATTTTATTAGTCGCTATATATTAAAAGAAGTATTAAAAATAAATTATTTACAGAACTATAATAACTATATAAAAAATAAATCTAATGTAACATGTGACTGTAATATATTAAATAAGGGTAAGTCATATGTTTCTGTGTCTACTCAAACCTGTGACCAAGGTGTGGAAAGTGTTCAAATCAATCAATGCAGGTTTGATAAATAAATCAGATTCACTTACTATCTGCCTTGATGAATTATCAGAAAAAAGGCAAACAGTTGATGTTATACATATGTATTACTGAGCACTTTATGTCACAAAATGAAACACATCTTGATGTGCCTAACTATATTTTGGCTGCGTATTATAGTAGGCGGGATATTAAAAGAGGCGGAGCATGTATTTTAATTAGAGCTGGACTTTCATGGTGCGAATTACCAGAGATATCACAAATATCCTTACCTAATATAATCGAATGTTGTGCAATTAAATTATCTCATTACAAAACTATTATATTATGTGTATATAGAAATGGGAATCTGAATATGTTTTTTGAAAAATTAGAACAAATTTTAATACTACTATCTCGAAAAAGCTATAAGTACTTAGTTATAGCTGGTGACTTAAATATTGACGCATTGAAAAAGGAGAAAAACGAAACTGTTAAACTAATATGTCTCCTGAAACGTTTTAATTTAAGTTTAGCCTTAGAACAACCGACTAGGTTAGCAAAACAGACATGCATAGATAACTTTGCACATAATTTTCATAAAAAATGTAAAGCGGTTGTGATAGAGTTTGCTTTATCAGACCACACCGCACAGTTGTTGAAATGTCCCATTGATAAAATGTGTATACTTAAACACTGGTACAAATATCAAAGAGATTATTCAGATGACAACATCACAAAGTTTAGAGATTGCATAGAGAAATTGACATTTACTGACATATATTCTACAACAGATCCAAACCAAGCATACAACCTATTTTATGAACAGTTTAAATTGTTCTACGATTTGTGTTTTCCTAATAAACGTCTTAGAATAACAGTTAACAGCAAGCCAAAATGGATATCTCGTGGAATCAAATTGTGTAGTATTAAAAAAAGGCAGTTACTGTGGAAATCTAGACTAGAACCAACACAAATAAACAAACTAAAGTATAGCGATTACACAAAGCTTTACAAAAAGATTATTAATTTAACTAAGCGTTCTCAAAATGACCATAATATACGAACATCGGAGAATAAAAATAAAGCGACCTGGAAAATAATAAATAAACGTAATTTAAATCTACCGGAAAACGCCATAACTAAAATTCGAGCTAACAATAAAATCGTTGAAAACCCAAGGGCAATTGCAAACATGTTTAATGATTATTTTATTGACAAAATTATTAAGGTACCAGGTTCACGTAAAAACTCAACTAATAAAATAACCTCACAACAAACATCAATGTTCATGTATCCCAGTAAACCAATTGATGTTCTACATATTATAAGAGGTCTCAAAAATACTAAGAGTGTGGGACATGATGGAATAGCAACAAAGGTCATAAAACTTGTAGGAGATTTAATATGTGGTCATGTAAGTCATATTCTGAATTTAAGTATTAGTCACGGTGTTTTTCCTGAAGCTCTAAAGATCTCGATCTTAAAACCCCTATATAAAAAAGAGGATAAAGAACAAATGCAAAATTACAGACCAATTGCGCTTTTATCAGTATTCTCGAAGGTTTTTGAAAAATATATATATAAGGAAGTTTATTCATATCTCGAGAAACGCAATATTCTATGTTTAGAACAAAAAGGATTTCGACAAAATATGACAATTAATCAAGCTATATATGACTTTTTAAATACAATTATGACAAATATTGACCGTAGAATTCCCACCTGTGCTGTATTCTGTGACATGACGCAGGCTTTTGACTATGTGGATCATGACATACTAAAATACAAATTAAATTGCTATGGCCTAAGAGGAAATATTTTAGATTTATTTGACACTTACCTAACTAATAGAAAACAGATGACTGCTATAACAAAACTAAATTCAAAAACAAAGCATGAAATTACTTACCTGTCAAAACAGCGCACAACGTTTTTTGGCGTTCCACAGGGCAGCGTTTTGGGTCCCTTATTGTTTATAATCTATATTAACGACTTACCTAGAGCAATAGACTACCAAATGACTCTTTTTGCCGACGACAGCACAGTAACAATACCTTGTGTAAATATGAACTCATATGAAACAGAAGTTAATATAACGCTATCAAATATCATATCATGGCTGATGAATAATAACTTAAAAATAAACATAAATAAAACTCAAATAATGCATTTTAGTCAAAGACAACCCTCAACGGTAATGAGTGTAGAATTTCAAAATAATAAGATCGCTGACACAGATAAAGCAAAATTTTTAGGATTACTCATTGACAGGAAGCTTAACTGGAAATACCAAATGGAAGCTGTTAATAATAAATTGAGCAGTGCAGCTTATGCGCTACATAGGCTGGCTAAAATAGTTAATACAGATGCCAAACTTACTGCATACCATGGTCTTGTGGCATCGACATTGAGGTACGGCGTTATCTTTTGGGGCAATGCCACTAACAAAGTGACAGTTTTTAAATCCCAGAAGAAGTGTATAAGAGCCATGTTTGGTCTTAAAATGACTGACAGCTGCGTGCCCTATTTCAAAACTTACAAAATACTTACACTTGCGTCTATGTTCGTACTTGAAACAGCTGTCTTTGTAAAGTCTAATTCTCACCTATTCCTAAAGTTGTCTGATGTGGTTAAAAGAAACAGACGCAAGGGTATGGATAACATATTGTGTATCCGACCTTCTAAAACAACCCTTATGTGGAATAGCGTATTCTGTCTAGCTCCCAAAATATATAATAAGATTCCTGAATATTTGAAAATAATGCCTATTAACTTATTTAAAAAGCAACTTAAGGATCTGTTATGTGACAAGTGCTACTATGATATTGACGACTTTTTTAAGGATACTATTTAATACTAATTCCATAATTATTAATAATTGGTTTTGTACACGAATTGCATGACATTTATAAATCTTTCGTTACTAGATGTTAATTGAAAATTATGTATATATTTGTACGCCAATCCTGGCAGAATATGCTGTAACTTATATTTTATATTAATAACACCATTGTACCTACCATATTCAACAAATAAAGAACTTGAACTTGATGTGCATTTAGCAGGGATGGACGGTACACCGCTGATGAAGAAAAGAGGGTAACTGCGGGCAATAGTGTGAATGGAGCGTTAGGCAAACTTTTAGGTACCAAGACCTTAAGTCAAAAGGCCCAGCTCGCAGTACACAATGCGGTGCTGATACCTACGCTAACGTATGGAAGCGAGATATGGCAGGAAACGCATGAAAGTAGATTAAACGCGGTCGAGATGCGCGCGCTACGCAAAATCGGCGGAGTAACGCTCGCAGATCGCGTTCGGAATGAAGATGTAAGAAAGAGAGTTGGTCTGAAAGAGAGTGTCGGTGTTAAAGTAAGGAATGGCATGCTACGATGGTTCGGGCATGTGGAGCGAATGGGAGATGAAAGAATGAAAAAACAGATATACAACGCGAAAGTGGATGGACGTAGGAGTCGGGGAAGGCCACGACACACCTACCACGACCAAATTAATCGAGTGTTAGTTGAAGGTGGTGTCGAGAGCCGAAGGAACCGACGTGCATGCATGAAAAGAAAAATGAAAGTTGAAGAGCAAGTGAGGTGTGTATGAACCGTGCCGTGTGGCGCTCGGTTCTTTCTGCTTACCCCGCAAGAGATTTGGCGTGAAGGTAGATAGATAGATATTTTATAAACACAAAATATATGAGAGAAATACCCTGCCGGAATTTTGGTTTAACAAAGAGTAGATAATTTAATCAATACTACTTTAATCCTACTTTAATCTTAGCCTTGTACCAATGCGTTTGACCACCTTTTAAACATATTTACAACTAGCGGACGTCACGCGGTTTCACCCGCGTAGTCCCTGTTCCCGTGGGAATACGGGAATAAAATATAGCCTATGTTCATCGCAAAGAGTGTAGCTTTCCAACAGTGAAAGAAATTTTCAAATCGGTTTAGTAGCTCTGGAGCCTATTCGTTACAAACAAACAAAAAAACATAAAAAACAAAAAACTTATCTTTTCTTTATAATATTATTATAGACTAGTATAGATGTACTGCCTGAGTCTGCATTTTCGGAAGGCTGGGAGTTTTCGAGAACCTGGGAGTTTTCAAGTTGAGAGTGAACGAACAGGTTACTTCTAGGCCAGCGTGCTCCATCTTCAACGAATGATCACTTACCAACAGTTGAGATAGTGGTCAAAATCGGGCATATTGTAAATAGTATTTTATAATTCGTAAAAATGGGCTGTTTTGACACTTCGTCATCAAGACGACTCTCATCGGCTGATTCTCGAATCCACCTGTGGAGGAAAGGTGGGGAATGTTCCTCGAACACACAAAGGGAGGAACCTCCGACCAGGCTAGGTGATCGCGCCTGGCGGGCCGAAGCCCAACGGTTGATGTTGGACTGTTGGTTATATCGTTGATCGCCGTGAGAACTCTGATATCGCAATTCAGGATTTATCTTATCTTCGTTGTGAGAACTTTCATACCGCGATGCAGGACTTCAATTGATATTCGCTATTTGGCGGTCGCCACACTACCAATGACTCGCCACTGAAAAGGACTCTCGATGATTTCGGAATTTGCCATTGAGAGTGGCGTTTTCTCAAATGTTAACACAGGCCCATAATTTTTGACATCTTTAATGGGATTAAGTAAGTTCATGAATGTCTGAAAATTATGAAACATAAATTTCAGAAACGCATTACTTAAACTACTTAAAAAGTTTGTTTATTGACTTTACTTATTCATAGAGAGTCGTACAAACAGAGCGCAATCATTTAAACATCGTCGCGACATCAATCACTGTCGGCATTATACAACTATAACAGTTCCCAATAAAACAGGACACAGCCGGATATAGCTAACTATTTGCCACTCACTGCTGGCATATTGATTATAACTATTTTCACATCAAAATACTTCGCATTATTTCGTCACATAAAGTTGGCAGTTGGTCTTCTCGTAGCATTATAATTCTATCATGAAGAAAGTGATGACTGCTTCGTTTTAACTCTCCATTTCATGGCAATTATTTGGACTACTACTTTGTAGTTCTGAAAGCAGGATTTTATAATGCTGAGGTGGCAGATATGATGGAAAGTGGTTATCCTAGCCTATAGGCGTTTGCAACATCAGCAACATCAAAGGAGCTATACACGCGCTAATAGGAATGGACAAACCAACTGTCTGACGGGTTTTATACTCATGTCCCTTGCATAACTATTATACCATGACAGATTTCCACTATGTAGCGCCTAAGTCCTTTATTACATTTTAGAAACGGAATTCTTGACCTTCGCGAAAATGAGCTTTGAATCGAACAAACTCATCGCTACATATTATACGCCTAGTAGATACACAGTCAAACTAGTACAGATGCTACAGATAAAACGACCTATTTCTTTTTGATTCATTATTCATGAATTGTGACCATTTGTACATTTCACATAGAGAGCAAAAAATGAATAAAAATTTTAGGCCGGTTCTCTAGTGGATCCATTATTTTTGTCCATATTTTGTTAATCGAAAATGTTCAAACAAAATACCATCAAGTGCAAGTCAGGCTTGTTTATATGTACATGATTCCGTATACGATTTTAAACTGTATTTAATGCTGAAAAACATGACATGTCTCACATGTTTTATTGTTTGATTTGTTTGCTAATAAATAAATCGAGAAAAGTAACTCGGTGCACAATCTGCCCATGTTATATTTCAGTTGTGTCAGTACTGCAGTTTATGAGATACGATAAATGATCGTATGACCAGCTGCGAGACGGTCAGAGAGCGGAGGCTCGATATTAGATTTCCTTTACCAATATACCCTCACCCAAAATCCCATAAGCTTGGGTGTAAGGGGCCCCACTACCACCAAAACTCGGCCCGAGCTTAAAGACTGTGAGACTAGCCCCCAATCGCTAGATGCGCCACAGCTTACCATCAGGCTGGTGACGACGCCAATTTGGCGAGCTAAAACTATATAATAAAAAACTTACCGCAGCCTACAATGGCGATATGGATTTGTCTAACACACTCCTTCATAGCTGTATTTTGTCAGCAAACCATGTAGGTACAGGTACCCCCAAAGAAGATCACTGACCCTTAAATAATTTCCCGGTTGGAACGGTAAAAACATAATTTCCCTCTACCCACAAATCAATCGCGGGCGGCGACTCCATTATCATAACGAAAGTAAATATTTTATTGGTAAATAAAATCGCAAATTGAAGTGCACTGAATAAATAAATAGCGTGATTCACTCGGCACGAGCTGCACAATAAACTATGAGCATTTAATGGTAGCTATTGGTAGAAGGGTACTCTTAACCGGCGAGCGTGTATGAAAACAGTTATGAAAGTAGAAGAAGCGAAAGTTGTATGTCAGGATCGTAGCAAGTGGAAAGCCATAGTCTCTGCTTACCCCGAT
The DNA here is from genome assembly GCA_933228765.1 of Miltochrista miniata. Classification (NCBI taxonomy): domain Eukaryota; kingdom Metazoa; phylum Arthropoda; class Insecta; order Lepidoptera; family Erebidae; genus Miltochrista; species Miltochrista miniata. The sequence continues at coordinate 1,055,774 of OW121776.1, forward strand.
GGGAAACAAGCGTGATTATATGTATGTATGTATGTATTGGTAGAAGTTATATGCAACAATTGCATTATTGATTCTACCAGTTCACTCCGTAGCATGGAATAGGGCATTGGAATTTCAAGCGGGCGAAGATGCGCGCGTTTTCGCCCGCGTGAAAATCTGTACCCATTCCCGCTTCCCGTGGGAACATTTTCCCGGAATGAAACGTAGCCTATGTGTTATTCCAGACTATAAGATATCTCTGCGCCAATTTTCAGCCCAATCCGTTGAGCCGTTAGAGCGTGATTGAGTGGCAAACATCCAAACAACTTCACAAACTTTTACATTTAGGTATAATACTAGCTGATGCTCATGGCTTCGCCCGCGTAAATTTGGTTCCCGTTCCCGCTTCCCATGAAAACATATTTCCGGAAGGAAAAGTAGCTTATGTGTTATTCCAGAATATAATACACCTAGATATCAAATTTCAGCCCGATCCGTTCAGCCGTTAGAGAGTCTAACAAACTGTCACATTTATAATATTAGTAGGATAGGATTAGTAGGAAGTAGGATTAGTAGGATTTTTAAAGTATATTAATGTAGAATAAAAAAACTTTTTCTTTCTCTACTTTTAAAAATATCGATACTGATTATGTACTATCCCTAGATATTCAGCGCTTCATCCTTTGCTGATGACGTTTGCGGGTACACCGAACTTTGCGCGAATTGACTTTTGATTGCCGCCACTGGCCTTCAGTGTACTATTATGTTACAGTTATTAAGAAGCCCCTTTATACAGGGTGTTCTGACCTTACGAAGGTCACAAGGTGGTGAAAACTAAAAAAATACTACTTTACTAAACTGTAAAGACTGTTTGAACTGACTGGAATTAATAAATAATAAATATTCATGGACATTTCACACAACGCTATCTGATCCCAAAGTAAGCTAGGAATAACCTGCTTGTGTTGTGAGTATCAGACCACGGATATTAATACTTGTATACTTTTAAATACATAGATATTATACATAGAAACACCCAGACTCTTGAGACAAACATTTATGGGTTACACAAATATTTGTCTCCGGTGGGAATCGAATCCACGACATCCAGCGCCGCAAGCGGTATCACTACCGACCGCGCCACAGAGGTCGTCAAATTGCGAAATATATTGATTTTAGGGTTCCATATCCAAAGGGTAAAACCAGGATCCTATTCATGAGACTTTGCTGTCCGTCTGTCTGTCTGTTTGTCTGTCCGTCACGAGGCTGTATTTCAAGAACCGTGATAGTTAGAGAGCTAAAATTTTCACAGATTAAAAACTACTAAAATCAGAAAAAGGGAAGGAATTAAGGGGGGCTCCCATACAACAAACGTGATTTTATTCCGTTTTTGGTACGGAAACCTCTGTGCGCGAGTCCTATTCGCACTTGGCCGGTTTTTGTTATAATCAGTAGTATTATTTTGCGCGCTACGCAAAATCTGCGGAGTAACGCTCGCAGATCGCGTTCGGAATGAAGATGTAAGGAAGAGAGTTGGCCTGGAAGAGTGTCGGTGTTGAAGTTAGGAAGGGCATGCTACGATGGTTCGGGCATGTGGAGCGAATGGGAGATGAAAGAATGACAGATATACAACGCGAAAGTGGATGGACGTAGGAGTCGGGGAAGGCCACGACACACCTACCACGACCAAATTAATCGTGTGTTAGTTGAAGGTGGTGTCAAGAGCCGTAGGACCCGACGTGCATGCATGAAAAGAAAAATTAAAGTTGAAGAAGCAAGTGAGGTGTGTATGGACCATGTCGTGTGGCGTTTGGTTCTTTCTGAGCGCCACTTGACATTTGGAGTGAAGGAAGATAGATAGATAGATTTATTTTTGAACTCTTAATAATTATCTTACAAATGATTCACCTGAGTCTAACCATGTTTTAAACAACATTTTTATTCCGGACTAGCCCCGAAATTCACCGCGGGACGTGCGTAGCCTCTGGCGGAGTTGTACGAAAATGGGGCTATTGTTAATGAGCCTACTTCATAGAATTTAAGAAAAATATCTTTGTTGCAAGGACTATGTGTATCTTAATACACAGCCTTTACAAAAATACGGATCCTATTAAGGCTTGTATTTTCGAAAGAGACTCATCTTGGGGTGAACTTAGAAATATTCTTTGATTTGATCTGATAAAACTATATTATTGTAATTTATTACATACTCTTGCTTTTTAACGGTTCAAAACACAATTAGGAATACTTTGTTCGATCGAAATCGCTCTCGAAAAATAAGAAATATTGCAAAAATCTTAACAAGTAATGTACTTTTTTTATCTAAATAAATTAGTTTAATCCTCATAAAAACTTGTCATAAAATAGATACAATCTTTAGAACAATATTTTTAGGCTAGATTTTTTCTTAAAACCCCTCAGATTTTATAACAGTAATTTAATTCTATTTAATATTATGTAAACTAGCACTGAAGTTACCACACAATTTATTTAATTGGACATCAGATTTTAAGCTTTCTGATATAGGTCGGTATGTGGGTTTAAGAATGCTATTTAGTTATAGCAAAGATAATAATAATATAATCACACATTCAAGCTCTGCACAAACATTAACTAGTGTTTTTAGTGTAGGTGACATAATTAAAAACGAATCATTTGTATGGAGTTCCCGCCCTGTGGTAACAGTAACAAAAGCTGTTCCCCCAGGCTTCGTCCACGTAGACGTAGTCATCTCGCAAAATCATTACCCTATTTTTGCGTAGTCAGTGAAAAAGTAGCCTATGTCCTTCCCAAGGACCCAAACTATGTCTATTCGAAATTTCATCTAAATAGGTTTCGGCGTGAAAGCGTAACAGACAGACTGACAGAGTTACTTTCGCATCCCTATTCCTTACATCCCTACTAATATTATAAATTCCAAAGTAACTCTGTCTGTCTATCTGTTACGCTTTCACGCCTAAACGGCTGTAGCGATTGAGATGAAATTTGGTATAGGGATAGTTGGTGACCCTGGGAAGGACATAGGCTACTTTTTAACCGACTGCGCAAAATGAGGGTTATGATTTTACGCGATAACGACATCTACGCGGTCGAAACCGCGGCAGCAACTAGTTAATAATATTAGTAGGGATTGTACATTGAACAATCCAATGTCTGTTTCTGTAACTATCAATAAAAACTTCTTTCATATGTGAATAGACGTGGTTACAAGAAAAAGTACGGCGCTAGTTGGTCTAACAAAGCACCCTCCCTCCCTAGGGAGGCATTACAACACGGTTGTATTGAATTCGTACCGGTTTTGTTAAGGGGCCTGTGCCAGTAAATGACGAAAAAGAGGAGCATTTGAAATCATTTTTGTCCGCATAAGTAGACTAAAAATGATAACCAAAATTAGATTTTTAATCTACAAGATGTGTATCAAAACATGGTTTTGTTATAAACTGTTTATTAAATTATACTTACATAATGTAAGTGTATTGTACGCCTATGCGGCTGGACATAGTTAAACACATTACTGTATCTTCCACGAACAACATCTTGTATATTACTACCTATGATTCCACAATAAAGTTAATTGAATTGAATTGAAAAATGTGTAAATAAATGATCACAGAACTCCCTAATTTTTAGATTGGGGAAAAACTGGTGGTAACGACGGGAAAAATGTCAATATCGGAAGAAAACGTATTCTTTTTTCGAAATTGAATTAGTATGAGTATTTACTTATAACAATTAAAATAGGCTATAAAATACAACATTTCATTTTTAAGGACGCGTATTTTGTATGCTCATGCTCGTTAGCCTTATCCACGGCCTTAAGTTCATAAAGTGGAAATTTGTAATCCATCAGCACGAGTCCTCGGAGGCCAGGCCTGTACGTATCGAGGGTAGAACAGGAAAATTGTAACGAAAAATAATGATCCGACTCGAATAATTTATATTGCTTTTTTCCTTGTAATATTTACTGGGATACATATTTAAGGACGGCATGTAAATGAAATTATTCGTATATTAAGTCGTAAGTAGGTGGACTTATTGATAAAAATGATTTCTAACAGGCAACTTTTGTCACCGTTTGATGGATAAAGAAAAAAATTGTGTGATTAGGGACACTGATCTGTATTATTACCGATTAGGGATCATTGCGGCTTGACAGAAGATGTAGTGACTAAGATAGCGAAAGGGATGCTCAGATGGTTCAGACATGTGGAAAGAATGGAAGAAAACAGACTGACAAAAGAGATTTATAAGGCGAGAGTGAATGGACAATCTGGTAGGGGTGGACCGCGTCGCACTTATATCGACCAAATTGGACACCTTTTGGAAAAAGGCCAGGTCAAGAGTACCTAAATCGGAGCGCATGTATGAAAACACTTATGAAAGTAGAAGAAGCGAAAGTGATATGTCAGGATCGCGGCAAGTGGAAAACCATAGTCTCTGCCTACCCCGTTGCGAAACAGGCGTGATGTTATGTATGTATGTATGTAACTTTTGTCGCAAAGCGCTCGTAGTTTCACGAACTCAGTGTCCTAAACGATCACTGCAGTATACATTTAAAAACAACTCAAATATATGTATACAGGGTGTCCCACGGCTATGCCACATGTAGGGAAAGTACTTTAAATATTGTAGATGAAACATTTTACTGAAAGAAGACATTATTTTAATTTAAAAAACAACTTAAACTGCATTCATATATTTTTAAATAATTATATGGTTGAGCCGGGAATCGAACCCGCTACACGAGAAAAAATAATTACCCTGTAGCTTTAGCATACCGATCGAAAGGCTTCATCATGAGGATTATTTTTTGCTAAGTAACATAGTGTCTCTTGCTAAGTAGCTGTCTGCCACCTTAGTAGTATAAAAAATTACATGTCATAACCACATAAAAAAATCTAACGTTGTTAGATCTGTGGATCTCGGCGGCCATCTTATTTGTCCCGATCCAGGGACGAGTCTTCATTTCGATCACTGGCGATGTGAACTTTTCATTTACTGAACAAAATTTCACATCAAATGTAATATACATGGTATTCCTTTTATTTTTGACACTATGTTACTTAGCAAAAAATAATTCTTATGATTAAGCCTTTCGATCGGTATGATAAAGCTACGAGGTAATTATTTTTTCTTGTGTAGCGGCTTCGATTCCCGTCTCAACCATGTAAGTATTTAAAAATCAATTAATGTAGTTTAAATGTTTTTTTTAATTAAAATATAGAAAGAAGATAGAAAAAAAGAAAAAGGTACTTTCCCTCCATGTGGCATAGCCGTGGGATGTCCTGTATATATAACACACTTCACAATGGAGTTAAATGTTATTATGAGCTTGACTTTTATTAAAATAATAAAACTTTATACTTTTAATAAAATTTTGTTAAGATCTTAACTTGTCTTATCTCAAAGGCAGTTTATTCCACAGTCGAATCGCGGTAACCGTAAAAGATTTGTCATAAAATGTTGACGAGTGAGATGAAATCTAGAATCTTATTTTGACGACATTCAGTACGCGAGTGGGGGGGGGACTTAAATTGTATCTTAAGTCCCTCTTAAGAGCCGAGTTTTTCTTGAATAATGCCTTTAGAAGAATCTTTCTCATTTTATACTATCAAGATATAATATGCCTCTGCCTACCTCTTCGGGGATAAAGGCGTGATGATGAACCTGAAGATATAATATGCTATACTTACATATGTACCTTCTTTTTTTTCAAAAATCCTAAATTAAGAAAATTTTAACTTATAAAAATGCTGAAAATCGACCCGCTCTTATAGCTGTGGTTAGAGTACTACCAGACAAATCCAAAAGCTTTGGACTTAAAACAAATTAATAGGAATGGTATCAAAAATATTGTAATAAAAATTGGCTCAGTTTTCGCGGAGAAAACACAAATATGAACTGCATCTGTCCTTATCACGTACGGGCCCTAAGGGGTCGTCCAGGTGCAGTATGGCGGCAATAGCTAAATTCAAATACTTATTTTGCGTATTCCTCGCAGTTCATGTTTCCTCTTAAGATAGGATAGAGTTAAAGGTTAAATGAGACGCGCCCACGAACCAGTAGAACATAACACATAAATTGATAATCATACGTAATTATTAATTAAGATAAACGGTTTTGTATAAAAGCATAAACCCTCAGCTTCTAAATATTTGTATTATAATATACTCATCAATATACGGGACGAAGACTGAACGTATTATCAAATAAATCCGTCGCATCATTCAAACAATTCATCATTACGGCACGATCCTTCATCGTAATAGCGTTATTGAAAAATGGCAGCCGAAAATATTGTGGATGAAAAATATCCTCAAATTTACGTATTTTTGAGGGTACCTTAAAAGTATTATTGTATTTCACAAAAGAAATTTGAGCAGCCTGTAAATGAACGCGCTAAATTTTAATAAAGAGATCGTGTTATTAATATAAAGAGCGGCCTTTTTGTTTTAATATTTTATTTTTGGTTATAATTTTGATGAAGCTGTAAAATGTGGAGAGCACGCTTCAATTTAATTACGTTGTCTTAACCTAATGCCGGGATCGTAATTACATGAGCGTTTGCTGTATTGTAGCTATACATAGGTATACTAGCTGATACAAGCGGCTTCGCCTGGTGGTAATTTGTTCTCCGTCACACATCCCATTGAAACATATTTCAGTGACAATAATTGTTATTATAACCGACGAGCACGCCTCAAAGCGTGACAATAATATATCCCTTTAGCTAATTTCAACTAGATCCGTTCAGCCGATTGAGTAACAAACAATTAGTAGCATTGCACGGCCTCAATTACTAGTAAGTTTATCTACATATTAAAAGCTTACTACATATATTCTAAAGCACACTCTGTACATATAAAACAACTTGAAGATAAAGTTGAGGTTGTAAACATTCAATTCACAAAATGACTTAATAACATTAAAATCCTTGTTGATGTTAAAAATATTTGAGCACCAAACGACAGCGGGTAGAACTGTTTACACAGTAAAGCAACTCGGCACTATCAGGGGCTGTCGTCCATAGGGAGGAGGGAGGCGCCTCATAGGTCCCACGTTGGGCGCCATTAACGTCAATACACGATACGTGCAACATTGGTCATACGTGAAGACTGGGGTCGACGTGTACAAAAATACTTGGAGAATTTTAACTCACGTTGTTATGTAGAAGTTTCGAAGAGGTCTACCTATCAAAAAATCGTTTATACATTTTGATGAAATTTGCTATGGTTATTAAATTCGTGTAATTCTGTAACAATACTTTTCTCTGCCACTGCCTGTCTATGTATGTATCCTATCCTTCCTACTAATATTATATGTAAAAGTTTATGAAGATGTTTGGATGTTTAGATGATTGGATGTTTGTTACTCAATCACGCTCTAACGGCGGAACGGATCGGGCTTAATTTTGGTATAGAGATAGCTTATAGTCTGGAATAATACATAGGCTACTTTTCATTTCGGAAAAAGTTCCCACGGAAAAAGGAAACGGGTACCGAATTTCATGCGGGCGAAGCCGCGAGCATCATCTAGTATTAAATATATTTAACAGCACATCATATAAAAAAACGAACACACAAAAAAACTACAATAAGCAAAACCAAAATGGCGGCGCACTGCCTTGTCATGTACACTAAAACAGAGCGACGTATATTTATTTTTAATGTTCATTTAACGACGCCGACGTTTCCGCGTCCCCTCAGGCGCTTTTAAACATCGTCGAGCCTCTTGACCGACCCCTCAAGAGGGGGGAGTAAGGGGGGAGGGCTGAGACGGATATATGGAGGCTGATGTTAATTGAGGATGTAATACAGCCCGCTCGAAGTTTGGGACCCTTAATGTGTTTCATGGTTCTATAAAAGCTTTTGTTATCTTTGACAAACTAATTGAGATAGGCATTTAATGTTTTTTGTCATGATGAATTCTGGAATATTTCCTGGCGAGTTAGGACCAAATGGAAGGTCAAACAGTAATCCTTGCTTAAATGAATTGTGCTGTAGAAATTGTCAATAAGCTTCTAAGCGCGAGGTATCGGTTTCATGAGGCTAGGTGATGAAAACCCTAGAATAGAATATTACCTGTACGTAACAGTTTTTGCAGAATTAAAGGCTGTTACATCGGAAATTAAGCTTTCAAGGGCAAATGATCATGATAATTAGCCAAAAGGCGTTACGAATTTCGTCGAGACAACCAGTATGTTCATAATTGACGGACTATAAAACTGGTGTTGCAAACGTTCATAGGCTGCGGTGACCACCGGTCCCTCTGGTGGGCCGTATGCATGTCTGCCACCTTAGTGGTATAAAAAAAAACTAACAAACATAAAAAAGAGAGTTCGATTTCCATTTCAATCATTCCTGAATATTTTTCGGGAGTAAATTCTAAAATTCATTATCAATCTAGCTAGCTAGTTCAATACGTTACCTGACAAAATATCACTCGAAATAACTTAGACCGTAGAGCAGGACCCTTTGAGAAGCCCTATAATAAACGACACTACTCGTACAAAGAAAATGGTCAGTAAACTTAGCCATTAATACGACATATATTCACTAAGCAATTAACATTACTCATAAACCAACATTCATCGCTTGATTGGTACTCGTAAAACTAAATAACACCAGTGTGTACTAAAGAGCGAGTGTTTATGAGTAATCATTGAGTATTGTTACTTAAAGTATTAATTAATTTTGAGAAACATAAAATGGACGTCAGTTACTCTTTGACTTTTGGTTCTAATGATCCCATGTGCACTTCGATACTCGTCAATGTTCTATTATACAATTATAAAGAGGGAAGATTAGTTTGTTTGTAATTGAAACTGACAATATTGATCTCTCTCTAACTACTCTGAACTCAGCAAATAAAGAACCTGAACTTGAACTTAAAGCGAGAAAATGGATAAAGTTTCGCATTAGTATAAGGCAACTGAAACCTGGAACGAAATGCCCGCGTTTACCTCCTCTTACAATCCTGGGTTCTTCAAGAGGAGCGTGAAGAGGCACATCATAGGGCCGAGAAATTGAGGACCACTGTCAGAAGTCTTACGGACTGTAAGAGTGGCCCCCAATCGCTAGATGCGCGCTACGGCTTTCCATCAGGCTGGCGACGTCAATTTGGCGAGCTTAATTTATAAAAAAAAACTCGAAACGAATCTATGTACCCACCCATATGGCCAGTCCTCCCAATGTGAAAGGGAGAGGCCTCCGTCCACGAGTAGACTGTGTGTGATAGCTTCATTTCATTAATAGATATCTTAGAGCCTCCTTCACCACAAACGCTCCCACAACTGAAATCTCACCATTATAAGGTTTTTTTGTAAGCATGAGGCCCAATGCACTGGTGGTTACCGCAGCCTATGGACATTTGCAACACCGGAGATGCTACACTCGCGCTGCCGACCCTGTAAAAACCTTCTAAGATCCCTTTTGAAGAACCCCATACTGTAGGCGTTTGGGAGAACCGAGGCAGGGAGATCATTTCACAATCTAAGCGTGCGCGTGAAAAATTCCCTATCGGATCTCGTGCTCGAAGGCTCCGGACGCAAAGTGTGAGGATGAACACCCTGTCTGTGGCGAGCGGTGCGATGATAGAAAGTAGTCGTGGGCATCATAGCAAACAATTTATTCTTCAGACCACAAATTATTGTACAGGCGGTAGAACACGCACAAGGAAGCAAGTCTCTCCTGTCGTGAAGAGGTTCCACACCACCTGCAAGCATAGGAATTTAATTCGTTTAACACAAAATACTTTTCTTACAACATGAAACGTAGGATGCCCCTTGTCTTCACAACTTTTACTGCGACAGTGACTAAATTATAGTCTTTGTAGTTAGTCAATTAGTTATAACACAACTAGATTATGCCCGCGGTTCGCTCGTTAAATTCGGTACCCGTTCCGTCTCCCCATGGGAATATATACCCGAACCAAATCGTATCCGATCCATTCAGCCGTTAGAGCGTGATTGAGTGTCAAACATCTAAAAATATGTTTGTTGTTTCACATCTCTAAAATAAAATAAAAAAAAAATGTACAAAATAGCTGTGACGGAACCTTCAAAATAAATTAAAAAGAACAACTGTAACTGACTAATTTAGGGCTTCGGAGTTCAAATCTATGATTTTTTTCTTCGTGTCTGTTTGTTTGTTTATTTGTTCGAGATTGGAGCAAAATTTTGTAGCTTAATCATAATTGGGACTATTAGGATTTTGTAGGAATTTTTTCAACTTAAATATTGCTGTATGTTTCATTACAATCGGTTCAGCGAAAATGATAATACTGCTTGACCTATGTTTTACTAGAAGTCCTATGCAATGGACACTTGGACAGGTCAAATTAGTTTGGTTATTAGTAAAAATCAACTCGAGAACTGAGTCGCGGACAAAAGCTAGTTTATAAAATGTAACAACATGATACCTAATAGGTACCCACGTCAATCATACAACCCTAATCATATTATATTGTAGAAGTCGACTTGTCTATGACTAGTTTTCTAATATAAAATGGCGTGCAATGTAGTGGACGGCCCTTTTCCGACGGTCGACCGCTGCTGAGTAAAGAACTATACACCTTGGTGATCAGTGTGATCCATGTGATATCAGTGTCGCCGTGATTGTAAGAATGTTCTAAGTTATTTACTGATTAGCTACTTGTGTAATGATTACGTTCAGGGTGTAGTAAATTTGTTAAATAAAGTGATAGAAATCTGCTTTGTTAATCTCCGTGTATATTTTTTTATTAATATTCCTGGTGATTGCTAACATCAGAAGTGTGATTCTTACCTTATCGCCAACTGACCGAGTCGAACCAGAGGTATCATGAATCATAAGAAACGTAATCATTACAAAGTACCCTCTTTTAGTGAGTTGTGTATGTTTTACGCAATTTGAGTGTGTTTTCTCGTGTAATTATGCCTAAAACGCATAATTCATGCCGTAAATTGCATACCTAGTGGATTGCACTGACACCATCGTGAGTGCCACGTGTCGTGTAATCGGTCACGAAGGGTATTACGGGAATACCGTTCATCTTAGAAACCGCCATCGCGGTTTTGGATCCGATCTCGTTCGTTGTTACACGCACGGTATTGTTCCAAGTGAGATGTTTCAACAACTTGCCATAAAGGAAGCGAATTAGTACCGAAAGTGGCAAGCCCGTGAACTTTTCAAACGTCCAGAAACTGTCCTCTGTCACTCTCCTATACAGTAACGGCGATAATCCTACTGGCCGCCCGATCCGGGAGTTCTAAGTCAACGCGAGGGGCGTTGTTGAGCCCCAAAAGCGCTAGTCTACGCGATGCGCGTTGGTGTGCGCTGCAGACGCTAGTCTACACGACGCGCGTTGGTGAGCGCTACAAGCGCTAGTCTACGCGATGCGCGTTGGTGTGCGCTGCAGACGCTAGTCTACACGACGCGCGTTGGTGAGCGCTACAAGCGCTAGTCTACGCGATGCGCGTTGGTGTGCGCTGCAGACGCTAGTCTACACGACGCGCGTTGGTGAGCGCTGCACGCGCTAGTCTACGCGATGCGCGTTGGTGTGCGCTGCAGACGCTAGTCTACACGACGCGCGTTGGTGAGCGCTGCACGCGCTAGTCTACGCGATGCGCGTTGGTGTGCGCTGCACGCGCTAGTCTACACGACGCGCGTTGGTGAGCGCTGCACGCGCTAGTCTACGCGATGCGCGTTGGTGTGCGCTGCACGCGCTAGTCTACACGACGCGCTGCACGCTGGTCTGCGCGACGCGCTTTGACATGCGCTACACGCGCTAGTCTACGCGATGCGCGTTGGTGTGCGCTGCAGACGCTAGTCTACACGACGCGCGTTGGTGAGCGCTGCACGCGCTAGTCTACGCGATGCGCGTTGGTGTGCGCTGCAGACACTAGTCTACACGACGCGCGTTGGTGAGCGCTGCACGCGCTAGTCTACGCGATGCGCGTTGGTGTGCGCTGCACGCGCTAGTCTACACGACGCGCTGCACGCTGGTTTGCGCGACGCGCATTGATATGCGCTGCACGCGCTAGTCTACGCGATGCGCGTTGGTGTGCGCTGCACGCGCTAGTCTACACGACGCGCTGCACGCTGGTTTGCGCGACGCGCATTGATATGCGCTGCACGCGCTAGTCTACGCGATGCGCGTTGGTGTGCGCTGCACGCGCTAGTCTACACGACGCGCTGCACGCTGGTTTGCGCGACGCGCATTGATATGCGCTGCACGCGCTAGTCTACGCGATGCGCGTTGGTGTGCGCTGCACGCGCTAGTCTACGCGATGCTCACGAATGCGTGCTACACGCGCGTCAGCCGCGGTCAGGTATTGCCAAGCTTACGAAAGGTAAAGGTCTTATTATTTCCACCTATTCCCTTAACTCTTACAGATCCGACAAGTTCTAGATCTTGTAGGATATTTTCGTAGGCATATCCAGAACCGTGCTACAAGGATTGACTGAAAAGTTTATTTGGAGTTCACATCAATAACAAATTAGACAAGGCTTGATACGATGTCTGACGAGAGTGACCAGTGAACCCAGAATCAGTGCCTCCCACGGAGGTTCACACGGACGCAAGTTAGTTACGCAGGTTAGTAGTAGTATTGACCTATGCTGATGATGGGAAGCGTGTGGTAGCATACTCCATTCGGTAAAGTAGTCTTTAGCTGTCGTAAAGGCTTCATAACACTTTTGCTACAACTTTGTTAAGTTACCCTCAACATTTTTGTTATTACTTTATTAGGCTACTCTCAAATTAACAAAACAAAAAAATAGTCTGCTCCTTTTTTCTGAGAGGCGCCCAATGGTCGATCCGAACACAGGATTCCGCTTTCCAGCAAGGAAAAGGAGTTCTACTGCCACATGCTGATTATCTCAATCCAAATTTTATAGGTCAGGTCAGTATAATATCAAGGCCCCTTGACTGGACACAAAAAGAATAGACTGCAGAAGAGGGCATGGTTTTGTCACGTGAAGTAGTGTACCAAAACGAGTTTTTCGATCAACTTGCGTAAATGTGTTTTACTTAGAACAGAGCGAGCTATACTTAGGTGTCTCTGAGATATAACATCCGAAACGATTTTATCTATTAGCGAACCAGAGTGGTCAACATAGCTCGCAGAGTAAGTGCATCATAGTCGCCATGGGCTGGCCATATCTGTAGTAGAACCAACAACCTGGACAAGGCCGTAGGAAATGATGCGAAAGGCGTAGAACCCTGTAAATCGGGAGAGGGCTACATACAGCAGTGGACTGCTGTAGGCTGATTTGATTGATGATTGATTGAGAAGTCGTAAACTTGTGCTGCTTGAGTTTTTTTTTACGAACATAAAACCCCGTTTCCAGTAATACCTATACTTGGATGCATTGGATCTCCAACCGGAACCCGATGGTTATAATTTTGTGCCGTAGCAAGTTGATGCCTAAACAACATAAATTTGTTTTTTTTTATTCTAGACAGGATGTAGCCGAACGGTTTGGGACAATGACAAATGTAGTGTTCCTTTTCTGTACAGCAACGCTGATTTTACTGTCAAAGGTTTGAGTCTGCTGGATGTGTGAAATCCGTGAAAGAAATGGGGCCAGAGACTTATGTACTAAGTTACACCAAAGATGCACCACGCAAACAGACAGGTCCACTTACACTCGAACTATACTCAACATGATCTGAATCGAGGTCAATTAATTAACCCCCGACGAAAACGCGTGTTGTTGTGGGTGTAACCTGTGTGTTTGTCTGTGGCATCAGCTGCCTAACGGATGGGCCAATTTGGATGCGGTTTGTTTTTATTTTAGAGCTGAGGTGATTAATGTGTTTCTTAGCTATACATTTTGAACATCATCACTTCCTAGGTAATGAAGGGATTTCTCCTAAGCTTCGCAGGACTGATCAATCTGAAATTTGGCGTATTGTTGCTTTAATGGTATTTCAGCGACATGAAAGCGTGGAACTTACTGCTGTAATGGGTAGTCTGCTGTAATGGGTAGTCTGCGGGATGCCCGCATCCTCGGAGGGATGCAGCATTTGCACCATGAGGGGCTCGTTACATCGATCTTAGTATCTAGGTATTGCTGATGAACACTTTAAATATTTGTGTTTAAGTATTTTTTACAGCTGACCTTAACGATATTAAACGGAGGACGTCTCATTTTTCCCCTGGGTCTCATAAAGAGAAACTAAACTACCGAAAGTTGAAGAAGCAAGTGAGGTGTGTATGGACCGTGCCGTGTGGCGCTCGGTTCTTTCTGCCTACCCCGCAAGGGATTTGGCGTGAAGATAGTTAGTTAGTTAAACTACCGTCCCAGTGATTTGGTCGCTAGCCTGAGATGTGCCATTGGGAGATTTGCAACTAAGCTGTAAAACAAAAAGGTGCAGAAGTCCCCACGGCCGGGTTACTTAAGAGTAACTAGGTTCACCTCGTGTGTTTAAATGTTAACAATTTTGTGTTTCCACAGGTTCAATATAAAAATGCAATTTGGACCCTGGTATGGTATATGGTGGTCCATACGTAGTCATGCGAGCGCTGCCGAGCGGATGACATGAATTGAACCAGGCTGCGTGCGGCCCAGTTTATGGTGGTATAACAGGACGAATGGTGGCCTGATACCTGCACTGCATTCTTCGAGTGGCGAGTTGACGGTAATATTGACAACGTTTACTATGACAGGTTCTTGTATGGGTAACCACCACGTGACCACTTTGTTATTTTGCGAGCGTTTTCGTGCTTCGGAAGGCACATTAAGCCGTTGGTCCCGGTTGCCAGTAAAATGGCAGTCATTGAGCAAAGTCGAAGGCTTTTATGGACGGCTTAAAAATTTTCAACAGTGTGTTCAACAGTCACAACCTGCACCTGTCCATATCAGCACGGCAATACGACTCAGCACAACACCTATTACGTGGTACAACATCTATAGGTGAAATGTGGGCATATAATGTGCTTCTGCCCTACCCCTTAGAGAATAAAAGGCGTGACCTGCTGTAACTGATGTATGTATGTATGAGTTGTCGGTGCTGACTAAAGTGGCGTGTGCCTGACGGGTGCGTGTCATCTGAACGCAGCCAGTGTTGGTGAAGGAACAGACTGCGGGATGTTCCATGCCGACACATGCTGGGTGCCAGTGTTCTGTATGGGTACAACTTATGTACATATATGGGTACTAGTTTTATTTATAGGTGTTAGATTTGTATATAGGACGGACTGCGGGACGTTCATATTGGCAGACTGCGGGATGCCAACTCCATGTAGAGGACGGACTGCGGGACGTTCCTTTCGGCAAATAGACTGCGGGATATTTGCCCTACGTGGTAGTGTAAAGATGAATGTCGGTGTACAGGACGGACTGCGGGACGTTCCTATTGGTACGCCTGTGGGATGCCAATTCCCTTGTAGAGGACGGACTGCGGGACGTTCCTTTTTCGGCAAACAGACTGTGGGATGTTTGCCCTACAATGAATTGGTAGAGTGAGGATGAATGTTAAATACTTGAATCCAAATTGAATGAATCATAAATCTCGTATGAATCAGAAATCCTCATATAGTTTGACTTATTTAATGTGCGAACCTAATCAACTTGAATGAATGTGGTGACGTGTGATAAGCTGTGTGCTATTTATCTTAGCCAATGAATTTTGGGCTGTACGTTAGAAGGCCTTGAAAGGTTGATGGATACAACAATTAGGTCTTTCTGAGTTACATTGGCACATAGTAATGTCATGTTATTTCTAATTGATTTTAGAAGCGGACTCGATGGAAGCATCGCAGCTCATGCCGATGAGCGTGTTTCAAATCCTGAAGCTAGTCCATCTGAACCGATGACTGTTCAGGTTCAGACATCTTATATGCAGTCGAGGACGACGCATGGTCAGGAGAGGCCGTGTAGAAGTCGACTTGTCTATGACTAGTTTTCTAATATAAAATGGCGTGCAATGTAGTGGACGGCCCTTTTCCGACGGTCGACCGCTGCTGAGTAAAGAACTATACACCTTGGTGATCAGTGTGATCCATGTGATATCAGTGTCGCCGTGATTGTAAGAATGTTCTAAGTTATTTACTGATTAGCTACTTGTGTAATGATTACGTTCAGGGTGTAGTAAATTTGTTAAATAAAGTGATAGAAATCTGCTTTGTTAATCTCCGTGTATATTTTTTTATTAACATTCCTGGTGATTGCTAACAATATTATATTAATTCCAACCCCTCCAATTAACTCCTACACTCCACGTGCCTATTTCAAGTAGAACTCTAATCATTAGGGGTTGTTTTGAATTCTTTGATCTCAATCTTGAGTTTCAGCTTAAAATAATTTAACCTTTTTGAGTGGGCAATTATTTTTTCAAGCATTAAAAATTTCATTTAGGCGGTATGCTTATTTATTTTTGAATCACATTTGCGCAATACATGTCGGTACTCGTATGAAGGTTGCGTAAATTACTAGAAAAATACATTTATTGTTAAAAATTACAGAGAAACATAATTATTACATATCTAAATATTTACATTATCACTATCTAAACTAAACCTAAATAAGGCACCCATGGCATTGTGCACAAAAGACTAGCAGCATTCCCGCTTTGAATAGCAGTACCTATTTGCTGAGCGAGAAAACTGCCAGCCCTTCTTGGGTCACCAGTCGACTCACTTCGGGACCCCATGAACCTAGGAAGATGGGATTGTGTAAATACATGCACGTAGCTCCGTTGACTTAGTGCTCTGCATGAGCATTGCAGTAAGCAACTTTTGCTGTGGCTGGTCCCCGGATGGGTGTTTATGTGTTTAGAAAGGCACTTGGGATATAAAGGCATGACTATAAATATGTAAATCCGTAAAATTGCTACGCGGAAGTTATCATATTGTGTAATCAAAGAATTTCACAGCCTTAAGACGTAAGTACCTAATAAGAAAATTCAATAGTTCCCTGCTTTCTCAATAATTATTTATGAGCTCTCAGAAATTTACGGCGGAGTGCTAATTATAAGAATGTTTGCGCTGATGGATATAAATTTTGCTTACAGTAAGTAAGTAGGTAGCTGTTTTATTTTGTTTAGGAAATTTTCGAAACGTTTCCAACTCTATGAAGTTAGTTAAAGTTCGTTACTAAGCTAACTCGGTACAAAAGTCATAGAGGTGTGAACTCTTCTCCCATTTTTAAACATCACTAAAGTGGCAGACAAGCTTACGGCCCACATGAGGGAAAGTAGTCACCGTAGCTTGCAACACCAGAAACGCTACAGTTACGTTGCCGTCACTTTTTTTTTATTGTGAGGGAAAATCCTCGTAGGATGCTATGCCGGACTCTTACCGACTAAAATACCTCACGTAACGCCCAACATCCTATGGTTGAGAGCCCCGGGTAAGCCCTCAGGAAGGATGTCCCGTGACTCCCAACAGACGTTGCCGTCCCTTGCGAAGCTTTTAAAGCATGTCTTGAAGAACTTCACACTGCAAGCATTTGGGAAAACTGAGGCAAGGAGATCACAACTTATGAGTGCGCGAAAGAAAGAAAGCTCATTCCCCTACCTCCGCCCATTCCTAACACCATTTCACAGTCTTTTTGTCATTCCATTTAGTGATATGATCGGCCCAAAATGCCTTCATATCCGCAACACTTTTTTTGGATCTACAAGTGCCTGGGCGAGTTTTAGAAGAGAGAATTTTAAAAAGCCAAGTCCAAACTGACCGATTCATGTAACCTTTTAAAATAATCGATCACCCTCTAACTAAACAAAAAGTAATATCAAGAAGTGAACTTACTAAAGTGACCGACGCAGCTGAAAATATTATTCTTTTACCCACATGGAGGGCATGTACGTGTTTATTGACGACAAGAGAGCTGGGGCTGATAAGGGGCTCGTCTATATGGGCAGGAGGCAGTAGGCAGGTATCCCGAGGGACTCGTTGCGGGACAATGCGTTTTACTGCGACTCGGCCCCACGTTGGGCGCCATTTAGACTCTGCGCTATTGAGGGTAGTTGTTGTGTTGTTTATGTGTTCTATGTTTATTGGGCGCACACTGTTTGGATGGAAAAACCACGCTAGTATTGATTATATTTGAGGACATTTTGAAATGTTTGGTTTACAAACTTCAAGAAGCTTTTTTATTCATAAACTGTTCACAGACATCGGTAACTAAGTATTGTTTTAATAAACATAATGCTACCCATAAGCTGTGATTATTTGTTGGACTTGAACAATCAAATTTGTTGTGCTTGTCCGATGCACTGCTATTTTCCGAAGGGCTAGTGGAAGAAACCTTAAACCAGTTGTATTTTCTGTTATTTAATAGGCGATGAGCCTTCAACCATGTTAAAATAGGCAGAGGTAGGTTATGGAACCATGCTCGAAAGATTTCAAGCCACCCTCAGGTCTTTCATCAAGTTTAACGACAACAATGTTACTGGCAACCAAAACCCAAGGTTTAGCCTGCGTCCCGAAACCTGGCTCCTCTCAAAATATAAACACTTTAAGAAATTCGTGTCCCTACAACGATGCTACAACGCTTTTCATAAAGTATACGACGAATATCATCCAGAATATTTAACTTCTACGGAATAACTAAGCGCAGTTAGTAATCCTTTAACGATAAACATAACAATAATACAAATGCGTACATAATATGTTATTCAAACCTCTTAGCAATATTAGGCACTTTACTCCAGTGCGAGAAATAAATGCTAACTAGTATTAAATTAAGCTGCAGGTGATACTATTACAGAAGTAAAGTGTTATAGCAAAGCGTCAGGGAGACAATCAATAACTTGATTGAAGTCAATCTCAGATTGTATGAAAGCAGCTTCAAGTGTGCGCGACTTCATTTGCACGTGTGTGTACAAGTGAGGACTTGTCAATTGACATTGATTGTCTCCAGGACGCATTAGGTCCCTGTTAGGGCGCCATTACCCTCTGAGCTCTGTTGGACGCCATCAGCACTTAGTGTACAGTAATTGGGTGGTTTATTACCTCGTGCA
The DNA here is from genome assembly GCA_933228765.1 of Miltochrista miniata. Taxonomy (NCBI): domain Eukaryota; kingdom Metazoa; phylum Arthropoda; class Insecta; order Lepidoptera; family Erebidae; genus Miltochrista; species Miltochrista miniata. Next base: position 1,074,704 of record OW121776.1, read on the forward strand.
GGGTTTTAGTATTATGCTAATGTGTTAAATGGTAAACGACGCATCCTTGAATTTGTAATCGTAAAATAAGAAATACCAGAATTCATAGACAGAGTAAAAATATTAATATAATGCGATAGACTAATGTGATATGTACTTACTATGACTGTTATGCAGAAATAAGTTGTAAAACAACTAGTGGACACCACACGGTTTCAACCGCGTAGATTCCCGTGGGAATACGAGAATAAAATATAGACTATGTTACCCGGGGATAGAGTTCTTTCCCAACAATAAAAGGTTTTTTCAAATCGGTTCAGTAGTCCCGGAGCATATTCGATGCAAACAAACAATCACATTTGACCTCTTTATAATATTAGTAGGTATAGATCATTACATACATCAAGAGAGTATATTTTTAAAACAAAAGACACTAAATTGTATAAAATAAGGCAGTAAAATGCCTCATTGCAATTTGGAAACTGCAAGAAATAATAGTGCAACAAAAAGTAGGTAACATCAATTAAAAGATACCCCCAAAGCCTAGTTGATATTTTACATCACAAACCAAACCCCGATAAAATACATATGAGCCAATTGAAAGATCACCTTTGCCAAGGTTAGACACAAATCTTTTTACAGAATACCCCCGATCACCAATTCACGTTCGCAGAGCTTTAAAAGCTCATAAACATTTATGCGGGTAGATATTCAGTCACTTTTATCAAGTTAGCTTCGGGAGCAGTTTGAATATTTTACGCGAGCTAGATAGCTGTTCGTTCCAATTGACCCGGAGTGTTTTAGGTCAAAGATTACTTATTCAGCTGCTCTGGATTTTTTCTAGCCTCTTATTTTACTCAAGGTGAGAATATAAAAGGTCTAGAATTACTAAATAGACTTTGAGAGATAGCTACTGTGGATTACAAAGGTTGTACTATACATGCACGAGAAATCGTTGTGTTGCTGTTGGTAAATATATTTAGCAAATTATTTTTCCCTACAACCAACGTCGTATGAAAGTCTGGTTTGCAAAATTACGGTATTTTTTATAACTCCTGTTTGTGGGTTTTCTTTACTTTGGATACTTTACATTATGAATCTCCATAAAATAATAGGTACATAGTCGATTTCGTTTTCAGTTTATAAATGAATTTCTTTACGTTGCGCCGGTTTTGTAAGAAAGCATTTTTACAAGCTCAAATGGAAGTCATCCACGTTTCTACTTTTAAGCAAAGTAACTTAATTATTTCTATAAATATATTCTAAAAGCTCTTCTTAAATTGTTTATTTCCATAAATATTATCTGAAAGCTAAGTCTTGTTTCTAAATAAATTGTGTTATTTTGTTTCGTCACAAAAACATGCTCGTAGGTGGCGGCAATTGGCGCCCAAACAGGGATTCTTTGTCCCAACTACGTCGCGAGACTGAACTGGGCTGATGTTTTGTTTTCGGCGAGTAATATTGGTGTACAGTGGCGTGAGAATAGCGGGTTGACTAAAAGTGTATGTTTTAATGTTATAGGCTTCGAAGACTGTCAATGTGACACGACAAGTCTATTGATATGTCAATGGAATTAGCTTTGTGCGTGCTTTCTTTGCAAGTGTGTGTTCATCGGCTTGTATGTACAGAAAAGACTTGTCAATTCGCTTGAGCCTCAACGTCTCCGCAGCCCATAACATTGAAAGAGTATTGTCGCTGAAGAACTCATTTGAAAAAAGTACTTATGGTCACGACTTTTCTCTGAAGAGGTAGCCAAGTAAGAAGGTGTTAAGTCTTGCCCAGCCGAAGCGGAGAGAGAAAGGTTGGCACTTTCTGTTTAAATTAGGACATCTAACATCTAAGAGTTATTGGCAATCAGGACTAACAGTTTAACGTGTCGACATCAACTGCCATTGCAAAATGTCATTGACGACTGTCGAAGCAGTAATTCATATGTTACCAATTTCACTTAAAGTGCAGCCGCGTTTCATAACACAGTGTCCGTTAATCAAACAAAGAGTACTCAGAACTTGGAAGTCCTGGGACATCCTTCCGAAGGCTTACCCGGGGCTCCCAACCATAGGCTATTGGGCGTTACGTAAGGTTTTTTATTTGGTAGGAGTCCGGCATGGCATCCACGATCCATGACGCTACATCGTTTACAAAAAGCTACACTAATAGTTTACAGAAGGCAGAATGCGAAATTTTCATTTAAAGGGGTAGAGAGCTAACAATAGTATTCATTTTTGAGATTAATTTGCTGCTCACCCAGATTAACGTAAAAAAAATATATACGGTCGAATTGAGTAACCTCCGCCTTTTTTGAAGTCGGTTAAAAAACAAAACAGTTCACTGCACGCTAATCGCTTTGCTTATCTACATGTACGCAGCCATATTGATCCGTGAATGTGCGATACGGGAATTTGGCAAATAAATACAATTGCTTCTTGGAATTGTTAGCAAACATTTCCTTCCGGCAATATAGCTGAACGATTTTGTACACGAATTGTCGAATTGTAATATAACTTTCTTTGCGAACTATTTAAATAAGTGTATTTACTCGAACGAGATGGGTGGAGAGAGAGAGAGAGAGAGAGCGACGGAGACGTATTATACATAAGATAATTTCCTTATATTGAGTGCCTCGTTGGTCTAGAGGTCGAAATGTGCGACTCCGACTTGAGACAAAAATTAGTGTGATCTACAAATGTTGTCTCGAGAGTCTGGGTGTTTCCATGTATGAAAAGTATGTATTTAAAAGTATATATGTATTAATATCCGTGGTTTGATACCAATAATACAAGCAGGTTATTCTATATAATACTGCTAGAGTCGAAACACATTCGGCAGAGCCGGAGAAAAAGAATCTTCCAATAAAAACTCGTGATGGACTCCATACAAGATAACAATGTTTTTTTTTCTTTTTCAACACACTGTATTGTTTTGATCTGAAAATCCCCAGTCCCAAAGCGCACGTTCCGTTTGTTCCAACAATGTAACACGTAGTATTGTTTACGCACATACACACAGGGAAGCTCTGTACAAATATGTACTAGAAGAAATGTGGTCCAGTTTTGTCAATCACAAAAGTAAACATTTATTTTACTCTTGAATAAACATAATGAAGGAGCTGACATATTGACGACGGGAACCAGTGCAAAATGTCTCCACCCCAAATCATCCCGAGGGTGTCGTAAGATGCGACTAAGGGAACACTTTCGCAAAACGATCCATTGCGTAGAGAAGGAAAACTCGAAATAAAACCTGGTTGTCAGTAAAATGACAATCATAAATTCAAGTTAAAGATCTTATGAGCTTGAACAATTTCAAGTGTGAAGCCTACGCCTGTCTATTTCAACACGGCAATAGGCTCTCATCACCTATTACGTGGGACTTAAAACCATAAGGTGAAATGTGGGCGTATTCTATGCCTCTGACTACCCCTTCGGAGACAAAGCGTGTCTGTATGCATGTTTAATGAAGAATAAGCTGGGTCTAACTTATGGGCGGTTTGGATAAGCCTTTAGCCCTGTGTTTGGACAATACATTATGGCTTAAGGCTGACTACTGATTAAGGGTTTAGTATGAAGTTACATCCCTACTAATATTATAATAGGGAAAGTAACTCTGTCTGTCTGTCTGCTACGCTTTCACGCCTAAACTACAGAAGCGATTGTGATGAAATTTGGTATAGAGGTAGTTCGAGGCCCTGGGAAGGACATAGGCTACTTTTTAACCGGCTGCGCAACAGGAGGGTTATGATTTTACGCGATATCGACTTCGAGTCGCGGGGAACAGCTAATTTCAAATAAATAATGTTAAGTAAGATGGGTAGGCGTAACTTAATCTAATCTTTTTAAGATTCCCTTCTTCAAAAAGAAAAATCGTTACCCCTATAGAATCACTGCCGTCCGTCTGCCAGTCACCCTTAAACTCTCGAACGCGTGGAGATATCGAATTGACATACACAGATCTACAGTCACTTTAAAAAGCGCCGGCCGTTGAGGAAAGTTTTGATTGTTTGTTTGCATCGAATAGGCTCTGAAACTACTAAACCGATTTGAAAAATTCTTTCACTGTTGGAAAGCTACACTATCTCCGGGTAACATAGTCTACATTTTATTCCCGTTTTCCCACGGGAACGGGAGCTACGCGGGTGAAACCGAGTGACGTGATATTTTTAAGAAATAAGAATAAATTGGCTGTACCTAGACTTAGGCTTAATAAAATAAGCAATTCTTTTGCGGGCAATTGTATTCGAATGTACAATACATTGCCGACAGCCATAACAGGTTTGTCAGTTAATAAATTTAAAAAACTAATAAAACTTAAATTGTGCCAGAAAGCTTATTATAGCATTAAAGACTTTCTAGAAGACAAGGCTGCCTGGCAGTGACACGAATTGCTCCATTCTACATATTTTAAAAAAAACTGTATTAGATAATAAGATGAATTAAGAGGGACCGGACTGAGTTTCTTGGGGTGTTCTTCTTAGTCTGTAGCATTTCCGAACCCCCGGTAGAGTCACAAAAAAATTGACAAAAAATTTCAGTGGGAATAAATTTAATTTTATTTATTTTATTTTAACGTCCGCTCGTGAAAAATAAACATATATTTCGAGTTTGACGTTGTCAGTAAAATAAAATTAAATAGGGTATTTCCCGTTACGTACGATTATCCAAAATCGCTTTCTAAATAGCCTGCTATGTAGGTACTTCTGAAAATTACTGTTTTAATAAAATTCAATGGCCAATGCATAAAAATCAGTGGGCAGAATGTAGCGTGGGTGAAATTATCGACCAAAGGACAGGAATACCAGAATAAATATATTTGTACCTACTCCCCACAAAAATAACCAAAATAATAACAGACCAATTCAAAAGATCGTCTCCCTGTCTAACCCTTCTTTTCGATCCCAAAAACCGCGTGGCAGGCAGAGGTGCCACTCTCACACAGTGGAGAGAATCTTCACCAGAATTGAGCGATTCTAAAGATCGAAGTTTCTCTGTCGAACTATAAAAACTGGGAACGACCTGCCCGCGCATGTGTTTCCCTCATCTTACAATCCCGGGTTCTTCAAGCGGAGCGTGATGAGGCACATCACTGAGCCGCCAACTTAAAGACCACTGTCAGAAGTCTTACGGACTCTGAGATTGGCCCCCAATCGCTAGATGCGCCATGACTTTCCATCAACCTGGCGACATCAATTTCGCGAGCTTAAACTAAAATAAAAAAAAACCATAGTTACTTAGAACAGTCTGGGAGTACACGTATTTTCCTCCAGTTAAAACTCCTGATTCTTCAAAAGGAGCGTAAAGAGGCACATCACATGGCCGCCAAATTGAGGATCACTTTCAATAGTATTGTAGACTGTAAGAGAAGCCCCCAATCGCCATGACTTTTCATCAGGTCTAGTCTAGACAAAATTTATGCAGGTGGGAATGCGAGACCTGGGCTTAACCGCATCTGACTGAGGAGCCCCAGTGCAGTCCATGGTGCACTTGGTTTCATGCCCTCTATGTCCTACCACTTGCACTAAGAACGATCTTAACAAGGCCATTGACAGTGCGGTTAAGATGGCAAGGGTAAATGCCCATGCCCAAACTATCTAAAAAGTCAGTAAATTGCGTGAATCATTGACAGGGTAGAAGAGGCGTGCGTCATCATTTTGGCGAGTTAAATACAAAATTTGACGTTACCGATGCGCCTCTGAGTATCTACCTTTGCGGGTAACAAAATAGAGTACGATTTATAACGATATACATATTCGTGCTAATTGGTGAGCCCTTTGACAGGACCCAGAGTTTTTAAAAAGCCTCTTTAAAGTTCATACAAAAGCTTTATCATTTCATCTAATGCTTTAAATACACGTGATCCAAGCAAGACAATACTGGCTGGCCTTTATTAAATCCCATGGGCTCTCTATATTCTAATATCAACATTATGCTTATAAATTTAAAGTCCAAATTTATTCAAGGATGTGAAACTCATTAACTGTGGTCAAGTGTACAATAAAAATGAACTTTATTGTGTAGGTCGTATAGTATAAAGTCGTACTTTACGTTTACTGCCGAGGGTAGAACAATAATGTTTTGTTTGACAATTATTAAGAGCTCCGCGTTGTGATGTCTCCCTGGTACTTACAACGAAGAACGAAACGGCCCTTTGAGATGCTTTGAGTATCTCGTATTCTTTTATAGTTTTTTTAACGTGCGATAATCTTCATGGGTTTCTTCAGTACAGCTACTAAGCCAAAGCTGGGTACGAAGGAGTTTTTTTTATACCAACATTATGGTTTCGTATTGAAATGGTGGTCACCGCAGCATATGGACATTTGCAACACTAGAGACGTAACATTCACGCTACCCACCTTTAAGACCCCTTTTGAAGAGCCCCATACTGTAGGCGTTAACTTTATTGCAAACTAATAAAAAAAAAACAGCTCAATCGCTTCAGCGGTTTAGGCGTGGAAGCGTAACAGATAGACAGACTGACAGACAGAAAGACAAACAGAGACTGAAAGACACACAGACAGTGTTACTTTCGCATTTTTAATATTAGTAGGGAAGTAGGGATTGATGTACTTAACGAGATTATAGTTTTATAATTGTACAAAGGGCAGCCTTTACCCTAAAACGCAATCCCTTACAGGCAACCCTTAAAAACAAAGGTCTAATTTTACAACCACATGATATTTTTTCAGGCTTGATCGTGGCTGGGAAAACAGTAGCGGCCTGGGAAGGTTTTAATTAAAATAATGGTTATTCTATGTGCTTACATGTACCCCCTCCCCCCCCCCCTCCTCATAAGTAGCAAGATTACACCCAAACCAGGCACGGTCGCGATGGTAGCCAGTCTGCCGGGAACCCTGGGACATCCAGCACTGCGTGCCGTACACAGTCGCAAGGGATCGTATATTTTAAGTCGGTTAATTCCGATAAATAAACGGTAGGTATTGAGATCATCCATTATCGGCTGGAGAAACCACGGAAGTTCGCTAGCATTAAATAATAAAACTGGATCAAAAATGTATTACATATTTTGCAGAAAGATCAAAATAAATGCGATTAGGGAGTGTCATGTTCGTGTATGACATCGACCTTAGGCGTGAATTATACAGAGACTGTCTCTGGGACAGGCGCAGCGCAGACTTAAGCCACTACGAACTTTTGTCACACAAAAAAGTAGGCCACGCCTGCGACGCTCCACTTCTGTATAGAATATGGCTTCTTTCGCGGGCTTACCCGGAGCTCCCAGCCGTAGGCAGTGGTAGAAATTAAAAGACAACTAGATAACTACGACGATGTCAACAATGCAATCCTGAAAGTAGTACATTGGTTTAATACTAATAATCTTAGCCTGAACGATAACAAAACTAAATGTATTTTTACCTTGCCCAATGTAACACAGGCAGAAACCAATTTTCAACTTAATGGCCGAGAGTTGGAACTTGTGAAATCTACGGCGTTCCTAGGGTTGACGGTCGATGCTGGATTGCAGTGGGGTCCACATATTGAAAAGCTAGCTGGCAGGTTAAGTTCAGCAGCATTTCCGGTACAAAAGATTAGGCATTTGACTGATGTAGATACAGCTAGAATAGTTTATTTCAGTTACTTCCACAGTGTTATGTCTTACGGTATTCTACTGTGGGGTAATGCCGCAGATATAAATTCAATTTTTGTTTTACAAAAACGAGCCGTAAGAGCCATATATAGATTAGGTCCAAGGGTCTCTCTGCGCGAAAAATTCAAAGAGGTAAATATTCTGACTGTAGCATCACAATATATTTTTGAAAATCTTATGTATGTGCAAAAGAATCTATCTAGTTTCGTTAAGTTAAGCGATATACAGAGTGTAAATACCCGACATAAAGATAACCTTGCTTGTCATCAGTGTAGACTGAAAAAAGTCAGTAATTCCTTCCTGGGTAACTGTATACGTTTTTACAACAGGCTTTCAAATGAAATAAAAAGTATGCCCTTAAATAAGTTTAAAAAGTGTATAAAAAGTAAATTGTACCGCAGGGGCTACTATTCAGTTGACGATTATTTGCTTGACAGGGAAGCCTGGAAATGATCTGCTTGCTCTACTGCATTCTCAAGCAATAGTTTGTGATTTTTAGTTTAAATTTTTGTAAATAGAGCACAAAAAGAAAAGCCCGTCGAGTTTCTTGCCAGTTCTTCTCAAGCGGGCCGCGTTCCGAACTGGTGGTACTATTTGCATTGTATTCATTGACGTGTCGCAAGTGCCTATGTATTAGCATTATGCGAAATAAATGTTTTTTTGAGTTTGAGTTTGAGTTTGAGAGAAAAATGTGGTCCGTAATTAGTCCAGCATAGTATCCATAAAAGATTGTAACAGGTAAAAACCAGCAAAGTGCGAGTCGGACTCGCGCGCACACACACACACACATACCAGAAAACGGCAAAAATTCACGTTTGTTGTATGGAAGAACCCATTATACCCCCCTTTTTTTCTGATTTAAGTATTTGTTGTCATAGCGGCAACATAAATGCATCATAGCAAAAAATTTAGCTCTCTGGCTATATCACGGTTCCTGAGATACAGCCTCGTGACAAACGGACAGACAGACAGATGGAGGGCGAAGTGTTACAAATAGGGTCCCGCTTTTACTCTTTGGGTGCGGAACTCCAAAAAAAGAACGCCGCCTCAAACGTTTGAAGCGGCATCGTGCCTGCGCTGCGCCTATCCCACACCGTCACTGCAAACTGTTTCTGTATAATTCACGCCTTACAGCGCCGGATGTAAACGAATTTGACGGCATTCCGACCCTGTCCGACGGACCTGCCACTTTGCCGGCAAGTAAATATGCTAATACTTTGTTTCTACGTAAAGCTTAGGACACACCGTTGGAGGTCAGAAAATATTTCTGTTTGTGCAGAAATGTGAGTGACCTCTGGTGTTGCAAATATAACCATAGGCATTTGTGGTCACTTTCGTTCAGGTGGACTATCCCCGTTTCCTTGTTTGTCGCCTTAGATGTATAAAAAACTGTTAGAAGTGGTAAAAAAATTCAGATGTTTACTTTGTGACCTCAGCGATTAAGGCATATATTGAATTGATATAAAATTGAAGGTGAAACTGCTTTTACACCATTTTAATTTGATTGAAACAATTTAAACACATTTCTTTAACTAAAAATACTAGAAGTTACCCACAGTAAAATAAAAGTATCCGACTAATATTATAAATGTGAAAGTTTGTGAAGATGTTTGGATGTTTGTTACTCAATCATGCTCTACTCTAACGGCTGAATTGATCTGGCTAAAATTTAGTACAGGGATAGAGTATAGTCCGGAATAACATATAGGCTACTTTTTATTTTGGGAAAATGTTCCCACGGGAAGCGGGAACGGAAATCAAATTTCACGCGAGCGAACAATAAATGGCAACCTACGTGTATGAAAGTAATTTGCATGTGTACGATCCGACTTTGTGTTAACTAGTCTCTGTGCAAATACCATTTTAGTTGTTTATTGTGTTAAACACACTACAAAGCAACTGGATATGCTACATGTTGTGGTTTTGTACCGCAAATACGTCACTTACTCAAGTACACATAGATTTTAATAAGAAGAACTACTAGCCCCGTTGGCTTGGTGTTCTGTAAACGATCACTGCAGTATGCAACTTTCACTACAGTTGGTGTTAGGATGGGTCACCACCGCGTGAACACTTTGTGACATATCATTTGCGAGCGTTTTCGTGCTTCGACAGGCACGTTAACCCTTTGGTTGTTAGTACCATGACAGTCGATATGCGAAATTGAAAGTCTCGTTCCCAGCGGGTCGTCACAACCAGCGCCTGACAATTTGAACAAGGCAATAGGCTCACCTCACCCCTCACCATCACCAACCTTTACGTGAGACAAAAAACTATAAGGTGAAATATGGGCGTATACTGACTGCCTCTGTGGCGTAGTAGGTGATAACGACTGCGGCGCTGGAGGTCCTGGGTTCGATTCCGGCCCAAATATTTGCGTGATTCACAAATGTTTGTTTCGGAGTTTGGATGTTTTCTATGTATAATATGTATGTATTTGAAATATATAAGTATGTATATCAGTCGTCTAGATCCCATAGCACAAGCTTATATTAGCTTAATTTGGGCTAGATGATGTTGTGTGAGATTGTCCACAAATATTTATTTATTTTTATTTAATACTATGTCTCTGTCTACCCCTCCAGGGATAAAAGAATAACTATATGTATATATGTTGGTAAGCAAGCAGATTTTAACGCCATATTTTAATGTAGAGTTCGAAATCACTCGGTCGATACGGTCAATAAACAACCAAGCTTTGACCATCGCAGGTGTGTCCACGCCCTAAGTCCCAATATTGTATTAACTTCATAGCATTCTGTTCTCGCAAAATGCGTTATTGTGTTAGGGCGGTGTCAGTTATGCGACGTTCTGTCATTGCGTTATAAAAGGTATTTCGACGTTCTAACACGATTTGTAACAGTATTTTTTGCATAAATGGAGTTCGCTTTGAAGGTAGAACTTTTACTTTTAATTACGGTTCCGTACCCAAAGGGTCCGTTCCTTCTGTCTGTCGGTTTGTCTGTCCGTCCGTAACGAGGTGTGACAGGAACTGTGATAGCTAGCTAGTCAGTTAAAATTAACACGGATGATGTATTTCTGTTGCCGCTATAACAACACTGATGATGACACTGAAAATGTGAAAAAAAAATTAGGATACAAGAAACGTGATTATTTGGCATTCTTTAGTAGGTTCGTAACCCTACGTGTTCAAGTGTTCAAGTCCGACTCGCACTTGAACGGTTTTATTAACAGCCTTTCTTTTACAGAAATGGTTCATTTTTAAAGGCAGAAACGTTTTACTTTTAATTTTTCAGATATCACCTTTTTCAAGAAAATGACAATTAAATGTCACCTTTTTCATAAAAGTGGCACAGCGACCCTAACTCCTTTAGTGTAATTTATCGCGTTCCATTCACGAAAGCTTCCCTAAAAGCCAATATACTATTTCCCTCGAAATCAGAGAACATTTTTCACATTCCTATTTTCTTGTATTTGCTTGGCTTCGCTGTCTCTAATATAGATTTTCGCCGATATTTATTTCATCACAGGAAATCTTTTTTAGACGAATACGGATCCAATTTACTCGTATCTTAGTACTGGCTGCGTCTGACGGCATGTCATTTAACCCATAGGTACATGCCTGTATTTTGAGGAATGTTGCTTCAGAATAATTTGACATTGTTTTGACGAAAGCTTTTTTTAAAATAGGTGCAGGCGTTTCAGATCTTAACAAACAAAAATCATATCATAGCTCTTTATAATTTTCGTCACACCTTTAATCCCTGAAGGGGTAGGCAGAGGCATATTATATGCCCAAATTTCACCTTTAGGTCCTGTCCCACGTAATAGGTGGTGTTGATGTGGACAGGCGCTGTTAAAATTATTTCAAGCCCATATAGAACTTGGCTAAATGACTGCCATTTTACTAGTAACCGTATACTATTATATGTATATATTTCTATCTTGTAAACACATACAAGATTGCATTATGTGCACAGTAAAATGTATAAGCTACACTCTCCTTGCATAAACCAGTCATCATCATCTTGCCGTCAAGCACAACAATAGGTACTCAAAACGTCTGTATCCAACCCACTAATAACAGAAAAAAATAAGCCTACCCTCATAACGTCAAGTTATTGCGACAATAAAGTGTTTCGACAACATATCGCGTTCTGTTTAGTGCACGTAAACGTTTTACTGATAAGTATATTTACGGCTGGAGCACGCACTATTTACAACACGCGATATAGTCTCAACACCTTGTGGTACACAAAGGGTAAAAACAGGTCCGTTTGTCTGTCCCTAGGCTGAGGCTAGTTTTTCCCAGTTGACCATCAGTGGTAAAATGGGGTGGTTTCCGTCTCAATTGACAACCGGTGGCAAGTTCATGGTGGTCAGATGATCCAGAGGCGTATCTCATAAACCGAGATCCGACCGAACCGAGATCTGTGAAAATTTCACCTGTCCAGCTGACAGGTGAAATTTTCACAGATGATATTTGTGCCGCTATAAATAATTGATAGATACTAAAACAGAAACAAAATTAAGGGAGATCCACGTTTTATGGTACGGAATCCCTCGTGTGCGTTTATCAGCCGCACGTGCGTAATAGATGCCCGCCCGCCTTATGGGAAAGTCTTGGCAATATCTAGCGATTGGGGGCAACTCCCACAGTCCGTAAGACTTCTGACAGTGGTCCTCAAGTTGGCGGCCCTGTGATGTGCCTTTTCACGCTCCGCTTGAAGAACTCGGGATTGTAAGATGAGGGAAATTAGGCCAGGTCGTTTTAAGATATAATAGTTCGACAGAGAACGAAATTTTGAAACGCTCAGTTCTGGCGAAGATCAGTGGCGGCTGGTGGGTCCTCGATCTGGTGGTGCACTTTACCTGCTTTCTTGTTTAAAATTTAGGTAGTAAGCGTTAATTTTATACCAATCAAGTTTATTTTTGAAAAGTTTTGTATAGTTTTAAGTACTTAGGTACTTAGTTATTGTTTATGCTCATTTTCACACACTCCACACACTTTGCACGCAATATAGAATTGAACTAAGAACAAAATAAAACAAAACAACTTACAATTTAAAAATCAAAACAATCAATACATATTTAACGCGTCACAGATGCAGCTCATGCAGCGAAACAATACCGGGAGAATTCAAATTTCGTCATCAACAAAACATCGAGGACTCTCGGTAATCTTCGGATTGCCCGAGCGCGTGCGGCGCACGAAAAGCGACTCATTGCCCGGTACATTTTCTATGAACGATGTTTTGTCTCACGCGCCAGGCGTATTAGCTCGTATCTAGTACAAGTTGTATGAGCAGCCCTCGTGCACTCGGGAAAGCGCACGCCGATTTTTGGTTACAGGGAATCTAGGCTTTAGTAATGTAGCAAAGAGCTTAAATTGTTTCGTCAAAATTAGACATGTTATTAGTTTTGAGTTTTTATATGTTTAAAGAAAAAGTGGTGGGTAAATAGGTACCTAATTGTAAGTAATTTATTAATACATTTTGTTATTTTAAATCCTCTGAGCGGTGTGGTTGTGGTGGTTCACTGCACGAGCGCACTTAAGGTACAGCCGCCACTGGCGAAGATTCTCTCCACTGTGTGAGAGTGGCACTTCTGCCCAGCACGCGTTGTTCAGGACCGGAAAGGAGAGGGAGGAACTAGGTTGAAGAGTTTTTCAGAGGAGGGAAATACTAGTTCGAAGAGTGTTCAGAACACTCCCCGTGATAGATTTGGTAGAATGCAGCCAAAGACGCTTTACGGATTCAAATACAACAGCTCGTAACAACTAGGAAGTAACAAACTTTATACGTTTCCGCGCTGTAACTTCTTTATAGTTGTATTATCTACAACAAAACACTGTACTTAATGCTCTTTTTATTTAACTGAGCGTAAACTCTCGGTAGTATCTCGCATCTACACTTTGAGAACTCATAACTCTTTCTTGACAGTCGGGTAATAAGATACTTAGTTTGATAGTTAGGGTTTCGAAAAGAATTCCTAAAACCTTTAACATTCCGTGGAAGGGATCGAGACCGAAAATTTATAATACTAGATGATGCTCGCGGCTTCGCCCGCGTGAAATTCGGTACCTGTTCCCTTTTACCGTGGGAACATTTCCCCGGGATGAGCCTATGTGTTATTCCAGACTATAAGCTACCTCTGCATCAAATTTCAGCCCAATCCGGTCAGCTTTTGGAGCGTGATTGAATAACAAACTTCCAAACCTCTTCACAAATTTTCACATTTATACTATTAGTAGGCAGTAGGGTAGTAGGATTCACGCCTTTATCTTCCAAAGGTAGACAGAGGAATAGCTCCCACATTTCACCATAACTTCTTATCCCACGTATTAGATAGTGATCCTAATGCCGTGTATTGTCGAACTCTGAGAGTTTCACAAAAACCGGCCAAGTGCGAGTCAGAGTCGCGCACGGAAGGTTCCGTACCAAAATACAGCAAAACATCATGTTTGTTGTATGGGAGCGCAATCAAAATTTAGTTTTTCTGATTTTAGTAGGTATTTGTTGTTATATCAAGTCAGTCCACTTCTGGACATAGGCCTCTCCCAATTCTGTTTTGAGCGAAGTACCTAAATTGCACGATGCCACTGCTGAACCGGGGCTCCCAACCGTAGGCTATTAGCAGGACACGTGAGGTTTTTTATTCGGTAGGAGTCCGGCATAACATCCATGAGGATTTTACCTCACGTAAATTAAAAAAAGAAAGCGATAGAGTGAGAAAAAAACTAACATATACACCTGAGATAAAGCCTTGTGACGGACAGACTAACAGACGAACGGCGAAATATATAAAGAATAATGCCCCGTTTTTACTATTTGAGTACGCAACCTTAAAAATGGTTCCAAAACAAATCTAACTAGATATCATGGATAAAATAAGTCAGCAATAAATATCTCTCCGACATATTTTAAATTGGATCTTAAAACTAGACGTATTCGACAACTCGGTGCCCCTTCTCAACTGTCGGACAAAGCTGTCCCTCTCCTTTCCGACCCTGATAACTTAACCAGGCGATTTGAAATATCCACCCATTGTTGGGATATTAATGCTAGGGATATTCACGGGGTTCGATTGTCCATTGAATAATATTGATAAAGTTGAGGAAAATGATCCTTTTTTTATTTATAGTTACTAAAGGATGTTTGAAACTTCGCGTAAAATTTTACTTATAAACCTTCCTCCGTTCATAAGAAAATAAGTTTTGAGGTGATCGTATTCAAAACGAGCTATTTAAATAAGTTCCTAACGATAGTTATATGAGCAATACCTACATTTAATTTATTGTAATTTAATTATCATTATGGGCTGGCTAGACTAAAGGTCCCAGTAGATTGCCTTGACTTACAGACCTTTTTTTAAAGTGAGGGAAAATCCTCATGGATTCTATGCCGGACTCCTACTGACTAAAAAACCTCACGTATCCTTCCTAACAGCTTACGGTTGGGAGCCCCGGGTAAGCCAGTGGAAGGATCTTGAGGAGTCTTGGGCTCCCAACAGACCTACAGCTCCCTACTGCGGCCTCACTTAAGTTCGAACACTTATAGATCCTTCTAGGAATACTAACACTTATAAAACCATTTCCATCACTCATAGAATCTCTAAGAATATCTGGGATTGTGTGAGGAAAGAGGGGAAAACAAGCCATAAGCATTTATATAGCAATATTAAACTGGCAACTGGCAACCCATCATACAACGCTACAGATTTGAGGACCATCCCGAGTACCTATCTCAAAGCCTATAAAGCTAGCAAACTAAGCTTTTATAAATGTATGGGCACGAGCTTCTGACCCTGTCAACCAAATAACCTATGAATAGTGGCCAACTTCATTAAAAGTGTCCAACTAACCCGGGGATTCCCCTGAGAGTACCACTGTAAGTGACAAGCACTAACTGTGACTGTAGCCATGGAGATGAGAATATAAATACTGCACAGCACATCTCATTGTAATGAAATAATTTATTCAACGCGTATGGTCCCGTTGTTAGCGGTGAGCGATATGTCATTGACGTGTAATGAAGTAACATTTATAAAGGGGAAAGAGAGAAACCTCTCATACTACCAAAGATAATATAATAAATACTACTACATAATATACATCAGTTTGTCAATCCTAATGATTAAATAACCTAGGTGAATTTATTGTAACGGAAAGTCTGATATCGCAAATGTCTAGAAAAAGTACATTATGCTAGCGACGGAAGGTACCTTTTCCTTCAGACAACCTTAGTTCTATGTTATTTTTTTAATTTCAATCATATTTAATATGAATAATTTTATTCACATTAAATATGGTTGCATTTTAGTTTAGATAGCGGTCAATTTGCATTTCCCTCCAAAAATACAAGATTTCTGGGGCCACAACTAGGGTTGCCAACCGTCCCGCTATACGCGGGACGTCCCGTTTCTGAGACCCATAACAAGACGTCCCGCTTACACCCTGAGCGGGACGCGTGATATCCCGCTTTTCTTGATCTAGCAACAAACGTTTACGTTTACAGTATTTCTAGCGATGCATCAAATTACAGAAATGTGAAGTTATTTCCTATATGTAGTTGTTAGATTCTATTGTATTGTTGCTTGATTTATATGAAGACCCCACTATGAAAGCGATAGATATATACAATAACAATAAGGCCGTTCATAGGGCTAAGGACCTTGACCATATAAAACACGCGTCCTTCAAGCTAGGAACTGTTGTATTTTAGATCTTATTTTTGCTGTAATAAGCTAATACTCTTACTTATTCAAAATCGAAGAAAACCATATTATAGATGTATATTTTCTTTTTAAGTTGGCATATATTTTTCTAGCGCGTCGATAAAAATTGAAGTCATAAAATGCATTCATCTAAAAATTTGGGGCTGACTTTATGATCGTTTTAGACATTAAGTATAATTAACATTTTGTACCAAGATTAAAAAAAAAATTTGGCTATAATTTTCCGTCTACTTATCCGACAAATGCTTTTATATGCACCTCTTTTTCGTCATTGTCTAAACCAGGCCCCTTTTGATTTGCGAAACGCATCTGCGTATTCCGCTAATAATGCTAATGTTAATTTCGGGAGAAATAATTCCGTTTTTACATATTTACGGAACCAAAATGGCGAATGGATGCTCTGCACACATGTTGCATGATGCTGTTGCGCATGCTGGTGCAAAATGTGAATTTGATGTGGAAACTTTCGTTTTAAAAGTATATGGTCACCTGTCGTATCATTCACAGAGAGTTCAAACACTTAAAGAATTTTTCGCTGATGCTAATCTACAGTACCTATACAAATACAATAGTGAGACATGTGATAACAAGGAACAAGATGGCTCTCATTACATCCTCCTGTCGAGAAAATTCTAAACGGGTTTCCTGCCTTAAAAAGTTATTTTTCGTATCTTGGAGAAAACTTTCCAATCGCTTAGTAGAATTTTTTTGACGAGGATAAGGGTAAAAAGACCGAATGCTTTCTTGGTTTTTTGACAACTTTTTAAAAAAGTTCAGTACAGTTACAGTATCATGCGTTTGAAAAAAGCAAATGCGTTGTCGTGTAAAACTTACAACATAGCAAAAAGCGTACGGAAATTATATTTAAACTAAATGATGCTCGCGGCTTCTCCCGCGTGAATTTCAGTACCCGTTAAAGTTTACGTATTCTGAACAAAATTCGTAAGATCCCGCTTTTTGAATCCTTGTCCCGCATTTGAAATCAACATTTCCCGCAAATTCGCATTTTGAAGTTGGCAAGCCTAGCCACAACCCCGCCAAGATGTGTCAGGCTTCCATAAAGGAATTCAGACGCATCATACTGCAGTAACGGTAGGTGCTCGCTAAAACTTGCACGAGGCATTATGCTATGACTCGCTACCCGCTATCAGTGAGACCTGCGCCTCTACAGCCGTGAGTACCACATTAAACACGGCTAATTACCGTTATTATGCTGAAGCGATCAACTGTGACGCGTATTATAGACAATGCCATTGTATTATAAATTAAAAGAAACGGTTCGTTAGCCATCTGTGTTACCGCTACTGGGGAGTTAGACTTTTCCCATCACCCATCATCATCATCATCTAATTCCAAGAAAATAGACACCAATTTCTGGGCATACTGTTAAGGCCGGCTGCCACCGCAAGCTGAGCGGGGTCATTAATGAAAACCGCATGCTTGTTTTCCCGTCACCGGGGCATATATGGGTCCGCTCAGTTATTGGGGGAAACTGGCCTTAAAATTTCAATGTTCCGTCTGGTGGACTCGACTCTCACTATTATGCATCTCCTCTTTAAATCATAGTCGTCAAAACGAATACTAAAAACAAAATACAACTCTTCAAATACAAAAGACTTACTGATTACACTTCGCTATTGTATACAGTAACCTTAAAAGCTTTCATAAAGTAATTTGGATAACAACAAAATCTTTATTTGGCTGTATGGTAAAGTACCTGAAACAAAAAAAAAACATTATAAGCATAAACATCATAGACAAGAATGATGGCGGCGGGCGTCTGTATCTATGATACGGTTTGGCACCGCGCCAGTCAGTCGCGCCCCAGCCGCGGTGCTGAGCCAACGTCTCTCCATTATCCTCCCTCTTATCTGAATACAAAATGTTATGTTGTGTTTGCTTTAAATTATCTGTCTAATGTGGAAATAATCTAACTTTTCTTCCTTTCGCAGTGAAAGAATCGTTATTATAGTTGCAATTGTTGGTTTTGAATTGCAATAAAGGCGGGTAGTTTTTATTGCATAATTGGGGGTAGCTTGAATATTATAAACATTATGTTGATGATATCCAAGTTTTTAAATTAACATCTGCCTGATTTACAATAATAATATACAAATTAAGAAAAATGACATTGTGTCGTGCTATGTACCTACTCTCTTCAAAGGAACATTTCGAAATTGAACAATCCATTTTGATAAAATGTTACGCTAGATTGCTTACTCTCTGCCAGGAATCCTGGGACATCGCCTGTTCAGAAGTTATTCGGAGTTCCCAGTGCTAGACAGGAGTACTGGGTATTAGTCAGTTCGAGTCCGGGATGACCTCCATGGTAATTTCCACACGTTAAAAAAGCGATAGTTTACTTTGATAGCATTTTTGATTTCTCTACAAAACTACAGATTAATAAATAGTTACTACGTAAAACGTGACAAAACGCAGTTTTATTACATTTACATACATACATATGGCCGTCTTAATCCCTGATGGGGTAGGCAGAGGCATATTATATGCCTTTCACCTTTTTTTTTAATTTGTCCCACGTAATATGTGGTGAGTTTTAACAATAAATTATTCTTAGCACTGTGTATGTAAAGTATATCTGTAGTTCCATTACAATTAACAACAACACTTATTAATGTGTGTACAAGGACTGTTATAGTGATAACTACAAAAGATAACCTTTGAACAAAAAAGATATTTGTTTTCTTTTTGTGCAAAGGTTATCTTTTGTAGTTATCACTGGAACTGGAAAGCAATGAATTGAAGGCTTTGACCTTCACAACACAGAAATATAGTTATTGGATAGAAAAGTTTTCATAACCTTTAGCTATCACGATTGATGAGATAAGTACTGTCTGGTGACAAACAGACAGACAGACGCCGGAGTAATAGGGTCCCGTTTTTAATCTGTGGGTACGAAACCTTAAAAAATAGTAGATTGTTTATCAAGGGAGCAAAATAGTATTTTTACGGCGAGGGCGCTACTTTGAATCACGAGCGAGGCGAAGGATTTTAGAATAGAATCCCGAGCTTAGTGAGGGATTCTAACGTAGAAGGGATGGGAAGGGATTCAAAGTACACCGCCCGAGGGAAAAATTATTTGCTCTCGACTCTCGAGTAATGTACTCTACTTTTCATCCCCTTTCTATGAGAAAAAATAAGTTTTATAAGACGTAGTTAGCTTCTAATAGTTATCCATTCAGGATTTAATGCATTGTCACTTTCATAATTCGACGTAGGGCTCATTATATTCGCAGAAAACAATAAAATATGTATACTAATTAGAGACAAGAACAGAGAGATAAATCACGCTCTTTAGTTTTTTTTAATGAGCACAGGTCACCGCGGTCTTGTGCAGCCAACACGTACCAGCCAGTAATCCATACAATTCGATTTCAATAATGTTTCAAGTTCCAAATTCAAATCACTTTGCCGCCCGCTATAAAGCCGAGACAAAAAAAAGAAAAGAGCTATTTTGCGCCCCGTAATCGAGGTACAAAGTGACCTTTTCGAATAGAAGGGATGAAAACATCATTTTCCCACGCAATAAATAAAAGCACACTGCCTATTTTTAGACAATGTTTATGAAAAATGTAGAATCATTTTTGGTAGGTACATTCCATACATATTATTTTAAGTTCCAGGTATTTCTAACCTGACCTTTCGTTAGCATTATTTAATACTAGCCGAAACTCGCAACTTCGCATGCATAAAATATTTTTCACGTTTCCACTTCCCATGGGAACTTATTCCCGGGATAAAGAGTAGCCTATGTATTACTTGAGACTATAGACTATGGTCTATTCCTGTACAAAATTTCAGCCAAATCCGTTCCGCCGTTAGAGCGTGAAAGAGTAACAAACATCCACATATCCACACACAAACTTTCGCATTTATAATATTAGTAACATTATACCTACCTACATACATTTAGATCAAATAACATTTTAATTAAAATGGTTTGAATAGTATCACGCACGCTACTTAAAATAACTTTTACTATTAAGCTATTTATAGGTAGGTATAGCGAACGTCACGCGGTTTCACCCATGTAGTTCTCGTTCCCATGGGTATACGGGAATAAAGTATAGCCTATATCACTCGGGGATAGAGCAGTTTCTCAACAGTGAAAGAATTTTTCAAATCGGTTCAGTAGTTTCGTAGCCTATTCAATGCAAACAAACAAACAAACAAATCTTTCCTCTTTATAATATATTTTTTTAACGTGAGGGAAAGTTCATCATGGATGTTATGCCGGACTCCTACCGACTAAAAAACCTGACGTAACGCCCAACAGCCTACGGTTGGGAGCCCCGGGTAAGCCCTCGGAAGGATGTCCCAGGGCTCCCAACAGACCTAGGGCTACCACTGCGGTCTAGCCCAGGGGGGAGTTCGGGTGCTATCCCGCGTCTTTGTGGGGTTTCGGGTGTGATCCCGCTCCTAAGAGGGGACGGGGGGAGGCGTGCGTGAATACCTTACGTCACGCAGCCGTCATGGACCTGCTTCTGTAAGGAAGGACGGTGAGCAGCCCTCTCACCGTCCTCAGGCCCCCGCCTCTTTATAATGTTAGTAAGTAAGATTAAACCCACCTACAATGATAATCTGTGTCGTTTTGCACACAGCAGCAGACCACTACACGACTTGTTTCGCTCGCAGCTATTAGCCGACTAAATGGAATTATAACAATTGTGTGACTTTGTCCGCAACAGTTTTTGAGCGCTAATGCGATATCTACCTCTTTTGTACTATAACATCATTGCCCACCTACATACATTTAGATTAAAATAACATATTCATTAAAATGGTTCGAACAGTATCACGCTATTAGTTACATTCTCACAAAAGCTTCGCTTCGTTGCGTTCATGCGTTTGACAGTTCAATTATAATGTTCGAGTTACTGTATCTACCTACCTACTTATTTAGAGAGGGTTGAATGTTATTTACAGATGTTGGATTTGGAAAAGGATAGATAGTTTTGCGCAAAAGGGTGAAAGAGGCCCGCCCCGTCCGCAATTCAACCTACTACCCGTTCGCTCTAAGTTTGCCGCTAGCGTAGAGGCGTAACCCGAATTTTTAATTAGACGAAGTAAATTGACAGTAGTTAATGTCACTTCGTCATAGAAAATAAGCAACATTGTATGAAGAAGTGACATTAGTTGCTGTCAATTTACTTCGTCTAAAAAAAATCGACTTTAGTATGGAGCCGAGCGGCAAAGTTAGAGCGAACGAGCAGTACTTATTTTTACTTAAGGAAAATCCTACATGGTTGCTATGCCGGACTCCTACCGACTATAAACCACACGTATCCTACCTAACAGCCTACGGTTGGGAGCCCCGGGTAAGCTGTCGGAAGGATGTCCCCAGGACTCCCAACAACAAACCTACGGCTACCACTGCGGCCTCGCGCTGGGGGGGGGGGGGGGTTTCAATTCAACCTACTTAAACCTACTAATATTATAAATGCGAAAATTTGAAAGTATGAATGGATGTTTGTTACTCTTTCACGCTCTAACGGCTTAACGGATCTGGCTGAAATTGGGTACAGGGATAAGTTCCCATGGAAAGGTGGAACGGGAAAAAACTTTTACAAGACCGAAGCTGCGGGCATCAGCAAGTAAACTATACTTGATGATGCCCGCAGTTTTACTCGCGTAGATTTCTGTTCACGTTCTGGCATCGCATTGGAACGTATTCTAGATATCAAAACTAGTCCATGTGCATTCCAAGCTATGCCTAACCTATCCCTGTACCCAATTTCAACCGTATTCAAGATTGAAAGTAACAAAATCCATATTTCCATATCATGTCTGGCAAAATCACGGACAGCACAAGAGTGACAAAATAGGGCTAAGAGAATAGCAGTCTTCTAGCGTAATTAACTTCTGTACCTTTTCTTACACCCCGAATTCACAATACCATCAAACGTAGAAGTAAACTATGACTCCCTATACAAGTCAATCGTTAGAGTAAAAATATTGTCCTGGGACATCCTTCCGAGGGCTTACCCGGGGCTCCCAACCATAGGCT
Organism: Miltochrista miniata; assembly: GCA_933228765.1. Classification (NCBI taxonomy): domain Eukaryota; kingdom Metazoa; phylum Arthropoda; class Insecta; order Lepidoptera; family Erebidae; genus Miltochrista; species Miltochrista miniata. The sequence continues at coordinate 1,097,010 of OW121776.1, forward strand.
GTTGGGCGTAACTTGAGATTTTTTAGTCGGTAGGAGTCCGGCAAGGCATCCAAGAGGATTTTCATCACGTTAAAAAAAAGAGTAAAAATATTAAGGCTGTTTTGACATTTTTCATCGTGACGTGAAGAATCTCATTGGCTAATTCCGGAATCCGTCAATAGAGTGGCGTTTTCTTAAATGAAAAGTCGAGCCAATTTTATTTTTTACAATTTTAAGTAGTTCAGCAATAAGTACAACATAATGAAACCAAGGTCTGTAAACTGTTAGTAGCTATTCTTCTAGAAGCATCGATGGCACGTCTGTCCACAAAGGCTAATAAAATGCTAATGTGTCGGAGCAAACACGCAGCCGCTTGTAATGGCCGCCATTTGTCTGGTTTAACACGCCAAGATACGTTGGGTTGGACTGTGTAAATAACGGATAATAACTTGGAGAGATATACTTACTAGATGTTTTGTGTATTATACCCATTTAACAGAAAAGTGTTACAGAATTGTTGGCATATTTATTATTTTGATACTGCCATTAGTTTGAAGTTTGACAGTGACAAGTTGACATTTGACGTTGACACGTCAAACGTCAAAGTATTGTGCAGCGAACGGAGTATGTGTCAGGCTTCCGAGTGAAACGCCAGTCAGAGGGCGGACGCGATTAGATCACTAAGGTCAGTAAAACTTTGTTTGTAATCTCGGTTGAGGAGTAAATAGTAAATATTAAATAAATTTTGTTGAAATATTGTGATCCGTTTGATTTTATCTTCCTTCTGCGATGACCCTAACATCTCAGAAGTGGGATAATCTCGAAGTAAAACAATATTTCGTTATAATCCACCCCACGAGCACGGTGGCCATCATTGATAAATGAAGTGAAAGAAACTATTTTTATTTAAAAATACAGTGTTCTATAGATAAAGTAGCCTCATTGACATAGTAAAACACATTTCTTGTGAAGTTTTTTATCGCGGTTTGATGGATGGAATAGGATTTTATTCGGATTCACCTACTTGACCTCAGTAGAATGTAATAAATAAAACTTTTGTGATGTTGAGTTATAAGAAAAATATGCATAATTTTAATCCTACTAATATTATAAATGTGAAAGTTTGTGAAGATGTTTGGATGTTTGGATGTTTGGATGTTTGTTACTCAATCACGCTCTAACGGTTGAATGGATCTGGCTGAAATTTGGTACAGGGATAGAGTATAGTCTGAAGCGGGAACGGGAACCAAATTTCACGCGGGCGAAGCCGCGCGCATCAGCTAGTATTTACATATTTAACAAGTCAGGAATATAAAAATAAATTATAATTTTTGCTCGAATTAGTCAAGATGCAAATGGATTTACACTTTTAGTCTACCCTATTTTTTCTTCTCGATTTCATAATACGGTTTTTCTTAACTTGTGATAGAACAGTTATCAGATTATAGTGACGCATACGGGATAAAATCTAAAGGTGCTCCCTCACCGGGAGCATTCGCGCGTAATGTAACGTTACGAGTCGAGAATTACAGCCGGTGAGGGAGGTGAACCGAGCATTGCAATGCGCGCCTTGTAATGATACAAGACGAGGTTACACCAGTGAGGGAGGAGAATCGAGCATTACAATGCGCGCCTTGTAATGATACAACGTGTATCGTTTTGATACAACTCGTAACATTTATAGATTCGACTCGAGCATTACGTTACGATGCTACCTCCCTGACCGACACGAGCATTCGCGTGTAATGTAACATTTATTATAGACTAGCTCAGGGGTCGGCAAGGCGCGGCTCGCGAGCCGCATGCGGCTCTTTGGGTGTAGACCTGCGGCTCTTTAGTTGCATACATAATTATCATATTAATCATTTTCAAGAACATTATCACCCTTTCATTTTCAAAAATACCACAAAAGTCTTACTATTAGTTAAACAAGCAAACTCGCCTAATGGTGGTGTGCTGCGCTTGAAAGCGTTATAAGGAGCACCATTTTCTTTCTAATAGGATTCTGCTGCAATGTCCGCAGCGGGCTATTGCCCAAAAAATATAATATCATAAGAGACGACATGTCTAATTCTGACAGTCCGTCGCGGAACCTAGAAGCCGCAGTTCTGGCAGAAATCTACCGGCCCAATGCTTTGGTGCATCAAAATGGCAAACAACCATCTTCGGAAGAGATTGAAGCTGGCGTGTTATTCTCTCATTCATAAATGGCGCACCAGGCTAGAGCTCGGCGGTAAGCATTGAGCTCGTCTCTGCCATCTTATTTATTCTGAGGTCCTGGGTAGAAAAGCGGCACTGACATACCTACCACCTCACACAGCTCCTCACGGGGCACGGATATTTTAGTAAATACCTGCATGATGTGGTAGGCATTGAGCCTGAGGCAACGTACCCACTGCGAGGACGGCGCCGTGGATAAAGCGCTGCACACCCTCGCTTTTTGTACAGAGTGGAGTGGCGAGCGTACCGCTCTAAGAGTCCTAAATTGGCCCGGTCGCGTCACTGTCTATTATAGTTTACGCTATGTCAGATAGCGAAGAAAATTGGTTCGGCTGTTGTTTTGACGTCATCGGCAATGAGAAAAGCGCTGCGGGTGTCAGAGCAGGGTAGCCTAACACTTCCAGTATGCCAACCTCGCACGCGTGGCCGACGATGGAAGCTTTATGACAGCCGTGAGACTGACTAAGACGCACCCCTCGTGTTCAGGCGTCGCGGCAGTGAAGTTTCGGTGGGTAATATTTAGACCCCCAGAGTCGAGACTGTTGCAGGTAGCTGTTGTACGGTTGCCTTCCCTGTGACCCAACAATAGTGACAAGAAGGAACATCCCAGGGTTTTAGTGGGAGAATCCCACATAATCACTCAGAATTTTATAATTGTAGAAATTCTCCAAAACCACCCTGTGACTTACCATCTGCCTATGGCCGTAAGTCCTGGAGACGCCCTTCGAAGAATGTTCTCAGAGCTTCCGACAGACTTGATTTGTGTCTATAGCAGACTTTCCCCGCAGTCTAGTCTATCCCACTTCTTCTTACGGGGGGGAGGGGTGTCGTGGGATCAAGAAAGATTTTGTGGCTCTTTAAAATGTTGTAATTTAAAATCGTCATTTTTGGCTCTTCCGACTCAAAAGGTTGCCGACCCCTGGACTAGCTGAAGCCCGCAGCTTCTCCTGCGTGAAATTTTGTTCTCTTTTCCGCGTCTCATGGGAACTTATTCCCGGGATAAAACTTGTATCATTTCAGACTATAATCTATCTCTGTAGGTGATTACATGATAATTTTGCAATCCAATATGGCCGCCGCGCCGAAATCACAAAATTTCATGATGGGTATCGTTTAAGGGGGTTTTTGGTATGCTGAGTACGAATTTCGGGTTAATTTAGAGATCCAATATGGCCGCCGCGCCGAAATCACAAAATTTCATGATGGGTATCGTTTAAGGGGTTTTTTGGTATGCTGAGTACGAATTTCGGGTTAAATTAGAGAACCAATATGGCCGCCGCGCCGTTATCACAAAATTTCATGAGGGGTATCGTTTAAGGGGTTTTTAAGTATGCTGAATACGAATTTCGGGTTAATTTAGAGATCCAATATGGCCGCTGCGCCGTTATCACAAAATTTCATGATAGGTATCGTTTAAGGGGTTTTTTGATATGCTGAGTACGAATTTCGGGTTAATTTAGAGATCCCATATGGCCGCCGCGCCGTTATCCCAAAATTTCATGATGGGTATCGTTTAAGGGGTTTTTTAGTATGCTGAATACGAAATTCGGGTTAATTTAGAGATCCAATATGGCCGCCGCGCCGAAATCACAAAATTTCATGATGGGTATCGTTTAAGGGGTTTTTTGGTATGCCGAGTACGAATTTCGGGTTAATTTAGAGAACCAATATGGCCGCCGCGCCGTTATCACAAAATTTCATGATGGGTATCGTTTAAGGGGTTTTTTAGTATGCTGAATACGAATTTCGGGTTAATTTAGAGATCCAATATAGCCGCCGCGCCGTTATCACAAAATTTCATGAGGGGTATCGTTTAAGGGGTTTTTTGGTAGGCTGAGGACGAATTTAAGGTCAATTTTGCAATCCAAGATGGCCGCCGCGCCACCGTTGTAAAATTTCATGTTGGATACCGTATAAGGGGTTTTTTGGTATGCTGAGTACGAATTTCGGGTTAATTTAGAGATCCAATATGGCCGCCGCGCCGTTATCACAAAATATCATGATGGGTATCGTTTAAGGGGCTTTTTGGTATGCCGAGTACGAATTTCGGGTTAATTTAGAGAACCAATATGGCCGCCGCGCCGTAATCACAAAATTTCATGATGGGTATCGTTTAAGGGGTTTTTTAGTATGCTGAATACGAAATTCGGGTTAATTTAGAGATCCAATATGGCCGCCGAGCCGTTATCACAAAATTTCATGATGGGTATCGTTTAAGGGGTTTTTTGATATGCTGAGTACGAAATTTATGATAATTTTGCAATCCAAAATGGCCGCCGCGCCACTATTACAAAATTTCATGATGGGTATCGTTTAAGGGGTTTTTTGGTATGCTGAGTACGAATTTTAGGTTAATTTTGCAATCCAAAATAGCCACCGCGCCATTATCACAAAGTTTCATGATGGGTATCGTTTAAGGGGTTTTTTGGTATGCTGAGTACGAATTTTATGATAATTTTGCAATCCAAAATGGCCGACGCGCCACTATCACAAAATTTCATGATGCATATCGTTTAAGGGGGTTTTTGGTCATCTGAGTACGAAAAAACCCCTTATACGGTATCCAACATGAAATTTTACAACGGTGGTGCGGCGGCCATTTTTGGTTGCAAAATTATCTCGAAATTCGTACTGTTACGGGTCTCGATGTAAAGGCTTTTTTAAAAAATAAAACTCAGGGGTTAGGTTAAGACAGCCGTCTGGTATAGAGGTCAGGATGAGACTGAATGTAAATGGAAGGGACTGATGTCAGTAGGGCTGATAGTTGCTGACTGTGTGAGGAGTGAATGCGTGGTGTGCCGGATAGGGTACAGGTGTCAACCGTAACAGTACTCAGCATACCAAAAAAACCCCTTATACGATTCCCATCATGAAATTTTGTGATAATGGCGCGGCGGCCATTTTGGATTGCAAAATAATCATGAAATTCGTACTTAGGCAGACCAAAAACCCCTTAAACGATATCCATCATAAAATTTTGTGATAATGCCGCAGCGGCCATTCGGATTGCAAAATTATCATAAATTTCGTACTCAGCATACCAAAAAACCCCTTTAACGATACCCATCATGAAATTTTGAGATTTTGGGGCGGCGGCCATATTGGATCTCTAAATTAACCCGAAATTCGTACTCAGCATACCAAAAAAACCCCTTAAACAATACCCATCATGAAATTTTGTGATTTCGGCGCGGCGGCCATATTGGTTTTCTAAATTAACCCGAAATTCGTACTCAGCATACCAAAAAACCCCTTAAACGATACCCGTCACGAAAGTTTGTGATTTCGGCGCGGCGGCCATATTGGATCTCTAAATTAACCCGAAATTCGTACTCAGCATACCAAAAAACCCCTTTAACGATACCCATCACGAAATTTTGTGATTTCGGCGCGGCGGCCATATTGGATTTCTAAATTAACCCGAAATTCGTACTCAGCATACCAAAAAACCCCTTAAACGATACCCATCATGAAATTTTGTGATAGCGGCGCGGCGGCCATTTTGGATTGCAAAATTATCATAAATTTCGTACTCAGCATACCAAAAAACCCCTTTAACGATACCCATCATGAAATTTTGTGATTTTGGGGCGGCGGCCATGTTGGATCTCTAAATTAACTCGAAATTCGTACTCAGCATACCAAAAAACCCCTTAAACGATACCCATCATGAAATTTTGTGATTTCGGCGCGGCGGCCATATTGGATCTCTAAATTAACCCAAAATTCGTACTCAGTATACCAAAAACCCCCTTAAACGATACCCATCATGAAATTTTTTATCCCGGGAATAAGTTCCCATGAGACGCGGAAAAGAGAACAAAATTTCACGCAGGCGAAGCTGCGGGCATTAGCTAGTCTATAATAAATGTTACATTACACGCGAATGCTCGTGTCGGTCAGGGAGGTAGCATCGTAACGTAATGCTCGAGTCGAATCTATAAATGTTACATTACACGCGAATGCTCGAGTCAGTCAGGGAGGTAGCATCGTAAATCGTAACGTAATGCTCGAGTCGAATCTATAAATGTTACATTACACGCGAACGCTCGTCGGTCAGGGAGGTAGCATCGTAACGCAATGCTCGAGTCGAATCTAATTTGTTACATTACAGGCGAATGCTCCCGGTCAGGGAGCACCTTAATACTTTGTTAATTTTCGAGCTTTCAGAGAATGAGCGACCAAGGTTCTGCAACGAACTCTCCTGAACACCGGGTAAATTTGCGACGAAGTTGGAGTGGCACCCGTCGCCAGGTTTACACTCCTTCAAGACTACGACCTTATTTGTAGTAAGTATGCGTTGAAAAGAGTGATGAGCGGGAACGAGCTTTCTGTAATTGAAAATACACCTTTTCTATAACAGCGATCACGGTGACTGAGTACATGCGTGAGTTTAATCGATCGATTTAAGAGATAAAGAACATTGATTCCTTAATTTGAACCTGTAAAGTGTGTCGTTAAGCGAATTCCGACTTGTGGTTCCATAACCATTATCAATATGATACGCCTCCTTGAGGTAGGTATGTCATGGCAACAGACGGGTGTATCGTGGGCGCTTTGAGGAAGACTCATCGTCGACCTTCTTTAAGAGCCATTTTCGAAATATGTGATCCTTGATCGATATGACTTTGAATTATATTATTATAATTAAAGCGTAGGCCGGGGTTAGCTTCTAACTTTTTCTCTAAAGGAAGGAACTGGCGTTAGCGGTGGGACCCGAGGTGAATCAGTGTGATCAGAGTGGCGATCGATGTCATTTCGAGAAAGAGTTGAAATAAAAAGATGTCACAGACTTCGTAATGTTTGTTAATAGGGACACTTTCGAGTTATCAAAAGCGTTGCGTAAGCGTTTCAAGCGAAGGAGTTAGTTGCGTTAAGCAAAATTAAGTTTTGTTGTGAGAAGCGAATGTTTTTATTTTGAGCGTGCGTCGTGTGTGATTGTTGCGAGCGAGTGTTTGATAGTTGCGCGGGCGAGAGTATTGTGAGAGACGTATGCGAGGACGAAAATGATACCGCGGTACATTGCTGTGCGTGGATTGATTATGAGCGATGTGAGATCAAGGCGAGTGATTTCGTTCCTATGTTGTGTATTGGCAATTGTCAATTTTTAATCTTGGTAAGACAAATCCTGTATTACAGAACTGTTCTGGGAAGAAATCTACTGATTTTATTGAACGTTCAAAGTCTTTATTGCATACATAAAATGTGAAATCTCTAGTGATAATTTGATTCTAGAGGATAACATATTAAATAAGGTTACAGTACACAATGATTTGACGTTTTTTTTAAGAATTAATTGATGTATTTAATTTAGGTCGTTAAAATTATAATTATAATGAGGTAGGTACTGCGTTGAAAATGATTTATTTATTTTATTTATTTAACAATTTATGTACACACATAATATATTACAGAGATACATAGTTAGGAAAAAAAGAGTACAATGGCACTGCTTATTTCTATAAGAAATCTCTTCCAGCAGGCCAGCGAGAGGAGAACATGATGTTGAATAATTCAGAGAGGTGGAAGTGTGTGAGATAACTAGGTAGAATCAACTAATTATACATACTATACAAATACAAAAATATCAATATGTGTATATATATGTATATATATATATGTATATATATGTGTGTATATACATATTTATAACAAATAAAAATACTTACATACGTGAGATTACATTTTTATAAATAAAAAAGGCATTATCTGTTAAGTGGTAGAGAGATAGTATTCGAGGACTTTCTTCTTAAAATTTGCAACTGTGTTAACGTCTCTGATATCAGGTGGCAGGGAATTTCACAATCTAACCGCATGAACTGAAAAAGAGTAAGAATAGAAATCGGATTTATGGCGTGGGAGTTGAAGGATGGAACGAAGGTGTGTCCTGCAAGGAGCATCGTCAATGATTAAGTTTAGCAAGGTATAGTTAACATTACATGTTAATAAACAATTTCTATTTTGTTGTCTCGTTTTGTGTACTACTTAAGTTTTGAATCAGACATGTTTAGTTAATCAATTGGTTCAAATCAAATCAAATCAAATAATTTATTTGCATAGAACAGGTACAGTACAGGTATTATAAGTTTTAAAAGGTTGTGCGCTGTCCTATAACTTTTTTTTTTTTTTTTTTTTTTATACCACTAGAGTGGCAGACAAGCATACGGCCCCACCAGATGTACCGGTGGTCACCGCAGCCTATGGACGTTTGCAACACCAGAGGCGCCACAATCGCGCTGCCGACTCTTTAAAAACCTTCTAAGTCCCCTTTTGAAGAACCCCATACTGTAGGCGTTTGGGAAAACCGAAGCAGGGAGATCATTCCACAACGTAAGCGTACGCGGAAGAAAGCCTCTATTAGATCTCACCGTACTCGAGCGCTCAGGACGCAGCGTGTGAGGATGAACACCCCGTCTATGGCGAGCGGTGCGATGATAGAATGTAGCCGTAGGCATCATATCAAACAATTCTTCAGAGCACAAACCGTTGTACAGGCGGTAGTACACACACAGAGAAGCAAAGTCTCTCCTGTCACTAAGAGGTTCCACACCACCTGCAAGTATGGGATCGCTGACAACTCTCATAGCTCGCCTTTGCACCGAGTCAAATGGACGAAGCTGGTATTCGGGTGCCCCCGCCCAGAGGTGACAGCAGTACTCCATATGCGGACGCACTTGCGACTTATAGAGAAGCAGTGCTTGCGCCGCAGTAAAGTATCTCCGCGCCCTTCTGAGCACTCCGAGCTTCCTGGACGCCAGCTTGGCCTTGCCCTCCAAGTGACTGCGGAACTGCACATCACTGGAGATGTCAACACCAAGGATCCCTATACTTTCAGAGATGGTGAGAGATGTGCCCTGAAATTGTGGCGCCACAGTGAATGGGGTCTTTTTTGCGGTGAAAACACAAACTTGTGTCTTGGTAGGGTTGAATTGGACAAGATTTTGTCGACCCCAATCGGACACTCTATTGAGAGTAGCCTCGACTTCAGACACAAGTTGTTCACGACTTTCTTCCATTGCAACCCGAGAGATACCGGGGCGGCCCGTGTAATAAGTGTCGCCCGTACTGTCGTCCGCATAACAATGAATGCCGTCAATAGACAACATGTCATTGATATGCAGCAGAAACAAAGTAGGGGACAACACTGAGCCTTGTGGTACTCCAGCGTTTATGGCCATACAGTCAGAACAGCTGCCGTCAACGACGGCCCTGATGCTTCTACCGGCCAAAAAGCTGGACACCCATCCGCATAATCTCTCGGGCAGTCCATAGGAGGGCAATTTCGTAAGAAGACCACGGTGCCAGACCCGGTCAAAGGCTTTCGAGATGTCGAAGCTCACTGCTAGAGCCTCACCCTTACTCTCGATAGCCGCCGCCCAGCGGTGTGTGAGGTACACAAGAAGATCGCCCGTCGAGCGACCGTGACGGAAACCGTACTGCCGGTCACTGAGCAGGTCATGTTCCTCAAGGTACCTCAGGAGCTGTGTATTAATAACACGCTCCATCACCTTAGATAAAAGGGAGGTGACGGCTATAGGCCTATAATTGGCCGGGTCGGTCCTGTCACCCTTCTTGGGCACAGGATGCACGTGCGCGATCTTCCACGACGCCGGGACTTGCTTCATGGAGTATGAAAGCGTGAAAAGACGTGTAAGTACCGGACACAACTCCGGACCACACCGCTTAAGTACCACCGCGGGAATGCCGTCCGGCCCACTCGACTTATGAATATCTAGGGATTGAAGCTCCCGCCTGACGTCCCGTTGCTTGAACTTAATTTCTGGCATGGAAGTGCCACACCGAGGGATACCAGGCGGAAGCACACCTCCATCGTTCATGGTCGAGTTGGAGGCAAAGAGAGAACCCAAAAGGTCGGCCTTCTCCTTGGCACTCTGGGCCAGACTACCATCCAGTCTATGTAAAGGTGGAGATGAGAGGACTTCAATGGAGCGTGCAAATGTTATAAAGCACTACAATATTATTTTGCAAAAATTACAGCAAATAAAAAAAAAATTAATACATACAAAACAGCAGATTTTTGTGCATGCAATCATTAACAAGCAATTATTGGCCAGATTGATATTTTATTAATACTCTTAATAATTTATATTTCAATAAGTATTATCATGTCAGGAAATTTATAATGTCAGAATTAAAAGGCAATAAAATATGTATCAGAATGTCAAATGAATCAAATAAGTCCTTGATGTCAGGTAGTTAAGGTCACCAATATTTTGAGTATTATTAAAATCACAAAAAAGTCCACATTAAAATACATTATAATAAGTCTGTTAGGTAGTCTTTCACATTGTAGTAACATTTTTTTGTCAGTAAATCTTTCAATCTTTGTTTAAAAATTAACATATTTGATTCCTTAATATCGCCCGGCAGCCTGTTATATATTTTAGGAGCCATGGCGAACACACTATTATGCATTATGGTTTTCACATAGCATTCAATTTTCTGATATGCAGTTGGTTGATCAGTGGAGTTACCCAGCCTACAGAAACGTTATACAGATGTGCATAAAATACCCCTTTAAATATACAGGTATTAACATAGTAAAAAAGTTTTCTATTGAAAATGCAACAAAAACAAAAGATTGGTTTATTAGCAGTCAAACACATTTATCAATAGCCACAGCAAAGGCGGCGCCACCGATCATATGTATCTATATTCCTAGTCCGTATAACTGCTCAACGCGCGCAAGGCTCCGACAGGCGTAGGGTACGGTCCTGAGCGGGCCACTATGCGAGTCTATTTATCGCACTCAAGAAACAAGTGGTGAGGTAACTTGTGTGGGTTGTGGTTGTGGATAAACAGAAGTCTTTTCCTACAGGCTCTACTTGGTTTACTGTTGAAATAAAACTTTTGGTAAATTTGTTTTAATATGTAGTTCTATTAAATTTGTTAGATAGGGAGTGTTGAGTGCACACTTAAGTAACTTGTTTTGGACAACTAGAAGACTACTAAGGTTGATGACTAGTACTGCTCCATACTGGGCTGGGCAAACGTAAGTAAAACCAGGTCATATGGTGCAATATAAAGTCAATTTAGTTTCACTAATAGGCAGGAATCCTCAATTGAGAATGGGAGTTAAACCGTTCAATGCTGTAGTGCCCTCAAATTTTAATCTTATTGTGTTATCACTCCAATTGAGCTTATGATCTAGCATAGTGCCCAAGCATCAAACAGAACGACTCCATTTGATCCCACTTCAGTCAAATTTGAGATTTCACCTAGGGAGCGACTTTGCCTTGAAAACAGAATCGCCTCCGTCTCAACAATTTTCACACTGCATTCGCGACAGTAGGCGGTTAATAGCTCAAACGATAAATGTATGCGAAGTTAATCAATATCCAACAAAGATCTAAGAGATTCTGTGTCGTCCGCAAAGCTGTCATATGGTTGCATTGGTGTCATTAATATTTAGTGATGTAGTACGAAACTTGAACCCTAGCATCCTAATAATTTTCTAGAAGTGCCTTCCAAATGGTAGCGTAATTATTGGCAGTGAAAGGAATCTCTGAACACACTGTCAAAGCCTTGTTAAATTATTTACCCTCTAAGTACTGAACCTTCCCTGTGAAGAGGCGGGTGTGGTCATGAATAAGACTTATGAGGTTCTTGTAGAGAAGTCACCATTCACTTGGAACAACGTCAAGAAATGTCAGGTTAAGTGGAGGGAGTTTTTGTTAGTAGACCAGGCCGTTTCCTTCTTCCTTCTGACCACGGAATAAAAAAAAAATGACGAAAAGAATAGATACCTACTAAGTATGCTTGCATGACTCATCGGAAACATTAAGCACAGGTCATAAACATTTTGTGGTCATAAATATTAGCGCAGGTCATTACTATATTCTACATAAAATAAACCTGTATAACTTTTTAAGATGAATTTTCATAGGGACCGGACTGAGTTTCTTGGGGTGTTCTTCTCAGTCTGTAGTATTTCCGAACCCCCGGTAGAGTCACAAAAATTTAAACACTAAATAATAAAAAAATAAAAAAAAAACTTCAAAGGGAATAAATTTGATTTCATTTTATTTAAATTCAAATACAGATTCTCTATCTACGATAAATAGGGTACACAATGGTGTTACATCATATGAATAAGATAATCCTTGCCTATTCAGCCATTGAAATAGCATGCAAGATTTTGTGTATAAACCGTCACATTTTCAGAAGTAAGTACATAATGTCGTTAGATAATTAATTTATTAGAGACTACAGAGATTAGTGTTATATTAAATAAGATTCTTTAAAAAAAAAATCTCAACAATTACAATAAGAAATAAATACTATTTGAAGTCATTAAGACTAGAGTTTCAATCATTGAATACATAAATACCCATAAAAAAAAAAATCATCCAGCTGATACTTTAACATTGGGTCAAATGTAATGGTAAATAATTGATACCTTTCATTAGTAAATTTAGTATAATAGACTTTCTTTTTGCGTTGAAAAGTTTAACTCCATCAGGGAATTTACGATCATCCATAGTTTTGGGCGTTCTGTTTGCAAAAGACTAATTAAAGTAATTTATTTAAATCGGCGCGTAATTTCAAGAAAAAGAGGAGCCTGAAGATGCTCAAAAAAAAAAATACCAGGATATTGCGGTCGTTATAATATGTCAATTTAAAATTAGAGAGTTAAAGCGTCGAATACGGCATAAAAATACACGTGAACGAGTTAATAGCGAAATATACCTATTATGTACCTAGTGACGGTATTATTACGGGTTGCGAAAAAAAACCTTGCAATAAATTTAATTAAGTCTAAATAATGTATCATCTAATTTTAACAAAGACACCACTACTTACTCCTCAACTGAAAATGGTGTTAATGAGTACTTGTATTTTAATGATAAGAGATTGATTACAGATTTAGAACGGCAAACATTTATGATTGTAAAACGTAGTGAATGCATTAATTTTAGTGATTTAAGTATAGTGATGTATGTAGGCAGGATGTGAAAAATGATTGTAAATTATCGAGTACATACATATGCGTGTGTATATTAGTGATTGATGAGGGATTTAAATCATAAAATTGAATTGAGCCTGAGTAATATACCTAATTATCATCTAATTTCGGCGAAGACACTGCTACTTGCTCTTCAACTGTAAACAGTGTCAATGAGTAATTGTAATTTAATGATATGAGATTGAATAGTTACAGATTTAGGACGACAAACATTAATGATTGTAAAACGGAGTGAATGCATAATTTTAGTGATTTAAGTATAGTGATGTATGTAGGCAGGATGTGAAAAATGATTGTAAATTATCGAGTACATACGTATGCGTGTGTATAAGTGATTGATGAGGGATTTAAATCATAAAATTGAATTGAGCCTGAGTAATGTACTTATCATCTAATTTTGGCGAAGACACTGCTACTTGCTCTTCAACTGTAAACAATGTCAATGAGTAATTGTAATTTGATGATATGAGATTGAATTATTACAGATTTAGGACGACAAACATTAATGATTGTAAAACGGAGTGAACGCATAATTTTAGAGTGATTGAAATATAGTTATAGTGAGGGTGCTCTCGAGCCGGGCAAGATTGGCGTAAACGACCTCGCCGCCCACGATTGGCAAGAGACATCGCAGTTGTGTGTCGTTCTGGTGAAAGAAGTAACCTTTGCGGCATGCAGCTGTACCATAGTAGTGACGGGTGTTCTCGAGCCGGGCAAGATTGGCGTAAACGACCTCGCCGCCCACGATTGGCAAGAGACATCGCAGTTGTGTGTCGTTCTGGTGAAAGAAGTAACCTTTGCGGCATGCAGCTATACCATAGTAGTGACGGGTGTTCTCGAGCCGGGCAAGATTGGCGTAAACGACCTCGCCGCCCACGATTGGTAAGAGACATCGCAGTTGTGTGTCGTTCTGGTGAAAGAAGTAACCTTTGCGGCATGCAGCTATACCATAGTAGTGACGGGTGATCTCGAGCCGGGCAAGATTGGCGTAAACGACCTCGCCGCCCACGATTGGTAAGAGACATCGCAGTTGTGTGTCGTTCTGGTGAAAGAAGTAACCTTTGCGGCCGGCTATACCATAGTAGTGAGGGGTGTTCTCGAGCCGGGCAAGATTGGCGTAACGACCTCGCCGCCCACGATTGGTAAGAGACATCGCAGTTGTGTGACTTACTGGTGAAGGAAGTAACCTTTAAGCCACGCAGCTATACCATAGTAAAAGGTTCTGTAGTAGTTTAAGTGTATGTAATTATATACGTACAGTAAAAATCTTAATTTAGGTAATTATAAAAGTGATGCGAGTGATACATTCAATTTTATAGTTAAACAATGTATAATGGAAATATAAATTATAGTTAACTAGCTGACCCGCGCAACTTCGTTTGCCTGAAAAATCAAGAACCGCTCGACCGATTTTGTGCAAACTTCACATAAACCATTTACTAAATAGTCCGAACAAAGCCTAAACATTTGGTTTGGATACGTGAGCCCGATCTCGAGTTATAAAATTACAACGAAAAGTGGCATTGATTTTTATATATATAGGTAGATTAGAACGAAGAGACTCGTTCCCATAGGATGGCCGACTGTTACAGAATTGTTGGCATATTTATTATTTTCATAAGATACTGCCATTAGTTTGAAGTTTGACAGTGACAAGTTGACATTTGACGTTGACACGTCAAACGTCAAAGTATTGTGCAGCGAACGGAGTATGTGTCAGGCTTCCGAGTGAAACGCCAGTCAGAGGGCGGACGCGATTAGATCACTAAGGTCAGTAAAACTTTGTTTGTAATCTCGGTTGAGGAGTAAATAGTAAATATTAAATAAATTTTGTTGAAATATTGTGATCCGTTTGATTTTATCTTCCTTCTGCGATGACCCTAACAAAAGGTAGGCTGAGACATAACGTTATTTCACTGTCATCGTGATACGTGACTTAGAAAAGTGTAACACCGAATATCACGTCCCCGTAAGATTACGAATTCGAAACACTTAACAACGAATGCACGCTACCACGAAAAACTATACGCCGCACAGTGGATCGATCCCATACAAATGCCTGGACGTCTGGCTCAATTTGCAAACTAATCAATTCGAGTAGATGTGATGTGATATCGAAAGACGAATACATACTTCATCTAATATGGGTAGATAAACACCTCAAAACACGCTTATTATTACATAAAATAGGTTCAAAACACACCCGATCCTTTTCTGGAGAAATTAACTCGTAATTTAATTTTATTTATTTACAAAATTCGCGGTTTTCTTTTACTTTGTTAAATATGAATCAACAGGATATATATTAAGCTTCACATTTTTATGATATTTGTAAATTGTAACAGCCATTTAATACCGATTTGAAGAAAAAATAATATTACTTTTATTTTCGAACAAAAGTTGAGTTTTTGTTACTACTTCCAAATAATTCCAAAAAAATATTGATGAGGGTAAATAAACCAATAAATACTCGATACTTCTTGCTACTTTTAAGAGCCGCATGTGTCCGCGTTATTGAGAAAAATAAAATTTTATAAAACGCCTACTTTATTTTAAACAGCAAAATTTCTATTAAACGTAAAAAAATATACGTATTTTGATTTATCAGATATTATTCAATACTATCTGACCCTCGCAACTTCGTTTTAGTCACAAATGGTGTATGAAAGGAGGAGTATTTTTTTCATCAGACTCATCAAGCAGCGTATGAAACTGCCCTGTTTGCTTTATCATAAAAGAGCTTAAAGATTAAATCTATTCTAAAACAATTAAGCCCACGCCTCACTGAATCATTTTACAATGCTCTTTTATGATTAAGCGAACACGCCAGTTTAGATTTACCCACAAATTCGAAGGAACTGTTGAATTCTAGGTTTTGTGATAGTTGAGATGCCTTTATTTCCTGAACTACAAAACCTTTAACATTGAAACTTGTGTGTAAAAATTCTTAAAATATTCTCTTTGTGACACTGAAAACATTTTCGAAATCGGATCACGCATTTAGAAGTTACAACTAAAAAACCATTTCGTCTTTCACCCCCTCTCCCAAAGGTACCGCGCAAATTATCGGAATCAAAAGTATCATAGAAGCCTTCTAAGACTATAAGTTCAGATTGTACCAAATTTCACTGAAATCAATTCAGTAGTTTCGGCGTGATACTTATTAGGGAAACAGCAAGACAGACATAAAAAAAAATACATTTTCAGCTTCAGTATCGATTAGAGAACGCCCTAAAATTATTATTTTTTTAACTATCTTCCATATACAAACTCTCGACCCTCAACAGTTTTATTATATGTGTAAATCATATTGAAGTCGGCGCCAAGTAAGCCCATAACTTTAAGTAGATATTATTAATGGCACCAACTTCAATATTATATTGATTAAAATCTGATAAATCAAAATTTATAAAAAATATATTTCATTATTTTAAGTGAAGGGTGGACCGAAAATATATCTGTCTAAGTGTAAAGTTCTCATCAAAACAAATCAATCGAGCCCAAACACAAGGTAATTGCTGTAAATCGTTAAGGAATTCCCTCGACTGTCTTTCGGTTCCATCATCAGATCGACTTCAGACCTTCATTAAGTTGTAGTACATTAAAGCTCTTAATTAAAAAGTTAACAAACGCAATAGTTGCCCTACAATTTTCAGTAGTTGCCTTCGATTTCTCCTGGATCCCATCATCAGATCCTGACCTGGTGAAAAAGGGACCACTGCAGAAGTAAACCCTATTTAACAAAAGACAACATCATCATCAACAAACATCGGTGAACATACATAAAAAACAAACAGACGAATTGAGATCCTTCTCCTTTTTTGAAGTCGGTTAAAAATAGGTACATGTTATAAGAATAATATTTTATTAACAGTAGGGTACCCTTAAGTAGGAAGTTATAGAACGAGTATATACTCTTTATTTTAAGATATATTCTTACTAACATGCGACCCTATATGATGTCCAAGCATTTGTATGGGATCGATCTACTGTGCGCCGTAGTAATGCGATTTCGAATAACTAAATCTCTAATTCACCTTTTCCGAAACACTTAACAAAGAATGCACGCTACCTCGAAAAACTTAACGCCGTAGCCATGCGATCTCGAATAACTAAATCTCTAATTTCACCTATTCGAAACACTTCACAAAGAATGCACGCTACCACTAAAAACTGCACACCGTAGCCATGTGATCTCGAATAACTAAACCTCTAGGTCATCGTAAAAAGTCTTTATGTACATATATTAGGTATTATAACAATCAACTAAATAGAGAAAAAAAAGTCATAATGTTGTGTCAATCTGTCAATCAATAAAATACATAATTAAATTTATTCTAAGAGGGTACATGGGAAAAAATATTAGCTGTATTACCCGTTCTTACAATACTTGATATGGGAATTTGCGGTCGGTGATGTAGGCGAACTTACAATTTCTATTATCTAAAAAGAATAAAAGACAATTGCTACACGAAGGCTATTTCTTTGCTGTCACGGGACATCCTTCCTGAGGGCTTACCCGGGGCTCTCAACCATAGGCTGTTGCGCGTTACGTGAGGTTTTTTAGTCGGTAAGAGTCCGGCATAGCATCCTACGAGGATTTTCCCTCACGTTAAAAAAAAAAAAAAAAAAATTAAAAAACATTTGGAAATAATGGACTTTACCACATTTCTAGATGGTCTCGCATACTTGTGCTATTTTAAACGTTAACTGGTTTTTTTAAAAGTTTTTTCTTGTTCGATTTGGTTGATTGTATTGTATGGACAAACGATTGATTTGGCTGATTGACAAAAAGTCATAATTTCTTTTTTTTTATTTTAAAAACTTTTTTTTCTCTATTTAGTTGATTGTTATTGTTATAATAATATGAATAAAGACTACCATGTCGGCTAAGATTCGAACCTGCGTTTTTTCGCATACCGTGCGGGCGCCTTAACCACTGAAGTAGGCTTAGGTGGCCGCGAGTGGTTAAGGCGTCCACACGGTATGTGAGAAGAGGCAGGTTCGAATCCTGTTCTATTCTTTTTCCATATTTAAAAAAAATAAAGACTTTTTACGATGACTTAGAGGTTTAGTTATTCGAGATCACATGGCTACGGTGTGCAGTTTTTAGTGGTAGCGTGCATTCTTTGTGAAGTGTTTCGAATAGGTAAAATTAGAGATTTAGTTATTCGAGATCGCATGGCTACGGCGTTAAGTTTTTCGAGGTAGCGTGCATTCGTTGTTAAGTGTTTCGGAAAAAGTGAATTAGAGATTTAGTTATTCGAAATCGCATTACTACGGCGTATAGTTTTTCGTGGTATCGTGCATTCGTTGTTAAGTGTTTCGAATGCCCTCCCGTTTCCACACGGTGCTCTGCCCCGTCGCCACACGGGGGGGGGGGGGGGGGGGGTATCGTAATAAGCCAAAATATTCCTCAATCGACTATACCTAATGGTTCTTTCTGTCCATATGGTGGCCCGTATTCTTTTCTGCCACCTTAGTAGTGTACAGAAAAAACTTGCTCAGGAATAGAAGCATTGCGCCGATTCGCGCCGTTTTTGAAAATGCTTTTCTGAATCCCGGAGCATAGTTACAAAATGAGGTAGGTACCTCAGGCAAAAACGTGGCTAAATATTATATACCTACGGGAGATCTTGAAAAGGGACTTACGTCAAGTCTGGAACTAGTCGGGCTTCGTTTCCCAATGAAATCATCTCTATTCTCGTCAAACTTTTCTATAGAAGAACAGTTATTGTAATACTTGTTTGAATCATGAGAACTTCAATTCCAATTGAAACATTAATTACATTGAATTGTACTTTAACTTTATGAAGCGCTCGTGGCCCGTGACTCAGTGTTCTGTAAACGGTCATTGCAGTAAGCAACTTCAACTGTGGCTGGTCCTTGGATGGGTGACCGTCAAGTGCCCACTTTGTGTCATTTATTTGTGAGCATTGGTCCCGGTTGACAGTAACATGACGGTTGTTAGATATATATAAGTAGGTATTACATAGATAAGTAGGTAATTTTTGTATTTGGTTTTTGGTTTCTGATGGTTCTGAGGGTTCCCAGCATAGATTTAAAAAGTACGAAATATTCTCCTGTGGTTTTATTTAATTGTATTTATTTCGGTTTGTGTGCTAAGTACATCTATTTATTATTTATAAAATTGGTTTATGGCTTGGTTGCTGATCTCTCAGCATAAAGTACGGAAGGCACAGTGGCGCCTCCTTTATTTACTACTATTCTTGCCAAATAGAATGTTCATTTTTTCCTTTCTTTTGTAAACTGTACTGTTTTCGATTTTGATATGTTTTTATCGATAAGTTGTTGTAGTGTGCGTTCGCGCAGCGGAATGTTGTTGAATTTAAAGATTTTAATTATGCAGATATTTAGTGTATGACGTCGTGTAATTGTGTATGGTAAAAGAAAATTTGTGTATGCAGCCATTGTGGAGAAATTCGCTAAAAACTGATTCCGCTGGGCGAACGTTGTCCTGGCGGCACTTTTTTTAAATCCATGCACTTAGAAGAAAAAAATGGGTCCAACAATTAGTGTGTATTTGTGTGTAATTGTGTATGTATGAATAAAATTAGTGTATGCATTGACTTCGGAGAAATTCAAGTTTCCGCTACGCGAACGTTTGGCCATTAGCTAGTTTTCATATAAAGCGCTTATATAGAGAGCTGTAGATTTTTACATACGTTGTTTTGAATTTGTTTATATTTGTTTAAAAAACCGATTTAGAAAAAAACCTAGGGCTTAAAAGATAAAAATATAAACGTAAAATACGCTAATTAGATCGTAGTTCGTAAAGTATGCACTTTGGGGTCTAGATTTTCACGTTTATACAAACCTTGTAAGTGCCTGCAACATGTTGCCAAGTATCAATGAAGTTCCGTTAGTAATTAAAGGATTATAGGACAATTTACCTTGAATAGATCACTTTTACAAAGCAGTCAAATATCACGACGTTCTAAAGGAATTGCATAGTAAAATGTATTCCAATAATTAGTTTATTAATTCAACTACTCACATGCAAAATTTCATCTCATTAAATTCAGTAATTAAAGAGAAACAATTAAAATACTGACTAAGCATCGAAAGCCTACATAACCCGACCAAGTTCGAAAGGCTACAAAAAAGCGGCCGTGCCGTATATCTTAGTAACGTTCTTAACCTTTCAGTATAGTATTTATTAATATGGTACAGTTGCGTACACAAGCGTTAGGCAAAAATGAAACAATTGCATTTCTTGAACGAAAAATATTTTTTTTAATAATAACGCCACTATCTACGATAAAAATAAATCTTCTGTTAACAAGTACTTCTCTAATTAAACATCTGTGTACAAAAATATTTATAATTACATATTATAATTATGTATTTATTATTTATTTCTCGCCACCTGTAACGTAGAAACCCAAAAATGGCAAAATGTGGGTGACACAGAAATGTCACACCTCTGCCTACCCCTTCTAGGCCAACAGCCGTGAGCATATGAATGAATTCAATGAATGAAAATACAGCTCTAAGCGACTAACATGAAAATCCTTGGGCGCGCGCCCCAGTAACGGCAGAACTTGGCATACAACTCATGTGCGCGCACAGGCGCGTGTATTTCAAGCGTATCAGGAGCGCAGCTGAGGTGCTTGTCATGACTAGTCCCTTGTTCATAAAAACTTTACGTTAACAAACGCTTGCTAAACATACTGTCATTGGTTAGAGACAGCAATAGACTTAAAATGTGTTATAACTAAAATAGGTTTAATAAACGATTATGAATATGAGGGTAAGGATATTAAGTATTTAGAGCTTCAATAAAATTTAAATCACTGATCAAATAACTAGACTATTCAGATGTTCAGATTTGAGAGTCTGCCTAATATACCTAAAAATCACCATTTATAATGTGCTTATAAACTAAAACATTGGTATAAAAAAACGGCCAAGTGCGAGTCGGACTCGCCCATGAAGGGTTCCGTAGCAGCAAGTAACATAATATATCTAAAAGTTCTTGTAGTTCGTTGTAACTTTGATTGATGTTTTAACACGTTCACAGTGGTAGTGATTGTTCTAGGCGAAAATTGCGGTTTATGACGTATTAAAAAAAACTACCAACTCGATCTCGTTCGAACCAATTTTCGTTGGTAGTTTTTATAGACATGTACATTATATATTTTTTTTAGATTTATCATTTTCTTAGTTTAGAAGTTAGAGGGGGGGGGGGACATATTTTTCCACTTTGGAAGTGTCTCTTGCGCAAACTATTCACTTTAGAAAAATATGATGTTAGGAACCTCAATAGCATTTTGAAAGACCTATCTATAGATACCCCACACGTATAGGTTTGATGAAAAAAAAATTTTTGAGTTTCAGTTCTAAGTATGGGGACCCCCAAAATTTATCGCTTTTTTTTCTATTTGTATGTAAAATCTTAATGCGGTTCACAGAATACATCTACTTACCAAGTTTTAATATCATAGGCCTTATAGTTTCAGAGAAAAGTGGCTGTGACATACTGGCGGACAGACAGACAGACAGACATGACGAATCTATAAGGGTTCCGTTTTTGCCATTTGGCTACGGAACCCTAAAAAGGTATTTTCAAGCAAAATATTAAATATTCTTTAATTAGCAGCCTATAAATTATATCGAAACAACAATTGTGTTATCACCTGTACCAATTCAAAACCGGTATTAGACTGTAAATTTTAGAATGTTACCTAAATATATTGCGCGGCCGTTTTTTTGTGGCCATCCGAACTTGGTCGGGTTATGTAGGCTTTCGATGCTTAGTCAGTATTTTAATTGTTTCTCTTTAATTACTGAATTTAATGAGATGAAATTTTGCATGTGAGTAGTTGAATTAATAAACTATTTATTGGAATACATTTTACTATGCAATTCTTTTAGAACGTCGTGATATTTGACTGCTTTGTAAACAGTGATCTATTCAACGTAAATTGTCCTATAACCCTTTAATTACTAACGGAACTTCATTGATACTTGGCAACATGTTGCAGGCACTTACAAGGTTTGTATAAACGTGAAAATCTAGACCCCAAAGTGCATACTTTACGAACTACGATCTAACTAGCGTATTTTACGTTTATATTTTTATCTTTTAAGCCCTAGGTTTTTTTCTAAATAGGTTTTTTAAACAAATATAAACAAATTCAAAACAACGTATGTAAAAATCTACAGCTCTCTATATAAGCGCTTTATATGAAAACTAGCTAATGGCCAAACGTTCGCGTAGCGGAAACTTGAATTTCTCCGAAGTCAATGCATACACTAATTTTATTCATACATACACAATTACACACAAATACACACTAATTGTTGGACCCATTTTTTTTCTTCTAAGTGCATGGATTTAAAAAAAGTGCCGCCAGGACAACGTTCGCCCAGCGGAATCAGTTTTTAGCGAATTTCTCCACAATGGCTGCATACACAAATTTTCTTATACCATACACAATTACACGACGTCATACACTAAATATCTGCATAATTAAAATCTTTAAATTCAACAACATTCCGCTGCGCGAACGCACACGTTGTTGTACTTTTTGTTTTTTGATAAATATTAATATGTGTGGACGCCGGCAACGTGTATGTATTGAAAATACGTTATCCAATTGGTGTGATACTGTCGTTGGCGTACCCCAGGGCGGCGTTCTCTCCCCTTTACTTTTCTCAATTTTCATAAATTCTATATCAACTAATATTTCTTCCTCTTACCACCTTTATGCAGATGATTTACAAATCTACCACCAAGCATCGCTTCAACAAATAACGGAAGCTATCGAATTTATTAACAGAGATCTGAACAACATATGCAACTGGAGTAGGGCCTATGGACTTAAGGTGAATCCTACGAAATCACAGGTAGCAATCTTGGGCAGTTCCAGAATTGTATCGAAAATTGAGTGGGATGATATTCCCCCTGTTACCTTTGACAACACGATAATACCTATCTGTAAAAAAGTTAAGAATCTCGGTGTATATATTGATTCTAGTTTATCTTGGGATCCACAAATAACAGAGGTGAGTCGTAAGCTGTTCGCATCTGCGGGCTCTTTAAGGAAGCTTCAAAATCTGCTGCCAATGACTACCAAAATTGCGCTTGCGAACGCATTACTGTTATCCATACTTGATTATGCAGATGTCAGCTATACCGATCTCACCGAAAACCAGTTAGACAAACTTGAGCGTCTTCAAAATGTCTGTATAAGGTTCATTTTTGGCTTACGCAAATATGACCATGTTTCACAGTTCAGAACACAGCTCGGATGGTTATCAATAAGACTTCGCCGGGATGCTCACGTTCTTTCGCTACTATATAATATATTATTTAGCCCTTCTTCTCCTTCCTATCTTAAGGGACGGTTTGAGTTCCTTCATGACACGCATTCGAAATGTCTAAGGTCGTCAAAAAACCTGAGGTTAAAGATGCCATATCACTCTTCCATGTTCTATGACAAATCGTTTACGGTCACTGCAATCCGACTATGGAATAAACTTCCTGTCAAGATAAGACAAGCACAGACTTTAGCCAAATTTAAAACTATGGTAAAGGAACACTATTTATCTATGTAGCATACTTTTTATGTACGAGTGTGCGTTATTTAGGTAGGTATGTATGTGTATATGTCTGTATATAGGTGTGTAGGTATGTGTATATGTATGTATGTATGTATGCATATATGTAGGTATGTATGTATATATGTAGATATGTATGTATATATGTATGTATGAGTCTTATGGTTATGTATGTTTAGGCAGTATAATCACTTGATAAATTGTATCTATGGAATGTAAGAAAAGTATAGCAGATCTATAAGTAGGTACGCCAAACAACTACCACTCTTTACCTTACCAACTTCTCCATCCAAAGGTTGCCTGGTAGAGATCGCTTTTAGCGATAAGGCCGCCCATTGTATTGCTATCAGTATATAATGTATGTCATCTTAAGTTATTGAACTGGCGTACAATAAAGTGTATAATAAATAAATAATAAAATTACTACTGCGCCTGTTGGCTACGTACGCGTACGTGACGTCCCCTAAAGGCGTCATCTGAAAACCAGCGCTGCCTAACAGTATACGTACTGTTAGTGCAGCAAAGCTGAGATGACGACCTTTTCGGGCACGCACAGTGTAATTTTCACTTGTTCATATATGATTGTACCTATTGTGCGTGCCGAATAAAGCTTTTATTTATTTTTTTTTTTTTTTTTTTATTTGTTTGGCTAAGTTGAGGCCTGGTTGAGGTTGAGGAAAATGTTCAACTTTGAGTCGTCACAACCAGCGCGCGTGTGTAACGCCTCTGGTGTTGCAAACGTACTCAGGCTACGATAGCCAACCGAAGCCTGTCTGCCACCTAAATAGTATAAAAAGAAACTTTCTCCTCCTTAGAAACAACTCCTTGGAAGTTGTACAAATGCTGCCAAGCTGCCAGTGTCTATGTTTTTGAATCCCACTTCGGGGAAATATTTGAACGAATTGTTTCAGAGTGCTTTCCGTATATAAACGTTTAAGTTTAGTAATATCTAGAACAAAGCTAGAACAAGGAACTGTCGTATATCCTACGCTACACCGTAAGCGCAGATAGATCAAAGGCCCTTTCTCACCGGTCCGCCCACGCGGCCAGTCGCAACACCCGTCGCGGCGCAGCGTCTCGCCACACTTTCTACGATTGGCGACATTCGTCACTTCTTGTTGGCTGTATAGATAAGCGTATTAACTAGTACTAAAGACTGAAAATGATTTTATCTCTAAGTTCTAAGTTACCGCTTTCGTTTTTCCCGTGATTCCGTAGAAAGCTCTCAAGGTCGATAGCTCAAGACCATTTTGTTAAAACGGATACTTAACGTTATAAAGACATGGCTATCGAAGAAGAGGTCTACAAAATTGAAAGTAGAGCATCAATGTATCAAGTAAAGTTTATAAAAATATAGTACCTACTTAACTTCCAAAAATGCCGAAAAGACTAATCATACTCACTGATTTTATCTTAATAGTAATATAAATCAAACAAATAAATATAAATTTATTTCACTTAGGCATTACAGATGCACTTGTAAAACGTTCCGAATATAAACCAAAGAAGTTTCACCAGTTCACAATACGACCTGTCTGAGAACTGAAAACTGGCAAGAAACTCAAAATGCGGAAATTAGTGATTGTGGATATTTAGATGTAAAGATGTGGGGAAATGTTGATGTTTGTTACTCTTTCACGCTCCAACGGCTGAACAGATTTGGCTGAAATACAGTACAGGGGTAGATTATAGTCAGGAATAACACATACTAATTTTATGGTCGGCAGCGCGAGTGTGGCGCCTCTGGTGTTGCAAACGTTCATAGGCTGCGGTGACTACCAGTCCTTCTGGTGGGCCGTATGCTTGTCTGCCACCTTAGTGGTATAAAAAAAAGGATATTTTGATCACTGGAATAAGCTCCTACGGTAAGCGGGAACAAATTTTAACCGGGCGGATCCCCTGCTGATGCTATCTATAATTAAGGTTATGTAAACCACGGAGACTGCACAAAATGATAGAAATGTATTAGGTATGCTATACCGTTATAAGCACATTATAAATCAGTAGACGTCACCATCCCTTATCAGTGACGTCAGTTATCTGTGTATCCGCGGGGCGTGATTTACGAGGGCTCTGTCTACCCCCGCAGTGGGGATCCCCCGCGGGAGTGCACAGTTCAAAAGACACATTGTTTCCATGTCTGCGATTATCCTGGATAATATTTACACGGGTATGTGTAACGAATGGTTATTAATTGTAAGTTGTGTTTTTTTTTGCAGAGCTATTATGTAGGTTTAAATCTATCTATAGATACATTCTTACAATAAAATCTTATATATAAAAATGAATCGCAAAATGTGTTGGTAAGCGCATAACTGCAGAACGGGTGGACCGATTTCACTAATTCTTTTTTTGTTGTGTAAGGTATCGTCAGGAGAAGGTTCTTATGGAAGAAAAAATATTGTATTCCCACGGGAACGGGAACTACGCGGGTGAAACCACGTGACGTCCGCTAGTTGTTTATAAAAGAAAATATCTATATTATCATGATCACCGATAGTTTCTTTATAATCGAGATCACTGTTTTATATAAGTT
This sequence comes from Miltochrista miniata, assembly GCA_933228765.1. Taxonomy (NCBI): domain Eukaryota; kingdom Metazoa; phylum Arthropoda; class Insecta; order Lepidoptera; family Erebidae; genus Miltochrista; species Miltochrista miniata. The sequence continues at coordinate 1,123,319 of OW121776.1, forward strand.
CCTTCGATATCATAACCGTCTCATAGCAGAATGTCCTTTACTCGAAATGTCCTTTCTCATAGTTTTAGGAAAAGGACATTTTGAGAAAGGACATTTCGAGCGCTTGCAACAGTGCTGAAATATCGGAAACACTCAATAAGAAAGTAACACTTAGTATACAGGATGAAATTTAAAGACCGAGAGGTAAAGTACCCTTAATATTGATGTTGCCAATTTTTGCTGAAAGGAAACATTTAAAGATTTTTGAAAAATCATCTGCTTGAGCCCGGGAATCGAACCTGGGAGATGTGAAAAAAAGTATTCTGTATTTAATGATACCAACCGAGTCTTTTATAGGAACAATTTCTTTTAAACAACATAGTATCTTCAATTAAAGTAAGACCAAGTAAAATATATTTTTATTGGGCCGCCACAAACGTAGCTATAATATATATTAATATAAAATATAGCAAGGCATATTACGACATATTTTCAATATAAATTTACGGAGCACCACACACGCAGCTATAATATTAGGTGCTTACATATGAAATTGGCGTTTTGTATAGGAGGAACAAAAAGTCGAATATTTTTAAATATAATATATTTAATTAATCAAAGTATGAACCATTGTTTTCTATGCATTTTTGCCATCTCATAGGTAGTTCATTGATCCCTTTACTAAAAAAACCAGTCGGACGGGAATCAATAAAATCTGTGAAGGCGATTTGGACTGCCCCATCAGAGTTGAATTTTTTCCCTTGCAAGAAGTTGTCCAAATTTCGAAAAAAATGGTAATCTGTTGGAGCAAGATCCGGGGAGTACGGAGGATGTTTTAGACATTCCAATTGAAGCTCTTCTAATTTGGTAGCCGTCTGTTGTGCAGTGTGTGGTCTAGCGTTGTCGTGAAGCAGCAGTGGCGTGGAGCGATTGACCAGCCTAGGTTGTTTAGCCGCTAGCTTTTCCATCATGGTTTGCAATTGCTGACAATAGACATCAGCCGTAATAGTTTGGCCAGATTTGAGAAAACTGTAATGAACAATACTGGCACTAGTCCACCAAACGCTTACAAGTAACTTTTTTGGGGTTAATTTTCGCTTGGGGCAGGATTTGGCTGGCTGGCCAGGATCCAACCATTGCGCTGAGCGCTTTCGATTATCGTAAAGAATCCATTTTTCGTCACAGGTAATGATTCGGTTTAAAATACCTTCATTATTGTGCCGGTTCAGTAATGTAACGCAGCAGTCGACGCGCTTTTGCCGGTTTGCTTCAGTCAATTCGTGAGGTACCCACCTTTCAAGCTTTTTAATCTTCCCAATTTGCTTCAAGTGAATTAAAACAGTTTTATCACTAACACCGCAGCCTGCAGCTAACTCGGACGTGGTTTGCGATGGATCCGCTTCCACAATAGCCTTCAATACTTCATTATCAACTTGAGTCTCAGGCAGTCCACGGGGCTTGTTCTGCAGGTCGACATTTCCTGAACGAAAACGTTGGAACCAAAAACGAACTGTGTTTTCTTTTGCAACATGACCGCCATACACATCATTCACCCTTCTAGTCGTTTCCGCAGCACTAGTGCCACGGCGGAACTCGTACTCGTAAATAATGCGATATTTTAAGTTTTCCATTTTGTAAAATGAGTGACGCAAACAGAAAAAAACAGAAGAAAAAAACAAATGAATGACGGTCATCGAAGGATAAATACATGAGTAAATAGCTGGGAAAATTTGAATTTGGAATTCCTTACCAAAGAGGAGAAAATCGTAATTAAAGTGGCCAGTACGAAAAACGCCAATTTGATGTGTAAGCACCTAATATATATTTCTATGACGTCATCAAAATATGTCGACAGATATAGCTTGGTATATTTTAGCATATTACTATATATTTTGTATATCTATATATATAAAAATGTTGTGTGCGTTTGTGTATCTATTAAAAACTCAAAATTTACTGAATCGATTGAGCTCAAAATTGGACACGATATACAATAGGATTCAGAGATGGTTTTAGGCTACTTTATACACTTTTATCATAACAGCAATAAGAATAAAATAGCTTTAAAAAGTGATTTTACCAATAGATGGCGTTGGTCGTTTTTTTTTAAATTATATTCTGCCAGCTTCAGAACAAAATATTATAAACAACCTATTTAGAAGGTACCTACCAGATTGATGTTTTTTAAGAGAAGTTTGATTGCGGCCTTCTTGCATTCAGAATAATAAAAGAGAGTGCTTACCTTATAAAGGGGTCAGATATGTTCTGCGTGTTATTTTTGAACTTTTTGGACATTCGGAATTTTGGAGTTTTGGACTTTAGACTTTTTGAATTTTGGAGTTTTGGAGTTTTGGAGTTATGGAGTTTTGGACTTTTGGACTTTTAGAATTTTAGACTTTTAGACTTTGGAGTTATGGACTTTTGGACTTTGGACTTTTGGACTATTGGACTTTTGGACTTTTGTACTTTTGGACTTTTAGAGTTTTGGGCGTTTGACATTTTGGACTTTTGGAGTTGGTTTTGGAGTTTCAGACTTTTAGAGTTTTGGAGTTTTGGAGTTTTGGAGTATTGGAGTTTTGGAGTTTTGGAGTTTTGGAGTTTTGGAGTTTTGGAGTTTTGGAGTTTTGTAGTTTTGGAGTTTTGGAGTTTTGGAGTTTTGGAGTTTTGGAGTTTTGGAGTTTTGGAGTTTTGGAGTTTTGGAGTTTTGGAGTTTTGGAGTTATGGGGTTTTGGAGTTTTGGAGTTTTGGAGTTTTGTAGTTTTGTAGTTTTGGAGATTTGGAGTTTTGGAGTTTTAGAGTTTTAGAGTTTTAGAGTTTTGGAGTTTTGGAGTTTTAGAGTTTCAGAGTTTTGGAGTTTTGGAGTTTTGGAGTTTTGGAGTTTTGGAGTTTTGGAGTTTTGGAGTTTTGGAGATTTGGAGTTTTGGAGTTTTGGAGTTTTGGAGTTTTGGAGTATTGGAGTTTTGGAGTTTTGGAGTTTTGGAGTTTTGGAGTTTTGGAGATTTTGAGTTTTGGAGATTTGGAGTTTTGGAGATTTGGAGTTTTGGAGATTTGGAGTTTTGGAGTTTTGTAGTTTTGGAGTTTTGGAGTTTTGGAGTTTTGGAGTTTCGGAGTTTTGGAGTTTTGGACTTTGTTTTGGAGTTTTGGACTTTTGGACTTTGGACTTTGGAATTTTGAACTTTTGTACTTTGGACTTTTGAACTTTTATACTTTTGGAGTTTTGGAATTTTGGAGTTTTGGACTTTGGACTTTTGGACTTTTGGAATTTTGGAGTTCTGGAGTTTTGGACTTTTAGAATTTTAGACTTTGTAGTTTGGACTTTTGGACTTTGGACTTTTGGACTATTGGACTATTGGACTATTGGACTTTTGGACTTTTTGACTTTTTGACTTTTTGACTTTGGACTTTTGAACTTTTGAACTTTTGGACTACTACTAACTCCTATGATATTTCTTTCGAAAAATAAGGTCATGAAGAAGTTTCACTTCTTACGTGTGTACAATAGTTCACGCACACATTTTTTTTTTAAATGTACCCATCATTTAGTTTGTTACTCATTTCTCATAGGCACATAAAACCACCATAAAAAAGTCACAGCAAAGCGTGGCAGGGTACCGCTAGTTAATATATATTTTCGTATATTTTGAAGATAAAGGATGATCCGTTTGTTTACCGAACATTCGGGAGGAGTATCATCATCAGTGTTGGTACTTGAATTGATAGAACACAATTGCCTGATGTTATGTTTGACGGTGTTGTGCTAACTATAAGCGAAACGATCAAAAATCTGGACATTTTGATTGATGGCACGCTATCTTGGAGTCCTCAACTGCAGGAAGTCAGCCGGAAGCTGTTTGCTTCTGCAGGATCCTTGCGCCGACTAAGTAATTTTCTGCCAAAGGCCACTAAAATTGCACTAGCTCAATCTCTCCTACTTCCTATGCTAGATTATGCAGATATTAGCTATCTCGACGTAACTGAAGAGCAACTTGATAAGCTTGAGCGCCTACAAAACTTCTGCATAAGATTCATATTTGGCTTACGCAAATATGATCATATTACTGAATATCGCAACATGCTCGAGTGGCTTCCAATTCGCCTTCGTCGGAATACTCATATTCTTTCTATGCTTTACAGTATACTGTTTGATCCACGTTCCCCGACTTATCTTAAAGAACGATTTATGTTCCTTAATGACACACATTCAAGATCCTTGAGGTCGTCGGAATCTTTGGAACTTGCAGTACCCACCCACTCGACCAGTTTTCATGACAAATCGTTCAACATACAGGCAGTGCGGTTACGGAATGCATTACCTACACCGATTAGACGTGCTCAGTCTCTGGATGTCTTCAAGCGAATGGTAAAGCAACATTATCTGACACGGTAGTGAATACTCTAAATCATATCAAATATTTAAGGTCTTCACACTGAAGTTGTTATTTGTTATACGTATATATTATTTTTATAAACGTATGTCTAGGTATATGTACTTATATATATGTAGGTATGTATGTATGTGTATATGTGTATTTGTATATATGGGTATGTATATATATATGTATATGTTGTGTAGGTATGTATGTATGTAGTCTGTATAAATATGCATAATCTCTACACCTAAACTACCCATCTATTATAACATAAATCTTTTCTGTCCATGCTAAGGTTGTCTGGAAGAAATTGCTTTTTAGCGATAAGACCGCCCTTTGTACAATAGTGTATGTTTAATTTTGTAAATAGTTTTTAACGAGGTGTACAAATAAAGTTTTATTCTATTCTATTCTATTCTACTTCTATTGCATGACTAAAGTAAGTAAATGGTAAATATTAATCTTAATAAAATTAATCTTGCTGGAATCTTCCTGGAATCTTGAAATGAAGATGTTAAAGGTATGAGCTGGAACTCGGCAGCAAGCAGCACTGCTGTCGCTGCAGTGCATATACATACATATAGTCACGCCTTTTTCCCCGAAGGGGTAGGCAGAGGCATATTATATGCCACATTTCACCTTTATGATTTTGTCCCATGTAATGTGTCGTGAATTGGGAGAGGCCTACGTCCAGCACTGGACTGCTATAGGCTAGGTTGATGAATACTTGGTGAGCCGTATTGCCGTGTTGAAATGGACAGAGGCAGATTGTGACGTGGTTGTATCCGTCCATAATTATTGTTTCGGAATGAATTCTATAATAAACCTATACAAAATATATGGGGACCCGAGGTTCTGTAGCAGCAATACAGCACTGCTGCCGAGCAGTGCTGCTTGCTGCCGAGTTCGGACTCATACCTTAATCTTAATGGAAGAAATAAATGAAGTTCGGTATAAAAAATGAAGATCAACAAAACAAATGAGGATCGTTAAAATAAGTGAAGATCGACATAACAAATGAAGATTGTTAAAACAATTCAAGATCGATGTAAGGTGAAATCGCAAAGCTTCTATAAATTGACTTCTTTCATGACCTATTTCTCTATTTCTATTTTTCGCTCAAAGAATTAGTATTAACAGTTTAAACGGAATTTTTTGCCTTTTTTTGTTTTTAGGATAGGTAGGTACGCTGAAATTTGAACATCCTGTGCATAAAATAAGGATTAAAACCGTGCCCTTGTAAGGACGGCCGCAGATCGAGTGAGCTCGAGTGAGGGCAAAATATATGTTATGGTATAGCTCCCATGTGTGATAGCTTGCTATACTATAATATATATTTCGATATATTAATATATATTATAGCTACGTTTGTGATGGCCTTAAAGCTTATTCACTATGTAAAGTCCTCTCCTTCTCTTTGAAGGTGAAAGAGCTCTTTCAAGCTCAAACGCTGAACGGATTGGCTGAATTTTGGTACAGGGATAGATTATTGTCTGGTATATCACGTAGGCATGTTTTCTACCGGGAATAAGTTCCCACGGGAAACGAGAACAAAAATAACGCGGGCGAAGCTGCGGACATCTATTTTTAAAATAAATTTCAGAGTACTTCCTCGCCCAAACTCACTTTATACATGAAAAAATATACATATTTACAATTTTAATATCGGTCCTTTGTTCCCACTATCGTATATATCGTTAGTCCGGTACCCGAGGGCCTGTGGGACCGCTATACGAGACAAGGGTCTAACATGCCAGCAGTTGGAATATTTAAGCTAACACGTTTTGGGAGCGCTTCAAAAGATTGACCGCTCCGCGCGCAGGGGACTAACCTTAAAACTGTGTAGGTGGATAACTAGGTAATATTAAGTTAGTTTTACTAGTGCAATTTTAGTTAAAGTACAGTTTTAATATAATTAGGAGAGCTTACAGACTGACTAAAATTAAATGTAATTATATTATTTGCTAGAAAGGTGACACAATAACGTAGATAACTACAGTAATTCGAGCAACCAATTACGAACCATTCATGCCAATTGGTTAAATTAACAATGACTATTGACAATGTCAAGATCATCATCATAAAAGTGTTAAATGCAGATTAATTTTCAAATTATCACTGCTTGCACACTCAACTTATTCATTACTAGCTGACCCTCGCAACTTCGTTAACGTCACATAAGGTGTACGAATGGAGGGGTACTTCTTTATGAGACTCATCAAGCAGCGTGTGAAACGGCCCTGTTTGCTTAATCATAAAAGAGCTTAATGATTAAGGCTATTGTAAAATAATTCAGTCCGCGCCGAAGGCGTGGACTGAATTGTTTTAGAATCGACTATGATTAAGCCAACACGCCCGTTTAGACTTACTTTCAAAAGAAACGTTGAATTCTAGATTTACCGAAAGTTGAGATGCCCCTAATTTCTGAACTACATAACCCTCAATATTGAAAATTGTGTGGAATAATGCTTAAAGTACTCCCTTTCAGACACTAAAAAAATATTTGAAATCAAACCACGCAGTGAGAAGTTATAGCTAAAAACCTATTTTGCCTTTCATCCCCTCTCCTGAAGGAACCGCGCAAAATATCGGGATCAAAAGTATCTAAGAACCTTCCTCGGACTATAAGCTTAGATCGTACAAAGTATCATACAAATAGGTTCAGTAGTTTCGGCGTGATACTTATTCGGGATACAGACAGACAGACAGACAGACATGAAAATTTTTATTACATTTTCGGCTTCAGTATCGATTAGAGAACGCCCTACACTTAAAATTTTCAAAATATCTTCCATGTACAGACTCCCGACCCTCTACAGTTTTATTATAAGTATAGATGTACAGACTCCCGACCCTCTACAGTTTTATTATAAGTACTAGCTGAGCCCGCAACTTCGTTTACGTCACATAAGGTGTATGAAAGGAGAGGTATTTCTTCATCAGAGTCATCAAGCAGCGTCTGAAACTGCCCTGTTTGCTTAATCATAAAAGAGCTTAATAATTAAGTCTATTTTAAAACAATTCAGTCCACGCCTTCGGCGCGGACTAAATTGTTTAAAAATAGTCTTAATCATTAAGCTCTTTTATGATTAAGCCAACACGCCAGTTTAGGTTCACTCACATTCAAAGAAACCCCTACAATTAAAATTTTCAAAATATCTGATTCTTAAAAGAGTTATAACTCTTTTATTTCTAAACCGATTTACATAAAACAAACGCTAAATGTTAACTGGAGCCAACCTCAACACAATAAAAAAAACCGCATTGCAACCGGTTGAGCGGTTACTGAGATTAGCGTGCACAACCGTACAGACAAATAGATATACAGACATACAGACAAACAGACAAAAATTCTAAAAATCATTGCTTTGGGTTCTATTGCGTTCATAAAGCCCCCCTATAATATTTTATCTTATTTATCTTTCATGTACAGACAGCGACCTATTACGATTTTATTATATGTATATTGACCATTAAGCTCTTTTATGATTAAGCCAACACGCCAGTTTAGGTTCACTCACATTCAATTTATTATTACCTGACATTAATTATAATATAACTCTCAGACATTGTACTTTGAACTTCCTTTTTTTTTAATAATAATTATAACTTACTTTTTTTTTTTAAATTAGGGATATTATAACTATAATAATTATGTAAGTGATCTGTTTTCACGCATGCCTATAATATTTGCACGCCACTCAAGCAAAACATGACTGATCTTTTGTATGTTTTTTTTTTATTCACATCTTGTATACTTATGTGTGCACTACTCATGTTAAGCAAATAAATATCTTATCTTATCTTATCTTATCTTATCAAAGAAACCCCTACAATTACAATTTTCAAAATATCTGATTCTTAAAAGAGTTATAACTCTTTTATTTCTAAACCGATTTACATAAAACAAACGCTAAATGTTAACTGGAGCAAACCTCAACACAATTAAAAAAACCGCATTGCAACCGGTTGAGCGGTTACTGAGATTAGCGTGCACAACCGTACAGACAAATAGATATACAGACATACAGACAAACAGACAAAAATTCTAAAAATCATTGCTTTGGGTTCTATTGCGTTCATAAAGCCCCCCTATAATATTTTTTCTTATTTATCTTCCATGTACAGACAGCGACCTGTTACGATTTTATTATATGTATATTGACCATTAAGCTCTTTTATGATTAAGCCAACACGCCAGTTTAGGTTCACTCACATTCAAAGAAACCCCTACAATTAAAATTTTCAAAATATCTGATTCTTAAAAGAGTTATAACTCTTTTATTTCTAAACAGATTTACAAAAAACAAACGCTAAATGTTAACTGGAGCAAACCTCAACACAATAAAAAAAAAACGCATTGCAATCGGTTGAGCGGTTACTGAGATTAGCGTGCACAACCGTACAGACAAACAGATATACAGACATACAGACAAACAGACAAAAATTCTAAAAATCATTGCTTTGGGTTCTATTGCGTTCATAAAGCCCCCCTATAATATTTTTTCTTATTTATCTTCCATGTACAGACAGCGACCTGTTACGATTTTATTATATGTATTGATAGACTAGCGGACGTCACGCGGTTTCACACGCGTAGTTCCCGTTCCCGTGGGAATACGGGAATAAAATATAGCCTATGTTCACCGCGAAGAGTGTAGCTTTCCAACAGTGAAAGAATTTTTCAAATCGGTCCAGTAGTTCCGGAGCCTATTCGTTACAAACAAACAAAAAAACAAATCTTTCCTCTTTATAATATTAGTATAGACAAGCGGACGTCACGCGATTTCACCCGCATAGCTCCCGTTCCCGTGGGAATACGAGAATCAACTATAGCCTATGTTCATCACAAAGAGTGTAGTTTCTCCTTCGGGGGACGAAGTCAAGGGGACGAACGGGAATACTCCTTCTTAACAGTGAAAAAAATTTCAAATCGGTCCAGTAGTTTCGGAGTCTATTCGATGCAAACAAACAAACTATCAAATCTTTCCTCTTTATAATATTAGTATAGAATAGACTACAATTAGGTCATACTTATTCCAGTCATATTCATTACAATAATTATGAATAATTACATGTCAAATTTTAAAGAATATACAATAACATGTAATTTAAAACACTCAAGTATTGTATGAACAATACTTGAGTGTTTTATCTAGATCTCATAGCTGATATCAGCTTGTGGTGCACTATTTAATGAAACCTCTACTGGGACGGCAATGGAGAACTGTTTCTCGGTTGCACTACAATAACGGCTGTACTCAAGCGCGTAAAAAAATATATGTTTCTAAACTTTTATACCGTTAAATTTCCTTACCAGGCCATACTTCGTCCACTAAAATCACTCCAAATTTAAATAGAATGAAGCCATTTACACAAATCACGGTATAACGTTGTCATCGTATCGGCATCGTGCCGTCCACATCAAAGGTCCCAGCCGTTGTAATCCGACAGTGATTTACGGCACACGTGCGACAGACTAAACTATGGTGTTGTGGAATGCGTCTGTTCAGTACTTAGGCGACGAGTTAGTTACGACTTGTGGTGCCGTTTTCGTTGTGTGGTTGGTATTCCTAAATGTTGCACCAATATTATTGTTGTGCTTATTTTAACATCGTATATTCTCATACATATAGTTCGAATTTTACACGAAATACTACAACTTACTTGCACCAACAACGTTTCGAACCCGTTGCAGCGTCCATGTACGCAGCTGGACTGAAACGTCCTATACATATAGCCTATTTGAAGACCCTACCCCTAGTTAATATTTGTGCAAAATTTGAATCAAATCTATCGAATAGGTTTCGAGATCCTTCCGGACAAAGCAAAGCAAACAGACAAACAAACAAAATTTTTTCCAACTATATTTACGGCTTCGGTATCTTGTGTTGAACACCCAGCGAGTGTTTTTTTTTTTCATATTTCCAATGTACAGTTTAGACTTTTCCATCAATTTTTATTATAGGTATAGATTATAGATTATTATATGTATAAATAGGATATCCCAGGTGATCCCAAAATTAGAGCATTACATCGGGACTCATTTTTTTTGGGAAAAAACCCACGCATTGTATTACTATAATACAGGGTAATAATAACATGCCTTATTATAACCCTTCTAATGATTACACAACTCAACCATTTCTTCCAAGCCGACAATTTACAAACACGATCATTCATGCTCCTTATTATGAAAACACGACCCATCAGCTTGACATCAGAGCAACAATGGCGCATTCCATCAACGTTGCACATCTAAACACATCCAGTTTCTATTAGGCGGACCCTAGACGATCATGCGTTTGACGTCCAGTTCCAGTATTCGTCCATTGAAGGCAATAAAAATGTTTTTTTAATACAGTTGCTCAAAAAGTGGCGTATTACAGGGACGTATAGCGTTCGGGATGTGGGCTATTACACACTCGTGCTTTTTCTTTACCATTACCGCACTCGTGCGTTTTTATTCCCAATTATCAAAATAATGTCCGTGATTCATGCAAATATTTCTAAAAAAAAGATACTAACTTGTTTTAATATCAGATTAAAAGTAATTTTAATTAAAATTTAAGCATAAATTAATATAAGTATCGGCCAAATTAAATTAATAAATATAAAAAAAGTTGGCTGTATGAAGTGCACTGCCATAGTCTCTGCTTAGAAAGGTATATTTTCTTTTACGGTTGGCGCCATTTTGGATATTCAGGTTTATTGTGTTTTTATTATTTTATCAAATTGCTTAATTTTTTCGCAACTGTATTAAAAATAGTTGTTCAATACAACGTGTGGGACTGTTATTTAAACTCGTTCCGACGGTTTGATTCCATAACATTTCTTCTTACTAATAACGACTTTCTCCTGGTAATAACGACTTTCTGCTGGTAATAACGACTTTTTCCTGGTAATAACATCGACGTTTTAGAGGTAACAGAATTGGAAACTTACTTCTATTTTTAGAAATGAGTAACAGTACACAAGTGGCAACCCTACGAACGTTTTGTCAGGCTAACAATGTGTCGGTAGAGTCAATAAATGACCGTTGGCAACACAACGATATTGTTCGAGAGGTACAAAGGTGAATGAGCACTTGGGACGCAGTTGCTGGACTATTTGTTTGTTAACCGACCACGCAAACAGAGGGGGGTTTTTTTACGTGTGGAAAATTCGTTATGGATGCTATGCCGGATATTTGCCTACGGTTGGGAGTACCGGGTAAGCCCTCGGAAGGATGTCCTCAGGATTCCTAGCAGACCTTGACTACTACTGCGGCCTCACCTAAAGGACAAAAACAGAGGGGTGTTATAGGTTTAGTTTAGACCAGTGATGGGCAAAGTTCGGCCCGCGAAAGCATTTAATCCGGCCCGCCGTTGGTCCTTCTATGTGAATAGTATACTCGTATTTGGCTCGCGATAATTATATTTTGACGGTCCAGAAGTATTGTGTAAGTAGATTTTATTGAGTGGAACAATAGAGGCATAGATGAAGGACTCAGCGAGAGCGTGAAAGAGTAACATACAGCCACACAGCAATATTGGAAAGAAGTAAGATCAAAAGTTTCAGCACAAAGTGGATTTTGGCTCTCCCCTGAAATTCTTAAATTTTCTGCCCCCCTATTAAAAAAGTTTGCCCACCACTGGTTTAGACTGTAAGTGTATGGCTTTATCTGTCTGCTCTAAGGTAACTCCTATACAAAAGTCCTGCGGGCCTAAAAAGGAAACATTGTGTGTTTCATAATCTTGTTTGTTTTATAATTTTGATATGGTCATTTAATTATTTTTGAAAAGCATTAAATTAACTGATCATAAATTTTTACGTCGCCCCAAAACGTATAATAATATAAGGTGGAAAAATTTGATAGGTTCCGAGTAGGTTTCGGTGGCCTAGTGGTTAAGGCGTCTGCACGGTTTGCAAGCAGACGCAGGTTCCAATCTTGCTCGAAACCAACTCTTTTTCCATATTTAAAATTTAGCTAGCTGTTCCCCGCGGCTTCGACCGCGTAGAAGTCGTTATCGCGTAAGAGTCGTTATATCGTAAAAGACAGACAGAGTTACGTTCGCATTTCTAATATTAGTAGATGTCCGATGGCACAGTGCACAGTGGTGAGGATGCGATCGCTGAGGACGAACCAAGTACTTGTCCGATCCGTAAAAGTTTGTTTCGGAGTTTGGACGTTGTAAGTATAATAGTGGGTAGGTATTTAGAAGAAACCAGAAGGTCGGCTTTCTCTTTGGCACGCAGAGCCAGACTGTCATCCGGTCTATGTAGGGGTGGTGATCTCGACCGGCAGAAGTTTTCCTCGGTAGCTTTGGCAAGCGACCAGTATTCGTATCTATCTATACATATAATAAAACTGTTGAGAGACGAGAGTCTGTACATAAAAGATATTTTGAAAATTTTTATTGTAGGGCGTGCGTTCTCTAATCGATACTAAAGCCGAAAATGTAATTTAATTTTTTTATGACTGTCTGTCTGTCTGCCTGTATCCCGAATAAGTATCACGCCGAAACTACTTGGTACAATCTGAGCTTTTGATCCGAGGAAGGTTCTAAGATACTTTTGATCCCGATATTTTGCGCGGTTCCTTCAGGAGAGGGGATGAAAGACAAAATGGTTTTTTAGTTGTAACTTCTCAATACGTGGTCCGATTCCAAAAAAAATTTAAGTGTCGTAAAGGGAGTACTTTAGGGATTGTTTCACACAAATTTCAATGTTGGGGATTTGTAGTTCTGGAATTAGAGACATCTCAACTTTCGCAAAACCTAGAATTCAAGGATTCCTTTGAATATGCGTTCAAATCTAAACTAGCGTGTTGGCCTAATCATAAAAGAGCTTAATGATTAAGGCTATTGTTGAATAATTCAGTCCGCGCCAATAATTCATTTTTTTTATATTTATTTTTATATTGAATTTGAAATATTGGAGTATAAAGAATATTAATCTGTCTGTCTGTTACGCTTTCACGCCTAAAAGGCTGGAGCGATTGAGATAAAATTTGGTATAGTTCGAGGCCCTGGAAAGTACATGGGCTACTTTTTAACCGACTGCGCAAAAGGAGGGTTATAATTTTACGCGATAACTACTTTTACGCGATAACGACTTCTACGCGATCGAACCCGCTGAGAACAGCTAGTCTTACTTATATATTACGGTAACCAACCATTTGGTGGGCCGTAAGCTTGTCTGCAACCTCAAGTATGTAATTGTAGATATGGAGTTGGGTAGAAGTCTGGATGGTGTTACTCAACTACGCTCTAACGGATACGAATCTACATGAATATCACATAGCCTTCTTAACAACCCTGAATACATTCCCACCTTGGATCCCCATCAACGAGAACAGAACTCCACGCGGGCATCATCTTGTACTACAAAATGAAATGTACTGCCCACAGGGCGGAAACTCCATACAAATAATCCTTTTTAATTCAGTCATCTACAGTAAAAACTTGTTGTTTGTAGAGCTTGAATGTGTGAGCAAGCAAACGTTCCCTCAAATACCCTCCAACGTGGTCCCGTTGCCGACTGCTATGGCGGGGCGAATACATGAAAGTAATATACACCCATACTGGAGTCAAACCCGGGTCACGCATTGACACAGAGGTCGGGCACCCGCAGCGACCATTGTCCACGACAATAGAGCCAATCAAGACCGGTATACCACCACAGATACGATATTATAATCATGCTTCTTTTCTTCCAAACGGGTAGGCGTAAGCTTACTTTGTGGCCACACCTCATCGTTTACTTTTGTCTTACGTGATAGGTGCTGAGCATATGACCTTCCTGAAAAGTGCAGCCTCAGACTGGCCAATTTGGCTTGCTACTGTTTTTTTCGCGAGTGAAAATCCGACATGGATTTGCTAGACTCTTGCTGACTAAAATCACGAGTTTCCTACCAGTACCTACAGCCGGGAGTTCCCGGTAAGCCACGCGAAGGATGTCTCAGGGTTCTCGGCAGACTTTGGCTACTTCCGCTGTCTCGCTTAGGAGTTCGGGTGCTATCACGCGTCTGGGAGGTTCGTTCGGGTGTTATCCCGCTACTATGGGGGGGAAAAAAGACACCAGAGTCTTAGCCTGCTTCTCTAAGAATAGCGAGCTCACCGTTCTTAGGCCCTCGGTAATGGAGGCCAGCAGTCCTGGGCATATAGCAGTCTGTGACGACCCTGCTGCCAAAAATGGCGACCGTTGGAATTATTCAAATCGTTTTCCAAAGAAACAGGGAAGAATGGATGAAAAGTAGCCTATCAATCGTGTTAATACCGGGTAGGCAGTCACTGCCAAATTTATGAAGGGGTTAGATTAGACCGTTATTGAGTAATTAACATCTTGACCAACTATCACACATAGTCTCTCAAGCGTATGTTTACTAAACCAAGGTATTAATGCATTGCAGCCAATAGTATGTTCTAGACTAGAGGGATAACACAATACATAAAGCCGAAGTTAGCAGGTCTGATTTGTCTCGTGGCCCCAAGCGCCCGAGTTCGGCAGTTCCCGTACAACTTCGGGGAACTTCGGGAATTATTCAACTACCGCCCAACTTAGTACAGAATTTACTGAATGCTGAATATTTAATTTTGATGAATGGTTCGAGACGAACGGTTGAAAATTGGATCTAATTTTGGTAATTTTTCGAAATTGTTATTGAAAACGGAATTGATGAGATGAAATTAATTATTTTGACGTAATTATGACAGGTTTGTTGTGAAAATGTTCATGAATTTTGTTGAAATTCTCTTTAATGTGTTTAAATTTTGTGTATTTATAAAGGAAAATTGGAATTATTCACGGACATTTTCACACAACGCTATCTGATCCTAAAATAAGGGAGTAACCTGTTTATGTTATGGGTATCAGACAACGGATATTGATACTTATTGTACATTTAAATACATACTTATCATACGTAGAAACACTCAGACTCTCTAGACCAACATTTGTGCATCACACAAATTTTTGTCTCCGGTGGGAAGTGAACCCACGATCCGCAGTCGCACATCCAGGATAATACATGTATTGTTAGTTCCACTACCTAAATGGGTCTATAAGTATTTGAAAATCCTGTTGGACCCCTTAGTGGAACTTAGCGGTGGAACCAACAGTCTGGAAGGCCTACGACCTCTAGACTAGACCAACGAGGCAGACATATAGGGGTACATTGGATTGTTAGAATCGACCCATATAACACATATTAATGTAGAATTTGTTTATTTTGTAATATGGCAATCGTTATTTAGTCGATTATGTTCACGAATGTAAATGTTGGAGTGACATTTGACATTGACGTTAAATGTCACTGCAATATAGATAAGAAAGTCAAGCGACACGGCATTGAGGAATCAGCCATGGAACAGCGTAGATCAGTGATGGGCAAAGTACGGCCCGCGGGCCAACTGCGGCCCGCGAAAGCTTTTAATCCGGCACGCCGATGGTCCTTCGACATGAGTATATGGCTTACGGTAATCATAATTTGACTGTTCAGAAGTAGTATATCATCTGCTTAATAGAACAATATACGCATAGGTGAAGGAGCCAGCTAACAGAAAATTATGGCGATGTTTGCGCCATCGTTTTTGTACGTATAGACTTTTTCGGCTAAGAAATTACGGAAAATCTCAATCAAATTTGGCCCGTCACTGTAATTTCTTAATTTTTCTGGCCCCCCTTAAAAAAGTTTGCCCGCCACTGGCGTAGATGGTTGTTGCAATAAAATTAAATCTGTTATTGGCTAGTAAATCTTGCATTAGTTCACTTCGGATTGATGAGATCTTTTAAGATGGATCTCTTATTATATGTATTAAACTTTAAAAAAAATAATTTTCGTACCTGCCGCTTAATTTTGTAAGAAAGGTTAATCATTTCTGTACCTACCTGTAACAAAAAAGAAATACATATTTTAATAAATTAATATAACAGAGTTTCAAATATTCTGTAAAATAAATCATACAGTCAAATACAAATGATCATCATTTTTGAGGTCGCGTAGAATACAAAGGAAGCCTTATTACCGTTCAGGGTTCCGTACCGAAAGGATAAAAACGGGACTCTGGTAGTACGACTCTGGACTCTCATCGTCCGTCTGTTTGTCACCACGCTGCATCTCATGAACCGAGAGAGCGAGATAGTTGAAATTTTTCCTGTTGCCATTACAACAAATACTATAAACAGAAATTAAGTTATTTATTATTAAGGGGGCTCAAATACGTTTTTTGGTAACCGTTCGTGCGCGCGAGAATTCGACTCGAACTTAGCTTTTCTCTTATAAGCGCTGTGCTTTCGACTGAAATAATAATAATCTATACTAATATTATAAAGAGGAAAGATTTGTTTTTTTGTTTGTTTGTTTGTAACGAATAGGCTCCGGAACTACTGGTGCGATTTGAAAAATTCTTTCACTCTTGGGAAGCTACACTCTTTGTGGTGAACATAGGCTATATTTTATTCCCGTATTCCGACGGGAACGGGAACTACGTTGGTGAAACCGCGTGACGTCCGCTAGTAATAAATAAATAAATAAATATATGTGGACATTCACACACAACATCATCTAGCCCAAATTAAGCTAATATAAGCTTGTGCCATGGGATCTAGACGACTGATATACATACTTATATATTTCTAAATACATACATATTATACATAGAAAACACCCAAACTCCGAAACAAACATTTGTGGATTACACAAATATTTGGACCAACCCAGGAATCGAATCCAGGACCTCCAGCGCCGCAGGCGGTATCATTACCGACTACGCCACAGTGGCAGTCAACAAAGCAACGAGTATCCGATTCATATAAACACCAAAGCTCAGACCCAAGGAATACATACATTTCTGCCTACCCCGCTACGATCTATATGTAAAGAATATTACGCAAAATTTTGCATACGTCGCAATCACCGACAATACGAATATTATACAATACAAGGTGCGAGGCGACGTCGTAGCAGTGCTACGTGACTACGGCGTAGCTCGTAGACTGTAATGTTCGTAGCATATTCACCGAGTTTGTAATATTCGGTGGCGGTAGGCGACGATAATTTGAAATTTGAATATTTACATGTAAAATTGTAGTAGGTATATAGGCAAAATTAGAGATTCAAATTCCGTTTCAAAAATACTTATTGCAAGTTTGTTTTCAGAAAATGAAGGGAGGTCATCCCACCTAATATTATAAATGCGAAAGTAACTCTGTCTGTCTGTTACGCTTTCACGCTGTAACGCTAAACGACTCGAGCGATTGAGATGAAATTTAGTATAGAGATAGTTCGAGGCCCTGGGAAGGACATGGGCTACTTTTTAACCGACTGCGCAAAAGGAGGGTTAAGATTTTACACGATAAAGACTTCTACGCTGTCGAAGCCGCGGGGAACAGCTAGTTTTACATAATTTTAACAGAAAAAGAATATTTTATGGATGAGTAAATTATAATGAAGACAAAAACATACTGTATTTTTTCTCACGTATTATGTTATGAGTCTTTTGCCGTGTTGATATGGACAGGCGCAGGTTGTGACAATCCACTGTTGAAAATTTTCAAGCAGCCTATAGGGCCTTAAAATTGGCATAGCGACAGTCATGCTATTGTCAACCAGGACCAACGACTTAACGTGCCTTCCGAAGCACGGAAACGCTTGCAAAGTAATTTCATGTTAGGTACTTTTCTTACTTTTTACTTTTCATGTTAGGAAGAATAGACAACCCGCAGGCATAGCCTAAGTTGCCATACATAAGGCATGCCATTGTGGCTACTAATTAAACAAGAAGCCGTGAGACGGTCTCACCCGACTGCCCCTCTAACGTATATTGTGAAAGTGAAAGTTCAATCCGATTGACGTTGTCATTTTTGTTTTATTTCTTTTTTTCTTTATACCACTAAGGTGGCAGACAAGCATACGGCCCACCAGAAGGAGTGGTGGTCACCGCAGCCTATGAACGTTTGCAACACCAGAGGCGCCACACTCGCGCTGCCGACCCTAAATCTTCTTGATCTTGATTTTAAATTCTTCAACGACCATTAATTTTCAATTGTTTGGTTACTGGTTACATACTGAGAGAATTAGAGCCTTTCAAACAGTTGCTTTAAATGATATTATTTCAAACTTTGAACAGATGATCCACGCGACCTAGTGACGTAATTTAAAGCAACAGAGTCACAGGCTACAGACACAAGTCTCGCCATAAGCCCTTCTGCACTCTATTTTATAGAGAGGGCCTAAAAATTAGCTGTAATAAGCCAGTTGACTTGCCTCCGGTTTGTGGATCACCCCCCTTAGCTGCCATGAGGCATGTCATTATAGATACTAATTAATAAATTAGCTGTAATAAGCACGTAGCTACAATTTACCAATTGATGCGTTCCCTCGTATGACGCAGCAGGAACTACAAACAAGAGGGTTTGCCTCCGTGACACATGTCGTAGAACTTACGACGTAAATTAGACTTTTTAAAATATCTATACATAGAAAAGTCAAAACTGTACATTGGAAATATCAAAAAAAAATACTCGCTGGGTGTTCAACATAAGGTACCGAAGCCGAAAATATAGTTAGAAAAAAATTGTCTGTTTGTCTGTTTGCTTTGCTTTGTTGGAATAGCTTCGTGTGTCATGGTGTACTTACGTGCAATTTAGTGGTCATTTTGGCTTTATAAGCGGCGGTAACATAATAAATACATTTAGCCTTAACTTCGTAGATTGATTTTATCGCAGCTTCAAAGAACTGTAGAACTGAGTAGGTTTATGAATTTCATTTTGAACTCAAGCGCTCTACATGTTCACGAGATAAATTATCTTGTTTTATAGACGCACAAGCGGACAACACAATGATCAAATTACGGTTTCGTTTTTCCTGTTAAGGTACGGAACCCTACAAAGTACGATACCCGCACCTTATCATATTCAATAATATGAAAATCGTCATCGCGGCTGACAGACGTCAGCGTCGGTGTGACGTCGCACACGTCACGTCACGCCTGACTCGTGATATGAGGGCTATTAGGAATCTCGCCGCGTCATCCTGTACTCCCCAAGGAATCTCTACGTTTGTGTCATGGTGTGCTTAAATGCAATTTAGTTGTAATTTACTTTGTCATAAAAAGCTTGGAACAGAGTTACTTGCTTAACTAGTTAACCGAATGTATAATAATAATTGTATTAATATATATATGTTTTTTAAAGGATTTAAGTATTAATATCCATGGTCTGATACCCATAACACAAGCAGGTTATTCCTAGCTCACTTTGGGATCAGGTAGCGTTGTGTGAGATGTCCGTGAATATTTATTTATTTTATTTAGAGCAAATAGGTCTTTTTTATATGACTCCTACGGACTAAAAAACCTCACGTTACGTCCAACAGCCTACGGTTGGGAGCCCAGGGTAAACCCTCGGAAGGATGTGCCAGGACTCCCAACAGACCTACGGCTACCACTGCGGCCTCGCCTAGGGGGTGGTTCGGGTGCTATCCCGCGTCTTTGGGGGGTTTTTGGGTGTCATCCCGCTTCTTAGTTATTCCTACTGATATTTTAAATTTGAAAATTTGTGAGTGTAGATGTCAGGAAGTTGTTACTCTACCACCTTAGTAGTATAAAGATTTATATGCACCTCTCATATTTCGCCATCGTGCAGGAAAGTTTACTTTAAGACCGTTTAGAGGAGTAGAAAGATATAACGCAAGCATCTTTTGTTTTTAGTTTCGTTTGACCCAGATATTCCTACATTAGTTAGTGAGTAAGTTTGTTCAGAATCTATACCATGTCGTTTGCAGTTATCCTACTAATATTATAAATGTGAAAGTTTGTGAAGATGTTTGGATGGTCATCAGATGTTTGGATGTTTGTTACTCAATCACGCGCTAACGGCTGAAGGAATTGGGCTGAAAATTGGTACAGAGATAGCTTATAGTCTGAAATAACACATAAGCTAAAATTCTTTCACCAATAGATAGCTACGTTATTGTGGAGTGTCATAGGCTATATAGCATCACGCTACAACGAATAGGAGCGGAGCAGTAATAGTAAATGTTTAGAAAACGGGAAAAAAGTTATTCCTTTTGAGAGCTTCTTTGCGTGTGCTGCGTAAATATTTATAGTTATGTAAAAAATATGCACTACAAAATTGTTTCTCTTAAAAAAGTTCTAAAAAAATTGCGCGATAGCATGTGTCTATCTTTGGGTTGGTGCACAATAACCATTTTAATGGCAATTTTTTTTTCTACAATAATGCCACGGGATACCTCTTTCATAAACGAAATTGTTCTTAAAAATAATGCGACGGAAATACACGCGACGAGTAACCTTTCCCTCTCTCTCTCTCTCTCTCACACACATAGTACCTATTGAATATTAACGACGAGACGCTACGGGAGTAAACGCAACGCGACGGGAGTAAATGCGACGGGAACAGGTAATACTCTCTCTTATATGGCGGAAACTAAGTTGCGCGGGTCGTCTAGTTCTATATAAATAAATTTAATCAAAATGAATTTTACTAGCTGTGCCCCTAAGGCTAAACTATAAACTCTTTATTTTTACCCAAATAAAAGTAGCTAAGTAACTCCTTTTAACATCAGCTAACTGCCAGAGAAAGTTCCATTAATCTTGGTCCAGTCGTTACAGAGGTTTTATCACAGGCAGACAGACAGAGAAAATTTTTGAATTGATTTGTTTATATAAATACCGATGTACACTTTATTATGTGTTTTCATCGAAAAGCTTATAATATAATAATAATTTATTTCAGAAATTGCTTCTTTATTGCAGAACCAAGAGCAGATTGATTACAGAACCCTAAAACCCGTCTCCTTATGAACCTTCGTTATTTTAGTAAATTGTTGAAAAGAGCCTGATTAACGTATTTCGTCCCTGCCTACCCTGGAACGTATAAAACTGGTATATTATTTGAACAGTTTACCCGATATTAAGTAACTGACGCGTTCAATAAATAATATTCGTTATGGATCGTGTGCGGGCCGTGGGTTCGATGACCGGACGCGGCCGTTTTCAAGTTTGCATATTTTGGTCACTGCGCTTTGGAGGATAAAGTACACAAACGTTTAAATTGAATTTTGATAATGCGACTGTGTATGGAAGTTTATTTATTTCTTTATTAAATTAAAAGAAATATGACAAGTGTGTATTGGATTATTCCGTAAGTAAAGTTCCACAGAGTTAATTTTATTCTAATTGCAATTTAAATTCCCTTTGAAGTTCTAGGGTTATTCTTTCCAGGGTTTATCAGCTACAGGCAAGTTGAAGGCAGTGTGTGAGTACTGAGTATAAACAAATTTTTCATCTTTTGGATTAATGGAAGCTCTTATAAACTCCTACGCATTACATGTGTCTGTCAAACTCAGATTCAATTTCACCTGCAACCGCAGGTGAAATTGACTTGAGTCTCTAAAATTCTTAATGAGCCCTAAACCTACTACGAGTATAATGATTGGTTAAAATTACATCTGACCAATACCAATAATCTTAGTCATTAAATTGCTGTCTGATAAAGCTAAATGACAAAGTTCTCTTTTACTACGTAACCCAAAAAGATCAGGCTAATATCAGTTTCATAAATTCTTTTTTATGTCATATTTAATTCGGACTGAACTTAACTAACTTCACATAAAATTCTGTATGATTTTATGTAATTCCTGTAGAAATGACAGCTATCGACTTGCCCATACCAACAAACAAGACGACTGGCAAAGAACGGGTTGGCCATTCACATCTACCAACCGTTCGGGGCTATTAACGTGCCCGCTTGATTACCTGTATGTTTTGTGGAAGTGACTGCCGTCTAACATCCACACAGTAAAGGGGATTTCATCTACTTGTGAGTTTGGCTTAGCCCCCGAGTCCTCCACTACACATTTGAGGTGAAAACTTCGTAAGCTGCGTAAGACATTTTTGTACTAAGAAAAAAAAACTTGAAATCGCGACCTGTTACGTTTATACCGACACCTCGAAACTGTTTCAAACGAAAAAAATTGTTCGAGGAGTTTTACTCCTCGAACAATTTTTTTCGATATTCAGATTCCGAATTCTAATTTATCCGAGTGTTCACTCACTTCTGTCGATAGTCTTGGAGTGCCACTGACTTTCATAAGTATTTTCTTCGCGCTATCGATAGTAAATACTTGAATGTAATGTCATTATTATTGATAGTGTGCGGTCCGCTTAAATCACCCTAAATTCTAAGCTATCTGTACGTTTGAAGTTTTATTAGGGTTGTCACATTATAGTGAGATTACGTTTGATAAAAGCGAGTATAGATAACAGCACTTGGGGTGATAAACTAACTATAATTGTTTACTTGCCACATAATTTTTATCAAAATTAGAATATAAAAAGCATTTAATAATATTGAATTTGTCCGTTATTAATTTGCAGATTATCATTATTAGCCGATTGAACGTCCATTGCTTGCTAGGTAGGTATATATGGTTCCTCCGAAGATCAAAGAACACATTTTTCAACCACGCCGCTGGCCAGAAGGATCCTGGGACGTCCTTCTAAGGGCTTTCCCGGTGCTCCCAGCAGTAGACAGTAGTAAGAAATCGTATGGTTTTAGTCGGTAGGAGTCCAGCATAGCTTCCACGTAGGATTTCTACACGTAAAAAAAACCCTGGCCACAAGAGTTGGTCTAGGGTTTTAATTCGACTTTTGAACTATGTCGATATAGACTACTGAGGATTTTTCAAGGATCGCGATAGCGTTTGGTTCTGTTGAGCGGTACAAATTTTTTCTATGTCATCCATAACTGGATAAGTAATGTATGGAAAATGTATTAAAAACCCTGATAATTATGAGGTACTAGCTGATGCGCGCGGCTTCGCCCGCGTGAAATTTGGTCCCCGTTCCCGCTTCCCGTGGGAACATTTTCCCGGGATAAAAAGTAGCCTATGTGTTATACCGGACTATACTCTATCCCTGTACCAAATTTCAGCCAGATCCATTCAGTCTTTAGAGCGTGATTGAGTAACAAACATCCAAACATCTAAACATCCAAACATCTTCACAAACTTTCACATTTATAATATTAGTAGGATTGTACTGAATTGATATGGGTCTCCTTACCTGTCGGAAAGCGGTCACCCAAGTAGCCTATAGAAGTTTGCAACATTAAAGTCCTTACACTTTGAATTTTTTATTTGAAGCGCTCGTGGCCCCGCGGACTCAGTGTTCTGTAAACGATTATTTGAGCGTTTCCGTGCTTCGGAAGGCACGTTAAGCCGTTGGTCCCGGTTGCCAGTAAAATGGCAGTCGTTGAGCCAAGTTGAAGGCTTTATTTCAACAGCAGGCAGTCACAACCTGCGCCTGTCCATTTAAACACGGCAATACAGCTCACAACGTATTACGTGGGACAAATTATAAAAAGGTGAAATGTGGGTATATAATGTGCCTCTGCCTACCCCTTCGGGGATAAAGGCGTGATGATGAACCAAAGTCCTTACACGAATCTATTTGGGTCACCTTTGAAGGATCCCAAGATTTCATTAAGTCACCAACGTAAAGATTGTTCTGTACAAAGTGTTTACAATATAATATTTATGAGAAACACATTTACAAAATACATCCTCATATATAATATAGCCCACAGATAAAATACAATAACGTGATTTACGTATAATGATGTACGTATATTTATCTAATAAGGTTGTATATTCGTCTGTGCGTACCTCATAGCCTCAAAATATGATGAGAATATGAGAAATATTGGATGGGACTACCTATAGTAATATATTTTATACTTTGATGGAATATTTTATATGGTAACACAAGGTAATAACTTCTTTAAGGTGGCAATACAGAATTTATTTACTTTTTTTTCGCAATTTACCGACGAAAGAGTTCATTTCGTACAACCCAGATTTTCGTTATAGGATTTTTTATTTATACAGTTACCTCCTGGTGGTTAACTTTTTATCCAAGGAGGTAGGAATATGACTAAATATTGAGAATCTTTTTTGCACAAAGTAGAATTTTTCAGCAGATAAGCAAAAGATTTGAGTACTTTTTTAATCAAATCCGGTTCAAAATATCTTTTAGTTAAGTATTGTCAAAGATAATATAGTGTTACATAGTATTACTTAAATGAGAGAATCAGAGATATATTTGCAACTTTGTAGACAAAATACCTCTCTTATGATAGTGAATGGTTCCGGATGTAATATATTTTCTTAATGTTCTGGATTAACTTTAAGGACAAATAAAATAAAACTCTGCCTAGCGTATTTCGTAACTGCTTATATTTACCTCAAAAAGATTTTTTAAAACAAGCAATTTGAGTGTACAGTTGAGAAGCAAAAATTGGCACTTTAAACCTTAATATTTCACAAACGGATTCCTCAAATGAAGTAAACGAAGGATGATTTTACCAAAGTTACAATATTTAGGGGAGATAAGGAAATAGATAGCATCCCCACTCTCGATGTAGGGGAGGTACCCCTAATATTTTTTTAAGTAGATTATATTCTACCATTTTGTCGGTTTGATTAATATGCATGTTTATGCGAAGTTATAGTTCCGAGAAAGCTGCAATTTACCTAGAGATCTCGTGGTTAGGCGGACAACATGACTCTAAGATGGGACTAAAAAAATCAATTCCGCTCATTCTTCGTGACACCACTGAGAATTAGGATAAATTATTCCCTGTGACACCACCGACCGGCTAATAGTGATGGGAGTTTTACGTGTTTCAACTACAAGTCTCGATTTTATACCTGAACGGGTAGGCAGACGGCATATACGCGGGCTTTACGTCTACATTACACTATTTACATTGCATCCCATGTAATAAATGATGAGCCTTATTGCCTTGTTGAAGCGGAAAGGGACAGGCTTTAAGCAAGTTGCCTTTGAAAATTTTGAAACCGATCATAAGCCCTTCACCTTGACTTAAAGAATGTCTAGGTATGTGTTTCTTATTCTTATGTTTCTTATCGACTACGGGACCCTATAACGAAAACATCTAAATCGCGTACTGTAATAATTGTCTGAATTCCATCAACTGAAAAAATATTCATAGCGCGATGTACCTGTCTGAGGTCGCTATACACGGCTCTCCCCTCCGTCTGCGGTCACACCCCCCCGCGTACAGTCAGACACTCGTGCGGAAACCGCCTATTATGCTCACCCTACTGGCTGAAGGTGAGATGTTTGTACTACCCGTTCGCTTTAAATTTGCCGGTCCTTTCCACACCAGCCTCTACGATAAAGGCAAACTTAGAGCGAACGGGCTATATCTATGTTGAGTTGAGAGACGAATAAGGGTTTTGTTAGGTTAAAGGGAGGTGGTTAAACAAACGGGATTTGGATCAAAATTGTTAGAATATTCTACTTTCTACTGAAATTATGAATGTTGTGTGTGGGATCCCATTTAGGACCTTTATTGCTGTCAAACTAATTACATGCACTTTATGCCTTTCTTGTATTTTCTGCATTGTTTTTACTGTGTGCACTAGTTAACGCTACAATCCAGAACAGAACTGTATTTTTTTAATCATAGCTTTTATGATTGTAATTTGTTTTGTGTGCCTAAATAAATAAATTAAATTAAATGTGAAAGTTTGTGAAGATGATTGGATCTTTGTTAAATCAGTATGGCTCCAATGCATAGCATGATTATTAAATATTATTGCGAGTTAGTATTTCGGAGCGTCTCCGTGCCTCGCGCCAGTAACATGGTGATTATTAAGTTTTTAGCTGCGTGTACTACGGTACGGTACGGCAGCATTAACTGCTTTAAAATTGTACAGTATTTCACCCGCATGGCTCCCGTTCCTGTGGGAATACGGCAATAAAATATAGCCTATGATCACCGGGAAGAGTGTAGCTTCCTGTAGTGTTTGTATCTACACAGTAGATATAATACATTGTCTCATGTACACGAGTAGAGGGGGCGGCTGTCAGTCGTTAGTCTGACGGTAGACACGTAGACACGGTGTGACATGGGAGTGCGCCCGCGCTCGAGACTGTGTGTGCAAGTGAGCCAGTGCATTGCAATAGTTACCTATTTCTAATTCCTTTGTGTGATAGTGATCACTACACTTCTCAAGAGTGAAAGAATTTTTCAAATCGGTTCAGTATTTAAACAAAACAAACAATCAAATCTTTCCTCTTTATAATATTAGTTTAGATGAACCGTAATGGTGGCGCCACCTTTACGTGATTTGAAGGCAAAAAAACAACAATGCTAGAAAAGGAGACTAAAATCTAGCTTCTGGCAGGCAATACAAGTGTACCCTAAGTTTGAAAGCAATTCGAAAGACGCTAAAATGAAGAAAAGAAGTATTAATGCCATTATAACTGACAATTTGACCCGCTATAAACAAGAAAGCCGTGAGATCGTTCTCACCAGACTTCCCCTCTCTAACACGTTTATTGTGTAAGTGAAAGTTCAATCCGATTGACGTTGTCACTTTTGTTTTATTTCAAACTTTGAACAGATGATCCACGTGACCTAGTTTACTCGTAACGCAACAGAGTCACAGACTACAGACACAAGTCTCGCCATAAGCCCCTAAATAGAGTGCAGCTCTATTTCATAGAGAGGCTAAAATGGCGAAAACTTGGAGCAAGACATTAACCTTGTTTCCGAGCACGTCTTCGCGAATATAGTTTTTTGACTTGGAGCACGAGCTATAGATCAAGTCAAGTCGCGCTCGTGACTTGGACTTTATTGTACGAACTATAAAAATAGTTTCGACTATAAACTTGAGGGAGTTTCGCTGACAGACAGCAATTTGGGGGATTTATTGGTGAAGTTTTTAGGGATTTGCTTGTTATATTATTTATTTCGGTGTGTCGTGTTAAGAGTAGTAGTAGCTCAGTGGAGCAGGCATTTCTTGAGGTCGAAATTTTTTGGAGTTAAAGAAGCAGCTACGGTTTTATGGTTTTTAGGGTTCCGTATGTACCGAAAGGGTAAAAAAGGGACCCTATTCATGAGACTTCCCCGTCCGTCTGTCTGAAATGAAATGAAATTTATTCACTAATAAACAGAGTACAGACGAATTTGAGAATGCATGGTCAATCCGAAACGAAATTGCTTTGCACTGAGAATTGACGCCATCTCTCGGATAACATTGGAAATCAAGTATCTAGCGTTGCCGATTTTTTTAATACCTCACACAGGATCGCGATTATTGTCAAATAGCAACTCATTAATCTTTTGAGTAATGTAAATATGCCATCCAGTACATTTTTTGTGATTCTAAGGTGTCTATGCAATATTATATTCGAGTAAAGTTGCGCCATCTAGTGGAGTTTTTGTAGTTTGGACTCAAATGTGCATGGGATTATAGATCTTAAGGGACCCATGCAATATTGGAGGTGACTGTACATAAAGATGTTCAGTAGATTGATAAAGGTTCTTCTATTTAGCCTAAATGGCATGTGAAGTATATTTAACATTTTTATTAGTGGCCATTTATCACACTTAGACAATATCAATACCTACCTAAAAAAATTAATTCTAACCCTAGATATTAACAATTTCTTTAATTTCATAGAAAGTGCCCTCCAAAAGCCATGCCTTGAGCTTTTTCTTAAACAAGTTTAATGGGGTCTGTACGTCATGAGGCTGTATCTCAGGAACCGTGATAGCTAGAGAGCTGAAATTTTCACAGACCATGTATTTCTGTTGCCGCTATAACAACAAATACTAAAATCTGAAAAAAGGGGGGATTAAGGGGTGCTCACATACTACAAACTTGATTTTTTGCCGTTTTTTAGTACGGGACCCTCCGTGCGCGAGTCCGACTCGCACTTGGCCGGTTTTTTTATTTTTTTTAAACTTTTTGCACAAAATATGGCCATCGATTTTGGGTTTCTTCACTTATAATTTTGAACAAATACCACTTACCAAAATAAGAGTGGATGGAATGTGGTTACCGTCGCGGCGTCGTCACAATAACAACAAACAACAACAAAATATCTTGTTCATCATCACGCCTTTATCCCCGAAGAGGTAGGCAGAGGCATATTATATACCCACATTTCACCTTTTTATAATTTGTCCCACGTAACTTCGGGGCCACGAGCGTTTCTCGAGAAATATCGTCACCAATATTTTTGCCCCATAGTGCTATGTACCACGAAGCATCCTTCAATTTCAGTTCAAGTGTAGGCCTTGGATGTGAATATTCTCAAGCTGGGTTACTTTTCGAAGATTTGAAAGACAATGAAATCAGTCCTCGTTCAAAGCGTACTCATCAGCTTGACTGAATTTGAGTGATCGGCTTTACCTGTACTTAGTCTTTTTTTTAACGTGAGGTAAAATCCATCATGGATGCTATGCCGGACTCCTACCGACTAAAAAATCTCACGTAACGCCCAACAGCCTTTGGTTGGGAGCCCCGGGTAAGCCCTCGGAAGGATGTCCCAGTTACCTATAGTCTAATTCAAAGAGGTGTACAGTCAGCCGCAGAGAAAAGTAAACAGGGCAGCCCTTTAATGACCTAGCACCATATAGAGCACTTAACAAGGTTTTGCTTAAACGAGTATATTTCACTAAGACGAAGCCGCAGTTTCAGCTGATATACTAGATATGTATATGTATAGAAGATAGACACATAAAACACAAAGGCTTACAAGCTATAACCATCTTAAAGTTCCAACAAAACACTTACCCCATCAAATTTACACACATTACCCATTAGCCCACCAGTTACTGTAGCAAACCACCCTTACACCGTATCACAGTAAATAGAAATAGTCGTACAGTAATACTTCTCGGTTGTGATCTTAAAATGATAGCTGCGCTATGTGATAATGAAGTCAAAATATAAAACACTAGTGGACGCCACGCGGTTTCACCCGCTTAGCACACGTTTCCGTGGGAATATGGGAATAAAATTTAACCTGTAACCGTAAGCGTTACAGTTCCCTTAAAACCGATTTCACAGTAGTTTGAACAAAGTCAAAACGTGTTACCTACCAGCTACATGATATAAACACATTCTTTTCAGGTATTAATGATTTAAATATCTCATTCTGTTTCTCTCTCTTCCTCTACAAAGCGCGGGAGAAGAAAATAAAATACTGTGTACTCGTAGCCTGCTCTTTTCCTCCGGCACTGACCATTATTTCACGGCGCGCAAGAGAAGAAAATGAAATACTGTACACTCGTGCAAATACTGTGTCCGTACGATGTCGGCACATTCCAAACACGTCGGGCCGTCTATAAACATCAGGGATACTTAATAGCATCGGTGGAGCTCTATCTGGCGCCTGGAGGCTGGAGGTCAGTACGTGAGGCACGTAGGTTCTGCTACTGTATCGAATCCGCTCAATATTAACCAGAGCTTAGAACAAGCTATAAAGAAATGGAACACATTACACTGTACTTACATAGGCTTATTATCAGATGGGCTAGCTATAAACGGCTGTTAGCGAAATGGGAACCCTATATACTTTAATCAAGAAGCCGTGATACGGTCTCACCCGAGTGCCCCTCTAACGTTTATTGTGAAAGTGAAAGTTCAATCCGATTGACGTTGTGATTTTTGTTTTATTTCAACTTTGAACAGATGATCCACGTGATCTAGTGACGTAATTTAATGCAACAGAGTACAGACACAAGTCTCGCCATAAGTCCCTCTACAATCTATTTTATAGAGAGGGGCTAAAACGGCTGTTAGCGAAATGGAAACCCTATTTACTACTACCCTATAAACTTAAAAAGTACACTGAAGTGATGGCATTATTAGTGACGTGATACGATGGTAAGATAAAAATAAATAAAAATAAAATTAAATTAAATTTATTCCCTTTGAAATTAAAAAGAAACTACTAAAAATGCTACAGACTGAGAAGAAGAACACCCCAAGAAACTCAGTCCGGTCCCTTCCAAAATTAATCTTAGAATCTTTAAGTCCAGTGTCACGGCCCCACGGGTAAGGTCCGAAAAGGGTTTTCTTCCGCGCGCACTTAGATTGTAGCATAATCTCCCGGCCTTGGTTTCATCAAACTCAGTATAGGGTTTTTCAAAAAGGGTCTTAGGTTCGGCAGCGCAAGTGTAGCGCATCTGGTGTTGCAAACGTTCATAGGATACAGTGACCACAAACATCCCATCAGTTGGGCCGTAAGCTTGTCTGCCACCTTAGTAAGAAGTATGAAAATAACTTTTATTGTCCAAACAACTATTGACAGTGGTCCTCAAGTTGACGGCCCATTGAGGTGCCACTTCACGCTCCGCTTGAAAAATTCGGGATTGTGAGATGCCCCGTGTGGCGACGTTGTCCAGTGTTGCCACGGACAAGAGTACAAAATGTCGCTAAGAGGCGACTAAGGGGAACACTTTCGCAAAAAGCTCCATTGTGTCGAGAAGTAAAACTCGAAATGAAACCCGGTGTCAGTAAAGTGACAATCGTTAAGCCAAGTTGAAGGCCTAATGGGCGGCTTGAAAATGTCAACTGCGGGTCGCGGCGACCTGCGCCTGTCCATTGCAACACGGCAATAGGCTCACCACCTATTACGTGGGACATAAAACTGTAAGGTGAAATGTGGGCGTATACTATACCTCTGCCTACCCTTTCGGGGAAATGATTATATGTATTTATGTATGTAAGATGAAACACAATTAATCTATACTAATATTATAAAGAAGTAAAGTTTGTGTGTTTGTTAAATTGTAAGGGTTAATCTCGGGATCTACAGAACCGATTTCAAAAATTCTTTCACCAAAAGAAAGCTACGTTATTGTGGAGTGTCATAGGCTATATAGCATCACGCTACAACAAATAGGAGCTGAGCAATAATAGTAAATGTTTCAAAAACGTGGGAAAAGGTCTTCCTTTTAAGAGCTTCGTTGCGTGTGCTGCGTAAATATTTATAGTTATGTAAAAAATATGTACTACAAAATTGTTTCTCTTAAAAAAGTTCTAAAAAAATTTCGCGATAGCATGTGTCTATCTTTGGGTTGGTGCACAATAACCATTTTAATGACAATCAATTTTTTTTCTACAATAATGCCACGGGACACATCTTTCATAAAGGAAATTGGTTTTAAAAATAATGCGACGGGAATACACGCGACGAGAAACCTTTCTCTCTCTCTCTCTCTCTCACGTAGTATTGAATATTAACGACGAGACGCTACGGGAGTAAACGCAACGCGACGGTTGCGCGGGTCAGCTAGTAAATAAATAAATGAACACACATGTTTCTTTAGGACCATTAGTTTGATTTCATTAACACAATGTAGTTCGTGGTGCCCTAATTAGCATACATTCCTCGTCATCATCAGCCAGTAGGTCCCGGCCTCCAGTCCCCCAGCATCGTATCCCTGGTCGATGGTGTTAAGTTATGGAGTGGCGATAAGGCGCACGGGGGCTTAATGACTCGCTGCACGCGAACTGACTGTTAAGGCACGTGGTCGCTGTGTAAGCGGGCGGGTTGGCAGCGATTTTGGTATTCGCAGGTTGAAAAGTAAAAAAAAACTGACAGCTGACATTTGTATAGTCCGTGAGATGTTTTACCTCTAGCACTTAGGTTGCCTATCTTGATTGCTGTATTACCCCAATTAGTTTTTGTTTCTCCCATGTAATCGTAACTTTTAGTCGAAACTTACTTTCTTCTTATGCTATCGTTTTGTTCGGGTGTGACCATTAATTGAGTTGTGGAACATTGTGAAAGCAGCAACTTCACCTCCGTTGGTGATGGTAGTGAAAGATTCTTTTCAGATCTTCATAAAAAAATAAATAAATATCAAATCCAAGCGCATAGTTATAAGAGCACTGTTTCAATAAAGTTAAGTATATTATGACATGAAAAACAAAACTCTTCGTGCTAACGGTTGGATGATAAAATCTCCACTATAATCGGTAAAATGTCGTAGACTGGCACTCATAGAGGGACTTTACTGCAATGCCAACACACAGGAAATGATCGACAAGCTGTCAGTCAGAGGTAATATAACTGTGAACGGACTATACTCGTATGTACAGTGTGTTAAAACCAAGTAGCGAAAATTGTAAATCTGTGGTTAAATGTTACTAGACATGCATGTATCAAATGAGTCCTGGGGTCATTCTTCCGAGAGCTTACCCAGGGCTCCCAACCGTTGGCATAAGGTAGGGAACGTGTGGTTTTTGCGGTAGGAGTCCGGCATAGCATAGTAGTCCAAAATTCAAATGCTATCCAAATTACTCACGTTAAAAAAAGGAATAAAAATGCATGTATCAAACTATGTTTCTAAATCTCTCGTAAATTGACATGTGGTGACATTTGGTGAGGCAGTTGAGTACAAATGAAGCCACCCTTATTAATCACATCGATGGTGTTATAGAATGCAACTAAGGGAATATTTTCGCAAAACTATACATTGCGTTGACAGTTCTATGCTTAGCATATAGGCTGAGATAAAGATGTTGATGAAGAGCTCATATTAAACCGAATGCGAGGTCTGATTTCGAGTGACAGATATTGTCAAAACATTTAAGTATCTAATGCAGTATGGGATATACAAGCCCTTAAGAAGGAACTGGGTAATTAATTTTTGAGGTAAAGGATTATTGACGATATATTTCTTCCGGGCAACTTCTTAACGATGTACACTCGTAACGGGTAAAAAAGCGCTATCATTTCAACTTCATGCATTTTTCATTGCCGTTATTCCGACACGAAATTTGGTATTCACCTGCGAAATACCACAATCTCATTAAATATTAACTGTTACTAATGGTCGTAATAACACTCAATATTTAATGAGACGGCACTTTACCTCTATATTTTCTGTTTAAGTCCAACACCGGTAAAGTAAAGATACACACAGAAGCCGTGCAATAATGTAAACTATGGGAAAATTCAATAGCTGGTCCAATTTTGGTAGGGTTGACTGGCCGAGGAACATAATGTTATATAAACTCAACATGTATCAGTGTTTTACTAAATAATTAAAGATGAGGTTAAAATAATGGATCTATGTACAACAATAACGTAATTATTCAATCTGTACTAATATTTTTATTTTATTTTATAAAATAAAATAAAAAATAAAATAAAAATATTAGTAAAAATAAAATAATAATATTACAATATTCGATCGTTCTTTTGTTTTGTTTCTCTAATTTACTCATAATAAAAGTCGCCAGTATCTTACTTATTTATGTAGTGATCTTGTATTTTACCTGGAACAAAAAAACACAAATCATTTAGTAAAATCATAAATTGTATCATTTAAGAATAAAATTCTGTACGTAATATTTTTTCCGTACGAGGAAACCAATTTATCACACACGTTTTCAAACTTGTGCGCCTGTTTCCGTCGTCTGTCAAATATAACGTCGCCGTTCGTATTTATTGTCAAATTGATGACAAAGTTGTACACGGTGTAACTCTGAATTCTTTGGGTGATACAATCGTCTCCTTACAATTTATTTTATTGAAGTAAATGAATTTCGAGTTGATAATAAAACCTGTTTTGATCTTATACACAAAAAAAATTGACAACAGCGAAATTCCAACAATAATAGACAATTTTTTTGTTTGATGTAAATTTACTTGTTTTAAAACTACACCTCATAATTTAACAATTGGCTGATTAAAAAAAAAGTCGTTAGTTTTATTGTCAGGTTCTTTTCTCTCCGGCTCTACTACTAATGTGGGAGCAATCATTTTGATGTTCATATCATATTTTCACCAAGTGATTAAAAAAAAAAGTCGTTAGTTTTATTGTCAGGTTCTTTTCTCTCCGGCTCTACTACTAATGTGGGAGCAATCATTTTGATGTTCATATCATATTTTCACCAAGAAAATTTATCTTATCTTGTGTAACTTTGTAACCTACATTAATGAAAATATTTTCATTTTCAGCACATGAACTGAATTTCTGAAAACAGCCGTCAATGAAACCCTACCTCAACATTTCTTAATCGTTTCTGTTACGAAAGAATAATTATTTTAAATACTTACTCGAACTACAGACATTTATATTCCTTAATTCCTTACAATAAAGTCCATTTTCAAAATACCGTAGTTGAGTTATTAACTTGTTATGAGCCTGATTTTGTTCAAAAATATTTTAATGGAATTCTTCAATTAAAGGTTTTAGGATATTAGCATAGTGTGTGAATTTAAGTAATTTCTTTCGTATTTACTATTAAAATGGCGATGCGGGTCATAAAATAGTGTAAACGTTACGGTGAATGTCATTCTACTACTGCGAAGGGGTAGGCAGAGACATTACCTTTTGCTTTTCTCCCACGTAAGAAGTAGGTGGTGCGAGCCTATTGTCGTGTTGAATTAGCCTTTTTTTTAACGTGAGGGAAAATCTTAGATGCTATGCCGGACTCCTACCGACTAAAAAACCTCACGTAACGCCCAACAGCCTATAGTTGGGAGTCCCGGGTAAGGCCTCGGAAGAATGTCCCAGGACTGTTGAAATGGCCTGTCTATTTCGCATGTTGAAACTACACGCCTCTTTAATATTGCCCAATTTCCTGTCGCCCCATGACGAATGGAAGTTACCTCAAGACGTATAAATGCCTATAAGGTGGAAAATTTGGTTGGTTCCGAGTAGGTTTCGGTAGCTAAGAAGAGGCAGGTTCGAATCCTGCTCGAAACCAATTCTTTTTCCATAATTAAAATTTACTTAATTAAAATATCTCTCCCATGATTGGTTATCCTAAACCAACATGAATATAAATTTAATTGCCTGTGTCAACACTAACTCGTTTGGTTTATGAATCGAGTCAGGCTCTCGATCCTTCGCAATTAGTGATGAAACGAGTATCGAGTAAGTAGCCCGCAACGATTAGGTATCAGTAAATTTTGTTTACGATTAATTTGTTTCAAAGTAGGTATACTTGTTTAAAATTTTTAATACGGTCATATTTGGAAGAATATTTTTGAATTTAAAAAGGGTCGGTTTTTGACCCAGGTTCTGAGAACTCCTTTTTGACTTAAAGGTAGGTCGAAAAAGAAAAAAATAACCGATCATTTATACTGTTGGTTGATGACACTTGATGGAATTTCCTATAGATATTGAATAACACCACTTGTACTGTTCCACACCATTATTTATTTGATACCTGACCTGTTTCGCCTTTCGGCATTCTCAACGGTAAAAAAACACCAACTTGATGACCACTACATCATGAAAATACATCAACCTTAACCCTAAATCCAACTGGCTCTACAGTGACATGTCGCTGTTACTTACTTAGACCAAAATTATCTATAAGTTAAAGACTAAGTACTCGTACTTATTTCAAGTTAGTAGTAAGATGAGGCCACAGTGAAAGCCAAAATTTGCCGGGAACCCTCGAACATCCTCCCGAGGGGACGACGGGACAGAACTCCTGGCCGTAGACAGTTTGCATGGCATTGTGTGGTTTTAGCTGGCCCGGACAACCCCGAAAAAGTTTAAAATTAGCCTGTCTCTCGGAACTTCGATGGCGTCAAAATTTTCAGAAATAACTCTTCTAGGTATCCCTCAAGTCGTGTGTGGGCAAATTTCACCAAAGTACGAAGCAAACAAACAAACAAAAAAAATATATTTATTTAAGCAGATGCGCTTGTAAAACGTCCAGAATATAAACCAAAATACTCTACCACCAGTTCACAACGCGACCCACCTGAGAAGAACTGGCAAGAAACTCAGCGGGTTACTTTTAGTGCTCTATTTACAATTTCAAAGAATCTAAAAACTATGCTTTAAACAATTGTTTTGAGAATCAAGCAGATCAGGTAATTTCCAGGCTTCTTTATCCAGCAAAATAATCATTAACTGTATTGTAACCCTTGTAGTATAATTTTTGGGCAGGTCGTTCCAGGTTTTTAAATTTGAAGGACTTAATTGCGGTCAAACAGCGCGACAAGATTTTTTTTTATAATTATTTAAAGTAATCTATGTGTATGAGATACTTAGGTTTGTATATTATTATTAACGAGTCAAGGGAGAGTAGCGGGTTCGCCCCCCCCTCCCCTCCCCTCCCCTCCAGCTTTATCGTCTTTCAAAGTTGACGTTGAAGTTCAAGACTTTTACACAACAACAACGCTTGGAAAGCGTTTTCATGTTAGAAACGTTATTAAGTTTATGTTAAGTCATTCATTTGTATGATTAATTATGTATACTAAGTATTATATGTGTGTATTCAGAATATACAAGTACTTCTGGCCGCTGTCAGATCCACCCACCTGAAATTTAGTTATTCTATTTCAGCCTTAAAGTTAAAATTCTAAGTTTAAAGTTGGAATTTTGAAAATCCCTGTCTTATTGGGTGCTTTGACAAAATCAAGACTATATGTTATGGGGTTTCGGTTATTTTCTTTTTTCAATTATCTTGATGGATCAGTTAGACATTCGGTAATTTTATGAGTTTATATACTTAAATATTTCTCAGCGGTCTAGGTCCCGAAGCACAAACTAATTTTAGCACAATGGGGCGGAGTAAAAATATTACAAATATTGATCTAGATAAATATAGACCTGGATTTTGAACGAGCCCTGTGTTTAGACTAAAGCCTAAGTTTACAAAATTTTAATCAGGAGTGTAATCATGGCGACACGTTTCATGCAAATTATTATATCATTTGACTAGCGGACGTCACGCGGTTTCACCCGCGTAGTTCCCGTTCCCGTGGGAATACGGGAATAAAATATAGCCTATGTTCACCGCAAAGAGTGTAGCTTTATAACAGTGAAAGAATTTTTCAAATCGGTCCAGTAGTTCCGGAGCCTATTCTTTTTTTTTTTTTTTTTTTTTTAACGTTTATAACGTTTATTGCATCATTAACAAATTCATTACAAAAACGTGGATTCTTTTATAAATAGGCAACATTTTATATATTCCGATATCCACATTTGAAACCCTGACTCCTGTGCTAAGTAAAAAACCTGTATTACAAGAGTCAGTGTCCTCCCAGGCTTACAGTTATAATACTTACAATTAAATATAATTAAAAATAATACAATTCTAAAAATACATTAAAATTTCATGCAGAACGTTTCATTTTTGTTTAGTGTGTGTGTGTGTGTGTGTGTTTATGTGTGTGTGATGTGTGTGTGTTTGTGTTTGCTTGTGTGTATGTTTATTATTAGTACCTAAATGGTACGAACCACAAGGTGTATTTTATTTATTGTAGTGGTTTTAAAATATTTTCTGTTTGTGTGTAGTCGAGTGTAAGCAGCCATATTTTAGTTTTGTGCTTGGTATTATATGTTGTATGGCAATTTATATTTAGGATCTTGTTAACTCTATTGTAAAGATATACAGATAAGTAACCACACTGCCGCGCAGCCGATTTTGTTCTGCAGCTTACAGGTATGCAGACATTGGTGATGGTGCGTTTATTGCTTTTTTTAACCGGGGTAATCCGATGCTGTTTCAAAATGAGACTCAGGACGTACAATTGTCTCACTGTTAAAACCTCACATTCCTCATAAAGCTTTTTCGTCGGATATCTGTAGCGCCTGAAGGTTATTACCTTTAGGATCGATCTTTGTACTCTTTCCAGCTGAAGCATTACTGTCTTGTGGGTGCCCCCCCACACAGCAATGCAGTAACTGAGAACTGATTGCACCAGTGCCACATATACAGACCGCAGAAGTTTGAAGTCTGCCGCGGGTCTAAGCCTCTTAAACACCCAGATCAGTTTTCGGGCCCGTGATACGAGAAGTTTTATATGTGGATGCCAGCTGAGTTTCTCATCCACGAGTACTCCCAGGTATCTAACAGTGGAGGATTTTTTAATTTTAGAGCAATTGCAGTGTAATTTATTTTTGCTACCACTACAAGAGTGTGCTCTCAGTTTTACTTTTACCTGCTTTGTTTTGGCAAAGGTGAACTGGAGAAATGTTGTCTTAGCGAGGTTTAAAGTTAGTGAGTTGCTCTCCAGCCATTGAGTAACCCTACACAGTCCCCTCTCGGCAGTCCGCCGCACCTCGTCCCAAGTCCGTCCATGAAATACAAGTGCAGTATCGTCCGCGTAGCTGAATATTTTACCTTTGTAAAAAGTGTGCTGACACAGGTCATTTACGTAGATCAGGAACAGACTCGGAGCAAGAGTACTTCCTTGTGGGACTCCGAAAGTAATAGGTATCTCACTACTGACTACCATTCCAATCTTTACTTTCTGCGTACGGTCACT
Organism: Miltochrista miniata; assembly: GCA_933228765.1. NCBI lineage: Eukaryota > Metazoa > Arthropoda > Insecta > Lepidoptera > Erebidae > Miltochrista > Miltochrista miniata. Next base: position 1,161,753 of record OW121776.1, read on the forward strand.
CAGAAAGTTCTTAAATAACTCAAGAACCCGCCCTCGAATTCCAATATGTTCCAGTTTGTTCACAAGTGCGGGAATGCAAACGGTGTCAAAAGCTTTAGCCAGATCGAGAAAAACACCGAGGCATTTTTGTTTAGCATCTGTTTTAGTAGTTACATAATCAACTAATTGGTTAACTGCATCTTCGGTGCTTAATCCCGGTCTAAAGCCAAATTGAGCATCCGACAGTATATTGTAATGGTTAAGATAATTCATGAGTCGTTTGTTTATAGCTTTCTCCAAGACCTTTGACAGTGCTGGGAGAACCGAGATTGGTCTGTAATTTCTAACATCGTCCACACTCCCGCCCTTGTGAACAGGCGTAATAAGTGATTTTTTAAATGGACTTGGAAAGATACCTTGCTCAAAACAAATTTCAATTAATTTTGTAATGTGTGGGGTCAAAACATGTCTTCCCAACTTCAGGAGTTTTGTGGGTATAGAATCCCACCCCGTTGAACTGTTTGTATTTAGATTGTTTATTATAGATGCAACTTCAGTCTCGTCAGGGGGTATTAGAACCATAGAGTTAAGCGCAGTGGGTGTTTTATATTTATGTGGTGCCTTTTGGCGTGTACCACGTGCTTGCTTAATGTCGTCAGCTAGGTTTTTGCCTACGTTAGCAAAATATTTGTTAATATCTTCAATTGCTTTTTCTTTATTTTCACCAGGTAGCAGCAGTTTGTCAGCTGGCGGTTTTTGTTCAGCTTGATCTATAATTGTCTTGATTGCTTTCCATGTTTCTTTATTCGTCTTTGATGTGTCTAGCAGGGTTCGCTCATAGTTTATTTTTAATTTTCGGATCAATGAGTTGCAGAAATTTCGGTACCTCTTGTAAGATGTCTCAGCTATTGCGTTATTTGGATCTTTTAAAAACTGTTTATGAAGTTTGTCTCTATGCCGTATACACCTGAGCAGACCGGGTGTGAACCAGGGCTTTAAAAGTCTTTTTCGACTAGATACTTTAATTGTTTTTGAATGAAGTGATATTGCCGTCTGCAGGATATCAACGAAACGTGTAGCGGCCTCGTTTGCATCACACTCCTTGTTTATAAAGTGGAAGTCAATTGTCTTAAGGTGTTCATTAATTGCTTCGTAGTCAATCACTGATGAGTATCGTATTTTTCTGTCAGCATAGGTGGTGTCATCTATCGTTAGTAGTATGGCTGTATGATCAGTGACTGTCGAGTTCAAAACCATGACTGTAGCTCGTGAGGAAGTGTTCAACATTATATGATCAAGACAGTTATGTAACCTTGTTGGATATGTATGTCCTGGTGCAAGACCCAGTTCAGCTGTTAAATTTAGATAGGAAGCACTGTCTTTGTGTTTGTTATTTGGTTTGATGTCGATGTTTACATCTCCGACAAGAATAACGTTGTTGGATTTTAGAGGTCGTATTATTTTCTCGATCGAGTGAAGGAAGCCATCAGTAGTTAGAATGGAGGGTGACCTATAGACAGCCAGAATGTGGGTGCTAGGGAGGATCTTTAAAAGCAGGTAATTCGCGCCCACAGAATCCGGTTCCTGAATTGTACATTGCAGATGCTTTTTTGTATATATTACGATTCCATCGTTTTGGTTCTGACATTTTTTTGAGGAGAAAGTCATATAGTTCACTATACTAGGAATCGGTTTGTCAAGGTCAATCCAGCACTCAGTTAAGATTATGATGTCAATGTCACACGATAACCTCTCCAGTTGAGCTAAAAAGCTATTTAAGTTTTTGTAGACACTACGGATGTTTTGTGTGACAATTTTAAGTGAAGGTAAAGTGTTTTTCTTCATAATTAAGTTACAGGTTTCAGTGTCGCAATTATAACATTTTGCTGCTAAGATATTGTCTAAGTTTGTTGAAATTATATTAGTTAAATTAGCCATTGAATGTTTATTTTGAGTGGTCAACCAAGATATATTCCTGCAATTGCAAGTAACCGAAACCGAGCTCAGACATTAAAGATAAATATATGTTAGGCGAATTTGTAGTATGGGTGTAGTTTTGCACGTGAATAAAAGTTTTATATTTAGCGATAGTATGTGATGATTTGTATTGTTTGTGATAGCTCCTTACCCAACATTCACATGTAGGTCTCAGACTAAAAGTTATTCTTTTAATCTGAGATATAGGTTTAATTACATTAGAATATATATTATACTCATTGTATGATGACATAGTTCTTCTTTGTGAAGAATGATTTTTGTGTTTAGTGTGTATTCGTAAGGATTTGTGGTTATTTGTGTGTATTTGTATCCTGCTAGCAGGTCGCAAGTGTGTATGGTATAGATGTATGTATAATATGTGTTCATCATTAACATTTTGTGGGCATAAAGATACATTGAAATGATTTCCGTCGGGCATTATACACTTATACAAGATATTTTTTTACATTTATTTTTCCGTATAAATTTACAGTGAGACTATTTACAGAAACTAATAGACATTTTGAGAAAATACAATTTGTGGCATTTTTTAACGATAAAAGTAAGTTGAACTGATTTTCATGGATTATTAGATACTTCCACCAGCTATAGTTTAACTTATTGCAATACTTTGTGACTCTTATTGCTATTCGGTTTCTAGTAGGCACTTTTTTGTGGTAGTTGTTTTTAAATATCATATTTATATAATGCAAAGATAGTTTACAGCAGTTAGCAGCATTTAACAGTAGTCTAGCGTTAATTAAGAGTTTACAGAAAGGGTTAGACTGCCCTTTGCACCGTAGGAAAATCCGAGATTGATCGTATGTGGATATAACGTTCCCCTTCTTTCTCTCGAAGAAAAATATTTCCATTTTGATACCAAACAAATTTATAGCTGTTATTCTTTGCAAAGTTACGTGTGTCGTGATATAACTTTTTCATACTGGCAGGAAGATGTTCTGCGACATATATTGGCGTTTGTTGCCCGGCTATCCCTATATGTCGAGTGCTTAGCTTTTCCGGAAGAGGGCGTGTTCGATTAAAAGCGCGAGTGGCTTCCAAGACCTTGATTTTATTTTGAACTGATAAGAACTCGACAACAATTGGTCTAGTTATTTCATTTTTCCCAGGTAAGCGGTAAACGTCTCGCAGGTCCGACACATTCATGTCGGCTTGAACCGAGCTACAAGTACTCATAACAATTGATGCAAGGTCAGATGTACTTTCATTTTCCTTGCGCGGTACATTTCTGATTTCAATCGCTGAGGATCTATGTGCACGTTGTAGGTCTTCAACTCTTTTCTCCAGCTCCACTATGTAACCACGTTGCTGAAGTCGCTCATTCTCCAATTTTTCAATCAACAATTTCATGTTTTCATATTCTTTGTTCATAAAATCCAGTGAGTTTTCAATATCACTGGTAATCTTCTTTATTTCGCTATACTGCTGTTTCACCTCCATACTATCCGATTTTAGAGACTTTAGCATTGAATCTTGCTCCTTTTTCCATGTCTTGAGAGTTACATCCTGCTCCGTTTTCCAGGTCATGAGAATATCCATTATTTTATCCTCAAATGTTTGGAGTTCCGATTCCGGCGAAGAGTCTGGCCTTAGACGTTTGCCAGATTTAATTCTTGTTGAAATGTCGGGTAAGTCAGAATCCGATTTTTTGTGTTCATTACGTATATCCGGCGTTGAGTGTACCTGTTGTTTTTCGGTGAGGGCCGTATTAGGCGTATTCGGGGGTGTTCGACGGGTTCGGGGCATGTTATTAAAATTGTATGGCGATCAAAAATATATTACAAACACAAAAACTCGTGCAGGAATATATTATTTAGGGAAAAAAATTAGAAAAAATAAAGAAATTAATTACAAAAAGTCAATCCGCATTCAGTGCGATTTCGAATCCGCGACAACACGAACGTTATTCTTACGATGTTCCGCGGGACCACGACAGCAACGAAATACGTTCTTGAAAATAGCAATCCTGTGCAACTTTGTTCCAAGCAGTTTGAACCGGTATTTTATATAGTGACTGAGCTCTTTTGTTAACTCCCAACTCTGCAGTTCACTTTTGACATAATTTTCAATGTCTACCGCAGAAGTTTGTTAATTAAAAATGTTTTATTTCAAGATTTAGGGCCACTTTCACTGTTTGTTCTTTCACTATTTCTTCACTAATACATTTTATCTTCGGTTTGAATAGTTTTCACCACTGTGTACACACCTTTACCACACTTTTTGGATTTAAAATTGTAGAAACGATTATAAACACGTTTGCTATATTCGTTAGAAACAAACAAACAAACAAACAAACAAAAAACAAATCTTTCCTCTTTATAACATTACCTAGTATAGATACATACATACATACATATACTCACGCCTTTATCCCCGAAGGGGTAGGCAGAGGCCTATACCGGCCCACATTTCACCGTGTACAATTTGGTCCCACGTAACAGGTGGTGAGCCCATCGCCGTGTTGAAATGGACCGCCGCGCCGCCGTCAGAGCCTCGTCCGTTGTTCAGCAGGTGCACGAGCTTGCACGTGAGGTTGACTTGGGCCCGGAGGTGTTGGTAGGGCCCCACTACACCCTAGATAGCATGTTCTATATATACCGAGCAAACTATCAACTTGTGACTATAAACTAATTGTAACGAACTTTGAAACTTAATTAATCAATTAATGACAATTTGTGACAATTTGTGTTCTATACTGGGTGTAACAAAATTGAATCTCCAAATTTCATGAGATGACTTGGCATCGGAAATCAAATACAAATATTTAATAAAAAGGGGGGTTAATTTTTTTTTATTTTATTTTATTTTTTTGTCGCCCATTTAGAATTCGTTTTTTACCGCGGCAATTCGAGGTAACATGGTCGCCGTGGCAAAAAAAAAACACGGAGCACCCTTCTGGCTGTCGTTGTCGCTTTCTACTGCAGCTCAGTAGCTATAGAAAGGGTGATAATGAAAATTTGACCTTTAAAACGGATTGACTGTTAAAGTATTCATGTGATAATTTTTCTTCATTTTTGTAATGTTTCTTGACTGATGCCACGTCACTTAACGAAATTTGGAGAGTCAATTTTGTTACACCGTATATATACAAATTGTCCTCAGACATGTCAGAATTCTCCAAGCATTTGGAGGTTGCAGTGGCGCGACCAAATAACACAGACACACTTATGCAGTTCTGTCGTTATGCACTCAACTATGATGATTAGCAAGATTTTAATTAAATTGTTCCCGAGAACCTCGCGTACGTTCAGGAGAAAATGCACACTGCATTTGAAAGTCATATTGCTTGTACCTACCTACACTTGCGTTTACGGAATAGCTGGCTATATATATAGATTAGCTGGCTATATTACTAGTAATAGGTATTTTAGCCACATGACTAAGTCCTATTCCGCAATTAAGCCACTAACTACACAGAATTAAGCCATTAGACCGATACGGTGCGTATTTATAATCGAGATAAGTACACGAATTAAATCTTGCAAAACGCTTTCAACCGAATAAATTGAAATTCATTTAGTAAGGCGGAGTTTACACGAGCGCCCTTCTGTAAATATTGAAAGAAGCCTATGCCAGCTACTCAATAAATCAATAAAATGAGCCAATATTGATTGGCTAATTTGATTGATTGATTGATTGAGTAGACACTAACGAAAACGAACACATATTTCATGATAAGGTGTTATTCTAATCAATGCATAGATTAGGCATATGCAGGCAGAAATCCTAGGACATCCTTCTGAGGTCTTACTCGGGGCTGTCGGCCGTAGGTAGTGGTAGGGCACTTTGTGCGTTTTAGTTGGTAAGAGTCCGGCATAGCATCCATGATCGATTTTAACAAAAAAATAGAGCGTGCAGAGGTCCCACGTATGCCTATTGCCGTTGGTAAGAGCCCGGCATAGCATCCATGATCGATTTTAACAAAAAAATAGAGCGTGCAGAGGTCCCACGTATGCCTATTGCCGTGTTGAAAAAGATACGCAGATCGGACTACCCGCTATTGAAATTATCGAGCCGGACATAATGCTTTCAACTTGGCTTAACAATTGCCATTTTCTGCCTTCTGAATCATGAAAACGCACGTATTTCGAATTGTCACAGATTGTTCAGGGTTACCTATCTGAAATTCAGCCATGGCAAAAGATACTTGACGCATTGCAATCACTTAAAGAACACAGAGCCAGTGGGTAAACGACCTTTTTGTATTCGTTTAAAGCAGCTAGTATGAGGTTCTTCAAAAGGGGTCTTAGTAGATTTTTCGATAGCGCGAGTCCGGCGCCTCTGGTGTTGCAAACGTTCATTGGCTGCGGTGACCAGAAGTCCTTTTGGTAAGCAGTATGCTGCCACCTTAGTGGTACAAAATAATCCGTATTGTAAATATATCCTCGGCCTAAGACTTGCATCCGTGCAGTTTTCATTAAATTACACTTCTGTATAATTAGTAAGTAACCGGTTCGTCGCGTCATTGCACCGCACACTAAGTTGCGCGCGCGCACATTGGGTACTTGCTCTTATTGAAAAAGCAGCCAGCGACTTTTGATTCCGTTCCCGCTTCCCATGGGAATTCATTCTCAGAATAAAAAGTATCCTATGCGTTATTTCAGAATGTAATCTATACCAAATTTCAGCCCTATTCCTTCAGCCGTTAGAGCGTGAAAGAGTAACAAACATCTACACTCACAAACTTTCGAATTTATCATCTACTAGCGACCCGCCCCGGCTTCGCCCGGGTGCAATGCTGATACTAATGCTTTTATTTTAGTAAAGGCATGGATGAGTCATTTTATGGAAAAGTTGTATTACTAAATGTTAATTAGCACTATATTTTCTATCCAAAACAAATTTGAAATCTCAGATCGTATGTCCACCTATTTTAAAATCCGGACCAGTGTGCGGCCGGCCGGTACGGCCGCAAACGCTACCTCCCGCAATTTTATATCTGTAATATCTTAGAAAATATTCATTTAAATCATATGCTGTGAAGGGCCATATAGATCTATACTAAATAAACAATGTATTTAAGGTATTTAATTGGATAAGAATTAATGATGTATTGGTTAAAACCGCTTCGAAAATAAGCCATTATTTGTCGTAAAAAGTAAATGACTTAAAAATGTTATTGTGGGATATCCATAAGAGATAGAGATATGCCATCACGGAGTTTTCTGTAGACCTTTACAATGTGAACAATACTTAGTACATTACTTTGATAAATCTCGTAGGATTCAGCCTGCGTTTGCAATGTAAGTGGAAAAAATGAAATTATTTACGACATCACATTAGAAACCTCAAAAATAACAGTATTTCTCCACTATTTAATGGATGTTATTATACATAAGTATAAACCTTCCTCTTTAATCACTCTATCCATTAAAAAAAACCGCTACAAAATCCGTTGCGTAGTTTTGAAGATTTAAGCATACAAAGGGACATAGGGACAGAAAAAGCGACTTTGTTTTATACTATGTAGTGATACCAGTGGTGGGCAAATTTTTTTAAGGACCTTTCAGGAACGGTAAAGATGACCAGAGTTCGTTGACGAAAGTCCTTACTTGTGAGGGTCGGATGCGTTGGGAGTTACTGGCGAATATAAACGGCGATTAATTGAACAAATGTTTTATTCTGAATTAACCCCGGAAATGAACCTCGCGTGTCGAGTAGTGCGCAGTAACTGGCTCGACTCAGTCATACATCGCGCTTACATACAAAACTGCTTACTTGCAATCTTTCATACTACAGAGTCCCTACACTTTCTTAATCGGGGGCCAGAAAAAATAAGAACTTTACGAGGAGGACCAGAATGAGATCATAGAGAGCAGGACAAAAATGCATTTTGCGGTTTACCACTGTTGACCGAAATTCATTTGATCATTTGATGTGTGACCGAAAAAACATTAAGCCATTCTACTAGTGATCGAATGAACAATTGACCAAAAGAGTTTTAATCGAACAAACATTTGGTATTTTTACTACTGATCGAATGAACGTTTGGCCGAAAAACAGTTGACTAAAGAATATTTTAACAAGGGCTGAATCAAAATGGCTAGGTTAGGTTAGGTTAGAACTGCGACCATAACGCACGAGCCGAGCGAGCGAAGCGAGCGTGCCGCGGCAGCGGCCGGCGAGTGCCAGAACCGAATTCTACTTATTTCGCTTTTATTCGTTAAAATATTCTATAGTCAACTGTTTTTCGACCAAACGTTCAATCGACCAGTAGTAAAAATACCAAATGTTTGTTCGATAAAAACTCTATTGGTCAATTGTTCATTCGATCAGTAGTAGAATGGCCTAATGTTTTTTCGGTCACACGTCAAATGATCAAATGAATTTCGGTCACCAGTGGTAAACTCTGCATTTTGTGCTGAAACTTTTTATATTACTTATTTTGATGTATAGCTGTATGTTACTTCTTCACGCTCTAACTTACTCCTTCACCTATGCATCTATTGTTATACTAAGTAGAATCTACATACATAATACTTCTGGACCGTCAAAATACAACTATCGCGACTATTTATGTAGAAGGACCGTCGGCGGGCCGGATTATATGCTTTCGCGGGCCGGAGTTGGCCCGCGGGCCGTACTTTACCCATCACTGATCTATACTAACATTATAAAGGGGAAAGATTTGATTCTTTGTTTGCATCGAATAGGCTCCGGAACTACTGGACCGATTTGAAAAATTCTTTCACTGTTGGGAAGCTACACTCTTTGCGGTGAACATAGACTATATTTTATTCCCGTATTCTTACGGGAACGGGAACTGCGCGGGTAAAACCGCGTGACGTCCACTAGTGTAAGATAAATACATAGGTAGGTACGCTAAACGTACATAATCAGTTGAACTTGGATGACCAAGGGTCTGAGAACAGCGAGTTGTCTGCTCGCCGTTGTTACCGAAGCAGGCCAAGACGCTGGCGTGTCTCTTCACCCCATAAGAAGTACTATAGCACCCGAATCCCCCCAAAATGGGGGATAAAATTCAAACCCCGAGCAGAGGTCGCATTGGAGGACAAAGTCTATGTCGGGTACCCTCGGGTTATCCGTCCGAAGGCGTACCTAGCACTCCTCGCCGTACGTTGATTATTTTTTTTATATTCATTTCGCCAAATTGACGTCGCCACCAGCCTGATGGAAAGCCGTGGCGCATCTAGCGATTGGGGGCCACTTCTGTCAGTGGTCCTCAAGTTGGCGGCCCTGTGATGTGCCTCTTCACGCTCCTCTTGAAGAACCCGGGATTCACGGGGTTGTAAGATGAGGGAAACACGTGTGCGGCTAGGTCGTTCCATGTTTTTAAAACTTACCGTTGCCGTTTTAAGATGATAACTTACCGTGTGGTTTTAGCTGGTAGAAGTCTGACATACAGGCTGGTGTTCACACCATTACCACAGATACTACTGTGGTAATGGTGTGAACATAAACATGATCGAACGTAAACAACCAATCAAAGTGTATATCAGACTTCAAACATCGTTTTCTGTATGTTGGTATTGCAGTAAAGTCCCCCTATGAGTGCCAGCCTATGACATCTTGCCGCGTAATAGGGGAGATTATAAGATGTATACGTTGGCACTAACAATTATTATATTTTATGTAAATATACATAACTTTACTAAACACATGATTCTGATACTATTGGATTGTACTTAAGTTTTATTTTTATTGATATGGTTATTTAAAAAAGACTCTCATTGCCATCACCAAGTAGGGCGAAGTTACTCCGTCCACATCTCAAATATTTTCTGCTCCCGAAAAATGGCAACAAAAAAAATAAAAAAAATAAGTTTCTACTTTAAGGTTGGAGTACATGCAATGGACAAAATCTTAGTATGGTAACACGAAAATCAAGCAAGCCAACATCGGCGCTAGGGGCGGATTAGCTATGAACGGTTGTGGTAGCCACAGATTAGAAATATAATTAAAACTCCTCGTCATGTTTTTTATTGTTTTCCTTCTATTTTTGAACTGTATTTTGTAATAATTTAGTTATGTAAGTATACTTAGGTTTTTAATTTTTTTACCCAGTGGGTGCCAGTTGAAAACCAGCGCCGGGTACTTGTGCCCGGCAATATGCTGAACTGGTTCCCAGTTTTTGTGCAATGACGTATGTACCTACCTATTATATATTCTATTATTAGTATTGTGTTTGTTTGTATTATCTTTATTAATTAAGTAAGCCAGTATTGTTGTTGCAGAAAAAATAAAAATATTTTTCTTTCTTTCTTTCTTCTTTCAAACAGGGAGAGATAGATCCATGACGTCATCATAAGGTTTGAGTCTGTCCGTCTGCGTGGAACAATAGGTAGTCGTATATAATATAGCTGATCGACGGCGACGGGTCAACTATTTAACCGCAGCGTGGTGTACACGACATCTCGTTAGCGACTCCTCCGGACGTGTAGGGTTGTCACGACACTTATTTTATAGATTTCATTTTTACATACATATGGTCACGCCTTTATCCCCGAAGAGGTAGGCAGAGGCATATTATATTAGGTGGTGAAGCGTATTGCCGTGTTGAGATGAACAGGCGCAGGTTGTGACTGCCTGCGGTTGAAATTTTTCAAGCCGCCTAAAAAGCCTTCAACTTAACTTAACGACTGCCATTTTACTGGCAACCGGGACCAACGGTTTAACGTGCCTTCCGACGTAAACGCTCAAATAATTGTTACAAAATGGTTACATGGATGGTCACCCATCCAAGGACTGGCCATAGTAATAGTTGCTTACTGCAGTGGTCGTTTACAGAACACTGAGTCCGCGGGGCCACGAGCGCTTCATTTTTGTATCCTACTAATTCCTTTTACTCTTGTTAGTAGGGCTTATTATAATAGTGACTGTGTGTCTGTTAGTGTCTGTCACTCTATGAAACAAAGATGCTTTCAAAAATATGCGAAAGTAATGTAAAGAAGTATTCTACAATTGGCAGTCTCTGCGGCGTAGTCCTGGGTTCGATTCCTGGGTCCGGCGTCGCGTCGGTCCGAATATTTGTGTGATCCACAAATGCTTGTTTTGGAGTTTGGGTGTTTTCTATGTATTTAGAAATATTTATGTACATATAAGTATGTATATCAGTCGTCTAGATCCTATAGCACAAGCTTATAGGTATTAACTTAATTTGGATGAAATAAATATTTGTGGACATTCACACATAACATCACGGCTACGTTCTATCATCGCACCGCTCGCCACAGACAGGGAGTTCATCCTCACACTCTGCGTCCGGTGCGTTCCAGCACGGTTAGATCCGATAGGTGTTTTCTTCCGCGCACGCTTAGGTTGTGGAATGACCTCCCTGCCTCGGTTTTCCCAAACGCCTACAGTATGGGGTTCTTCAAAGGGGGTCTTAGAAGGTTTTTACAGGGTCGGCAGCGCGAGTGTGGCACCTCTGGTGTTGCAAACGTTCATAGGCTGCGGTGACCACCGGTCCTTCTGGTGGGCCGTATGCTTGTCTGCCACCTTAGTGGTATAAAAAAAAAAAAAAAAAAAAAAACCTAGATTTTGTCTGTGAATATCCACAAATATTTATTTATACTACGCCCACATTTGTAAAATATCAAACCGTACAGCGTGTCATCGAGTCGAACATGTAACTCGAGTCGTAGCTGCAGTTGTCAACGGCACTGACACGCGAGTCTGATACGGTAATGGAGAAATGTGCCGTAAAAATGTTACAAATGTGGACGCAGCAGGTACGGGTCACCTCACCACGAGGACGCAGCGCATCCTCAGGCATAGGTAGAAGATTTTAGCTGAAAGGTATACAGATAGTTGGGACTCAAGATTAACATAATAATATGTACAAAATACACTCGAGAGCAATGAATCCGGGTCACTTAAAGAATGTTAAAAATCTCGGAAACTAAAAATGATAGGTTAATGCAATAAATTGTATTTAATAGACAATGTAATACTCCTTAAATGAAAGTAAAAAAAATATGAGTCGCCGTACATTTTATTAACACAAAATTACATAAAGAAAAAACTGCCGATCTCTCCTTAAAACAAAAATAGGAAACATGAAATTTTTGAACTTTATTACGATTTTCTTGAATTTTAATACTTCGTATTGCCTCCTCGTGCTTCCATTACTGCGTTTACGCGGTTTGGCATGCTGTACACCAAGTTCCTTATACGATTTTGGGGAATATTCTCCCATTCCTCTGTGAGAGCAATTTTGAGCTCACGAAGCGTGATTGGGGGAGGGTTTCGTTGTTTTACGCATCTGCCTAGCTCGTCCCAAGCATGCTCGATCGGGTTGATATCCGGGCTGCGCGCTGGCCACTCCATACGAGTAATGTTCATCTCTTGAAGGTAGTCATTCACAATCCTACCTGTATGAGGTCGGGCATTGTCATGCATAAATATAGCATCCTCACCTAAATTGACCATAAATGGACCAACGTGATCATTGAGGATTTCTTCCACATATCTTACGCTAGTTAAAGAGCCGTTTTCTATGATCACCAGCTCTGTGCGACTTTCAGAAGAAATTCCGGCCCACACAAGTACAGACCCACCACCGTAGGCTACTTTTTCTTCGATGCATGCTTGCTTGAATCTTTCCCCTGGTCTTCGATACACTCTGTGTCTTCCATCGTGCTTGTAGAGCATAAATTTTGATTCGTCGGAGAACATAACTTTTGACCAATCTTCAATACTCCAATTTACGTGGCTCTGGGCATACCTTAGTCTCGAAATACGATGCCCACGCTCCAGTTTAGGGCCGTTTGCAGGTCTAAGGGGTTTTAAGTTAGATTCAGCAAGCCGACGTCTTACTGTCCATGCACTTGGGTTACTTCCTCCGAGGCGTCGAAACTGATTGGTGAGTTCAGTTCCTGTGAGAAAGCGATTTCGAAGCATGGTGTTCACCAAGTATCGGTCTTCTCGTGCTGTGGTACACCTGGTTCTGCCCGTTCCTGGTCTGCGTAGGTTAGAACCAGTTTCTTCGTAACGTCGGAGAACTCTTTGTACTGTTGACAGCGACACACCGACAGTCCTGGCTGTATCGCGCTGACTCCGGCCGGTTTCCAGCATTGTAAGTATTCTGGTGCATTCTTCAGGCGTAAGCGACATAATTTCAGCTTGATTAATGAATATAGAGCACTATCAACATGGTTTATGTACCCACATAAATGACAGATTACAAACAAAAGCAACACCAAATGCTGTAATTTCGTAGTTCCATCTTCGAAAGTGGCCCTTTTTCAAATTTGATTTTTTTATGATATAACTTTACAATAACTAAGAAGTTTTAATACCTTCATTTAAGGAGTATTACATTGTCTATTAAATACAATTTATTGCATTAACCTAGCATTTTTAGTTTCCGAGATTTTTAGGATTCTTTAAGTGACCCGGATTCATTGCTCTCGAGTGTAATACGTTCACTACGAAATTTACATTCAAAGTGCGCTCGGGGTACGTACACTACACATAGACAACTCTCACGGAGTTAACGGACACGATTCAAAGGATTTTCAAAGTAATTTCGATACTGGTGTGTGCGCGAGTGTGCGTAGCCGAGGGTAGGTTTGAAAAATAAGTATATACATGAGATTGCGTTCTGCGTGTACCTTATTATTTTGAGATTCAAGTCAGTTTTAGCTCCTCTCTATAAAATAGAGTGCAGAGGGGCTTATGGCGCGACTTTGTCTGTAGCTGTTACTCTGTCGCATTAAACTACGTCACTAGGTCACGTGGATCATCTGTTCAAAGTTTGAAATAAAACAAAAAAGACAACGTCAATCGGATTGAACTTTCACTTTCACAATAAACGTGTTAGAGGGGCAGTCTGGTGAGAACGATCTCACGGCTTTCTTGTTTTATCCTGGGAATAAATTTGGTGCGAAATTGATTTCGGAATCTTCACTACTCGGAAGGAGGAATGGCCATATAAAACAAAGGCCTAATCACAGATATCAGAAAAAGATTTTTGTGGGCCTTATAATAACAGATATTATTGTTGATAACCCTAACTATACTAATTGTGTACGCCCGGTTCCGTCTCTGACTAATTGAACTGACATCAAAGCTCGCATCGCACGTCCATTTTAGTTCACAATTACATTTATTTTATTTTAACTCCTCCTATATCTGTTGGGGGAACAGACGGGCGACTTTCTGTTGCCGTGGGGAAGACTATTCAAATCTGTTTGAAATATATGTTAGTGAGTGCGTATCGATACGGTTCTTCGAGACTACCTTGTGTTTGTATGAGTCCGCAGTTATATTTTTGGGCACCTTACATAATATAAACAGAAAGGTAAGTCAATAATAAAGTCCAGGCCTTTAGTGTTGGTTGGTAGATAATCCTGGGATATCCTTCCGAGGGCCTACCCGGGGCTTCCGACCGTAAGCAGTGCAGGGCACGTGTGGTTTTAGTCTGTTAGAGTTCGGCATAACATCCATGAATGATCCCACACGTAAAAAAGTTATGGTAGTTAAATAAGAAGTTCAGTATAAGGGACTGCTGTTGAAAATAGTTGTGGCGTTAGATGGGTTCAAAGCGGATTATCTTTTCATACCGAGCTACTAATGAGAATCTTCTAACGTTAATAAACTAAGATACTCAACTAAAACGTGCAGCACTGGTTCAAAGCAACAAGCTGCCGTGCCTACAAGAGGAGAAAATAATGATTAAAACTAAGGTTCTGTGTGTAGCTGCGTCTGTAATTCTTTTTACAAAAAGTAAAAACATTAACTGAATTTATTGACTTTTATTTTGAGAAACACAAACATACCTAATTATTACATTTTTTCTTTTAATTTCATCACCTTACTTCCACAAATATTTTTAAGTCTAACTTAAAACAATTACTTTGGCTCTAGGTATACAGCGATACCCTAAGGGATACAACATATTTGTCGTTGTTGATGTGACCTTGTTTACTACTGCAGCCTAATTAGCTACCTAGCCTGAACAAGTTGCCGGTCTGCACGATTTCAATTTATTTTTACTTCATAAGGCAGATGCATTATTTTTGGTTAAACATGTGGCCGAAGTTCAGAGTAAATCTAAATCTGTCCTTATCATCGTCATCTGAGCGTTCATATACAATCTACATTTAGAAAACTAGCTGCAAAACTAATGCAGTCAATTATTTTAATTATATCTCCTCATCTAGCTGCAATATTTAATATATGTGTTGATAAAGGCGTGTTTCCAGATTTAATGAAACACAGTAAAGTGATACCTCTTTTTAAAGCCGGATCCAAAACAGACCCTGGTAACTTTAGACCTATTTCAATACTGCCTGCCATTAGCAAAATTTTTGAGAAAATTATACTGCAGCAATTACAATCACATTTTAGTTCAAATATGTTACTACACAACGAGCAGTATGGGTTTACAAGAGGTCGTTCTACTACTGACGCAGGAGTGACACTTATAAAACATATATTCAGCGCTTGGGAAAATCGACAGGATGCTATCGGGGTATTCTGCGATCTGTCCAAGGCTTTCGACTGCGTTGATCATAACACTTTATTACGAAAAATAGATCATTATGGTATAAGGGACTCTGCAATGGATCTTGTTGCCTCCTATCTTAAAGATCGAATGCAATATGTTGACATTAATGGAAGTCGGTCCTCTGGAGCTTCTGTAGCTATGGGTGTGCCGCAAGGATCAATTCTAGGACCTTTTTTATTTTTAATTTACATCAACGATTTACCTTTCTATGTACAGAACTTGTGCGATGTTGTTCTATTTGCTGATGATACATCACTTATTTTTAAAGTTGATCGCAATCCAAGTACTTTTGACAACGTAAATAGTGCACTAGCCCAAGTTGTAGATTGGTTCACAACCAATAATTTGCTATTGAACGCTAAAAAGACAAAATGTATTAGATTTACCATGCCCAATGTCAAAAATTATGAAACAAATATAACATTGAACAGTGACACCCTTCATCTTGTAGAATCAACCGTATTCTTGGGGATCACTTTAGATAGTAAATTACAGTGGACTGCCCAAATATCGTGTCTAGCAGCAAAACTCAGTTCGGCGGCTTTTGCCGTTACCAAGATCAGACAGCTCACTGATGTCCAAACAGCCAGGCTGGTTTATTTTAGTTATTTTCATAGCGTCATGTCTTACGGCATTTTGCTGTGGGGCAAGGCAGCAGATATACAAATAATTTTTGTACTTCAGAAAAGAGCTATACGTGCAATTTATAAATTAAATGCTCGAGAATCGCTTAAAGAGAAGTTTAAAGAAATAGGAATTTTAACGGTTGCATCGCAATACATATTTGAGAACATCATGTCTGTTAAAAAGAACATACATCTATATCTTAAGAACAGTGACGTACATTCAATAAATACTAGAAATAAGCATAAATTGATTGGAAAGGTTTTCCGATTACATAAGGTACACGACTCATTCGAAGGACTTGGTGTACGCCTATTCAATAAAATTCCTTTAAATACACTCGAGAGCAATGAATCCGGGTCACTTAAAGAATCCTAAAAATCTCGGAAACTAAAAATGCTAGGTTAATGCAATAAATTGTATTTAATAGACAATGTAATACTCCTTAAATGAAGGTATTAAAACTTCTTAGTTATTGTAAAGTTATATCATAAAAAAATCAAATTTGAAAAAGGGCCACTTTCGAAGATGGAACTACGAAATTACAGCATTTGGTGTTGCTTTTGTTTGTAATCTGTCATTTATGTGGGTACTTAAACCATGTTTATAGTGCTCTATATTCATTAATCAAGCTGAAATTATGTCGCTTACGCCTGAAGAATGCACCAGAATACTTACAATGCTGGAAACCGGCCGGAGTCAGCGCGATACAGCCAGGACTGTCGGTGTGTCGCTGTCAACAGTACAAAGAGTTCTCCGACGTTACGAAGAAACTGGTTCTAACCTACGCAGACCAGGAACGGGCAGAACCAGGTGTACCACAGCACGAGAAGACCGATACTTGGTGAACACCATGCTTCGAAATCGCTTTCTCACAGGAACTGAACTCACCAATCAGTTTCGACGCCTCGGAGGAAGTAACCCAAGTGCATGGACAGTAAGACGTCGGCTTGCTGAATCTAACTTAAAACCCCTTAGACCTGCAAACGGCCCTAAACTGGAGCGTGGGCATCGTATTTCGAGACTAAGGTATGCCCAGAGCCACGTAAATTGGAGTATTGAAGATTGGTCAAAAGTTATGTTCTCCGACGAATCAAAATTTATGCTCTACAAGCACGATGGAAGACACAGAGTGTATCGAAGACCAGGGGAAAGATTCAAGCAAGCATGCATCGAAGAAAAAGTAGCCTACGGTGGTGGGTCTGTACTTGTGTGGGCCGGAATTTCTTCTGAAAGTCGCACAGAGCTGGTGATCATAGAAAACGGCTCTTTAACTAGCGTAAGATATGTGGAAGAAATCCTCAATGATCACGTTGGTCCATTTATGGTCAATTTAGGTGAGGATGCTATATTTATGCATGACAATGCCCGACCTCATACAGGTAGGATTGTGAATGACTACCTTCAAGAGATGAACATTACTCGTATGGAGTGGCCAGCGCGCAGCCCGGATATCAACCCGATCGAGCATGCTTGGGACGAGCTAGGCAGATGCGTAAAACAACGAAACCCTCCCCCAATCACGCTTCGTGAGCTCAAAATTGCTCTCACAGAGGAATGGGAGAATATTCCCCAAAATCGTATAAGGAACTTGGTGTACAGCATGCCAAACCGCGTAAACGCAGTAATGGAAGCACGAGGAGGCAATACGAAGTATTAAAATTCAAGAAAATCGTAATAAAGTTCAAAAATTTCATGTTTCCTATTTTTGTTTTAAGGAGAGATCGGCAGTTTTTTCTTTATGTAATTTTGTGTTAATAAAATGTATGGTGACTCATATTTTTTTTACTTTCATTTAAGGAGTATTACATTGTCTATTAAATACAATTTATTGCATTAACCTATCATTTTTAGTTTCCGAGATTTTTAACATTCTTTAAGTGACCCGGATTCATTGCTCTCGAGTGTATTATGAACCTTCCTTTATATAGATTCAAAAGGGAAATCAAGACACATCTTATAAAAAGGGCATACTATACTATTGATGACTATTTTAATGATACAGAGACATGGACATGAGTTGCTTGCTCCTCACTTAATTAGGCGCGAGTGTAAATGTCGCTTGTGTGACAAAATTGTTGATCTTTATTGCATGACAAACGAATGTACTAAGACTATTTGAAAAGAGTGGCCGTGAGTTTTCTTGCCAGGTTCTTCCTCACAGGCTCTACCTATTGCTTTGCGAATCTGGCAGTAAATGTAAATGTAGAAGCAAAAATTTTGACGTTCATAAGTGTTACTTTGTAACCTAAATGAATAAAGATATTTTCATTTTCAGCTGTAGCCCGCGGCTCCGCCCGTTCCCACTACCCATGGAAACTTAATCCCGCGATAAAGAGTAGTCTGTGTTTTTGTAGACTATAAATCTATCACTGTGCCATATTTCAGCTAGATCTGTTCAGTCGTTAGGGCGTGAAAGAGTAACAAACATGAGTAACAGTAAGATTAGGTACAGTTCTCCCGTCTTTGTTAGAATGAAAGTAACGTATAAGTGAGACTTTGATGTCTATCTGTTTGTCACCATCCAACAGCAGCAACAAAAATACCTACATAATTTGCGAAAATTTCGGCCTTCTAGTCTAGCTATCACAAAATAAAATAAAATTTATTCCCTTTGAAATTTTTAAAAAAAATATTTAGGTTTGTCAAAATTTTTGTGACTCTACCGGGGGTTAGGAAATGCTACAGACTGAGAAGAACACCCCAAGAATCTCAGTCCGGTCCCTCCTAATTCATCTTAGTATCTAATACAGTTTTTTTTTTTAATGTAGAAAGGAGCAATTCGTGTCACTGCCAGGCAGCCTTGTCTTCTAGAAAGTCTTTAATGCTATAATAAGCTTTCTGGCACAATTTAAGTTTTATGAGTTTTTTAAATTTATTAACTGACAAACCTGTTATGGCTGTCGGCAATGTATTGTACATTCGAATACAATTGCCCGCAAAAGGAATTGCTTATTTTATTAAGCCTAAATCTAGGTCACAATTTCTGAGATACAGCCTCGTGACGGACAGACAGACGGACAGCGAAGTCTCATGAATAGGCTCCCGTTTTTACCCTTTGGGTACGGAACCCTAAAAAACGTAAAAGATAAAAGCCGGTCTAGTTTGGCAGGATTTTTTTACTTATCTAGAACGTTTATTAGTTAAATTTAGGTCAAGTCACATTATAAAAAAGTGACCTACAATATCTACCTATTTATTTATCTGGAACATAAAACGCAACAACATACCTACTACATGACCAAAACATTTAGTTTTATCCCTACTAATATTATAAAAAGAAAAGATTTGATTGTTTGTTTGCATCGAATAGGCTCCAAAACTACAGGATCGATTCGAAAATTTTTTTCACTGTTAGGAAGCTACACTGTTTGCGGTGAACATAGGCTATATTTCATTCCAGTATTCCCACGGGAACGGGAATTACGCGGGTGCAATCGCGTGACGTCCGCTAGTTTTTTACATTCGTGCACTTGTTATCACTAGTTTTTAAATACGCCTCCATAAAAATTAAAATTTTTTAAGGAAATTTGGAAACTTTTATGTTCATTAAACGATAGTAAAACCAAGGCACTTGATAAAAGAGTTAAATGTCCACCATTTTAATGTTTTAAGCAATTACAAGCGATAACTACAACTATAAAAATGGTCGACCCCTCTGTGCAATCTCTTTGTCCCTTCAATGTTTCAAAACATTTAAAATAAAAACTTATTATTTTAATACTTACCACTAAGTTTGCAGACAAGGATACGAACCTTGCATGGACGTTTGCAACTTTTATAAGAAATCTGATATTATATTTATCAAATTTCAGTCAAATTGGCTCAGTAGTTAAAGCGTTATTACGTAACAAACGTCTTCACAAACTTTTATAGTTATACTCATATTAGTAGAATCTCTTAATTTAATTAAGTATAAGATTTTTAAGTGGTGATGATGCAGATAAAAAAGTTTACATCATACCAAAGATCAGAGCTGTATTGTCTCTACCTATCCCATTAGAACAGCGTGAAGATATAAAACGCAACAATGTCAAGCAAAGAACTCCCGCGCCGATTCGCACCACTCGTGTTAATCACCAGTTAAACATAACCCATTGTTAACTTAACCGTTAGTTAAGCAAACGGCTGTGTACACTTGTCGAATATTTTTTATGTCAATATCATATAAAATCTCCAAAACCGTTATGGATGATGAAATATTCGTTTTTGACGCATAATTTTTGAAATTAAGCTCGCCAAAATAATGAAAACCATGACGAGATCTAGTGCTTCGTTGGTGTCGGGGCCGAAAATTGCGTCTGCGGATCACGAGGGACTCGATTCCCACCGGAGACAATCATTTTGTAAACCATAAATGTTTGTTTCGTGAGTTTGAGTGTTTCTATATATGTATGTTATGTACGTATTTAAAAGTATCAATACATAAAATAACATCGAAACTTTCTGTTTGTCTGTACGCTTGTGCACGCTAATCTCAACAACCGCTTAACCGATTGCAATGCTGTTGTCTTAATTGCGTTGCGGTTTACTTCACTTAACATTTAGTGTTTGTTTCATGTCAATCGGTTCATAAATAAAAAGTTATATCAATCTAAAGAATCACATAAAATGCAGCGTACGAAGTCGCAGGCAACAGCTAGTTTTTAATATCTGTAGTCTGATACCCATAACACAAGCAGGTTATTCCTAGCTTACTATGAGATCAGATTGGGTTGTGGGAAATTTCCGTGAATATTTATTTATTTATCTGGGGCCACTGTCGCAGTCCACAAGACTACTATTGACAATATTGACATTGACCAATGACGTACGACTTCACCAGGGTTGCTTCCGTGTGGTTTTAGCCGGCAGAAGTCCGGCATAGCAACCATGAGGGTTTCCAACTTTCCACACGCAAGTGTACAGTAAACTGATTCCACCCTCTTCTTTCCGACCCTGAACAACGCGTGCCGGGCAGAGATGACACTCATACGCAGTGGAGAGAATCTTCGCCAGATCAGAGCGGTTCAAAAGATCGTTCCTCTGTCGAACTATAAACCTGGAACGACCTGCCAGCGCACGTGTTTCCCTCACCTTACAATCTCGGGTTCTTCAATTAGTGCTGATATCACCGTGAGTCAGTAATAATATAATAATTTATGTTGTGACCATTGCGTTATGTATCTAACTTATCTAACTTGTCACTTTTTGTGGAATAAAACACATTTTTGTTTGTTTGTTGTTGTTTTCAACAGGAGCATGAAGAGGCACATCACAGGGCCGCCAACTTGAGGATCACTGTCAGAAGTCTCGTTACGGACTGTGAGAGTGGCCCCCAATCGCTAGATGCCCGACGGCTTTCCATCAGGCTAGCGAGGTCAATTTGGTGTGCTTAAATAAAAAAGAAAACACTGCGCTTAAAGAACGTTCTCAGTTTCTATGGTACTAAAGAGAAAAGATCTTTTAATAGCTCGATTCTAAAGAAGATCTTTATCTGCATAGTATACTGTTAAGATAAACTAAACATCTCGTAAATGAAAATCTAAACTCATAAAACGACTGTGGAGGAGAGGAATTCCCAAACACAAGCATTATGTTAGCTTACATGGAAATTCCTACTGAAACATATATTATTATTATTCCTTTCACTGTATGAATATGCACCCTCACTGCTGAATATAGATCTCCCCCGAAATTCCTCCAGCATTCAGTCTTGTACAGAACGATGAGTAAATCCAACCACATGAGCAAAGATCCTTATCTAAATCGCTTTCCCACCCGCTAAGACGATTCTAATCTTCCCATCTAACCCTGCAGTGCAACAAAACAAAGATGCGAAGCGCCAGGGCTCCGTCGCGGCGCTTCGCCTGCAAGACTTCATATCTGATGTAGATAGTATCTGTCTCCTGTGTGCGCTCGCGTTACGCTAGGGTTATAGTCGTGTGTTTTTATTATTCAGGAGCTGTGCAGTTGACATCAGTTTGCCAAGAGAAATATTAGAAACTAGCGGACGTCACGCGGTTTCACCCGCGTAGCTCCCATTCCCGTGGGAATATGGGCATAAAATATAGCCTATGTTTACCGGGAAGAGTGTAGCTTCGCAACAGTCAAAGAATTTTTTAAATCGGTCCCGTAGTTTCGGAGCCTATTCGATTTAAACAAACAGACAAACAAACAATCAAATCTATACTATTTATAATATTAGTATCAGTATAGAAAAATCTGTTACACTAAGCTGCTAGATCACGCGAAAATTATAAAAGGCTATCCTCTACCGCCATTCTAAAGGATCGAAACACACTGAAAGGTACGAGGTACGAGGGCGGGGTGATAGGCATCATCTACCGGCACTTTAGCAAAGTTCACGAGAATTGCACCATTAATAAATAAATGGTTTAAAAAACCCTAGAAAAATACGCTTTTATAATGCACGAAAAAACCCAAAAATAAATTATGGATCGTTCAAGTTGCCTCTATTTCTGGGCTGAAGTGTAAACTATGTGCTTTTAGTTATAATATTTGATTATAAAAGCGTGGGGCGCTGGAACAGGAAAGACTTTCCTGGCGGAAGCTGCATGATGTCTTGTCAGATTAAGGATAAGGTCACATTTATAAAAGCGTGTTTTTCTCGTGTTTTTAAACTATTAATTTACACTGTCACGCTTTTATATATCTATTGTGACTTTTACTATTATTAATATCATTTTAAATTTCGGAAATGTATTAACGATGATAGGCTTTAATTGAAATACATAACATACTTACTTGAAAAGTAAAGTAGTTAATCACGCCTACGCATTTTCAACACCCACTTTTGCCAGTTTTTCAGTTTTTCGTGACGCCCGCGTAATAGGAGTAAACCTATTACCGTTACGAATCTCTATTAGATAATTCATTGGTAGGTCCTTAAAGTTTCGGCATTCCGAGATATTTAGTACAATATGTAGTGATCACGTAATAGGAATACAAACGCATATATCCCCAAGCAGGTTTTTAACGGTAACCAAAGATATCTCGTTCTCGAACAAGAACTCTACATTTTGCCACTGTTAACGTATTCCCCTCATGTATCTACTTAATTGCCTGAAAGAAAAGGCGTTCCCTTTGGCAGCATAAACGTTATGCTCTTGTGCGACCTCATGCAGCTTTCGTCAGGATTTTTATTATATAAGGATTAGGGTGGGTGCACCAGTGGCAAAGCGATTAAGCGAGAATTTGACACATTTTTACATGATGTGTCTTTGTTATTGCGACAATTATTGCTAAAAGCAAGGAACATACTCTTTATTTACCATAGAATCATGTAGCATATTTTATTTTACTTAGCAGCTATTAAGTTTTTTTTTATAAAAAAAATAATGCGGGGTCTCCTAATGTGCCTAAGTTCGACCAGACGGCACCAGTAACAAACCAGGCATTGTGCCAATAGCAAACCAGTAAATATAACAAATGTTTTTAAGGCATAATTACTTTTTAAAGTTTATTAAGCTTTCGTACTTAGTAATTAACACATTTTAATCAGTCTACAAGTTACGTATAGGGTATATGTAAATGTTTATTTAACTCAATCACTACCTAATTAATTAGTTAGAGATCCATGTGACTGGTGTTATTGTTTGTTTTAATAAAATACTCATAATTTCAATTACTTAAAAAATAAAATGTTAAGGTTCTAAACCAATAACTAGGCAATGCATGTTAAATGTTTGACTAAACTTATCAATTTTAGGAAGTAAGTAGGTATTTCATTACTCCCTAGCGGCCTAGCCTATTATTAAGATTAATATCTCTGACACAACTGTTATTATACTTATTTTAACTTCTTTGAATAAAATAGAATAAAAATGAATTATCATCAGTTAAAATATTAAAGTTCTAAATCAATTCTTAATTAGGTTTAAAATATACATATTCCTGACACAACTGCCAGTAGGTAACTGCTACTATCAGTTAAAATCCTACATCTACATTTTAGTATTTTTGTGTGAATATTTGTAATGAATAAACTAAAAAAGTTCTGCCCCGATTTAAAGAATTATTTCACCTTTAGAAAGCTATATTCACCCTGAGTAACATCGGCTATATTTTATTCCCATATTCCCACGGGAAAGGGAGCTGCGTGGGTTAAACCGCGTAACGTCCGCTAGTATATTATAAATGTGAAAGTCTGTGAAGATGTTTGAATGTTTGTTACTCAATCACGCTCTGGCTGGACGGTCCGGCCTGAAATTTGGCACAGGGATAGATTAGTGTTGATTAATAAATAAGCTACCTTTTATGCCGGGAACATGTTCCCCTGGAAGCGGGAACGGGAACTAAATTACAAACGGGCAAAGTCGCGAGCATCAGCTAAACCAATTTTCAATTATTAAGATTAGGGTCCCTATCACAACTAGCTTTATTTTATTTACTAGCTGTTGCCCGCGACTTCGTACGCGTGAAAATTATGTTATAATGACAATGTGATTGCTCTCTGCTTAGCCCCTAGGATATGTAGCGTGATAATATATATCCCTTTTTGAAGACCCTACCCCTAGTTAATATTTGTGCAAAATTTGAACCAAATCCATTGAGTACTTTTCGAGATCCTTTCGGACAAAGCAAAGCAAACAGACAAACCGACAGACAATTTTTTTTCTAACTACATTTTCGGCTTCGGTACCTTATTTAGAGCACCCGGCGAGTATTTTTTTTCTAATATATCCAATGTACAGTTTTGACTTTTCTATCATTTTATTAGATGTATAGATGACGGCCGTATTATATTCTAAATGTGTCTCTAATTTCTGCACCTTTGCGTATATCGTCTATAACTTTTAAGACATCTTCCTCCTTATACTTACTTGAATAATATTCTTTTCGGTGGCTAATAATCTAATTAATTGTATGAATTTTATTAGTATAAACCAGTGGTCTGCAACTGGAAATGTATCAAAAAGTTTAATTACCAGTTGCATACCAACTGGTATGCAACTGGAAAATTGTTCATTTTGTGTTCCAGTAGTTAACCATTGAATATTAAAGCTGTATTTCAGCATTTTTTGATAAAATAAAACGTAATATTATTGCTATGTGTATCAAACAGTAAGGCAAATTCGGAAATTAATTACAATAATTGATTAAAACAAAGACACAGAAAGATGTTAAAACTTGCCGCAGTACGCGTAGCTTACTATTATGGCCGCCGGCAGCGAAATTAACGATTGTCGTTCTAGATTATCTTTTTTCACTCAAGTAGGTGGCGTGTGTATAGATTTTAACGGTGATTATATGATTGGTAGGAATAAGACAAGCCTACCAATCGCAAAAAAAATGACGGGATATTTAACAGGTGCTTAACATTTCTATTTAAAGTTTGAAATGGTGTGCCACTGGTTCCTGGTGTGGCACTGGTGCACCCACCCTAGTATTAATAGGAATATGCTTACAAAAAAGTATTTCTTGTTCTAGCACCCCACGCTTTTATAATCAAATATTATAACTAAAAGCACATAGTTTACACTTCAGCCCAGAAATAGAGGCAACTTGAACGATCCATAATTTATTTTTGGGTTTTTTCGTGCATTATAAAAGCGTATTTTTCTAGGGTTTTTTAAACCATTTATTTATTTTATACTTTTTAGTCACAACATTTATACCTTAACTAGATGTGTCCTGCGGCTTCATCCGCGTAGAAGTCGTTATCGCATAAAATCATTACCCTACTTTCGCGCAGTCAGTTAAAAAGTAACCTATGTTCTTCTCTTAAACTCAAACTATATTTATAACAAATTTCATCAAAATCGGTTTAGTGGTTTAGGCATGAAAACGTAACAGACAGACAGACAGAGTTACTTTCGCATTTATAATATTAGTAGGGATTTCTGTATTACATGGTGTTTTGTCTGAGTTCGACTAATGTGAAAATATTTCATTATTACTCTAATACATATACATTTTCTGCAGGTACCTATGTCAATATTTACACTCAATATTAACTTCAATATATAACAGGTTTGTTATAACCTTAAACCCTAATCGTGGTCTAAGCTCATTACACGACTTTTCTAACAAATCCAAATACAGCTATGTTCAATCATGAAGTTACAGTTATATCTTACGACTCCATCATCAGATCAGTTTGACAGCACCATATTATTGTATTGTTATCAGAACTACAAACATCTGCCAATTTTCATGACGCTACGATCCTTGGAAGATGCATAAATTAGTTACCTGAGATTCCATTGCATAGTTTTACAAGTCAATTAAAAAAAGGTTTGTTATAACCTTGAAACCTAAGCCTGGTCAAAGTTCATTACAAGACTTTTCTGACGAATCCAAAAACAGATATAATACGATATTCCATCATGAAGTTCCAGTGCATATCTTTCGGCTCCATCATCAGATCAGTTCGACAGTACCATATTATTGTATTGTCATCAGAACTACATGCAGCTGCCAATTTTCATGACGCTACGATCCTTGGAAGCTTGTTAAATTAGCTACCATAGATTCCACTTTTTCCATCGAAGTTTCAGTGCCTATCTTCCGGCTCCATCATCATATCAGTTTGACAGTACCATATTATTGTATTGTCGTCAGAACTACATACAGCTGCCAATTTTCATGACCCTACGATCCTTGGAAGCTGGTTAAATTAGCTACCTTAGATTCCACTTGTTTTCTGTGCATATCTTCCGGCTCCATCATCATATCAGTTTGACAGTACCATATTATTGTATTGTCATCAGAACTACATACATCTGCCAATTTTCATGACGCTACAATCCTTGGAAGATGGTTAAATTAGTATCCTTAGATTCCACTTTTTCCATCGAAGTTTCAGTGCCTATCTTTCGGCTCCATCATCATATCAGTTTGACAGTATCATATTATTGTATTGTCATCAGAACTACATACAACTGCCAATTTTCATGACCCAAAGATCCTTGGAAGCTGGTTAAATTAGCTACCTTAGATTCCACTTGTTTTCTGTGCCTATCTTCCGGCTCCATCATATCAGTTTGACAGTACCATATTATTGTATTGTCATCAGAACTACATACATCTGCCAATTTTCATGACGCTACGATCCTTGGAAGATGGTTAAATTAGTATCCTTAGATTCCATTACATTGTTAGTTACATACACGACGACCTAATAAAAGCTTATTAATAATAAAATCATTCGATTTGTAATGACAAATGCCAAACATTTTCAAACTTAGTTTTCAAAAAATTCAGTTGCTACTGATTACGATAAATGAAAAAATGTCTTTTTACCTGGATGCCGGTACAACAATGTAAGTATGTATATGCGTACACTGTTCGAGTAAGTAATGTTTATTCAATTTCCAACCAATTATAATGAACTAGAGCCCCACATGCTTACCTATAAGTGGCTCAAACTTGAATTGTGACGAGCGAAGCGACAGCGATAGCGGCGAGGGCGCGGCGCACCAACACAAGAGCTTCCAACATAGAACACTATGAGGTACGTTTGTTGTAGTTCTTACAACATAGAACTGATAGAACAAACGACAACAAACGCACCTCATAGTGCCACGCCACGCACTCTTTGATTAAATTTATAAATTAGGTCAGTGTGTGTGGCGTAGCTCATTCCGCCCTTAATGGGATCAGGAGACGGCCAAGCAACTTGACTCAAATCTGTTATAATTTGAATGAAAGTAGCTTCAATGTGCGTGATTTCTTTGCACGTGTGTGTGCATCGACGTGTATAAAGACATGATATTTACTCAAGTCCCGTGATAGTAGAGCCCGTAATAGACTCCAGAGTCCAGTCTCTACTTCAGAGAAAGTAGGTTCAAGCGTGCTTTCTTTGCATAATGTGTGTGCATCGACGTGACCGAATTGATCGTCTCCGGAGCCCGTTAGGCACTGCGCTCGCTCACAAGCAGACCGCACTTGGTGCGTTTGTGATCGTTTGTTCTATGTTATCTACTCTCTTGTACTTATGATCCGCGCTCTTGCAACAATCGCTGTCGCTCCGCTCGTCGCTACCATCCAGTTTAAGGTCTAAGTAGTTCTTACAGAAGCTGCTGTCGATCAGGTTAGACAAGTTGCCTTAACGACGCACTCACAGGATAACTCGCAAACTAATTATATTAATTATTCATGGCAATGTTGCTCGATGTACTTAAATAACTCATGTCTGTTACTTAGTGCAAATGTAAGCTAGGATGTTGAATGTCGTTTTGAATGTGGTTTTCACTTTTTTTAAAGTACTGGGCACTGCCTGTCGCTCTGGGGTCACATTATGAGTTCTTTGTCACTAATTAAACAACATGAATAAAGAAATTACTATTGGGACACTTTCTCAACACGAAATTTAGGTAAGGGCAAAAACTTCGCTGTCCGTCTTGTTTGTATGTCCGCAGCCTCAGTAATCATTATCTCTAGAGAGCTGAAATATTCACAAATTATGTATTTTTGTTGCCGCTATAACAACAAATACTGAAATCGGGCCAAAGAAATTAAAAGGGGCTCCCATTCAATGAAAGTGAATTTTTGCTATCTTTTTGGTACAAAACCATCCGAGCACGAGTCCGACTCGCACTTGGCCGGTTTTAGAAAAGACGCGCCGGGCTAAAAGCACTTCAATATAAATCGATAATTTATCAAGCATACTTGACATCCGGGCTTAATAAAATATCGTTCAGTTTATAATTTAAAATCAATTTATAACGATTACTGGGACGGCCATCAAATTAATATTAATTAAAGGATCTGATTTGGGTCAAGCGCGTTATTACGGAGGACCGCCTCGAATAGTGGTATGCTGGTGCTATACACATGGATGAAAATATCTACTAAAAAAGCTATTATATTTACTGTTTGGCATTGCACAAATGCCAAACAGTAAATATATGTATGTAATAGCATTTTTCGAAACGATGTTATCCATCAGAGAAAAAGAGTGGTCGACATAGCTCGCATAGTATGCGTTTGGAAGTGGCAGTGGGCTGGCCACATCTGTAAAAGAACTGATGGCCGATGGAGCACGCGAGATCTAGAGTGGAAACCGCGTCTTGGTAAACGTGGGGTGGGACGACCCCCTGCCAGATGGAGCGACGACCTAAAGCAGGTTGCAGGGATTGATTGGATGCGCAAAGCGCAGGACCGTGTGTTGTGGCGAGGTTTGTGAGAGGCCTATGTCCAGCAGTGGACTGCTATAGGCTAAATTGATTGATTGATTAATTGCACAAAAATTTAAGTATTGACACAGACAGACCAAAGGTAATTTGTTAAAAGAAAAATAGTGAAAATTAGAACTTGAAGAAATTCAACAGAGGGTCGTCAGACTCGTCAGTCATCACAATCTGCACTTGGGCAGAGCGTGTGTTATGTAGCTCCTCTGGTATTGCGTTCGTCTATAGGCTGCGGTGATCACTTTTCATCAGGTCGGTAATATGCGCAACATAGTAGAAATATATGTATAATATGCGTGTCTGCCACGTTAGTGGTATTATAAACAATATACACAGTGCATAATGTCATAATTATAAAGATAATTATAAGGAAGCGCTCGTGGCCCCGCGGACTCAGTGTTCTGTAAACTATCACAAGCAACTTTCACTATGGCCGGTCCATGAATGGGTGACCATCCATGTGATCACTTTGTGAAATTTATTTGAGCGTTTCCGTGCTTCGGAAGGCACGTTAAGCCGTTGGTCCCGGTTGCCAGTAAAATGGCAGTCGTTAAGCTAAGTTGAAGGCTTTATTTCAACAGCAGGCAGTCACAACCTGCGCCTGTCCATTTAAACACGGCAATACGGCTCACCACCTATTACGTGGGACAAATTATACAAAGGTGAAATGTGGGCATATAATATGCCTCTGCCTACCCCTTCGGGGATAAAGGCGTGACCATATGTATGTATGTATGTATGTATAATGTCATAATTCGTGTCTCGGCCTCAGTCCGGCCCTGTCTTAAATTAATGTGCCCTTAATCACAACCTGAATCTTTCTTGAGAAAATCTTTAAAAGATAAAGTTTTAGCGAAGTATTCAGCAATAACAATTAACTCAACCCTCTCGTCGCTACTACAATATCAGATTACAGTTACAAAGGTCTGCGCAACGCGAGCCGGGAACTTAACAAGGGTTAAACATTCGACAACTTTACCATTTACTGTCGAGGTACTTTCAAGAAAGAAAGAAAGAAAGAAAAAAAAAATATTTCACATAGGCATTTACAGATGCTCTTGTAAAACGTCCAGAATATAAATCAAAATCTACCACCAGTTCACAACGCGACCCACCTGAGAAGAACTGGCAAGAAACTCAGCGGGTTATTCTTTTTAGAGCTCTATTTACAAAATGAATCTAAAAACTATGCATTTTAACAATTTTTTGAGGATCCAGTAGAGCAGGTCATTTCCAGGCTTCTCCATCCAACAAATAATCACCAATTGTATAGTAGCCCCTGAAGTACAATTTACTTTTTACAACCTTTTTAAATTTATTAAGGGACATACTTTTAATTTCGTCTGGTAGCCTGTTGTAAAAGCGTATACAGTTACCCATGAAAGAATTGCTGATTTTGTGCAATCTGCTATGATAAACAGCAAGGTTACTTTTATTTCTAGTGTTGACATTGTGTCTATCACTTAACTTAGCGAAACTATGTAAATTTCTTTGTACGTACATAAGATTCTCAAAAATGTATTGTGATGCTACTGTAAGAATTTTAACCTCTTTGAATTTTTCGCGCAGAGAGACCCTTGGACCTAATCTATATATAGCTCTAATGGCACGCTTTTGTAAAATAAAATTTTTATCTATATCTGCAGCATTGCCCCACAGTAGAATACCGTAAGACATTATGCTATGAAAGTAACTGAAATAGACGACGAAATTATTTATTATCACGAATTAGGTTTTAGACAAAAGCATATGCAGCAGTGGCATCGTGCAATTTACGTACTTCGCTTAAAAGGGATGTAAACGTTTTTTCTACCTATAGTAAGTCCTGAATCACTTGAAGTAAATTTGGTACCCCACCTACCCAGACATAGACAGTAGCCATGTACAGAATTCATCCATTTTACGCAGTAGATCGAGTTAGTATTTCTAAGTTGTTTGCAAATGCCAGGATGAACTCCGTATATTTGTCATTTACCTTAAAACCTACCCTAATCTATATCCCAACCCGAATATATTAAGTGAATACTCTTAAAAGATAGCGAAGTATTCAGCAACAACAATTATCTCAACCCTCTAGTCGCTACTACAATATCAGATTACTGTTACAAAGGTCTGAGCAACGAGAGCCGGCAAGTTAACAAGGGTCAAATGTCCGTACTTTCACAAATTAGATATTAGACATCATGAAAACATTTTTCCCTGTCTATAGTAAACGCTGAATCTTATGAGATAAATATGGTAAACCGCCTACCCAGACATAGAAGTAGCATTTGTTAGGTTTTGTCCTCATTCCAACTGTCCCTGTAAAGAATTCGTCCACTTTACGCAGTAGGGTTTGACACTGCTTTAAGCTGCATGTCGGTATTTCAAAGTCGTCTGCAAATGCCAGAATGGACTCCGTATATTTGCCATTTACTTTAAGGCGTAAAACAGACGACGGGGCGGGCCGGGCCGGTCAATTTCGCCGCGAACGATAGCGCTAAAGGAATCCTATACTACCAACGCACACGAAGGGCAAAAAGACCGCGCCGCCGCTGTCCGCCGGGCACTGGCGGCGCGGCATGTCCGTGGCTCGCCGCCATGAATCACACAAACCAGTTTGTATGAAGTAACGCAGACGGGGCGGCGCGGGGCGGCGCGGGCCGGCCAGGCTCAGTCCTCGCCGCACGTTTTCTAGTGATGGACGCCTTCGACGTCGAAAATTTAATTTCTCAAGTCGAAAAAAGATCGCCGATTTATAATACGGCATTAAAAGAATATCACGATGTAAATGAAAAGAGTAAGCTATGGAACCAAATATGCCAGGCAATATATACGCCTGCAGTATGGGATGAGTTGTCATCGAGTACCCAGTACTCCCTATTAGTCCATTGAAATGTTACAATTTAAGGACCGAATATTGCATTTGTTAGAGGACGCAATTTTATTTTTGGGACATGTGTGGGGGGTCAATAGAAGCTTAACCTCAAGTTTGTGGGGTTGCCACCCTTGTCCCCCGGCCGCAATCTTAAAAAGGGGTGAAAACACTTTTACCTCAATATCTCGGAAACTATGAGTCTTACAAAAAAATTGTGAAAATTGTTTTGCCTACAAATATGTCAAACAAATTTTTGTCCTAAATTAAAAATTATAAACAAAAAATTAAAAATAAAATTATAAAAATTTTCTTTTTTGCTCTGTGGCATTTTTTTTTAAAATTTCTCTTTAAAGATCATCTACAAGATTAGTCTGAGGTATTATTTTTTTAAATGTATAAAAAAAATTAAAGACCAAAAAAGAAAATTTTTATAAAAAAATTCAAAATTTTTTGTTAAGTTATATACACATTTGTAGGCAACACAATATGCTACAAATTATGCTTCTACAATTTTTTTGTAAGACTCATAGTTTCCGAAATGTTGCGAAAAAAGTGTTTTTTCCCCCACTCTTTTCAAGATGGCGCCCGGGGGACAAGGGTGGTGACCCCACAAACTTGAGGTTAAGCTTCTATTGACCCCCCACATATGTCCCGAAAATAAAATTGCGTCCTCTAATAAATGCAAAGCTCATGTAACATTTCAATGGACTATATTACGATTGCGTCTCTTTCTTTTTTTGTACATTAAATAAGCAACTACCTACTCGAATTCTCTGGGTATCCATTTTCACTGACGCGCTCTTCACTAGAACGAACGTAGTGAACTAACTGCCCGCCCGTCGCCGTCGTGTGCGTTGCGTTCGCGGGGCGGGCAGTCGCGGGCATCGGCGGACAGACGCGGTCTTTATTACGTCGCGGGCAAAAAGCCCGGCCCGCCCCGTCGTCTGACTAGCGCCTAAACCTACCCTAATCTATATCCCAACCGGAATATATTAAGTGAATAAAGATAAAACTTTTAGCGAAGTATTCAGCCACAACAATTACCTTAACCCTCTCGTCGCTACTACAATATCAGATTACTGTTGCAAAGGTCTGAGCAACGAGAGCCGGCAAGTTAACAAGGGTTAAACGTTCCACAACGATCGAGGTACTTTCGCAAATTTATTAGACAGTCGTATTATTTGTACTGAGGAGTTAGGTAGGAGAGGGCTTCTCCTATCCTAATTCTCTGATTCAATTTTCTCAAATCTCATAAACTTATAAGTATATTCATACACTAGCTCTTGCCCGCGACTTCGTACGCGTGAAAATTATGTTATAATGCCAATTTGATTACTCTCTGTTTAGCCCCTAGGATATGTAGTGTGATGATATATAGCCTATGTGAAGACCCTACCCCTAGTTCATATTTGTGCAGAATTTGTATCAAATCTATTGAGTACTTTTCGATATCCTTCCGGACAAAGCAAAGCAAACAGACAAACAGACCAAAATTTTTCTTACTATATTTTCGGCTTCGGTATCTTTTGTTGAACACCCAGCGAGTATTTTGTTTTAATATTTCCAATGTACAGTTTTGACTTTTCTATCATTTTATTAATGTATAGTCGTAGATAGGACATATTTAAATACAGACAAAAATTGAGTCAGAAACGATAGAAAAAAGTATTTGTAGGTGTTAACAATGGAGCTGATGAGCGTGAATTAGCAATATTAGGATTCGATTTTTCTACAAATCACTGATAAGAAAATTATACTCGTAAGAAATTACACTTATAAGAAAATTGCAATAATCGTAAATGTTATTAAAATGAGAGAATATTCTTCCTTCAAAAGAAAATTAAAAACACAACCCCCTCCTCCGAGATTTTCTTCGACCGGTTTCTTTGAAACCAAAAGCCTAAAGAAAAACCTCTTTCAAGTGCAGAAAGACCGTTGAGGGTGCTAGTACCCACATCTTCAGGGAAATAGTACGTGTGAAATAGACGTGGCAACTTATCTACCCGGCACTCTATGTTACCGAGCTAGGGTTGTCGCTGAACAAAGTCACTGTAATAAACCATTTTATGAAATGTGTATTCTTGCTGTAGGACTGTAGTACTGTAGGTAATGTTATTTTTTATCTATGGTGGTTTTTAACACCCATACTTATAGAATTCGGAACTTTTCGCAAAATAATTTTTACTTACATGCACCGACTTTTTAGACACAGCGCCCTTGGTCGCAGTTGAAGCACAAGTAGCAGTTAAACCGCGACCACGGGTGCTGGAACTTGTAGGCGTAGGTACTTTCATAGAGAAATAAATATTGAAAAAGATTAGTACACAGCCATCTAGCCCAATTTGAGCTTATTTAAGCTTGAGCTATGGGATTAAGACCACCTCCTAGTGCCTTCTACCACATCGCCACCGAAGCAGTCTCACAATTAATACAAGCCTGTCGAAGCATCATAAATTGCAATAATCATAACCGTTGTAAATAATTATGAGAATGCAAATGCAACAAGATGGTGTGTAGGTAGATGGAGCCAAAGTGACTTGTTATTTTGTAAAGCACATCATCAGAAATGAGCGCGTCTCTTCAAAAGTTAGATTGACTTTATTTTATACTAGCGGACGTCACGCGGTTTCACCCGCGTAGTTCCCGTTCCCGTGGGAATACGGGAATAAAATATAGCCTATGTTCACCGCAAAGAGTGTAGCTTTCCAACAGTAAAAGAATTTTTCAAATCGGTCCAGTAGTTCCGGAGCCTATTCGTTACAAACAAACAAACAAAAAAACAAATCTTTCCTCTTTATAATATTAGTATAGATTCCCGTTCTCGTGGGAATACCGGAATAAAAAATAGCTTTGTTACCCTCGTATTGTGCCAGCTTTCCAATAGTGAAAGAAGTTTTCAAATCAGTTCAGTAGTTTCGAAGTCTAGTCGATGCAAACGAACATCGTCTATATAATTTTAGTATAGATTAAGGAATTACCTATTATTTAAAACGCTGAAGTTTCTGCAGGCTATATCTTCACAGCAAAATACCGTCAACGATAAGTACTTTCGAAAAAATATTGTTATTTCGACAACCCTAGCATTAAGACGAAACCACGTCCTGACCCTGAGTGTACTTCCTTTTTATTAAAATTCAAGAATCCCTCGACAAAACCAACTTACGCGTGTACTTTCCAAATTACAACTCAGATACATTTTGGTGCCACAAGCTGCTTTCGGAAACGCAAATATAAGTTTGTCAGTACGTGGGCGGCCTCCCAACTCGATAGCCTGTATCAATAATTCCTTTGCCGATAAAAAAGTCTAAAAAGATGTTATTGGCGGGTAAATGTCAATACGTTTACGGAGTAGATGGCGGTCTTGGTAGAATTAATAGATCTTATTTATAAGTTTATAACCCATAGTTCCACCAAAGAGGTTGCATGCTTCGCAATTTCCAAAAGTGCAATATTTTATATTGATTTCTTGGTATTTTAGTGTTACGAATATGAAAAGGAAAAAAAGGAAACGCTTTAGGATCACCTTGTTGTGTTGAAAGATTATTTCAAGGAGGCATGTGGACCTGCCGCAAGCATGATAATGGACCATGATATAACAGCCAGACGAAAATTAATAAATAGGTAAATAAATATTTGTGAACAATCTCACACCACATGACGTCACGCGGTTTCACCCGCGTAATTCCCGTTCCCGCGGGAATATAGGAATAAAATATAGCCTATGTTCACCGCAAAGAGTGTAGCTTCCCAACAGTGAAAGAATTTTTCAAATCGGTGCACTAGTTACGGAGCTTATACGATGCAAACAAACAAACAATCAAATCTTTCCTCTTTATAATATTAGTATCATATTAATATAACTAATATGTTAGTCAGAAGACGCTGATTCCATCCTGTTTGAGATCGATTCACTTCGATGCACGATTCAGATAACATCACAATTTTTATGTGACGAAAAATCACATAAAAAATGTAATATTATATTATAGACTAGCTGTCAGTTGTGCCCGCGACTTCGTTCGCGTGGAATGTAATAAAAAAAAATAGTTATTTAGTTTTTTTGGCATTTTTTTGTAAAATAAAAAAGAAACTAAAATAAACGTAGCCTAAGTTACTCCTTATAACATAAGCTATCTGCCAGTGAAAGTCCCGTCCAAATCGGTCCTGCCGTTCCAGAGATTAGCCGGAACAAACAGACAGACAAATATTTTAAAAATATATATTTGGTATGTGTACCGTATATATGTTACCGTATTCGATGGTATTCGATGGTGTTGAATGGTTATAAAAAAATAACCACGAAGGCTAAGGTGGGAGCTCCGCTACGCTTCGCTCCCGCCTTAGCCTTCTAACCTAACCTATACGAGTCGAGGTGTTAACCATAATAAGCGCGACGCGTCTCGCGTGAGCCAGGCGCCTGCACAGAACACTTTTATCGCCTGTTACTTGTTTCAAATTGTTTGCATGTAGTTTAATCCAACAGGGAATGGCTGGACCTAGTTGTAGCCGGCATGATGAAGGCTAGACCTAGTTTTACCCGAAAACAATCGGCTCGTACTAGGTTTAACCAAGAGTACGTGGCTACACCTAGTTCTAACCGGCTAAAACTAGGTGCAGCCGCACTTCGAATATTAGCCGTAACAGGCCGTAACATAAACATTCATATGCATGTAGTAGAAAGCGGTTATTTTAATATTACAAACAGACACTCCAATTTTATTTATTTGTATGTATGTAGTTGCTGAAAAGGTTTAGGTACTACTTTTTGAGAAGGCTTTTGTTCGTTTAACGAAAGTAACCGCTCGTTGAGCGAAAAAAAGCTCACAGCGAAGTAAGATGTTTATTTTTACTTTTAGCAAGTCACTGCAAAATTAAGCACTTTCTTTTGGGCTGTTTCCTTGTGTGCTTTCTTTCTTTCTGTTCGCTTTACATTCTTTTCAAAAACTTACCTTCCTATTTTATGAATTTTGATTTGTTTTTAGCGCCTATTTTTTGGGACTTAGCAAATGCGTAACTATGTAATTCCATGTTCGTAGCTTAGTTAGCTAACTACCAAAGATAACTATCAGTTACGAATGTAGATGGAAGGAAAATTTCGTAGTAGACCTTTTATATTCTTCCGAGGGCTTACCCGGGGCTCCCAACCGTAGGCTGTTGGGCAGGATACGTGAGGTTTTTTAGTCGATAGGAGTCCAGCATAGCATCCATGGAGGATTTGCACTCACGCAAAAAAAAGGACCATTACAAACGCCTTCTATCGACAAATTCACATCGATTAAGGGCGCGGGAAACACATAAAGGACATAGGATAGGAAGCGGACGGAGCGCGGACATTGTCTTCATCTCATCCGTTTCATACAAAACGATAATCCACGCCCCGTCTTGCGCCTCGAATTTTCTTGTACATTTCATGTGGAAAGGACGCCAAAGACACAACCTGATCCCACCCTCTCCTTTCCGATCCCGAACCACGCGTGCCGGGCAAAGATGCCACTCACACACAGTGAAGAGACTCTTCGCCAGAACTGAGCGTTTCAAAAGATCGTTCCTCTGTCAAACTATAAAAACATGGAACGACCTGTCCGCACACGTGTTTCCCTCATCTTACAGCCCCGGGTTCTTCTAGCGGAACGTGAAGAGGCACATCACAGGACCGCCAACTTGAGGACCACTGTTAGAAATCTTACGGCCTGTACGAGTGGCCCCCAATCGCTAGATGCGCCACGGTTTTCCATTAGGTTGGCGACGTCCACTTGGCGAGCTAAATATAAAAATCCGGCCAAGTGCGAGTTGGACTCGCTCATGAAGGGTTCCGTTGCAGCAAGTAATATAATATAAAAGTTCTTGTAGTTCGTTGTAACTTTGATTGATGTTTTAACGCGTTTGCAGTGGTAGTGATTTTTCTCAACGAAAATTGCGGTAATGACGTATTAAATAAAAACTACTGACTCGGTCAATTTTCGTTCATATATTTTTTTAGATTTATCATTCTCTTAGTTTAGAAGTTAGAGGGGGGGGGGGGGGGACACACTCATTTTTCCACTTTGGAAGTGTCTCTTGCGCAAACGATTCACTTTACAAAAAAACGATGTTAGTAACCTCAATAGCATTTTTAAAGACCTATCTATAGATACCCCAGACGTATGGGTTTGATGAAAAATATTTTTTTTAGTTTCAGTTCTGAGTATGGGTACGTAGTAACTATTTAGTAATCTGTGGTATGGGGACCCCCAAAATTTACTGTTATTTTTCTAGTTTTATATAAAAATCTTAATGCGGTTCACAGAATACATCTGCTTACCAAGTTTCAACAGCATAGGCCTTACAGTTTCGGAGAAAAATGGCTGTGACATACGGACGGACAGACAGACAGACATGACCGATCTATAAGGGTTCCGTTTTTTGCCATTTGGCTACGGAACCCTAAAAAGAACAAAAAATATCTGTCTACGTCATTTCTGTGTGTCCCGTGAAGGCTTTATTGCCCAAGTGCAACCGGGTGTTACTCTCAGACGATATTGTCAGCTTCTCCTAATTGAATTTCCTTTCCAACCCTCGGAATGGAGGGACATGTCACCCATAAAGAAAAGTCTCCACAAAAGATGGCGAGCATAATAGCACGTATTGCAGTTATTATTAGAAATACCTTCTTACGTGCAAGACGTGACTAGACTGAGATGTTGCTTTTTCGTATATTTTATACGAAAATGGCGTCTATATCATGAAAAATTTATCGCTGTAAATATTTGTGAAGAACCGCAAGATAATATTTACCTCTAGTCAAAGTACTTTATTTCGTACTAGATGGTGGAAATCTGTTCCAGTATCCTCAACAAAAGGGAACGAATTCCAGGGATAAATAGTAACGTAGGTATATGTTATTCCAGAATATAATTTATCCCTGTATCAAATTTCTTCAAGATTCGTTCAGCCGTAAAGAGTATGATTGAGTAACAGATACGTATTCAAATCCCTACTAATCCCTACTAATATATGCGAACGTAACTCTGTCTGTCTGTTACGCTTTCACGCCTAAACGGCTGGAGCGATTGAAATTTGGTATAGAGATAGTTCAAAGCCCTGGGAAGGACATAGGGTTCTTTTGAACCGACTACGCAAAAGGAAGGGTTATTATTTTACGCGATTACAACTTCTACGCGGTCGAAGCCGCGGGGAACAGCTAGTAACTTCATACTTTTACAATTTACACAAGGTCAATGTACTGCTCGTTCGCTCTAACTTTGCCGTTCGGCTCCATACTAAAATCGAATTTTTAATTAGACGAAGTAAATTGACAGCAACTAATGTCACTTCTTCATACAATGTTGCGTATTTTCTATGACGAAGTGACATTAGCTACTGAGTTAGAGCGAACGGGTAGTACAAAGAAACTTACTAATTTTTTTTTTTTTATACTACTTAGGTGGCAGACAAGCTTACGGCCCACCGGAAGGTTGGTAACCGTAGCCTATAGACGTTTGCAACACCAGAGGCGCTACACACGCGCTGCCGACCCGGCGCAGGTCGTGACGACCCACAGTTGAAATTTTTCAGTTGTCAGTAAAATAACGACTGTCATTTTACTGACAACCGGGACCAACGGCTTATCGTGCCTTCCGAAGCACGGAAACGCTCGTAAATAAATGTCACAAAGTGGTCCACGTGGTGGTCACCCATCCATATCCGGCCATAGTAAATGTTGCTTACTGCAGTGATCGTTTACAGAACACTGGTTCCGCGGGGCCACTTCGTTCAAAAAACTAATATGAGCACTAACTAGTTCTATATCACTCAATTTATTAAATACTTTTTGCCCGAGAAAAATTGGCAAGAAACTTGGCAGGCAGATTGTATGTTAGTTAAGTAGTCAAGTCTAGACAAAGAGAGCCAACGGAACATTTCGACGCATCCCTGTCCTGCAAATGTTTCATAACCTGGTATCAGCATTTTTAGGCCCTCATACTTATAGAATTCGAGAGTTCACGCGAAATACTGTTTACTTACATTCACCAACGTTTCGAGCACGTTGCAGCGCCCGTGGTCGCGGTTGGACTAAGGCGAGGATCAACAAAAACCACGAAGTTATTTCTTGTCGTACTACTAATTTTTGTATTTTCTGATTCAATGAAATCAGAAAACACAAAAATTTCAATAGGGATGATGGATATAAGCTCTCCGGGATGTGGAATTCAGTGATTAATAAACTTGAACGTAAAACTGTGCCAATTAAAAAGTTTAAAAATAGCCTTTTAGGGTTCCATACCCAAAGATCATCTCAGTTTATACTGTGCTATTACTGAGTCACCAGGCTATTCTCAAAAAATGTCAACCTATTCCCCAACAGGATGACAGTTGATATTTTTACAGATAATGTATTCCTGCTGCCGCTTTACCAAGAAATACTAAAAACAGAAAAAATGTGGGCTCCTATACAATATCTTAAAGTAACAGGTTTTTTTATAAAAATTATAATTTAAAAATTGCGCTTCAAGATTAGAAAAAGTTGTTACAGCATTATCAAAAATGTACGACGATGTTAGAATATTATTTCTTTGAAAATTTCTCAGACGGAGACCCTTGAGGCTAAATTATAAATAGCACGCATTGCTCGCTTTTTAACCGACTTCAAAAAAGGAGGAGGTTCTCAATTCGTACGCTATGTTTTTTTTTTTGTATGTATGTTACGCGATAGCGGCGCCAATTATGGATGGATTTTGAAAATTCTTTTTTTGTTTGAAAGAGGCTACTTCTGAGGTGGTCCCATATCCAGGGTATCAGGATCTGATGCTGGAATCCAGGAGAAATCGAGGGCAACCACCAAAAATTGTAGGGACAACTGATTAAGTGCTTTAATGTACTAAAATTTAATGAAGGTCTGGAGTCGATCTGATGATGGAACCGAAAGACATTCTAGGGAATTCCTTAACGATTTACAGCAGTTACCTTGTGTTTCGGCTTGATTGATTTGTGTTGATGAGAACTTTACACCTAGATAGAAATACTTTTAGGTCCACCCGTCACTTAAAATAAAAAAATAAAAATTTTAAATAAAAAATAGAACCGACTTCATATAAATCCTTAAAAATAAAATTTACCTAGCACATAGTAATATGTATTTTGATTTATTAGATTTTATTCAATATCATATTGAAGTCGGCGCCAAGTAAACCCATAGGTTTAATTAGGTATTATGTACAATAAATACGGTATTTAAATCAGCGGCACTCCCCCAGAGGAGAGTCGTACGCTCCCGTAACAATGTCAAAATTACTTTCAATAGTAGGCACATAGGACATTCCTGGGACATCCTTCCGAGGGCTTACCCGGGGCTCCCGACCATAGGCTGTTGGGCGTTACGTAAGGTTTTTTAGTCGGTAGGAGTCCGTCATTCCATCCATGATGGATTTTCTCTCACGTTAAGAAAAAGGCATGTAGGACATATCATTATGAAAGAAAATAAATGAAACAACATATTTTCGAGTATTTTGCCTCATTCGCCATTCTGTAAAGGTTCGGTTACACAGTTCGAATGCATGGAGAACTTCTATAGTAATGATGCCGTGAGTTTTATTGCCGGATTCTATCTCACAGGCTCTACCGAATCTGACAGTAAATTTATAATAATAATAAGTGGCGCTGGTCACAAGCTAAAGAACATAGTAGCCCTGATTTTTTGCATCCGCAGCGGGAACCACAGCCATTTTTACAACTGCAAAATATTCTGTTTAGTAGTTCGGCTGGCGCTGGAGGTAATAACGGAATAGTCTGCAATAAAGTTCTATGGGCGATTTCATTTTCAAGCATCCAGCCCCATAATGTGTTTAATTTCATTCATTCGTGAATGTGTGATTTCAGGTATTTTAGGCTAATGCATTTTAAGTAAAGGCATTCTGATTTCTGGTATTGTCATATATAAACGAGTAACTCGCCGCTGTGGCAGCGCTGTACGCAAGGGTGTTTTCTTAGAGAATAGCACTGCTGGGCATGACTGGAACTGGACTTAAGAGACTACGGGATGCGTTCACTATCTGCACATTACGCTGAGATGGGCGACAGTTTATGACATAAATGTCAAGTCAAGTTTGCCTTATGGATTAGCAAGTATAAAGCTTTCACAATTTCCACAAACTGTTAGTTCTAATCTCACTCTGCAAATTTTCAACACGTTTGATTTTTTTTAAAAGCCGGCAGCCAGAACCTAATCATGTTCTTTTCAACACTGCAAGAGGCTCACCACCTAATCACGTGTGGCTAAATAGGTACAAACTGTGAATACGGGCGTAGAGTACGAGCATGTCTCTAACTACCCTTTCAAGGAAAAGTACGTGACACAAAGGAGCATTTATGGATGGATGAAAACATAAAATATTTCCAAAATGTCTCCAACACATCCAACATCAAAACGTAACACTGATTGCGACGGAAGTGTGTGATTCAAAGATGGCTGAGTAAACAATAAGCGCGGGAAATCATAAAAATGGCAGCGGTAATGGCGGCCGGAACAACAGAATAATTTACACCAAAAATATCCGGAACATATGGAAGTAACGAGATGTTTTACAACGTGGGGTGGTTCGGGAAAGGATAAGTGATACTGTTTTAAAATAAGTTATATTGTCGTGATATATCTGATTTTTTAGGGTTCTGTAAGTCAAATAGGAAAAAGAAACCCTTTATCACTTTCTTGCCCTTTATCACTATTACGTGAAAGTTTGAGTGAACGTATAGAGTTGAGTTTGAAACCATATTATGTAGGCTTACTTATAATATTTAAGTAAGTAGCTATCACAAATTTAAAAGGCATCTCGGTGCGACAATCCCTTTCGTACTTGGGTTTTTTTTACTAGGATACGCCCGCGCATTTCCACGTGTCCTTAGCCTTACGGACTAGGGGTACTAAAGATTTTTTGAGTTATTTGCTGAGCTTTTTACAGCGACTACCCTTCTTCGTGAGAATTGAATGTCTAGTACCGTCGTTCGTGCGTCGGTCACCCAAAATTCAAGTCATAATTTTAAATAGAAGTTTATTTTTTTCACAGTTTCAAGGAATTGTCTAAGTAGATATAACAAATAGTTTTGTTTTCCAGCTCGACACGTCCATATATTCCAAATTAAATGGTCTTGACTACTTGACAGCCGAAAGAAAGTACAACAAAGTGCTCCAATGAGGGTTACGGTTTTCCTTTTTAGGATGGTGGCACAGTTTGGGCGTATAGCAGCATTATAATTATGCTCTGTGGTTGGGGAGGCACGTTAAAATACTGAATGTAAGGTCCAATTTAGTTATTGCCTTTTACGTTGAGATAAAAAAAAAGTTTATTTGTGTATAAAAACTACATGCAGCGGTCTTGGCACTTGTTTATAAACGAGTTATGTGTTTGTCAACGACATAATTATTTAAGCTAATTAAGAGTAAAAACTACATGCAGCGGTCTGTCAACTACCGCTGCATGTAGCTAAGTAAGGCGGTAGCCTAGTCATCCCGCCATATTTCCCAGCTTTCTAGATAAATACCTAAGCAACTTTAGAAATGTGGTAGTGTGGTATTCTGCGATTTCCTTCGAAAGTGTTATTGAAAGGGCAAATGTTATTAAAATATGTTTTCGTGTTTTTAGTGTATTTGGACCAGAGCGAACGTGTCTAAAAGATTCAAAAACCGGCCAAAGGCGAGACGGATTCACACACGGAGGGTTCCGTATCATAAACGTCCAAAATATTACGTGTATTGGAGCCTCACTGAATTTTATTTTCTGTTTTAGTACCTAAGTATTTGATGATAAACCGGCAGCAGAAATGCACCATCTGTGAAAATTCACGGTTCCTGAGATACAGCCTCATAACGTGACGGACAGTCGGACAGTGAAGTCGCTATAATAGAGTTTTATTTTTACCCACTGGGTGCGGAACCTCAAAAACTGTTTATAACCACCATCCTCTTCGCATAGATATTAGAATCCTTCTACTGCAAGCACGCTGAAATTTCCGTAGGTACCTTTGAATGAGCATACTCTGTGCTTTTACTTTTTAAGTGAAATTATGATTAAAATTCAATATCATGTTTAGTTTATCATCAGACATAATAACTGGAGTAAACGCTCACAGGCGCCTCGCATTAATCATGAAGTGCGCGTTAAAATGAACATTATATTAATTACGAGCTCTTAAGATAACATGGCTGACTGCTCTGAGGGTCAACGGTGATATTACAAGATGTCGATCGAAATATTACTTTATTAACCCTCTGTATCATAGTGTAGACTGTAGGCTACATACCGTTTGGTTGCCTACAAAATTCATATTTTTGACATTTTAATATAATTACGCACTCTAGCTGTTGGTTTACACTTTTAGCTAACGAGTTGGTACTGAATAAAATACCTAGGTGGCATAACTTTTCGCAAATTGATATTTATTATTAGGCGGTCGAGACATTTAAAAAGTAGCAGTCGACTCCGATTTAAAAGTGTGATAAATATAATATGCTGCTTGTGTTTTAAGATTTTTATTGAAAACTTAGACAGGTAAGTGTCGTAATTATACTGTACAATATTGTTTTTGACGATTTTTTATGTTGAAATTTGATTTATTGGGGAAATCTTGTTTGTAGCCCGTAGGCTACATTAGGCAAAAGTGTCATATTTTGGTTGGTGTTCATTGTATTTTTACTGTGTTTCAGAATGTCTCGTAGAAGTTTCTTGGCAACAATGACATAAATTTTGTGCTGTATAATGCTTCTGATAGTGAAGGAGGTCTATATTTTAATGGTCATAGCCTTGCCACACTTGTTTTTGGTCCTGACTTAGAAAATTTCGAAGATGAGGATCCAGAGATAGATATTGATTTAGAATCGATAATAAAACCCTATAATATAATTATGAAGGTTCTTCTTCTAGTGGGAAAGCTGCATTGCTACACGACAGTACTGCAGAAC
Source organism: Miltochrista miniata (assembly GCA_933228765.1). Classification (NCBI taxonomy): domain Eukaryota; kingdom Metazoa; phylum Arthropoda; class Insecta; order Lepidoptera; family Erebidae; genus Miltochrista; species Miltochrista miniata. The sequence continues at coordinate 1,206,752 of OW121776.1, forward strand.
CCTCCCAAGCCAAGAGAACTCGACAAGATGCTGCAGGAAAGCCTTCTTAGCTGAATTTAGGCTGGAAAGCAAAAACAATTAGAATTGACTGCCAGAACAGCTTATGCATGCTCATAGTTACAAAAAATAAGAGCCTGATTGAGAGATCTACTTGAGTTAGACACACTCATACAAGTTTTTTTCTGTTTCTTCTCACAAGAACTTATCACGTAAATGATTGAGTAGATAAAGTTTTATCCAGTTCTAAAGATCCTACAGGACTTTCCGATTACATAAGTCTGTCGTAGGGCAATAATTTCATTACTGAGGTATACCTAAAATCTGGCCAACATTCACTAGAGCTACCACTAGAGCCCCATACTTGGAAACCTTCTTCCAAACGAAACAATGACGTCGAACAAATTTGGAAAAATCCATCAAATTTTGCGCTTCACCAACAATAATAATAATCTTCAAAGAGAAAATCCGGACCATGATATGTCCAGTAGCGGACTTCTTCAATATACACTCGAGAGCAATGAATCCGGGTCACTTAAAGAATCCTAAAAATCTCGGAAACTAAAAATGCTAGGTTAATGCAATAAATTGTATTTAATAGACAATGTAATACTCCTTAAATGAAGGTATTAAAACTTCTTAGTTATTGTAAAGTTATATCATAAAAAAATCAAATTTGAAAAAGGGCCACTTTCGAAGATGGAACTACGAAATTACAGCATTTGGTGTTGCTTTTGTTTGTAATCTGTCATTTATGTGGGTACATAAACCATGTTGATAGTGCTCTATATTCATTAATCAAGCTGAAATTATGTCGCTTACGCCTGAAGAATGCACCAGAATACTTACAATGCTGGAAACCGGCCGGAGTCAGCGCGATACAGCCAGGACTGTCGGTGTGTCGCTGTCAACAGTACAAAGAGTTCTCCGACGTTACGAAGAAACTGGTTCTAACCTACGCAGACCAGGAACGGGCAGAACCAGGTGTACCACAGCACGAGAAGACCGATACTTGGTGAACACCATGTTTCGAAATCGCTTTCTCACAGGAACTGAACTCACCAATCAGTTTCGACGCCTCGGAGGAAGTAACCCAAGTGCATGGACAGTAAGACGTCGGCTTGCTGAATCTAACTTAAAACCCCTTAGACCTGCAAACGGCCCTAAACTGGAGCGTGGGCATCGTATTTCGAGACTAAGGTATGCCCAGAGCCACGTAAATTGGAGTATTGAAGATTGGTCAAAAGTTATGTTCTCCGACGAATCAAAATTTATGCTCTACAAGCACGATGGAAGACACAGAGTGTATCGAAGACCAGGGGAAAGATTCAAGCAAGCATGCATCGAAGAAAAAGTAGCCTACGGTGGTGGGTCTGTACTTGTGTGGGCCGGAATTTCTTCTGAAAGTCGCACAGAGCTGGTGATCATAGAAAACGGCTCTTTAACTAGCGTAAGATATGTGGAAGAAATCCTCAATGATCACGTTGGTCCATTTATGGTCAATTTAGGTGAGGATGCTATATTTATGCATGACAATGCCCGACCTCATACAGGTAGGATTGTGAATGACTACCTTCAAGAGATGAACATTACTCGTATGGAGTGGCCAGCGCGCAGCCCGGATATCAACCCGATCGAGCATGCTTGGGACGAGCTAGGCAGATGCGTAAAACAACGAAACCCTCCCCCAATCACGCTTCGTGAGCTCAAAATTGCTCTCACAGAGGAATGGGAGAATATTCCCCAAAATCGTATAAGGAACTTGGTGTACAGCATGCCAAACCGCGTAAACGCAGTAATGGAAGCACGAGGAGGCAATACGAAGTATTAAAATTCAAGAAAATCGTAATAAAGTTCAAAAATTTCATGTTTCCTATTTTTGTTTTAAGGAGAGATCGGCAGTTTTTTCTTTATGTAATTTTGTGTTAATAAAATGTATGGTGACTCATATTTTTTTTACTTTCATTTAAGGAGTATTACATTGTCTATTAAATACAATTTATTGCATTAACCTAACATTTTTAGTTTCCGAGATTTTTAACATTCTTTAAGTGACCCGGATTCATTGCTCTCGAGTGTAGCATACAGTCGAGTCGTATGGGAAGTGCACATTTGTGTGTATGAGCAAATATGATCCACAAAAGCGACATGGCTAATTGACGGTAGTCCTCAAGTTGGCGGCCCTATGATGTGCCTCTTCTCGCTCCGCTTGTACAACTTGGGGTTGTAAGAGGAGGGATGCGCCGGTAGGTCCATTCAGGGTCCTTTATGAATTTCATAAAAAACTTAGTTTGTCTAGACGGAGAACGCTGGAAAACGAGTTTCAAGCTGAAAAGCAAAAATGACCTGCTCAGCATGTACTACCAAAAGCGACGAGAAGAGACGAATTAGTCACAGACCGCAGTTTTTACACAATGTATGACATGAGACATCCGGGGTGGCGTTATATAACACCAAAACCAGAAAATGCCTAAGATTTTTTCATCTTTCCTAATACACAGTATGCCCATAAATTATGGCCACTTGCCGCAGTGTTGCCTACAGGCAACAATCCCTATTCTTGTAGTTTTTTCCCAAAATATTAAAAAAATTAAAAAATCCAGAAATACGTGTATTTTATTTTTTTGATGTCAATTTGAATACAAAAATCAATTAAATCCCATTTCTTGAGTGATAGAGGGTTAATACACTAGCGGACGTCACGCAGTTTCATCAGCTTAGTTCCCGTTCCCGTGGGAATACGGAAATATAATGTAGCCTATGTAACCCGGAGACAGTGTAGCTACCGAACAGTGAAAGAATTTTTCAAATCAATTCAGTAGTTTTGGAGCCTATTGAGTGCAAACAATCAAATCTTCATAATATTAGTATAGATAAACAGTCACGATTTTATCCCCAAAAGTGTAAGCTGAGGTATTTAGGTATATGCCCACATTTCATCTTATAGATTTTTGTCCCACGTAATGGTGCGTCTATTGCAGTATTGAATGAATGAATGAATTGTGTTCTCTTATGTGCTGAAATGAACAGTTATTATAAATGACCGCGTAAAAGTCGTTATCGCGTAGAATCATAACCCTCCTTTTACATTGCGCAGTCGGTTCAAAAGTAGCTCTTTTCTTTTTAAATTAGCCTAATTCCTTTCCAGGACCTCCAACTATCCCTATATAGCAAATTTCATCTCAATCGCTCCAGCCGTTTAGGCGTCAAGTGTAACAAAAAGACAGACAGACAGAGTTACTTTTTTAATATCAGTAGGGAAGAAGGGATTATTATTTGAAATGTTATGGAGCAGGTTGTGACGACACACTTGATTCTTTGGCAATCCTGCGCGGCTTGAAAATAATATGTCGCAAATCTAAAGGCATTCAACTTATCTAAACAACACTGTCACGTTATTGACTACCGGGAACAACGTCCTAACGTGCCTCCCGAAGCACGGAAATCAAACATATAACAATGAGGTCACGTGTTGGACACCTATCCGAGGATCAGCCGTAAAGAAAGTTGTTTACTGCAGTGATCGTTTACAGAACACTTCTTCCGTAAATAATCTGAGGTTTCTTTCGCTTTGAGCCCACATATACTCGTACCATTTTATTTTCGTATTTATAAATCCCTACGCCGTAACAATAACTAATTTTCTACAAACGAAACATGCAAAGAACGTCCATTAAATACGATATATTGAGGACATTATAAATTTGTTTGGACACAGAAATTATACTATAGGTGCTTATTTTATTAATAACCGTCGTATTGTTAATTGTGTGATGGGAAATCAGATTTTGAGGGCTACTAGGTATAATTAATTGTAGCTTCTTTTACGGCTACAATCGAGGAATCAGATATATCGGTCAATTAGGTAGGTAGGTAGTTGTGGTTATCCTTAACTGTTGTACATTAGGATTGACGAATCGAGGGTGTGAGGTGGGCTCATTTTCCTCCCTTTCTTTATTATCGTTCTAAGTTGAAATTTTCCGCTTCAACAACAAATATTAAAAATAGAAAATAAAAATTAAGAGGCACATACAACTAACTTCGTTTTTTTGGTACGGAACCCTCCGTGCGCGTGTCCGACTTGCAGTTGGTGAAGTTTTTAAGTTGATTCTCTTTTCCTAGGCTTAGCAAAGTAGTTCCTTCGGGGATGAAGGCTTGACTATATATTGTAAGTAGATAAGAAATGAAACTCTGGTTTCCTAAGTGGCCGAGGCGAAGCAGGTAGTAGAATATTAGAAATCTTATCAAAATCTGTATTCCGAGATGTGAAAACCGTCTTCATAAAATTCCATCACAAACATATAAAAAATGCTCACGGACATTTCACACACCGCTATCTGATCCCAGAGTAAGCTAGGAATATAGGAATAACCTGCTTGGGTTGGTTACAGGTATTTTCGTCTCTGTGTCGAACGAATCGAACCTTCGACTTCGTCATCCGTAGTTGCACATTTCGACCTATAAACCAACAGGGCATTCAAGTAAAGTGAAAGCAAACAACCAAACTCTCTCATTTCTTACCTAATTCAGTTGCAGCCAATTTATAATGAACACTCCGAAGATACAGCCGCCTCATGAATCAGCCATTTATTCCTATTCTTGGATAATCTATTTCAGTGCACACAATAGAAACTCTATAACATCAATTACCCTCGCATAAACAACTTTAAAACCATAATGCCCGTATTTTGGATGTGTTCCAGATGCATTCCAATAAGAAACTTAAGCCCGTAAAAATTTATAAACTGTTTACGAACGAATTAAACCAATACCTACCTAATTAAAAAAGAAAGTAAAGTAGAATACAATGGCGGGATTTATTTGTATCGTAAATTTCAAGGATAATCGACGATGCTCTAAAATAGAAACAATAAATAAGTAGGTAAGTACACACAGTTAGTAGCAGTGTATAATAAAAAAACTGCAGTCTGTCATTGAGGCTGTATTTCAGGAACCGTGATAACCAGAGAGCTAAAATTTGCACAGAAGATGTATTTTTGTTGCCGTTATAACCGCAAATATACAGATCTGTGCCGCAAATACTTAAATCAGTATCAGGGGGGGGGGGGAGATGAATAAGGGGCTCCCATACGACAAACGTGATATTTTGCCGTATTTTTTCTGTTTTTTCGTACGGAACCCTCTGTGGGCGAGTCTGACTCGCACTTGGCTTCGTTTTTTTTTTAAATTTGGCTGATCTGTATTTATTTCGACCACAGATATTCGACTAGGACTAGAATGGGTTTCATTTTGAATATGATCAATAATAAATTTTAATTAAAAAAAAATGTTCTTAAATTTAAAAAAATCTCAATACAATATTATGTCTTTCTACGATAGCTCTAAATATACAGGTAATCGCTAATATGGCTATTATTATATTTAATTGATCTTATGTTAAATTTATTGTAAATTCAATAAATAAATAAACAATAATAATAATTAATTATAAATCTTAACCGTGTACTGCTACTGCAGTTGACCTGACCTGACCTGTGTTGGGATTGTTTCTACCCCAGCAGCATATAGAAATCGACATCAACTTAAACCTAACTTAACTTTTACAAAGTAAATTAAATTACAGTTTTTATACAGCTATGCACATGTGCAATTCCTATCATTATCAACAATGAAAACCAGCGATCGATATTGTAGTAAATTGTAATATTTATAAAAGGCTTACCTTGAACGTATGTAAACAAATGGAGAGAGGCGAACAAGAATATCCAGTTCCCGACGCCAAAACGGCATTTCCTTGTCCGGCACATATTGCAAGACACTACAACAACACTACACAATATGTTTTAATTCATGCTAATCACATTTTCACATACAATAAACGAATATTTAACTTATTGTTTCACACAGTGATAGAGCGACGTTATGACGAGCTATCCGCCATTTTCAAGCGAGCACTGCTACGTTCAGAAACAACTCAATAATGAAAAGGGCAATGCCCGGATGAATGATCTGTGAATGTTGCAGCATTTGAAGGGTTGATCGCTGTGAAGATAGGTGCACATTACGCGTAACTTGATAACATTACAGCGTTCTGTTGTCTATTGGATGCGTTATCATCTTGCTTGATCCTGTACTTGTTTGTTGCTGTTTAATATTAATAATATACTATTTAACAGAAATCGATGGAAATAATTCTATTTTGTATTTTCTGTGTACATACTTATATGTTTACCTATAGCTTCATGCTTATAAGTTAGGGAATGTCTAAATTATTTTCAAGAAGATTTGGTAACTAAACGTAAAACAGCGTTCCACTACCTCCTACAATTATGGATATTTTAAACATATCAGTCTTTCCTTTTCAGAAAATATGACTACTCAGTGATAAAAGCTTAATCATATTATGGTGTTTTCGAGTTTTAAACCACAAATAATAGGTGCGAGATAGCAACCGAACCACCCATTGGGCGAGGCCGCAGTGGTACCCGTAGGTCTGTTGGGAGTCCTGGGATATCCTTCCGAGGGCTTACCAGGGGCTTCCGACCATGGGCTGTTGGGCGTTACGTGAGGTTTTAAAATTCATCCATGATGGATTTTCTCTCATGTTAAAAAAACATTTTAAACAGTTTACTTCAAAGCAGATTTTAAAGCCAACCAATGAAAACGCAAGCTCACCCTCATTTTATAACATTTTATTCTTTCGTAATAAAGTGTATGATCAAATTCATACATACATACATATGGTCACGCCTTTTATCCTCAAAGGGGTAGTTAAAGGCTTATTATAATACTAACATTTCACCTTTTAGATTGTGTCCAACGTAATAAGCGGTGAGCTGTATTTTGCCATTATAATAAGGACTTCCCGCTGTTTTCAAGCTACCCTTCAAGATCTTCAACTTGGCTTAATGCCTGCCATTTTACTGTCAATCGGGACCAGCAGCCTAACGTGACTTCCAAAGCACAAATAAGTTTCACAAAGTGGTTACCTGTTGTCACCCATTCAAGGACCGACCCTAGTAAATGATGCTTAGGTACTGTAGTGATCAATTACAGGACACAGAGTCCGCAGGGCCACGAGCGCATAAAATAACATTGAAGTGGCCTTTAATGAAACTTCTAATTTGCACCCGACACGGGTCAATATATTGAGTCACGTCTGATATTTATGAATGGAAGTTGTTTCAGTATGCGTGATTTCTTTGCCTGTGTTTGTGCATCGACGTATTTGTACACGTGATATTGACAAGGCATGACAAACCCCTTAAATAAAACTGTGTGAAACATGGACTTTAATTTTTTTTTATACCACTAAGGTGGCAGACAAGCATACGGCCCACCAGAAGGACCGGTGGTCACCGCAGCCTATGAACGTTTGCAACACCAGAGGTGCCACACTCGCGCTGCCGACCCTGTAAAAACCTTCTAAGACCCCTTTTGAAGAACCCCATACTGTAGGCGTTTGGGAAAACCGAGGCAGGGAGGTCATTCCACAACCTAAGCGTGCGAAAAACACCTATCGAAAAGAAAACACCTATCGGATCTAATCGTGCTGGAACGCACAGGACACAGAGTGTGAGGATGAACTCCCTGTCTGTGGCGAGCGGTGCGATGATAGAACGTAGCCGTGGGCATCATATCAAACAATTCCTCAGAGCACATACCATTGTACAGGCGGTAGAACACGCATAAGGAGGCAAAGTCTCTCCTGTCGCGAAGAGGTTCCACACCAGCTGTAAGTACAGGATCGTTGCCAATTCTTACAGCTCGCCTTTGCACCGAGTCAAATGGACGAAGCTGATATTCAGGTGTTCCCGCCCAGAGGTGACACGAAATGCCATGTCATTTTCCACAAATTAATGCCATGAAAAAATGTATAATATTTATTGGGAACAAGTTAATGCCCGAGGGCTAGCATGTCGAGCATGGCACGTGCGCCGTAAAAATGAAACAAATTATAACACTATTTTTTTTGAATTCAGCATATCATTGCTAAATGCTAAGCTTACTTGTTTAGCAATTAATGGTATAGAAGCCTTAGCGGCATAATTTACTTTTTATCAACTTCTTTCAGTCAATTAAAGACATGCTTTTAATTTCGTTTGGTAGCCTGTTAAAAATCGAATACTGGTACATACAGCGTTAGTAACTCTGTCCTGGGTAATACCCAGAGTTACTAACGCTATAATACATATTAAGTATGTAGTCTACTATGATGACCAACAAGATTATTTTTTTTATCGAGTCTTGACATTGTGGTTTTATCTCAGCCTAGCTGCTAGCAGAAAAAGTTAATTTCTTTGTACATACATAAGGTTTTCATTGATATGTACAGGCATAATACATATATCTTTGTTTACAAACTAACTAAGTCTTCATTTCTTTGAACACTCAAAAGAACACTCGGCCGTGGTTTTCCGGTGTCTCCGCCACAGACACTTACCGAAGCTACCATGCCCGGTAAGAATCTGAGACAACCGGTAGGAGAGAGCACCGTGTCTCCTCTCCAGCCACTCGTTTAATGACCGGTCTGACGGTCGTGATCGTGGCGAATCCCCCCTTTGGTTGCTCAAGTTGCATCTTCAATGTTTTCACGGTTTCCTGGTGGAGCTGGGACCGCTTGGCCTCAATTTCTCGAGACGCAGGCCTTTGGCTCCACTCCTTGCGCTTTTTGAACAGTGACGCAAGGGCTCTCGCTATCAGGTCCCATGGAGGGGTCCTGGCTAGGAGACATGCCGCCACACCTGAGATCGTGTGGTATCCCCATATGACTCTGACGGCTATCGCCCATCTCATTCAAGATATTATCACTTTTTTTGAGTTTCGGAACGCGACATTAGATCTTCCAACGCGCACGCGAAGACTATTTTGATAGACATGATGAAATATGAACTTTGTGCAGCGGTAATAAATTGCAAATTGAGTCTTTGAAATTAGAAACACACGTACATTTCGTAGACAGCACTGAGTGATTATAATTTAATGTGAACTTTATTGAAGAGCGATAAAGTTCAAATTAACTCTACATTTTATTCAGAAAACGTTTCTATCTTAAAAATAAAAGAGCGGTTTTAGGGTTTTCCCGGTAATTATTCCAATTTTTCTTACCTTCTACACCATCCCTAGACCTCCACGAAAATTTCAAGACCAAGATAAGATAAATCCGCTAAGCCGTTCTTGAGTTTTAGCGAGACTAACGAACAGCAATTGATTTTTATATAATATAGATAGATTATATGCCCGTCGTTACAAAGTTGCGTTGTTTAATTTTGATGAATTGTCAAATGTTCACTATTAAAATGACTCCACTTTAAATAATTACCACTTTCAAATATTTTGTATTAACTAAGTCTTTGTATTAACAAACACGAGAATCATTTAGCATTGGACTCGGCTTTACTCCGACAGAGACCGCATGCTATGCTTAAAACATAGCCTATGTATCTGAAAGTCTGGAATGCAAGTGCCAAATTGCCAAAATTTGCACATGTCAAATTGATTGTTAAACGTCAGTCAGCAGTCAGGCCTGGCGTACGATTGCACTTGTACGAAACGCGAAACCAAATTGAATTTATTGAATTGAAAAGTGGACCAGTGGAGAATGAGGCGTATACATTAGATAGAACTTTTGTATGGATTTGGACTTACTAAATGAAAATGGAGTTGATATATTCAATGAGGCGTAAACCCTTGAAATGCGAACCACCAAACTTTGAAAGGTAAACATGATAAACTTTTTACATTCAGCTACTTTTAAGATAAATCCAGCAGGATCTATAACTACTGTACTATAATTATACTGTTTTTTATACACCGTAACATATGAGCTTGGAAGTTGCTCGAAAAATTGTCACGAAAAATTTGAAACAGGAACCCCATCTAGTTTTTTAAGTTTTGACAATGATTACGCTCACACAAGTTACTTTAACATATTTTAGGTCTAACTGGGTATACTATTATAGCTTCATTTAGCTTCTGTAGAGATATATAAGTAAGCACACCAGAAAATGTCCGTATAATGATAGTATTATACCTGTCAACCCTTGAAATGAAGAAATACCTAATTCAAATGATGTCTGTTAATTGTGAATGTGACCTGATCATTTGTAGTGATCTGAGCATGCAGGCTATATATTTATTTGTTACTTTTCAGCCCTTCAGACCATGATGCAGTACGACCTATCTGCACAATATCCAGTGCTAACATCATTGCCTTCTCATCACCCACTGAGCTAACAGACTCGGAAGGTGATACATGGGGTGGTCATGTTTACGTTTGTGATCTCGAGACTCCTTGGGATAGTCATAAAGTTACCAGTACTTCATATCCAGTAAGTGACTACACATGCACTTTAAAGAAAGACTTATAGTAAGTTCTGCTTAAGCAAGCTGATTTGTACGAGCACATGCGAGAGCTAATAGTCCAAATTAGTAGTAGGGTAGGACTTCGGATTGTCGTCCCACGATTTAAGGGGCGGGAGGGGTGGGAAAGGGGGGAGGGGGGGTTGTAGAACCCTCTCCCTAAAGGAAAAGTTGCGGAAGCCCCCCCTTTTTGAGTTATGATTTTTTTAATATCCTAACCTAACTTTCGCATTGTCTTGTGTTGACATCGATATAAAGGTCGAAATTGGTAAAATAATATTATAAAGCGCTCGGCGGCCGCTGCCGCGGCACGCTCGCTTCGCTCGCTCGCCTTCGCGCGTCAATGGTCACAGTTCCAACCTAACCTAACCATAATATGTGCATAGAGATAATCAACAATAGTTTGGCTAAAAGGCTGAAGCCAAAGGCCGTAAAATATATATTACAAAAAAAAAAAAAAACTGTCAGAAAGTAACAGTGACAGCGCGTCGACTACGTTTTACGTTTAGTTTTACATAGCGGCAATAGTCGGTAAATTATTGTCAGAATACATTTAAGTAATAGCATTCATTTATATCAGCAAAATATATGTAATATTATAAAATATGCATAAAATTTTACTTTGTTACTAAATTTTTTTTTTTTTTTTTTTTTTGTTTTCTATTAATTAATCTGCAATCGGCTATTCAGCCATAATCAGATAATTTCCAAGTAATTATCGTTAAGGGAGTGTCATTCCATCGAATGACACCACATTGGGTGGCAGAATTTAAATTCTTGTGTCCAAGTCTAGTATTTGCCATCTCTTAAGGCGTGTCACATTTTCATGTCTGTTTAGCAAGTCCCTTGCCAGGTCGTTTATGTGGTTCTGCAGTCTTCCCTTATACCTCTTGCAGTTGTTTTTGACCTCCTCCCGGACAGTGGGCATCTCCAGATAGTCATGGATCTCCGTATTCCTTACGAACCAGTGTGCTTTGGAGATGGTTCTCAGAGAGATGTTTTGGAACCTCTGCAAGATCTCTATATTGGAGTTGCTAGCAGAGCCCCAGAGTTCCATTCCATACGTCCAAATAGGTTTTATGATGGCCTTGTAGACTAGAAGCTTGTTGGTAAGAGATAGTGGTGATTGTCGGCCCAGCAGCCAATTAAATGCTTGGAACTGCAGTTTTGACTCTTTCCTCTTCATTTTAATATGGTTCGCCCAAGTCAATCTTCTATCCAGGTGCAAGCCTAGGTATTTTACATTGTTACTGCTTGGTAGTAGTTTGTTTTCCAAGGTGACGGGGGGGCAGTCTCCTCTTCGTAGTGCAAATGTCACCTGTGTTGACTTGCTCACGCTAGGTTTAATTCGCCATTTCCGCATCCAGGCATCAACCTCGTTCAGTTGTGTTTGTAGTTTGTTTGATGCATTATTTGGGTCCTTGTCGCTTGCAAGGCAAGCTGTGTCATCCGCATAAGTCGCCACCGTTACACCCTCTGTCACAGGCAGGTCTGCAGTGTATATGGAGTACAGCACCGGCCCAAGAACCGATCCCTGAGGTACTGATGCTGCGATATTATGTAGCTCTGAGTAGGCTTCATTGAACTGTACTCGAAATTGCCTTTGCACTAAATAAGACTTGAGGACCATGAAATATGAGTTGGGTAGGAGTGTCTTTAGCTTATACAGCAGTCCTTTGTGCCAGATTTTATCGAAGGCCTGCTGTATGTCGATAAACGCTGCAGAGCAGTATTCCTTCTTTTCTAGGGATTGTCTGATCCTGTGAACCACTCGATGCACCTGTTCAACCGTTGAGTGCTTTTCCCGAAACCCAAACTGGTGATCGGGTACAATCTTATTTTTTTCGAGTATTGGTCTTAGTCTGTGAAAGAATATTTTCTCGAACACCTTGGACAACACAGGAAGGAGACTAATGGGTCTATATGAGCAGGGATCTGTAGGTGGTTTCCCAGGTTTTGGGATCATGCAGATCTGTGAAATTTTCCAAAGTTTTGGATAATAGTGCATTCTAAGGATTCCATTAAAGAGCATTGTTAAGTAGACGATTGCCTTTCTGGGTAGCTTTTTCAGTACTTCACCAGTTATGAGGTCAAAACCAGGTGCTTTTTTGTTTTCAAGAGACTGAATAGTATGTGTAAGTTCTCTTGGAGTTACCAGTGCAATAGGCGGAGACAGCTGCTGATCACTATTGACCACTTCTTCGATTTCCCTTTCAAAGTCCTCCATTATAGAGTAATTGGGAGTAAATACTTCGCGAAGGTGTCGTGCAAATAATTCTGCCTTTTCACCTGCACTTCTGGCCCACGGATCCGCAGAAGATTTTCGTATAGGTGGGATGTGGTTTACTGGTCTTCTGAACCTTTTAGTTATTTTCCATAAGGAATAGTTGTCTTTCTTGTATGCTGATAGGCTACAAATTTTACTTTGGAAAGTCATATTCATATTTTCCTTGATTAACTCTTTCAGTTCTCTTGAAACTCTGTTATACTCTTTTCTATCTGTTGCAGATCTTGTTAAATGGAGTTGCCTTCTTTGTCTTCTCTTTTCCTGTAGTTTATTTCTTATTTCTAATGGTATGTTCATTCTTTCCGAGTAGCCTGGCAGTGTGGGGGTAGAACGCCACGCAGCTACTTGGATAAGGTTAGTAATTAGAAACGTTGCTTCATCTATGTCTTCCTCTGTTTTCAACTTCACTTTTAGGTCTACTTTGTTTTCCAGGTATTCAGTGAAAGTGTTCCAGTCAGTTCTGTGGTTGTACAATACTGGTTTTTGAGAGTTTTGTATTGGCGAGATACTGAAGGTCGCAATGATAGCAGTGTGGTCAGAGACAGAATCAAGAGAGGACTTAACATCAAAATATATATTGGATAGCCCCTTTATGATGAAGTAGTCTATGAGATCAGGAACTCTGTCCACATCCGTTGGCCAATAGGTTGGTTCACCTGTTCCTAGAACTGTCAGGTTGTTGTGATCTATGCATTTTTTTAATTCTCGTCCTTTCGTGTTAGTCAGACGGGATCCCCAATAGGTATTCTTGCAGTTCCAGTCACCTCCACTAATAAATCTATTTCCCAGAGTGTCAAAATAGCGGTCAAACATGTCTTGTTTTGGTTTGTGTCTCGGCGGGATGTAGATGGCACTAACATTAATGGGTCCAATACTCCCATATACAGTTATGGTTGTCGCTTGTAGCCAACTTTCTTGAAATTGGCTATGCAGGTGGTGTCTAATATTTTTCTTAATGATAACTGCGGATCCTCCATGTGATGAGCAGTCTGGATGGTTGGTGTTGTAAATATAGTAGTTTTCCATCACCACTTTCTTGCTATTATTAAGATGCGTTTCCGATATCAAGGCGATGTCTACCTTATCAGCTGTCATTTTTGTTTCAAGTACTTGTTTATTTGATGCCAATCCATTGACATTCCAGGCGACTACACGTAGCGAGAACATTATGTGAGTCTACTCATGAGAGTTGTGATGAGGTTCATCATGGTGCTTAGCTGTGTAATGAGCTGGTCAATTCTTTCAGTCTGTCTTGTTATGAGTATTTCTAGTTTATATATGTGTTCTTGTGGGTCATTTGTCAATTCTATTACATTAGAATGTTTTCGCTGTGATTCCATATCACTGGGGTTTCTAGTTATTAGTCTTTGTGGTTGTGAATTGTCATATTTTGCTTTTGTTATTGGGTCAGTTGAGTTACCAGAGTTATCTTTAGGGTTAATTGTCAGTTTTGGCTTAGGCTTTACGTTTTCTCTTGGGGAGTGGTCTTTATCAGGAGTTTTAACAACTTCACTGTACGTCATCAGGTTATCTTGTGTAATAAGATGTTCAGTTGTTTGGACAGGAGTAGTGTGTCCTACATATTTGTGTGCATGTCTAGCGGTGCTTGTGGATGTGAATTCCATTAGCTCTTTTCTGCTTGTAGTATTTCTAAGGTTGGCTTGAGGTTTGTGGCCAATTTTTTTCCTAGCTAGTATCTCCTTGTAGACAGTGCATCCTTTATAGCTAGCAGGATGGCTTCCAGAACATAGGGTGCACACGGCTGGGGTATTTTTGTCTAAAGAGCATAAGGTAGTTTTGTGTAGACCAGCACATTTTACACACCTATATGGCCTCATGCAATTATTTTTACTGTGCCCGTATTGCTGACATCTTGTGCATTGTACTATGGTAGTTCTTCTTTTAGGGTCTTCTATTACTACTTTTTGATGGTAGATGTATTGTATGTCTTTCACAAGTTTGTTATTTTCATGAGGCTCTATATTAACAAAGAACGTGTTTAATGGCTCTTTGGTGCCCTGTTTTCGAGCAGTCACAATTTCCCCTTGCACTTTATTGCCCGTGCTTTCGATTACACTTATTATTTCTGATTTCGGCGTGCTAAAGTGAAGATGTTTTATGACTATTCTCATACATTTTTTGTCTTTGCTGGTAAAGGTATGTCCTATTAACCCCTTGGCTCTGATGTGTTCAATGAGAGTTTTGTATTTCTCAACTGTGCTGGAGGATAAAATAAGTTGGTTTTTAGACACTATTTTGAAGGTGTAGTCAGTTTTATCTACTACTTCTTCCAGTAGTTCTGTGAGTTTTCCAAGGTCATCAACACCGTACAGGATGATGGGGGGTGGTTTTGGAATTCGTTTTGGAGGAGCGGCATCAACGTCAATATTCAGCAATGAAAAACTGTTGCTTGTTTCTATTTCTGCGGTAGTGACATGACTGGTTTCAAGTCCTCTTCGCTGGCTAAGTAGTTGGTCCTTTCTATTTATCTTCTTGGCTTTACTAGAATTTGACACAGCTTTGTCATCAGGAGAACGAACCCTTTTCTTCTGCACTGGCAAACGTTGCCAGGGAGCATTTGGGTTATGTGTTTCCTTTCCACTGATGTTTTTTTCTTGGTTCGCAATTTGTTGATTCTCGATATGTTTCTTGTTTGTTTCACTCGCATCAGTTAGGGACGCCGATCGTTGACGATTGAAGAGACCGGGATGGAAAAGTTGTTGGGTTAAAGTTTTCGTTGTTTTTTCCGAGGTAAGCACTACTTTGCCCCCCCCAGAATACGTGGAGCAGCCCGAGTTTTGCTCGGGGAGGGATTCTCCAGCCTTGCTGGTACCCTCCTGGGGTAGTTTCTCTTTGAGTCTTGCTTCCATGGTACGTGGTTATTTTTGTTTCAGGGTTTGTTTCCCCTAGCCAGATAGTTCGGTTATGGCGCCGAAGATTCGCCCTCGCGCTTCATATTTTGCTACTACGGTTCCGAGGTAGGTGGATTGAGCGAGACTCGTTGTGAACCGTAGCATTGCCCGGAGGAGACGACCCGCAAGGGTGAGAGTATGCGGGTCCGCCGCTAGACCGCGGCGGCAGTCTTGCGACGGCGAGGACGTATATGAAGCACTTGCCGGTGCGCGCCTTGTAGCCTAGCTTCGCTCACCTAGGCGTGCGCTACTGTCGTCTTAGCATTTTTTAGAGGTAAATTCCCTGGCAGAAGTCACCCCACTAAGGATGGACACCGACCCCCCCCCCCTGTTACTAAATATAATTATTTATTTAATTATTAAATGAAGTAAAACATTGTTGTGCTGTAACCTTACGGAAAACGAAACGTATAGTGAGGAGCCGAATGTCAAAAGCATTGAGAGTATGTATTCTGTGGTGAAAAGTGACAAATTATTGGTGAATTTTAATGATTTTCATTTTTTTTTTCTCGTTAACCATTAATTTCCGCAAGATAAAACTTCGTGTGGAGGCTTCTAATAATATTAGCTTTGTGTAAAAAAAATATGAACCCCAAACTCCACGTCAGACAATCTAAAGTTGAGCCAGTAGTAGTCACAATAGCCGAAATGGGCTAGGATAACACACACTGAGTGTTTTTTCCTATTACACACTTGGTGGTCCTGATACGATACAAATTGGATATAGGTACAGCAGAATTAATTTATAACGACTCCGTTTATAACGAATAACCACTTTTAGCGATGATTATGTTTACTGAAGTTAGGTTTCATAGCTAGATACTGAGAAAATACACCTGCCAACTGCTTATAGCGACCATTATTTTTGTTAACGACGTCGCGCAATGGCTTGTTTACACAACTTGCGCACCAATACCTCGGCACCCCAACCTCACACCGCGCGCTTCATCTCTAATATCTGCGCTTGTAAATCACAGTTAGTGTTTGTCACTGTTTTACAAGCTCATAAAGATTGTTAAAATGAGTTCTGTGAAGTGAAAGTTGTTTTACAATTGAAGAAAAAAGTACAATATTACCCCTATTTAGAAGCCGGTGACTCAAATGCGTCGGCTTGCAATATACAGGGTGAATTTTTCAAAAGGGATTGGATGGCCAAATCCGAAACTATAAGGAATAGCAAAAAATGTGCAAAGTAATCACGAGCCCGATTTTGATGAAAGTTAAAACCTCATCATTAGATTTTTGAAAATCCAATAATCCTAGCTGGGAATCGATTTTTAGTTTCAGATTTGGCCATCCAAGCCCTTTTCAAAAATTCTTCCTGTATAAGCACTGATAATGTCACTTATAAAGTGGTTTAGTAGTTTCCGAGTGATGCAGATGTAGGATACAGACAGACAGACAAAAATGATTTAAAACAACATTTCCGACTTCAGTAGGTTTTATTTAGAATACCCATAACCATAATTTAACCTTAATTCCACATAACCGTAATGTACAGACTTTAGACTAGTTTAGACCCTCTACAGTTTTACTGTAAATTTTGATATTGATGAAAGATAGCAACACGATAATACTAACTCTTTTACTTGCAGGTGTCAGCGTTAGAATGGGATCTGGAAGGCAAACAGCTGCTGGTGGCGACAACAGTTGGCGATGTGTCGGTGTTCGTGCAGAAGGACTATTTACTTAACGAGTGGACCTGCTTGTATACTGCAAATTTTTCAGGTAAACCATTAAACATTATTTGGTTTACCCAAAGACTTTTAAGTTAATTTTTTTATGTGTTTCTGTTGCCGATATAACAAACTAGCTGATGCCCGCATCTTCGCCCGCGTAAAATTTGTTCCCGTGGGAACTTATTCCTGGGATAAAAAGTAGCCTATGTGTTATTCCGGACTATAATGTATCTCTGTACCAAATTTCAGCCCGATCCGTTCAGCAGTTTGAGTTCAAATGATGATAGAAACTCAATAGCATTTTGGAAGACCTATCTGTAGATACCGCACATGAATGGGTTTAATGATAAAAAAATTTTGAGTTTCAGTTCTGAGTATGGGGACCCCCAAAATTTACTACTTATTTTCTAGTACATCTAGTTACCAAGTTTCAATAGCATAAGCCTTATGGTTTCGGAGAAAAATGGCTGTGACACACAGACGGACAGACAGACATGACGAATCTATAAGGGATCCGTTTTTGCCATTTGGCTACGAAACCCTAAAAAGTAGTCAAATAATATGAGAATAATATAATCAAATGAAGATTTTACTATCGTCTTTCTTATAAATATTTTATATTTAAAAAAAAACTTAAACTAGGTTAAATTTTCAAGAAATCGAGTTATTTTTAAGAAATCGAGTTATTTTCAACACAAAAATCTATCGAGGATTTTATCAGCAATCGTGTTTCTAGTCTAGAGCGTTTTTAGTTCATGAACTGAAGTTGTCTGTGTTAAAATTTTAATTCATTAAACCTCACGAGTCCTGAGATCTAGATCAAGGTAATAGTCTATTTGGCGTCAGACGGACTCTTAATTCCAGTGGCGTACCTCAGGCCAGTTCACTTTATCCTTAAGGTACCTACTCATATTCATGTTCATCAACTCTGCAGGTGTTGTTTGATACTTTACTCAAACATAATAGTCAAGCCTTTGTTCCCGAAGTGTGTAGGGTGTAGGCAGGCAAAAGCATATTATACGCCCACAATAATTCACCATTACGTTACAAAGAAAAATATTTTTGTTAGTTGAAAGAAATGTTTTATTTCGTCGAAACTTAAACTAATTCAAAGAATGGTTTATGTATATTGTTACTCTGTAGCACTTAGATGAAAACTTACTAGCGTCAGATGACCTGTGACTCGTCAGTTAGTAAACGAAGTACCTACTAAAATTTCATTTTATTGTAAAATAAATATGGTTCTCTCTAACGGGTTGCCATATGAAACGCATAGTAGCGTCTCCATTATACTCAACTCTTTTTACCAAACTGTATCTACTACTAGTTTTTTTAAAATCTAATCTTTATCATAATAATAAAGTATATCGTAGTAATATAGGTACAGTGCCAACATGACATTACTAAAATCTATTAAATAATCAACAATTGTTGTCCATAAACGCCACAATGCTATCTAAACGTGCATTTCCCGCTATATTGTACACTTTTTTCTTAAGTTCTTCATAACCTAAAGAATTTAGATTATCAGGTAACAGGTAGAAGAGAACACCCCAGTAAAGACTCTCACACTTTGTAGGCATTGTCGGCTCATTTGATGACCCGGTCGTGGGTTCGTATGTTCCAGTGGGTTCAGATGTGCTAGTGGGTTCATATGTACTAGTGGGTTCATATGTGCTAATGGGTTCTTCAGTATTTCTAGAATATTCTACAGTCGTAGTTTCTCCTTCCGTAGCCCCTTCTGTGCTTGTCTTGATTTCACAGCCAGCTTGATAAGGCCAGTCGCAAACATGTAGTACGGGATTAAAGTGTAAATTGGACGGGCATTGTACGCAGACAGGGGGTAGGTAGGGTTGTACGCAATAGTAGAATAACTCGCAGTCGTCTGGGTGTGGAACCAATGAGTCTGTTGTGGTGACGTCAGCACATGATAGAGGCGTCACTGAGTTCTGTTGACAGCGCTCGTTGGTTGGTGGCACCCTGGCAAAATGACAATATTTGGGTCAATGTGTGTAGGAAACCTTGCGCTTGCTTTAAAGTTCTACTCGAAAATTTCTTCTTTCGGAACAAACGACGATATATAAAGAATGTACTTTGGGTTTAAATAGGGAATGACTTGTCTTTAACATCTAAACTATTTCCCGGAATGGCAAAAGTCGTAGGTGATTTTTTTTTCATCACACCGCAGTATCGGTATCACACGACATACGAGTATGTTACACACTGCTTATAAATATTGAAACCCTTGATAGTCACAAATTATTATTTTTACCCGCCTTCCAAAAAAAGGAGGAGGTTCTCAATTCGTCTGTATTTTTTTATTTTTTATTTTTTATGTTTGTTACCGGCAAATCGCTTGAAAGAGTTAACCGATTTTGATGATTCTTTTCTTATTTGAAAGCTGGTGCTTCCCATGTGGTTCTATATACAGGAAGTCAGAATCTGATGCTGGGATCCTGCAGAAATCGAAGAAATCCCTCGAATCGAGGGAACTCCTTAACGATTTACAGCAGTTACCTTGTGTTTGGGCTTGATTAATTTGTATTGGGGAGAACATTACCCCTAGACTGATATAATTTCAGTCTACCCGTCACTGAAAATATGTAATGAAAAAAAAAAAAATTAACGAAAAAAAACCGACTTCAAACAAAAACTAAAAATTGAAAAAAAATAAAATTAACTTAGCACAAAGTAATAGGTAGTAAATTTAGATTTATCAGATATTATTGACTGTAGTACTGAAGTCGGTGCCAATATTTCTATGAGAGATTAATAATACCTACTTAAACCTATCTATAGTTTTACTTGGCGCCGATTTCAGTATTACATTCAATAATATCTGATAAATCTAAATTCACTACCTATTACTTTGTGCTAAGTTAATTTTATTTTTTTTCAATTTTTAGTTTTTGGTATGAAGTCGGTTTTTTTACAGAATGGAGGTCTTGAAAGAACTTTACTTGGTCAGAACGCAAGTGTGGCACCTTTTTTTTAACGTGAGGAAAACTCCTCATGGATGCTATGCCGGACTCCTACCGACTAAAAAACCTCACGTAACGCCCAACAGGTTATGTTTGGGAGCCCCGGGTAAGGATGTCCCGGGACAAGTTTGGCACCTGTGGTGTTGCAATCATTCATAGGGTACAGTGATCACTTTCCGATGGGCTGTACGCTAGTCTGCTGTTTTAGTGGTATTAAAAAATCGTACTTACGTTGAACCGCGAGCCAACGATACAACTAAAACCCACAATAAAACCAATAACTTGATAGAAAACATGATGTAGATAGGTCAGAAAAACGACTAAAGGAATTACTAACACTACTAGCTTTTACATACGTATCGCAATTAAATGAAGTGCTTTAAACAAGCACTCAAAATGTATAAGTAGTTTTTAGATCACGTTGATTGTTGATAGATAAGTTACGTCAAAGTATTTACCGGAGTTACGAGAAATCTAACTTTTCATGCCTTTGCTAATATTAATTTAATCTATACAAATAAATAAAATTGGAGTGTCTGTTTGTAATATTAAATTTCTACTGCACTACTATGCATGTAGCATATGAATGTATATACGGTACACATACCAAAATATATATTTTTAAATTTTTTGTTTGTCTGTCTGTTTGTTCCGGCTAATCTCCGGAACGGCTGGACCGATTTGGACGGGACTTTCACTGGCAGATAGCTTATGTAATAAGAAGTAACTTAGGCTACTTTTATCCCGGGAATAAGTTCCCACGGGTTGCGTGAACGGGAACCAATTTTACGCGGGCGAAGCTGCGGCCATCAGCTATTTAGAGAATAAATCATTGGAGAAGGAAAACTCGAAATGAAAACCGGTTGTCGGTAAAATGACAATCGTTAAGCCAAGTTGAGGACAATATGAGCAGCTTTAAAAATTTGTGCGCCTGTCCATTTTAACACGGCATTAGGCTCACCACCTATTATGTGGGACATAAATTATAAGGATATGATTATATGTATGTATGTATGTGTGTATGTATGTATGTATGTATGTATGTATAAATAATATTAAAACTGGTGAAGTGCCAGTCGAATAACAATTCAAACATGGCGGGCGCCCCGATTATTAAGGATGCTATAGATTAGTAGATATAGATAGATAGGCCACATTTGTAGAAAAACCGATGGCCGATGGAGCAATTGAGATCTCGAGAGGAGACAGGCGACTTCGTACACGTGGAGTAGAACTATCCTCCGTCAGATGGAACGACGACCTGAAAAAGGTCGCAGGGTCTGGATGCGGAAAGTGCAGGACCGTGAGGAGAGGCCTACGTCCAGCTATAGACTGAAATTATACTGAACTAGCGGACGTCACGCGGTCTCACCCGCGTAGTTCCCGTTCCCGTGGGAATACGGGAATAAAATATAGCCTATGTTCACCGCAAAGAGTGTAGCTTCCCAACAGTGAAAGAATTTTTCAAATCGGTCCAGTAGTTCCGGAGCCTATTCGTTACAAACAAACAAACAAACAAAAAAACAAATCTTTCCTCATTATAATATTAGTGTAGATGATAGATAGTATAGTAAGAAAGCGAACTACGGGTTTCGTAATAGATGAACCTCTCATGCAGCCGGGTCTGATGATGATGATGATTTAGCGTGGATATGACATACGAACAATATGTGACGTGACGTAGGTAATTTAGCGATAATTACGTTTCCACTTTCTATAAGTGTAAGGATAAGTGGTTAGATATATTCCGATTAAACGCATTGCACACGCACTTTCTTGGGAAATTTGTCAACTACTGATTAATACTTATAATGTTAGAGTATTACCATCACAGAATTGATAAGGGGACGGACAGAATCTCGAATTATATTGTTATAGCTTACGTATTTTAGGCTTACCTTTATAAAGTGACCACACTTTATGAAGGTAGACTCAGGAATCCATTTTCTAAAGCCTACATAATTATTATTATCTTAATAGTTATAATCCATTTTCTAAAGCCTACATAATTATTATTATCTTAATAGTTATAATCTGTTGTGCAAGCTACTTTGCTTGCACCACGGATAATAAAGTTAAGGTACAGTATTTAATTGAAGGTACATAAGACCATCTATGATTCCTCATTCAATGCGAATTCTTTTCCAGGTGAACATGTAATACGAGCGATATTCTTCCACAACGGGCGACGGGTGGTTGCCGTGGACAAGAAACCTGATGTGCCCATCACTGAGAGGATACAGCTGCTCAGGTCAACTCCGACGCTTAAAGGATTTGGGTGAGTACAACGGATTTTGTAACGGACGACTACCAAAAATGTCCATTTTTTACATATTTGGTATCAAAAGTCGTGGATGTAGGTTGCAACCAAGACCTAATGCTCATAATATTATGAAAAATATCATGGATTAATTTTCTAATTTACTGGTTGACCCGCATCTCATGGGAACTTATATCGGGAATAAAGAGCCAAATTTCATCCACACTTCCACATTCGCAAACTTTGAAGTTCATATTATTAGTAAGAATTGAGATAGAGCACAGGCACAAGAATTTGTCTATTAATTATATTCCTTAAAGTAATGACTCTAAAACTATTGTTACAGGGGTGCAGCTTTAGAAGGTGCCCTGATTATAACAGCTACTGGCCTAATCGGAGCCCTAACACCACCTTCAAACCCAGAGAGCACTAAGGCACAAGTGACTACAGATTGTTTGAAGCCTACGAGAGATCATATCACAACGGCTAGCATTGCACATAAAAGTAAGTCGCAGTAATCTGTATCTAGCTGTATACATAGACATACAGATTTCTCTAAGGCGTTTGATGTTGTGAACTATAATTTGCTTATACTATACACGAGATGAAGTGTATGCCTTCCTTTTGATTGATGGTGTGATTCCTATTTAGGGAATGTTCCGAACTTGTTATGGTCCTAAGATCAAATTACATTGCTAAGTCTTGTTTTTGGGTTGGACTACCCCAAGGCTCTCATCTCGGGCCTCTACTATTCTTTGTATTTATATTCATTACTTGTGTTTTGTAAATATAATAATGAAATCTACTAGGTACAACATGTTCCGCACCATAGAGTACAAATATGATAGGTCAATTTAATAAACACTAAATTCTCCAAATTATTTAAATGGAGGAATTTTTGAAGTGAAACTTCTTTATCGGCGTTGGAATAGTTATTTATGATATAAGTGTGGTATGTTGGTCATTACACTCGAGGTGATATTGCACAGCCCAAGCCGAAGGCGAGGGCTGCAAGAAAACCGAGAGTGTAATGATCAAACCTCACGTGTGTCATACGACGTTTTTCAACACACTTACGAGTAAAAAACTTAATTTTATAATTATTCATACTCAAATAAACAATGCTCACAGCACACACGGAAAAAAGTTTGACAAAAAGGCGCGCTCCGCGCTGATTTTTTTTTTCTGGGCGCGCGACGATGTCGGCTGTTGGATCGTAGGCACGAACAATTACGCTAAACAGCCAAAACGCAAAATGTTAAAAATCCCATTTTTATGTATTTATAAATAAATACATAAAAATGGGAAATAAATAAATTAGTTTCAAGTTGAATTATTAATTAAAGTAAATAAGTTGTTGAAAATTTATTATATTCAAGGTGATACACTTCTTATTTTTTACAAAAATTGTGTTATTTTTAGTAACGAAACGTATCTGAGTCAATACTTTTTTCCGAGATTTAAAAATAAAACTATAACCCAGTTATGTGAAGAGCAACTAGAATGCATAACTAATATCTTTCAGCGAGGTACAAACTTAATTTGATGGAATATAAAATAAAACACTAGTGCAATAAAGAGAAATAAAGCACAAGTGTTTAATACCCATGGTTTGTGAGTGTAAAAGCCATGTGATAAAAACCAATTTATGAGCAAGGGTGTTGAAATAGTAGTTTTCGATACAAGTGAGGGATTTCTGTTATTACGACGAGTTTCGACAGATGTTGACCCGAGCCGAAGGCGAGGGTGGACAGTCGGAACGAGTTGAAATAACAATCCCACACGTTCGTTGTATTGAACAACTATTTTTAATCAAAGACTTCTATATAAAATGAGGTAGACATGCCCTACGCACCGATTTTTGAAACCTATAAACTGCGCTAATTAGCAGCGTTGTTCGCACTGTTGTGAGTCAAAACTTCGAGAGTAGGTACTCGAATTGCAATTGGAGTCCATACGCCTTCTCTTTTTCTCTTGTTCTATCCGTATATTGCTATTGTGTGTGGTGACAATTACGTAAATAGTATTTATAAGTGAGTGTATTCTTAGCAATGTGGGTTTTTGAGGATTGCTTTTGAAATCTCGCTTGTTAGAGTACGGCGCGTCTACCTCAGTTTATATAGAAGTCTTTGTTTTTAATACAGTTGCGAAAAAATTAAGCAATTTAATAAAATAGTAAAAACACAATAAACGCGGCAACCGTAAAAGAATATATACCTTCCTAAGCAGAGACTATGGCAGTGCACTTCATACAGCCAACTTATTTTATATTTATAAATTTAATTTGGCCGATACTTATATTAATTTATGTTTAAATTTTAATTAAAATTACTTTTAATCTGATATTGAAACAAGTTAGTATCTTTTTTTGAAATATTTGCATGAATCACAGACATTATTTTGACAGTTGGGAAAGGAAACGCGCACTAGTGCGGGAAAGGTAAAGAAAAAGCACGAGTGTGTAATAGCCCACATCCCGAACGCTAAACGTCCCTGTAATACGCCACTTTTTGAGCAACTGTATTAAAAAAAAATTTGCGTCACGTCACGTCACGATTTTTGGTTACGCGCCATCTTTGTTCTGTTCCCCACCACGGTGGATTCGAATTAAGAGTACTTTATCCAGGGATAGCATGTCATTTAAGGGTTTTTGGACTTTTGGACTTTTGTGCTTTTGGACTTTTGGACTTTTGGATGGGACATTGGTACTTTGGGTCTTTGGGACTTTGGAACTTTGAGACTTTGGGACTTTTGAACTTTGAACTTTTGAACTTTTGGACTTTTGGATGGGACCTTGGTACTTTGGGTCTTTGGGACTTTGGGACTTTGGGACTTTGGGACTTTGGGACTTTGGGACTTTGGGACTTTGGGACTTTGGGACTTTTGGACTTTTGGCCTTTGGGACTTTGGGACTTTTGGACTTTTGGATGGGATCTTGGTACTTTGGGTCTTTGGGACTTTGGAACTTTGGGACTTTGGGACTTTGGGACTTTGGGACTTTTGGACTTTTGGACTTTTGGTACTTTGGGACTTTGGGACCTTGAGACCTTGGGACTTTGGGACTTTTGGACTTTTGGCCTTTTGGACTTTTGGACTTTGGACTTTGGACTTTTGGACTTTTGGACTTTTGGACTTTTGTACTTTTGTACTTTTTGACTTAATTTAAGGTGAGGTGAAAATTAAGTTTATGAAGAAGTTTCACTTCTTACGTGTGTACACTAAGTACACGCAATTTTTTTTTAATAAGCGTTTCTGTTTAAGTACTAAAGGCTGTTTTATATTTTACTCATTTAAGAGTTCCGTACCGAAATTGTAAAAACGGGCCACATACTGAGATTTCGCTCTCCTGTCTGTTTGTCAACAGGCTGTTTCGCACGAAGCGTGATAGTTAGACAGTTAAAAATTTCACAGATGATGACGTATTGCTGCTGTAACAAATTGCTGTGCTTAAATTTTAATTAAAATTACTTTTAATCCGATATTGAAACAAGTTAGTATCTTTTTTTAGATATATTTGGATGAGTCGCAGACATTATTTTGACAATTGGAAAAGAAAACGCACGAGTGCGGGAATGGTAAAGAAAAAGTACGAGTGTGTAATAGCCCACATCCCGAACGCTATACGTCCCTGTAATATGCCACTTTTTGAGCAACGGTATTAAAAAAACATTAAAACATTTCTAATCCTTTATATTAAACATGATTTTTTTCCTCCGTTCGCGAGTCCGACTCGCATTTAGCTGGCTTTTACAGTAATTCTCCTTCACATTTGTCCTCTGCCCTCGTATAGACGGCAGTCTAATAATAGCGGCGGTATCCCGCGCGGGCGGGGCGCGCTGGTGCGTGGTGTGCGCGCACTGCGCCGTGTTACACGGGGCGCCCGCGCCGCGCCTGGCGCTGTCGCCGCTACCGACCATATACCTGCCTCACGCGCCGCCACACGTGCCAGGTAATGTACTCACTCACATACCAGACAATCACACACACACACAAATTTCCACATACGCACTCACTTTCTGTCTCTCTCTCACACACACACACTGTTAATTTAAGTCGGTAAAGAATACAGCATTTATTCCTTGAACTAAATTGATTGAACACACACACAGACTAATAGAGAGAGAGAGAGAGAGAAAGGGGGAGAGGGAATGAGAGAGAGAGATATATAGGTAGAGAGTCAGACACTGGAACAGGGGCGTAGACTCCATAGAAGCCGATTCCCGCTGGCTTCCCCTTCAGAACTGACAGCAAGGTGAAGTTACATCATTACTAAATCTCGGTCAGTAGATAAGATGATATAATTTTCTTCTCTTCGTAACCCCTAGTATCAGTAGTCCGATTAAATAGTCCGATGATCGAACTACTGAGACTTTTCCGGCTCAGTAGTCCGATGATGCAGATGATTATAGATCATCGGACTACTGAGTCTTTTAGTCCGATTCGACATTCCGGAATACGAAATGGATGCAGTAGTATTAACTTTTGTTTTGCATATTTATTTTTTCCAACATGCTAATTTAGACATTCGACATTCCGAAATAAGAAATGGATGCAATATTATTAACATTTGTTTTGCATTTTTTTTAACATGCTATTTTTTTGGATAAAATTGCTTAATATTTAGCATGTGGGAAAAAATAAATAAGCAAAACAAAAGTTAATACTACTGCATCCATTACGTATTCCGGAATGTCGAATGTCTAAATTAGCATGTTGGAAAAAATAAATATGCAAAACAAAAGTTAATACTACTGCATCCATTTCGTATTCCGGAATATCGAATCGGACTAAAAGACTCAGTAGTCCGATGATTTAGAATCATCTGCATCATCGGACTACTGAGCCGGAAAAGTCTCAGTAGTTCGATCATCGGACTATTTAATCGGACTACTGATACTAGGCCAACGAAAAACCCCTGCTGCAAAATACATAGCAATGTGCAATATTGTGCATCGCTCAGTTCAGTCAAAGTTCAGTGAACTCCAAAAACACGATCATGGAATATGAGAAATAAGCCGGATTGCTGAATATTTGCGTCCCTTTCGTTAATAATACGCAAATGTCGGTTTCTCTCTCTACGTTCCGAGTGTTTCGAAAGATTATACTTGCGAATCTCCATCGTTCGGCCAGCGATCGGGCCTCGTTCTAAATCCACTCGGAAATAGCTTAATACGAGGCGGAGAAAAATCGTCAATAATAAAGTAAAGTCAATAAACGTACTAAAATGTACTGTTGACGAAATAAAATCACTCATAGAGTCTAATTATATGTATTTTCATACAACGTAATTATATAATGATATTTACGACGCAATCATTTGGAATTTTCAATAACTAAATAAAATTAATGAATTAAGTACGGTCGTCGAACATTCTTTATGCACACTAGCGCCGCTTTCGAATATTTTGAACTTTTATTTACTACTTTATATTTTCTCTAAACAATGCAGCAGTGCACTCCCAGAATTATTGAATAATTAGTTTGTTGGTCGTTTTTTTGCTGTTTATTGGTTAATTATAATTAGTTAGTGATAAATAGCATGGTGTATTGGTGAGTGGAATAGTGCGTGCAGTACTGTATAAGTATATAAGCTGTAAATAGATAAGTAATTACGTATAGTTTACATTTTGCTTTGTTTTAATACCTACTAAGAATCTAGGTTGTTCGTATGCGTAATGGCGACGTTAATACATATAGATTGTTGTTTAATAGATTTTTTGTTATCTGAGGAAACATCTTTTACTAAATTAAGTTTTGAGAATAAAAAATATGTAATTCAATTGTGACTATAGATTATAAAAGAAAAGACT